>OX421358.1:61100817-61700817 GCA_949126925.1 Cheilosia vernalis
ACTATCTCGAACTTTTACCAATCACTATTATAAATCAACTGTCTCGCCCTCTTCTAAAAGCTGTCCTTTTATACCCGCTCCGCCATCTGACGAGAACTTTCTAGCTAATTCTAAGTGGTTCTAGAACAAGGTTCAGTGGTGACAGATTCCAGTCTCCAATTGGAAGTGACACTTGAGTGGAACTTGTTTTGTGACTTTAAGGCCTGGTTTCACCAAACTGTCTAAGGCCTGGTTTCACCAAACTGTGACTAAGGGCTTGTTTCACCACTTAAGTTACACGATACCTTCCACGCCACAATATCCCCCTCTTAAACTTGTTCGTCCCGAACAAACTCGTTAACATTTTCACCATTATAACGATGAAGACGATCCACATGAACGACTTTCAGCTTGCCTCTTCCTCGTTGGATGCGATAGACAACGTCGTTGATGCGCTTTACGATTGTATAGGGCCCTTCCCAGTCTTGTTGCAACTTAGGCGATAAACCTTTCCTTCGATGAGGGTTATATAGCCATACCAGATCTCCTTCCTGGAATCCTGTAGTTGTCGTTTTAGTATCGTACCTCGTTTTCATGCGGTCACTGGCTATCTTAATCTTATCCCTAGTGTCTCGATGCACGTCCCTGATGATATCCCTGAGGTCTGTAACGTATTCCTCCTCATTCTTGGGCTCTTCGCATGGATATCCAAACATCAACTCGCTAGGTAGGCGGACTGTTCGACCAAATAAGATTTCAGATGGAGTATGTCCTGTGGTGTTATGCACTGCTCCTCGATAAGCCAATAAAAACATGGGAATCTGCTTATCCCAGTCTCTCTGGTCTTCGCCAACGACCTTAGAGAGGTGTTCATTCAGTGTCCTGTTGAAGCGCTCCACCATCCCATCTGATTGTGGATGAAGCGGGGTTGTCCTTGTCTTGTGAATCCCGAGTAACTGGCACACTCCTTGGAAAATCTTCGACTCGAAGTTCCGTCCTTGGTCTGAATGCAGTTCCATTGGTACACCGAATCTGCTTACCCAGTTATTGACGATTTGCTCCACCACGGTTTTAGCTTCTTGATTTGGGATAGCAAATGCTTCAGGCCACTTACTGCCCAAGTAACAATTTTACTTCGGTAAGGCGCTATCGAAGCTATTTCCCCTCCCGCAATATTAACTGCATAAGACCTATAAGAAACAAATTTGGCGCACTTTATACAGGTAGGTCACTACCGAAACCTTATAGAGGCCTTATAGAAACTTTATAGAAACCTTATAGAAACCTTCTAGAAGCCTTACAAAAGCACAAAATATGAAAAGAAAAATAATTTTTTTTTTTATTCTTCAACTTTTTCAATTTCTTATTTTGTTTTTCGTATTAATAAACATTATCTATCTACTATAATTGACTCTTTGCAATTTTCGTTCAGTGAATACTCCTCCCCCCGTATATAATTTATATTTTACTTACAAGTTACAACGGGTCGCACTGAGAATCGAACATGAGTCCTGCTGCGTAGTACTCCAATACACTACCCCTAGGCTAATTCATCATAATAATGTAGCAGTGGTAAATCTCAACTACTTGATACATTTCAGAATTTCGTTAAGACTTCCAATCGCAAGTCGTTAATTGCATGACATTTCATTGCTTCTATAATGCCTTCTGTGAGAAGCTCTAACGAAGCTTCTACTTCCAACCACAAGCTTTACCGAAGCAATACACTTTCCATCATCTCCTCACTTCTTTTTAGAGGTCTTATAGAGATCTTAACGAAACTTAATTTCATATCCCTCTATAAAGCCTGCGTGTATGCTTCGCAAAGGACGTACAGAAGTTATTTTGGAAACAATTGCTTCGAAATCGGTCTACTTCGGTAAACAAATCCTATAGAGACCCTATCGAAATGATTGCCTACAGAAATTACCAATTTGAACCTTACCGAAGTCAAATTGTTACTTGGGTGAAATAGTCCATAACAACGAGGATGTAACGATTTCCATTGTTTGTTTCAGGAAACGGTCCCGCAATATCAACTGCTATCCTTTCGAAAGGGGCTCCAACATTGTATTGATGCATTTTGCCACGGACTTTCAGTCTCGGACCTTTGCTGGCCGCACATGTAACGCATTTCCTACACCAAGTTTCAACGTCCTCCCTTGAATGAATCCAGTAAAAGCGTTCCCGCACTTTTTCGAGCGTTTTATTGATTCCCAAGTGGCCTCCAGACACTCCATCATGCAATTCCCTGAGCACTTCCATTACCTTTGACCTGGGTACAACAAGCTGCATTACGAACGACTTTCCATCCGGGCTTTCCCATCTTCTTTTTAGAATGCCGTCTTGTACGTGAAGGGAGTCCCACTGCGCCCAGTATGCCTTCAGCTCGGGGCTCCTATTGGATATCTCCTGCCAGTCTGGTTTTCCCTCATGCTCCTTCCAGGCGATAATCGGTTCGATATCCGGATCTTCCCTTTGAGCCTCCCGTATTTCCCGCGCACTCCAGCCACCAATTGGCATAGCTCTCACCCTTTGAACGGACGCGACATCTTTTTCCTCGTGTCGTAAGCAATGTTTGCAATTTGCTTTGCACGGTCGACGGGAGAGAGCGTCTGCATTAGAGTGAAGACTTCCCTTTCGATGTTGTATTTCGTAGTCGTACATCTGCAGCCGTTCGATCCACCTTGCGACTTGGCCTTCAGGATTCTTAAAGTGCAGCAGCCACTTTAAAGATGCATGATCTGTGCGGAGGATGAATTTCCGCCCATAAAGGTACTTATGGAAATGTTTTGTCGCCAATACCAAAGCAAGGAGTTCGCGCCTGGTAACACAGTAGTTCCTTTCTGGCTTTGAGAGAACTTTGCTGAAGTAGGAAACTACTTTCTCTTGGCCATCGTGCACCTGGGAAAGGACGGCTCCAATTCCCACATTACTAGCGTCTGCATCCACAATAAATGTTTTCCCAGGGGTGGGGTACGCTAGTATGGGGGCGTTGCACAACTGTTGTTTAAGTTCCTTGAAGCTCTTTTCGCACTCACCTGACCATTTGAATTGTTTGCCTTTTTCTGTCAGTTGATGCAAGCTCTTTGCGATCCTGGCAAAGTCCTTTACAAATCGTCTGTAATAGGTCGCAAGTCCCAGGAAGCTTCTCAGTTGATGTTTGTCTTTGGGTACCGGCCAGTTTCTCACTGCATCGACCTTCTCCGGATCAGTCTTGACTCCTTTGGAAGAGATGATGTGCCCGAGGTACTTCACTTCTGGTCTAAATAAGGAACACTTCTTCGGGTTAAGTTTTAGTTGCGCACTTCGTAGTCTTTGGAACACCTCCTTAAGGTTATCTCGATGTTCGTTAAATGTTTTTCCTACTACGATGACATCGTCCAGGTAGACCAAGCAGGTTTTCCACGTTAGTCCCAGCAGAACGCGCTCCATTAGACGTTCAAAGGTAGCTGGAGCATTGCACAGTCCAAATGGCATTACTGTAAACTGCCAAAGCCCGTTTCCTGCTGTGAATGCTGTTTTCTCGCGGTCTTCTGGATGGATCTGCACTTGCCAGTAGCCACTCTTCAAATCGAGAGTCGAAAACCATTTGGCTCCGGATAGTGTGTCTAGGGTGTCGTCAATTCTTGGCAGGGGGTAGCTATCCTTCTTGGTGACGTTGTTGAGTTGGCGATAGTCCACGCAGAATCTCGTACTTCCGTCTTTCTTCTTGACCAGGACGACCGGCGATGCCCACGGACTTTTTGAGCTTTCAATCAGTCCTTCCTTTTCCATCGTCGAAACCATTTCTGCAACCTCCGTCTGCTTAGCCAATGGTAGTCGTCGGGGAGGCTGACGAATCGGTCTCGCATCTCCGGTGTCGATTCGGTGTTGTACGAGATGTGTTCGGCCATACTCGCTGTTCTGCGAAGCAAATATATCGGCGAACTCGTTGATTAAACTACCTGCCATGGACCGCTGCTCCTGATCCAGCTCGCACTCTCCGAGTATATTCTTTTTCATTTCCGATATCTCCGTTGGTCTAACCGGTTTCACATCACTTGCATTGGACAACTTTGTGACCGCAGTAATTGGTATGCACTTTCCAATCACTTCTCCTTGCTTTAGTTTCACGCTTTTGTGTTCCACATTGAGGACACGAACGGGAACCATGTTGTTTTTGGGTTCAACCAGCATCTTTCCGACAATATAGCTCTGATAATAATTTTCTGGATGTGACTCGACTAGGTAGAATCGGTGGCTCCCAGGGTCGCCTTCCAGCTTTGTCCAAATAACTGTTTCTGACGAAGGTGGTAGTATTTCGTCCTCACTTACAACTGTCCGTAGAGCTGCGACGTTCTCGTTCCCGTAAACCATCGGAATCTCGACGTTCTTGTACTTTATAACTTGCAAACCGATGTCGAGTACTATATCATGCGTCTTCATAAAGTCGATTCCGATGATGCATTCGTCACATATATCAGCCACTAAGAATGCATGGGAGAAGACTATTCCTGCAAGGTTTATCGTCAAGAGTACCTCACCATACACCTTTGCTGTTGCTCCAGTTGCTGTTTTCAGACAGTAGCTGCTGGTGTTGTGCAGCCATGCTTGGCGAACGATGTCCCTTCTGACTATGGAAGCGGTGGCACCTGTATCGATTGTGGCGACACACTTCTTCTGGCCGATATTTGCTTCCACTGTCAGACTCCTATTACATCGTTTGGTCTGGGAAACCTGAATTGTGGTCCTGGGGGCGTCGATTCCAGATGTTCCATCCGCCGAAAGCTCAAACGCCTCCTCGTTCCTAGCTCTGCAATGTGGACAACTGCCCTGTCTACGTTCGGCTCTGCACTGTCGTTGTAGATGTCCAATTTTGTTGCAGTTCCAGCAACGGATCGGTCCCCTTCGAGAACTGTTACGGTCTACTACTTCTGTTCTCTGGCACGAACATTCAACAGATGTCATTTCTCTCACGCGGTGAAATCCTTGAGATGCTTGGTCAGCAGCTTTCATGGTTAAGGCAAATGCCAGTGCCTCAGGAAGAGTTCTCTTTCCAGCCATTCGTAGAGCCATCTGCAGTTGTCTGTCCTCTATGGCTTGTGTAAATGCCTCAATAGCCATTTCATTGATGACATCCTCGCCGGCATTGGGATAAGACAAGTGCGCTAGCCGTTCGATATCAGCTTGCAGTTGCTGGAGTGTTTCTCCCCTCTTCTGGATTCTACTGCGCAGTTGCACCCTATACACTTGCTGCATGTGGTCGTCACCAAATCGCATCTCAATAGCCTTCACCAAAGTCTCGTAGTCGCGTTGTTTTTCTTCGGAGATAGTTTGAAGCAATTCTGCAGCTGTACCTCGTAATGCGAGCGTTAATGCAATCGACTTATCCTGGTTGTCCCATCCATTGGTCGTTGCAGCTGCTTCGAATTGTCTCCGATAAATCGGCCATGATGTTTGACCATCAAAAACGGGTGGCTGCATCTCCTTCTTTCTTGGGCAGTCAGCAGAATATTCCCGAGCCTTCTGTTTCTTGACTATTTCGAGCTCTTTAGTTATATTCTTGATGTTTGTTCCGAGCTCTTTAGCTATGTTCTCGATGTTTGTCTCGTGTTTTTGAAACGTTTTGTTAATTTCCTCAAACTTTGTTTCATGCTCGTTTAATTTTTCATCAATCGCGTCGATTTTTACATCTAGAACATTCTTAAATTCTTCCACTGCATCTTTTTGTGCGGCGACAATGGAATTTGTCTGATCTTCAAGAGAATTTTTCTGTTCTTCTAGAGAATTCTTCTGTTCTGCGAACTTCAATTCCATGGAATTCTTCTGCTCTTCGAACTTCAATTCCATAGAATTTTTCTGTTGTTCTAGAGAATTCTTTTGTTCTGCGAACTTAGATTCCATAGAATTTTTCTGTTCTGCGAACTTCGATTCCATAGAATTTTTCTGTTCTGCGAACTTAGATTCCATAGAATATTTCTGTTCTTCCATCTTCGCAAGAAGTAATTCCATCATAGAGCTAATGTCAACGCCTGTACTTACTTGTTCTTCTGACACGTCGAATAGCATGGTTTTTGGATCTTCTAGCTCGTTTTGGACAGCTTCCTGCAGACGAAGTATGAGGTCACTTTTCCCTCCAGCTGTGGAGAGATTCCGCTTTTCCAGTTCACTTTTCAATTGGGGTATGCTTAGATGTAGCAATACACGACCCATTTTGTTTGTCTCTTGTAATTTCAAAAAAATCACAAATTCACTTTTTTTTTTTTTTTTTTTTTTAACTACACTTAGACACTTAGCACAGAATAAGTTTTATCCCACTTCTGACACCAATGTTACATTCAGGCAGGGATTCGTAAAGATAAAACACTATTCCGTTTAACTTCTCTAATAAAATTCACTTTTATTAAACTTTTATCGACTATTCTAATATTTCACTTATTAAGTACCAGAACACTATTACTTAAACAATTCTTCAACGTTTCAAACCAATCACTTAATTTACTCTATTACTTTTCACTTATTTATCTTCACAAACTATTACTATCTCGAACTTTTACCAATCACTATTATAAATCAACTGTCTCGCCCTCTTCTAAAAGCTGTCCTTTTATACCCGCTCCGCCATCTGACGAGAACTTTCTAGCTAATTCTAAGTGGTTCTAGAACAAGGTTCAGTGGTGACAGATTCCAGTCTCCAATTGGAAGTGACACTTGAGTGGAACTTGTTTTGTGACTTTAAGGCCTGGTTTCACCAAACTGTCTAAGGCCTGGTTTCACCAAACTGTGACTAAGGGCTTGTTTCACCACTTAAGTTACACGATACCTTCCACGCCACAATACATTAAAATTATTTTAATACATCACATACAATTTTCTGTTTCATAGATTTCACTGGAAGTAATGTATGAAATAGTATTTTGTTGTATTTGATGTATTATTTTGACACTTCATAATAATTAATTTTTATTCGCAAAGCGAGTTTGTTTTTCCTTTTAACACAACAGTTGGTTGGAAATTGAATTTGGTGAAGAGCATTTACTTTTTGGTGGTGTGGAACCATACTTAGTGAATGCGAATATATACAGCTTGATTTTTTTTGTTGTGAAAATTGTGCAGAGATGCAATGCTGTGTGAAATTTATTTTCCAAAATTTTGCGTTTAAGCCGGATTACTAAAATGGTAGATAATTTACCACCCAATATCGTATAAGAGTTGTTAGCCGTCCAAGAACATTTTAAGTTGAAATTTAACTTATTTCGTGAAGAAATTTATTATGCCCCGACGTGTGTTCAATTCTTGTTGGAGCGTTTGGGTACATTTATTGCACATGCAACAAATTCCAATGAAGCTTTAATACCATTAAAGCAAATATTGTTACCACCTCATTGGCTTAGCAACTCACATTTATGATTTACAGCAAAACCGATTGCTGTATGAAATGTATGATAAATTCATATTTTGTTGTATCAAAGCAATGTATGATAAAGTTCTATGAAACAGAATCATACATTATTCCAATACTTCCATTCGATTCTCCTCACATACATTGATGTATGACTGTTGATCATACAACGTTTCTATGAAACAGAAATAATACATCAGAAGTGTCTAAATCATACATTGTATGTAATGTATGATTTATGAAATAGGCCCCTGTTCATTTCTATTATAGCACATATGACAAAGATAATGTAATACAGAGTTATATATCTTTCCAGTGGAAGGGCGGCTGCCTACAAGCTGTTTTCCAGAAAAATTCATGAAGTCACACACACCTGCTCATTTCTATTATAGTATATGTGAGTTCATGAATTGGACTTTGATGCAAGAATTAGGTATTCTCTATTGTGTATTTTACTATTTTTTGTCAGTTTAATCAACACCTCCACTAAAACTAAACAAATTCAAAACGAAACACAAAACAATTAAACACCGCGATGCTCATAAAAGCAAGATGATTCGCGGTCGGCCATTAGCAACATGCTTTTTTGTTAGCCACACGTATTCACAGACGGGGGTTGAAATTACAAAAACAACAATGTAAACAAATGGGTTTTGAGGGGATAGACGTACGAAAGATAACCATCTCTTTTATTCATTCATCTCTGACATATGAGTTCATGAATTGGACTTTAATGCAAGAATTATTCATATTCACTAATGTATTATTATTTTTTTCAGTTTAATCAACACTTCCACAAAAACCAAACAAGTTCAAAACGTGGCTTTTTTGTGGGTCACACGTATTCACAGACGGGGGCTGAAATTACCAAAACAACAATTGGGCCTATTCTGCGAAATCTTTTATTCTGTTATGAATTTTCTATTATGAATCATAAAAGGTCTCGACCATAACAGATCTTTTATAAATCGTATTCTGGGTTTCGAACTTTTATGAAACTCTGTTATAGAACTTCGAAAATTGAAATCTGTTACGAACCTTCAAACAAACAGTCTTGTTTTTTTTTTTTTTTGTAAATACTAAGTGGACACCTGATATTTTTTTTGCAAAATAGCATAAAATTGTCGGTGAAAGGAGTAAATTTTGAATTAACCAGGAAGATTAAATCAGTTCCAGCAAAAGTGATGGGTGTTTTCGGTAAAAAAAAATATAAATTTAAAAACCATTTTCAATTATTATACTTTTTTACACACATTTATTACATTTTGTCTCCATTTGTAAGCATTTCGTTGCCTAGGAATTATATAGAGAAACATTTCAATCCAAGACTTCATATTTAATAAAAATCTTTTATAATAAAAGTCACAAAATTCTATCTTTTATTCTGTTATGATTCTTAACAGAATTCATAAAAGTTTTTTTTTCACACAGAATACCAATTTTAGAGTTCGTAAAAGATTTTTTGACTGTTCGAACTTTTGTATGGAAATTCATAACAGAATAACAGAACAAACTGATAAAAGATTCTGCCGAATAGGCCTGAATAGCCGTATTTTATTATCAGCGTGATCTGAACTGATCCGAATCAGATCACGAAAATAAAACAATACGGATCATAGACAAATTTTATTTTCGAGTTGTGGCAACAGTTGCTTTCAAAAGACGACCATGTTCCAGCCATATTGCAAGCATTCTGTACAACGTGACGCCACAATATGATGTGACATTTCAGTTGCTTGTCGGGGGTTCTGCCATATGAATCAAATTAATTGGGCCTATTCTGCGAAATCTTTTATTCTGTTATGAATTTTCTGTTATGAATCATAAAAGGTCTAGACCATAACAGATCTTTTATAAATCGTATTCTGGGTTTCGAGCTTCTATGAAACTCTGTTATAGAACTTCAAAAATTGAAATCTGTTACGAACCTTCAAAACAAACAGCTTTGTTTTTATTTTTTTTTTGTAAATACTAAGTGGGCACCTGATAAATATTTTGCAAAATAGCATAAAATTGTCACTGAAAGGAGTAAATTTTGAATTATTACTCACACCAGGAAGTTCAAATGGGTCACTATATTTAATCTTAGTTCCAGCAAAAGTGATGAGTGTTTTCGGCTAATAATAATAATAATAATTTTTGGCGCAACAGGTCCGTAGGGACCCTAGGCCTAGCTTCTCGCAACCATTCGTTTTGTGTGAGTTTTCATTTTTTTTTTTTTGGAACGAATGGAAGGGATCTACAATTTTATGCCGATTCCAAACGGCTAATTGAGAAGCTCTTTCATGACAGTTATACTCTCGGATGTTTGTCAGACGTTCGCGAGAGGTGGCGCAGTGAAAAAACCCTGAGTTGGAAATTGGGTTTTTGCGGGATTCGAACCTGAACCCCTCGCTTAGTAGTCCAACACACTAACCACTAAGCCACTGCGCCCTAAACAAAAATATAAATGTAGAAACAATTTTCAACCATTATACTTTTTTACACACATTTATTACATTTTGTCTCCATTTGTAAGCATTTCGTCGCCTTGGAATTATATAGAGAAACATTTCAATCCAAGAATACATATTAAATAAAAATCTTTTATAATAAAAGTCACAAAATTCAATATTTTATTCTGTTATGATTCTTAACAGAATTCATAAAAGATTTTTCCACACAGAATCAGGCCTATTCTACGAAATCTTTTATTCTGTTATGAATTTTCTGTTATGAATCATAAAAGGTCTCGACCATAACAGATCTTTTATAAATCGTATTCTGGGGTTCGAACTTCTATGAAACTCTGTTATAGAACTTCGAAAATTGAAATCTGTTACGAACCTTCAAAACAAACAGCTTTGTTTTTATTTTTTTTTGTAAATACTAAGTGGGCACCTGATAAATATTTTGGAAAATAGCATAAAATTGTCGGTGAAAGGAATAAATTTTGAATTATTACTCACACCAGGAAGATCAAATGGGTCACTATATTAAATCTTAGTTCCAGCAAAAGTGATGGGTGTTTTCGGCTAAACAAAAATATAAATGTAGAAACAATTTTCAACTATTATACTTTTTTACACACATTTATTACATTTTGTCTCCATTTGTAAGCATTTCGTCGCCTTGGAATTATATAGAGAAACGTTTCAATCCAAGAATTCATCTATAAATATAATAAAACTGTAGCCGTTTTCATATGTTCGCGGTTGGCGTGAAAACTACTGTACAGATTTTGATGAAACTTTTTTTGAAATGTTAGTTAAGATTCTGAGAAGGATATAGGCTATTCCTTTCATTTTCAAGCCTATTTTTTGGGAGCGTTTTTGACCAAAATGTGTTTTTTTTCCTGACTTTACTGCCTTTAAGTCGCCATTACTCAAACAATTCTTAATCAATGCAAACAAAATAAAATCCTTAGGAGAGCCAACACTTTCACAGTTATTTCAAGCCATCAATCAGCTTTCTATGTACTCTAGAAGCTGAGCTACAATCTAAAATCTAACCCGAAAAAAATAAATTTATTTTCTCAAATCGAACTTTATCAGCAACCGCGGTTCTTGATCGTTGTTCTGCTTTGGGGTGGTTGGGTGGCGCACATCGCACAAGCACGTTCATGTAAAAAAAAAACTGCGTGGTGTTTTCTCCGAATTAAGTGAAACGAAAGAGAAGTATGCGACTTGAATGTGTATGTAAAATGTAATCAACAACGACAATGGTGTTTCTGAAGAAATGCGCAGGTGGTGGCTGATCGCTGATGACGTGCGCTGATGGACCTACAATCGTACATTATATGGTGGTGTATATAGAAATTGAGTTCAAGGTTTTTTTTGAAGTTATTTGGGCCTATTCTGCGAAATCCTTTATTCTGTTATGAATTTTCTGTTATGAATCATAAAAGGTCTCGACCATAACAGATCTTTTATAAATAGTATTCTGGGTTTCGAACTTTTATGAAACCCTGTTATAGAACTTCGAAAATTGAAATCTGTTACGAACCTTCAAAACAAACAGCTTTGTTTTTTTTTTTTGTGAATATAACTACTAAGTGGGCACCTGATAATTTTTTTTTGCAAAATAGCATAAAATTGTCGCTGAAAGGAGTAAATTTTGAATTAGTACTCACACCAGGATGATCAAATGGGTCACTATATTAAATCTTATGTCGTTTTCCATTGGGACAGAAAAAGCACTTTTTTTGAGAGTCAGAGCAGTTTTTCTGCTCTCGAAATCAGCTGGCTGTAAGATTTCATGTTCCATTGGCCGTAAAAAAGGCGAGATTTGAGCGAGATTCACACCTACTTACACTAACAACAAAACATTTGTCTTTTGTCAAACTTTAAAGTGTGTTATTAATTACGTATTTGAAGACAAGTCTGTGAAAAATAGAGAAAAAATTACATTTTGCTGCCGCAATGGATATCAACATAAATTGAGTGGATTTTCATAAGTATAAATTACAATTTAAGATCAGCTGACTTTTCAAAAACGCACTACCACAAATGCGAAGGAAAGAAAAATCTCGTTTTATGTTCCATTGGGAACGAAAAATCTGAAATCTGAGAGCAAAATCCGAAAATCCCAATGGAAATCGACAGCAAAAGTGATGGGTGTTTTCGGCTAAACAAAAATATAAATTTAGAAACAATTTTCAATTATTATACTTTTTTACACACGTTTATTACATTTTGTCTCCATTTGTAAGCACTTCGTTGCCTAGGAGTTACATAGAGAAACATTTCAATCCAAGACTTCATATTTAATAAAAATCTTTTATAATAAAAGTCACAAAATTCTATCTTTTATTCTGTTATGATTCTTAACAGAATTCATAAAAGTTTTTTCCGCACAGAATACCAATTTTAGAGCTCGTAAAAGATTTTTTGACTGTTCGAACTTTTGTATGGAAATTCATTACAGAATAACAGAACAAATTGATAAAAGATTTTGCCGAATAGGCCTAAATACTTCTTTAGGCGCGTTGGGCACTTTTAGATGGGAAGAAATCAATGAATTCGGGTTACTTCTAAAACTACACCGCGTCATCGACACCGAGAAACCGACACCCAATAGGTGGCGCTGTTGTCCATTTTCTGAGAAACTCAACCGATTTCAATGAAACTTTTTTTGTGTGCATGGTTGTATGCAGCAAGAAAGTTAGGATAGTTTTGGACCCAATAGGTGGCGCTGTTGTCGACTTTTTTGAGAAACTCAACCGATTTCAATGAAACTTTGGATGTGAGTATAGTTGGATGCAGCTAGAAAGATAGGATAGCTTTGGACCCGATAGGTGGCGCTGTTGTCCATTTTCTGAGAAACTCAGCCGATCTCAATGAAACTTTGTATGTGAGCATGGTTGGATGCAGCAAGTAAGATAGGATAGTTTTGGACCCAATAGGTGGCGCTGTTGTCGATTTTTTTGAGAAACTCAACCGATCTCAATGAAACTTTGTATGTGTGCATGGTTGTATGCAGCTAGAAAGATAGAATAGTTTTGGACCCGGTAGGTGGCGCTGTTGTCGACTTTTTTGAGAAACTCAACCGATTTCAATGAAACTTTGGATGTGAGTATAGTTGGATGCAGCTAGAAAGATAGGATAGTTTTGGACCCGATAGGTGGCGCAGTTGTCGCTTTTTTGAGAAACTCAACCGATTTCAATGAAACTTTGGATGTGAGTATAGTTGGATGCAGCTAGAAAGATAGGATAGTTTTGGACACGATAGGTGGCGCTGTTGTCGATTTTTTTGAGAAACTCAGCCGCTCTCAATGAAACTTTGTTTGTGTGCAAGGTTGTACGCAACTAGAAAGATAGGATAGTTTTGGACCCGATAGGTGGCGCTGTTGTCGATTTTTTTGAGAAACTCAACCGATCTCAATGAAACTTTGTTTGTGGTCATGGCTATGCAGCTAGAAAGATAGGATATTTTTGGACCCGATAGGTGGCGCAGTTGTCGCTTTTTTTGAGAAACTCAACCGATTTCAATGAAACTTTGGATGTGAGTATAGTTGGATGCAGCTAGAAAGATAGGATAGTTCTGGATCCGATAGGTGGCGCTGTTGTCGATTTTTTGTTTGTTTGTGTATGATCCAGGCAACAGAACCTCAAATACATATTGTATTTCAAGAAGCTTTGTAGAAAAATTATCATAAAATTATATAATTATCTCATGTAATTACACAGTCTCACGTCGCGTACGAAGTTGCGGGCACAGCTAGTATTAAATAAAAATCTTTTATAATAAAAGTCACAAAATTCAATCTTTTATTCTGTTATGATTCTTAACAGAATTCATAAAAGATTTTTCCACACAGAATACCAATTTTGGAGCCCGTAAAAGATTTTTTGATAATTCGAACTTTTGTATGAAAATTAATAACAGAATAAAGGAACAAATTGATAAAAGATTTTGCCGAATAGGCCTGAATACCAATTTTGGAGCCCGTAAAAGATTTTTTGACAATTCGAACTTTTGTATGAAAATTAATAACAGAATAACAGAACAAATTGATAAAAGATTTTGCCGAATAGGCCTGAATTTTGTATTTTTAATGCTGCATTTACATGGTCACACATTCATATCACGCAAAATTAAAGGGATGCTAAATACTAAATAGCCGTGTGACCGAAAGGGACAGCATTACCTAACACGCAAAAAAACGTGACACGTATTTAGGTCGGCCATCTTGTTTGCGTGATAGGAATTCTAGGAAAGCTCTGCATGTTGATATTTTTCTAGCGAAGACTAAAGAAATTCCGCATCTCTATAAAACAATATGGCTTCCGGAAATGATGAACGGACAATTATTTATTTTTTTTCGTGTAACTGATTGATGAATTGTTGGTTTATTTTACTGAAACTAATAATCACTCTTTTCGGTTTTGTTGCAAAATTTCGCGTATCTGATGGTGTAAATGCGGTTTAAAGGTGAGAGTTTTTTTTAGAACTAATTTCAATACAATACAATACAATACAATGTATGATTCTGTTTCATAGAACTTTATCATACATTGCTTTGATACAACAAAATATGAATTTATCATACATTTCATACAGCAATCGGCTTTTTTTTCACGAAATAAGTTAAATTTCAACTTAAAATGTTCTTGGACGGCTAACAACTCTTATACGATATTGGGTGGTAAATTATCTACCATTTTAGTAATCCGGCTTAAACGCAAAATTTTGGAAAATAAATTTCTCACAGCATTGCATCTCTGCACAATTGTCACAACAAAAAAAATCAAGCTGTATATTCGCATTCACTAAGTATGGTTCCACACCACCAAAAAGTAAATGCTCTTCACCAAATTCAATTTCCAACCAACTGTTGTATTAAAAGGAAAAACAAACTCGCTTTGCGAATAAAAATTAATTATTATGAAGTGTCAAAATAATACATCAAATACAACAAAATACTATTTCATACATTACTTCCAGTGAAATCTATGAAACAGAAAATTGTATGTGATGTATTAAAATAATTTTAATGTATTGTTACATTCAGGCTGGGATTCGTAAAGATAAAACACTATTCCGTTTAACTTCTGTAATAAAATTCACTTTTATTACACTTTTATCGACTATTCTAATATTTCACTTATTAAGTACCAGAACACTATTACTTAAACAATTCTTCAACGTTTCAAACCAATCACTTAATTTACTCTATTACTTTTCACTTATTTATCTTCACAAACTATTACTATCTCGAACTTTAACCAATCACTGTTATAAATCAACTGTCTCGCCCTCTTCTAAAAGCTGTCCTTTTATACCCGCTCCGCCATCTGACGAGAACTTTCTAGCTAATTCTAAGTGGTTCTAGAACAAGGTTCAGTGGTGAAATACATTTACTTGACAGGTTCCAGTCTCCAATTGGAAGTGACACTTGGGTGGAACTTGTTTGGTGACTAAGGGGTTGTTTTCACTTCACCATTTTAGGTTACACGATACATTCCACACCACAGTATGTTGTATGTGATGTATGTGATGTATGATCTATGAAACAGGCCCCTGGTCCGCTTAGATTGGAATTCTTAAAAAAAGCATTATACTTTTCATAATAATGCTAATAATTGTGACCGCACCGCATAGCTCAAAATAAGTTTGATTGTTTAAATAAAATCGTCACTTCACATAAATTTAAAGCTATTTGTCCAAAAAATCTCGGCGAAAACAGTTGCAGTTACATTTTTCTGCAATATTTTGTGATAAAAAAAAATATTTTTGCGCAATAATTAGTTTTGAAAATAATTTTAATTTACGGAGCCTGCTAATTTACATTTTTCATTAGATATTCAAAGATTTTCTGGACATTTGTACTTTATGTAAAAATAAAAAACAACTCTCACCTTTCTGCCGGGCAACTTGTGAAACAATAATTCTGTGGCAATAAGTTAAAGTAGCTTATGTCAATTTTGGTAGTTTTTCAGTGTGAGCAAAAGAAATTTGTCTTAGGGTTTTCAAATCTATTGTATTACATAGTTCAAGTAAATTAAAACTGTTCAGTTTTCTTCATATTTAACGGTTCTTAATTATTGTAGAGTGATGGGACCTGTGCCTTGATTTTGTGCGGTTTTTGAGGCGATGTCGCTGGGGAACGGCCCGAATCGAATTTATATGTGTGAGTGAGCCGCGCGCTGTGACCAACGTGACCGTTGTGTAATAATTTGGCACTTTTTTCGAGGATCCTGATACAATTTGTTACTACTGTTGAGCGACATTGCACGAGAATAAAAATGATCCCTTTCTCAGTCCTCATCCTCACATTATACTAAAGAGAAACTACCCTCTTAAAAGGAAAGAGAGAGTGGCCACCGATCGTGTGGTTGAGAGGGGAAGAATAATTGAGTTAGTCAACCTTTAACCATAAACGGGTGCGGTCGCTGGTCTATTCGGAGGTAGACTTAAATAACAAAAAAAAGGGAAACCTATTACTACTGTATCCCTTTTTTAGTTTGAAAAGGAACTTTGCAATTTTTAGAAACACTGTGATTTTCAAATGAATTTTAGTAAAATATAACGCTGCTGTTTATCAGAACACGATTATAGTGTTACAATTGTTAAATATTGTGCGAAAATTCTTAAATTTCAGAGAATCTTTACAAATGAAACCTTTTTCTTACACCGCTCTTATTTTTTTTGCTACTTTTCAGAATTTTGCAACAATCTCCCGGATTGTTAGAGAAAGGTTATAAATTTTAGTTTTAGTTTTACAATACAATATAGACTGTAAATACTCGTAGATCATTCCCACACAACTTTTCTTTTATAAATTAAACCAAATCACTTTACCATTAGACGTCGTTTAGATTGTTCCGCTTGTGAGCTAGACACTAGGCACTACTTCTATGAAACAGTAGATGCACGTTTTCAAATAAATTTTGAAATGAAAACCTTTTAGCTTTGATTTTTATTTATAAATATATAAAAATTATTTTAATATTGTTCATAAATTATACCTATCAACTCATTTTTTTATCTACGTTTAAGATCGCGTTCAATTTAGTTTTAAAAAGTCCCTAAAAAAGGGGCGATGAAACATTTTTCTTTTTCTGATGCTACTACGTAAATTTAGTATTTTCTCCCAATATTTTTTTGAAATTTAAGTACTATTCACATGAGCGCTAGTTGCGAACAAATGAATTTAATTCTATTTATGAATTGAAAATTGATTTTTATTTTAGCTCAATTTACAATTATTACAGCAATTGAAAATTCTTGCAGCGAACTGTCCCACTTTATTCACAATCCACATAAAACATTCGCGGATCCACAAACCCACGAATGAAAAAAATTCTATCGAAGTTAACATTGACCAATGATTGAAGTGTCAAAAATATTCGCTTGTTCGCAGTTCGTTCGCAATTGGCTCTGTGAATAGTCCTAAAATGTGAATTTTCCAACTAATAAAAGGGAACAAAGGAACAACAAATTGTATAGTATCCTCGAAAAAGGTACCAAATTGTCGCACAACGGTTACGCTGTTCTCATCCGACATCCTTCTCGCTACCTAAAAATTTCCCGGAACAAAGCGATATAAGAACAGGAAATATGGGAAGTTGTCAGTTCGCGATATCACTCACACATTTATAGAATCCGCCTATACGTGAACCCTTTCCGACACCGCCATTGCGATAAAAACCGCACAAAATCAAGGCACTGGACTAAAAGAAAGCTAAGGAAAACGAGAACTTTGTAATGTAAAAAACTCGAATATGGCTTATAGGCCTGAATATTTTGTATTTTTAATGCTGCATTTACATGGTCACACATTCATATCACGCAAAATTAAAGGGATGCTAAATACTAATAGCCTAACACGCAAAAAAACGTGACACGTATTTAGGTCGGCCATCTTGTTTGCGTGATAGGAATTCTAGGAAAGCTCTGCATGTTGATATTTTTCTAGCGAAGACTAAAGAAATTCCGCATCTCTATAAAACAATATGGCTTCCGGAAATGATGAACGGACAAATATTTATTTTTTTTCGTGTAACTGATTGATGAATTGTTGGTTTATTTTACTGAAACTAATAACCAATCTCATTTCACATGTTCCAAATCAGAAATATTAAAGTTTTCAAGCAATTGCACAAATGTTATGGTGAGCGGAACCTGTGTCTATTTCCGTTTTACGTATCTATAATTATGGGTAGAGCATCCATGATATGTGAACTCATTCTTACGCCTTTTATAGTATTGGCTGCGGATTAATGGATCACTCTTTTCGGTTTTGTTTCAAAATTTCACGTGCGTGATGGTGTAAATGCGGTTTAAAGGTGAGAGTTTTTTTTAGAACTAATTTCAATTGTTTACAATCAGTTCGAAATAAAACCGCAGTTTCCACATCTGGGGCCTATTTCATAAATCATACATTACATAGGTTAGGTTAGGTTAGGTTGGGAGGGCAGTTTTGCAACCGATGCAAATTTCACCCAGAAGCCATGAAAGGCCCATTGTGAATACCCTGTTTGTACATGCAAGGACATGTGGCTAACAAAACCACTTCGATCTGTTGAGGGATAGTTTTATGTCCGATAGAGGTATCCCTGCCAAGTCGTCCAAACTTTTGAAGAACCTAGCGGTAACACCTCTCCGTCCGTAAAAAAAAAAACTGCGTGGTGTTTTCTCCGAATTAAGTGAAACGAAAGAGAAGTATGCGACTTGAATGTGTATGTAAAATGTAATCAACAACGACAATGGTGTTTCTGAAGAAATGCGCAGGTGGTGGCTGATCGCTGATGACGTGCGCTGATGGACCTACAATCGTACATTATATGGTGGTGTATATAGAAATTGAGTTCAAGGTTTTTTTTGAAGTTATTTGGGCCTATTCTGCGAAATCCTTTATTCTGTTATGAATTTTCTGTTATGAATCATAAAAGGTCTCGACCATAACAGATCTTTTATAAATAGTATTCTGGGTTTCGAACTTTTATGAAACCCTGTTATAGAACTTCGAAAATTGAAATCTGTTACGAACCTTCAAAACAAACAGCTTTGTTTTTTTTTTTGTGAATATAACTACTAAGTGGGCACCTGATAATTTTTTTTTGCAAAATAGCATAAAATTGTCGCTGAAAGGAGTAAATTTTGAATTAGTACTCACACCAGGATGATCAAATGGGTCACTATATTAAATCTTATGTCGTTTTCCATTGGGACAGAAAAAGCACTTTTTTTGAGAGTCAGAGCAGTTTTTCTGCTCTCGAAATCAGCTGGCTGTAAGATTTCATGTTCCATTGGCCGTAAAAAAGGCGAGATTTGAGCGAGATTCACACCTACTTACACTAACAACAAAACATTTGTCTTTTGTCAAACTTTAAAGTGTGTTATTAATTACGTATTTGAAGACAAGTCTGTGAAAAATAGAGAAAAAATTACATTTTGCTGCCGCAATGGATATCAACATAAATTGAGTGGATTTTCATAAGTATAAATTACAATTTAAGATCAGCTGACTTTTCAAAAACGCACTACCACAAATGCGAAGGAAAGAAAAATCTCGTTTTATGTTCCATTGGGAACGAAAAATCAGAAATCTGAGAGCAAAATCCGAAAATCCCAATGGAAATCGACAGCAAAAGTGATGGGTGTTTTCGGCTAAACAAAAATATAAATTTAGAAACAATTTTCAATTATTATACTTTTTTACACACGTTTATTACATTTTGTCTCCATTTGTAAGCACTTCGTTGCCTAGGAGTTACATAGAGAAACATTTCAATCCAAGACTTCATATTTAATAAAAATCTTTTATAATAAAAGTCACAAAATTCTATCTTTTATTCTGTTATGATTCTTAACAGAATTCATAAAAGTTTTTTCCGCACAGAATACCAATTTTAGAGCTCGTAAAAGATTTTTTGACTGTTCGAACTTTTGTATGGAAATTCATTGTCGCTTTTTTGAGAAACTCAACCGATTTCAATGAAACTTTGGATGTGAGTATAGTTGGATGCAGCTAGAAAGATAGGATAGTTTTGGACACGATAGGTGGCGCTGTTGTCGATTTTTTTGAGAAACTCAGCCGCTCTCAATGAAACTTTGTTTGTGTGCAAGGTTGTACGCAACTAGAAAGATAGGATAGTTTTGGACCCGATAGGTGGCGCTGTTGTCGATTTTTTTGAGAAACTCAACCGATCTCAATGAAACTTTGTTTGTGGTCATGGCTATGCAGCTAGAAAGATAGGATATTTTTGGACCCGATAGGTGGCGCAGTTGTCGCTTTTTTTGAGAAACTCAACCGATTTCAATGAAACTTTGGATGTGAGTATAGTTGGATGCAGCTAGAAAGATAGGATAGTTCTGGATCCGATAGGTGGCGCTGTTGTCGATTTTTTGTTTGTTTGTGTATGATCCAGGCAACAGAACCTCAAATACATATTGTATTTCAAGAAGCTTTGTAGAAAAATTATCATAAAATTATATAATTATCTCATGTAATTACACAGTCTCACGTCGCGTACGAAGTTGCGGGCACAGCTAGTATTAAATAAAAATCTTTTATAATAAAAGTCACAAAATTCAATCTTTTATTCTGTTATGATTCTTAACAGAATTCATAAAAGATTTTTCCACACAGAATACCAATTTTGGAGCCCGTAAAAGATTTTTTGATAATTCGAACTTTTGTATGAAAATTAATAACAGAATAAAGGAACAAATTGATAAAAGATTTTGCCGAATAGGCCTGAATACCAATTTTGGAGCCCGTAAAAGATTTTTTGACAATTCGAACTTTTGTATGAAAATTAATAACAGAATAACAGAACAAATTGATAAAAGATTTTGCCGAATAGGCCTGAATTTTGTATTTTTAATGCTGCATTTACATGGTCACACATTCATATCACGCAAAATTAAAGGGATGCTAAATACTAAATAGCCGTGTGACCGAAAGGGACAGCATTACCTAACACGCAAAAAAACGTGACACGTATTTAGGTCGGCCATCTTGTTTGCGTGATAGGAATTCTAGGAAAGCTCTGCATGTTGATATTTTTCTAGCGAAGACTAAAGAAATTCCGCATCTCTATAAAACAATATGGCTTCCGGAAATGATGAACGGACAATTATTTATTTTTTTTCGTGTAACTGATTGATGAATTGTTGGTTTATTTTACTGAAACTAATAATCACTCTTTTCGGTTTTGTTGCAAAATTTCGCGTATCTGATGGTGTAAATGCTGTTTAAAGGTGAGAGTTTTTTTTAGAACTAATTTCAATACAATACAATACAATACAATGTATGATTCTGTTTCATAGAACTTTATCATACATTGCTTTGATACAACAAAATATGAATTTATCATACATTTCATACAGCAATCGGCTTTTTTTTTCACGAAATAAGTTAAATTTCAACTCAAAATGTTCTTGGACGGCTAACAACTCTTATACGATATTGGGTGGTAAATTATCTACCATTTTAGTAATCCGGCTTAAACGCAAAATTTTGGAAAATAAATTTCTCACAGCATTGCATCTCTGCACAATTGTCACAACAAAAAAAATCAAGCTGTATATTCGCATTCACTAAGTATGGTTCCACACCACCAAAAAGTAAATGCTCTTCACCAAATTCAATTTCCAACCAACTGTTGTGTTAAAAGGAAAAACAAACTCGCTTTGCGAATAAAAATTAATTATTATGAAGTGTCAAAATAATACATCAAATACAACAAAATACTATTTCATACATTACTTCCAGTGAAATCTATGAAACAGAAAATTGTATGTGATGTATTAAAATAATTTTAATGTATTGTTACATTCAGGCTGGGATTCGTAAAGATAAAACACTATTCCGTTTAACTTCTCTAATAAAATTCACTTTTATTACACTTTTATCGACTATTCTAATATTTCACTTATTAAGTACCAGAACACTATTACTTAAACAATTCTTCAACGTTTCAAACCAATCACTTAATTTACTCTATTACTTTTCACTTATTTATCTTCACAAACTATTACTATCTCGAACTTTAACCAATCACTGTTATAAATCAACTGTCTCGCCCTCTTCTAAAAGCTGTCCTTTTATACCCGCTCCGCCATCTGACGAGAACTTTCTAGCTAATTCTAAGTGGTTCTAGAACAAGGTTCAGTGGTGAAATACATTTACTTGACAGGTTCCAGTCTCCAATTGGAAGTGACACTTGGGTGGAACTTGTTTGGTGACTAAGGGGTTGTTTTCACTTCACCATTTTAGGTTACACGATACATTCCACACCACAGTATGTTGTATGTGATGTATGATCTATGAAACAGGCCCCTGGTCCGCTTAGATTGGAATTCTTAAAAAAAGCATTATACTTTTCATAATAATGCTAATAATTGTGACCGCACCGCATAGTTCAAAATAAGTTTGATTGTTTAAATAAAATGGTCACTTCACATAAATTTAAAGCTATTTGTCCAAAAAATCTCGGCGAAAACAGTTGCAGTTACATTTTTCTGCAATATTTTGTGATAAAAAAAAATATTTTTGCGCAATAATTAGTTTTGAAAATAATTTGAATTTACGGAGCCTGCTAATTTACATTTTTCATTAGATATTCAAAGATTTTCTGGACATTTGTACTTTATGTAAAAATAAAAAACAACTCTCACCTTTCTGCCGGGCAACTTGTGAAACAATAATTCTGTGGCAATAAGTTAAAGTAGCTTATGTCAATTTTGGTAGTTTTTCAGTGTGAGCAAAAGAAATTTGTCTTAGGGTGTTCAAATCTATTGTATTACATAGTTCAAGTAAATTAAAACTGTTCAGTTTTCTTCATATTTAACGGTTCTTAATTATTGTAGAGTGATGGGACCTGTGCCTTGATTTTGTGCGGTTTTTGAGGCGATGTCGCTGGGGAACGGCCCGAATCGAATTTATATGTGTGAGTGAGCCGCGCGCTGTGACCAACGTGACCGTTGTGTAATAATTTGGCACTTTTTTCGAGGATCCTGATACAATTTGTTACTACTGTTGAGCGACATTGCACGAGAATAAAAATGATCCCTTTCTCAGTCCTCATCCTCACATTATACTAAAGAGAAACTACCCTCTTAAAAGGAAAGAGAGAGTGGCCAGCGATCGTGTGGTTGAGAGGGGAAGAATAATTGAGTTAGTCAACCTTTAACCATAAACGGGTGCGGTCGCTGGTCTATTCGGAGGTAGACTTAAATAACAAAAAAAAGGGAAACCTATTACTACTGTATCCCTTTTTTAGTTTGAAAAGGAACTTTGCAATTTTTAGAAACACTGTGATTTTCAAATGAATTTTAGTAAAATATAACGCTGCTGTTTATCAGAACACGATTATAGTGTTACAATTGTTAAATATTGTGCGAAAATTCTTAAATTTCAGAGAATCTTTACAAATGAAACCTTTTTCTTACACCGCTCTTATTTTTTTTGCTACTTTTCAGAATTTTGCAACAATCTCCCGGATTGTTAGAGAAAGGTTATAAATTTTAGTTTTAGTTTTACAATACAATATAGACTGTAAATACTCGTAGATCATTCCCACACAACTTTTCTTTTATAAATTAAACCAAATCACTTTACCATTAGACGTCGGCGTCGTTTAGATTGTTCCGCTTGTGAGCTAGACACTAGGCACTACTTCTATGAAACAGTAGATGCACGTTTTCAAATAAATTTTGAAATGAAAACCTTTTAGCTTTGATTTTTATTTATAAATATATAAAAATTATTTTAATATTGTTCATAAATTATACCTATCAACTCATTTTTTTATCTACGTTTAAGATCGCGTTCAATTTAGTTTTAAAAAGTCCCTAAAAAAGGGGCGATGAAACATTTTTCTTTTTCTGATGCTACTACGTAAATTTAGTATTTTCTCCCAATATTTTTTTGAAATTTAAGTACTATTCACATGAGCGCTAGTTGCGAACAAATGAATTTAATTCTATTTATGAATTGAAAATTGATTTTTATTTTAGCTCAATTTACAATTATTACAGCAATTGAAAATTCTTGCAGCGAACTGTCCCACTTTATTCACAATCCACATAAAACATTCGCGGATCCACAAACCCACGAATGAAAAAAATTCTATCGAAGTTAACATTGACCAATGATTGAAGTGTCAAAAATATTCGCTTGTTCGCAGTTCGTTCGCAATTGGCTCTGTGAATAGTCCTAAAATGTGAATTTTCCAACTAATAAAAGGGAACAAAGGAACAACAAATTGTATAGTATCCTCGAAAAAGGTACCAAATTGTCGCACAACGGTTACGCTGTTCTCATCCGACATCCTTCTCGCTACCTAAAAATTTCCCGGAACAAAGCGATATAAGAACAGGAAATATGGGAAGTTGTCAGTTCGCGATATCACTCACACATTTATAGAATCCGCCTATACGTGAACCCTTTCCGACACCGCCATTGCGATAAAAACCGCACAAAATCAAGGCACTGGACTAAAAGAAAGCTAAGGAAAACGAGAACTTTGTAATGTAAAAAACTCGAATATGGCTTATAGGCCTGAATATTTTGTATTTTTAATGCTGCATTTACATGGTCACACATTCATATCACGCAAAATTAAAGGGATGCTAAATACTAATAGCCTAACACGCAAAAAAACGTGACACGTATTTAGGTCGGCCATCTTGTTTGCGTGATAGGAATTCTAGGAAAGCTCTGCATGTTGATATTTTTCTAGCGAAGACTAAAGAAATTCCGCATCTCTATAAAACAATATGGCTTCCGGAAATGATGAACGGACAAATATTTATTTTTTTTCGTGTAACTGATTGATGAATTGTTGGTTTATTTTACTGAAACTAATAACCAATCTCATTTCACATGTTCCAAATCAGAAATATTAAAGTTTTCAAGCAATTGCACAAATGTTATGGTGAGCGGAACCTGTGTCTATTTCCGTTTTACGTATCTATAATTATGGGTAGAGCATCCATGATATGTGAACTCATTCTTACGCCTTTTATAGTATTGGCTGCGGATTAATGGATCACTCTTTTCGGTTTTGTTTCAAAATTTCACGTGCGTGATGGTGTAAATGCGGTTTAAAGGTGAGAGTTTTTTTTAGAACTAATTTCAATTGTTTACAATCAGTTCGAAATAAAACCGCAGTTTCCACATCTGGGGCCTATTTCATAAATCATACATTACAAAGGTTAGGTTAGGTTAGGTTGGGAGGGCAGTTTTGCAACCGATGCAAATTTCACCCAGAAGCCATGAAAGGCCCATTGTGAATACCCTGTTTGTACATGCAAGGACATGTGGCTAACAAAACCACTTCGATCTGTTGAGGGATAGTTTTATGTCCGATAGAGGTATCCCTGCCAAGTCGTCCAAACTTTTGAAGAACCTAGCGGTAACACCTCTCCGTCCGTAAAAAAAAAAACTGCGTGGTGTTTTCTCCGAATTAAGTGAAACGAAAGAGAAGTATGCGACTTGAATGTGTATGTAAAATGTAATCAACAACGACAATGGTGTTTCTGAAGAAATGCGCAGGTGGTGGCTGATCGCTGATGACGTGCGCTGATGGACCTACAATCGTACATTATATGGTGGTGTATATAGAAATTGAGTTCAAGGTTTTTTTTGAAGTTATTTGGGCCTATTCTGCGAAATCCTTTATTCTGTTATGAATTTTCTGTTATGAATCATAAAAGGTCTCGACCATAACAGATCTTTTATAAATAGTATTCTGGGTTTCGAACTTTTATGAAACCCTGTTATAGAACTTCGAAAATTGAAATCTGTTACGAACCTTCAAAACAAACAGCTTTGTTTTTTTTTTTGTGAATATAACTACTAAGTGGGCACCTGATAATTTTTTTTTGCAAAATAGCATAAAATTGTCGCTGAAAGGAGTAAATTTTGAATTAGTACTCACACCAGGATGATCAAATGGGTCACTATATTAAATCTTATGTCGTTTTCCATTGGGACAGAAAAAGCACTTTTTTTGAGAGTCAGAGCAGTTTTTCTGCTCTCGAAATCAGCTGGCTGTAAGATTTCATGTTCCATTGGCCGTAAAAAAGGCGAGATTTGAGCGAGATTCACACCTACTTACACTAACAACAAAACATTTGTCTTTTGTCAAACTTTAAAGTGTGTTATTAATTACGTATTTGAAGACAAGTCTGTGAAAAATAGAGAAAAAATTACATTTTGCTGCCGCAATGGATATCAACATAAATTGAGTGGATTTTCATAAGTATAAATTACAATTTAAGATCAGCTGACTTTTCAAAAACGCACTACCACAAATGCGAAGGAAAGAAAAATCTCGTTTTATGTTCCATTGGGAACGAAAAATCAGAAATCTGAGAGCAAAATCCGAAAATCCCAATGGAAATCGACAGCAAAAGTGATGGGTGTTTTCGGCTAAACAAAAATATAAATTTAGAAACAATTTTCAATTATTATACTTTTTTACACACGTTTATTACATTTTGTCTCCATTTGTAAGCACTTCGTTGCCTAGGAGTTACATAGAGAAACATTTCAATCCAAGACTTCATATTTAATAAAAATCTTTTATAATAAAAGTCACAAAATTCTATCTTTTATTCTGTTATGATTCTTAACAGAATTCATAAAAGTTTTTTCCGCACAGAATACCAATTTTAGAGCTCGTAAAAGATTTTTTGACTGTTCGAACTTTTGTATGGAAATTCATTGTCGCTTTTTTGAGAAACTCAACCGATTTCAATGAAACTTTGGATGTGAGTATAGTTGGATGCAGCTAGAAAGATAGGATAGTTTTGGACACGATAGGTGGCGCTGTTGTCGATTTTTTTGAGAAACTCAGCCGCTCTCAATGAAACTTTGTTTGTGTGCAAGGTTGTACGCAACTAGAAAGATAGGATAGTTTTGGACCCGATAGGTGGCGCTGTTGTCGATTTTTTTGAGAAACTCAACCGATCTCAATGAAACTTTGTTTGTGGTCATGGCTATGCAGCTAGAAAGATAGGATATTTTTGGACCCGATAGGTGGCGCAGTTGTCGCTTTTTTTGAGAAACTCAACCGATTTCAATGAAACTTTGGATGTGAGTATAGTTGGATGCAGCTAGAAAGATAGGATAGTTCTGGATCCGATAGGTGGCGCTGTTGTCGATTTTTTGTTTGTTTGTGTATGATCCAGGCAACAGAACCTCAAATACATATTGTATTTCAAGAAGCTTTGTAGAAAAATTATCATAAAATTATATAATTATCTCATGTAATTACACAGTCTCACGTCGCGTACGAAGTTGCGGGCACAGCTAGTATTAAATAAAAATCTTTTATAATAAAAGTCACAAAATTCAATCTTTTATTCTGTTATGATTCTTAACAGAATTCATAAAAGATTTTTCCACACAGAATACCAATTTTGGAGCCCGTAAAAGATTTTTTGATAATTCGAACTTTTGTATGAAAATTAATAACAGAATAAAGGAACAAATTGATAAAAGATTTTGCCGAATAGGCCTGAATACCAATTTTGGAGCCCGTAAAAGATTTTTTGACAATTCGAACTTTTGTATGAAAATTAATAACAGAATAACAGAACAAATTGATAAAAGATTTTGCCGAATAGGCCTGAATTTTGTATTTTTAATGCTGCATTTACATGGTCACACATTCATATCACGCAAAATTAAAGGGATGCTAAATACTAAATAGCCGTGTGACCGAAAGGGACAGCATTACCTAACACGCAAAAAAACGTGACACGTATTTAGGTCGGCCATCTTGTTTGCGTGATAGGAATTCTAGGAAAGCTCTGCATGTTGATATTTTTCTAGCGAAGACTAAAGAAATTCCGCATCTCTATAAAACAATATGGCTTCCGGAAATGATGAACGGACAATTATTTATTTTTTTTCGTGTAACTGATTGATGAATTGTTGGTTTATTTTACTGAAACTAATAATCACTCTTTTCGGTTTTGTTGCAAAATTTCGCGTATCTGATGGTGTAAATGCTGTTTAAAGGTGAGAGTTTTTTTTAGAACTAATTTCAATACAATACAATACAATACAATGTATGATTCTGTTTCATAGAACTTTATCATACTGTTACATTCAGGCAGGGATTCGTAAAGATAAAACACTATTCCGTTTAACTTCTCTAATAAAATTCACTTTTATTAAACTTTTATCGACTATTCTAATATTTCACTTATTAAGTACCAGAACACTATTACTTAAACAATTCTTCAACGTTTCAAACCAATCACTTAATTTACTCTATTACTTTTCACTTATTTATCTTCACAAACTATTACTATCTCGAACTTTTACCAATCACTATTATAAATCAACTGTCTCGCCCTCTTCTAAAAGCTGTCCTTTTATACCCGCTCCGCCATCTGACGAGAACTTTCTAGCTAATTCTAAGTGGTTCTAGAACAAGGTTCAGTGGTGACAGATTCCAGTCTCCAATTGGAAGTGACACTTGAGTGGAACTTGTTTTGTGACTTTAAGGCCTGGTTTCACCAAACTGTCTAAGGCCTGGTTTCACCAAACTGTGACTAAGGGCTTGTTTCACCACTTAAGTTACACGATACCTTCCACGCCACAATATCCCCCTCTTAAACTTGTTCGTCCCGAACAAACTCGTTAACATTTTCACCATTATAACGATGAAGACGATCCACATGAACGACTTTCAGCTTGCCTCTTCCTCGTTGGATGCGATAGACAACGTCGTTGATGCGCTTTACGATTGTATAGGGCCCTTCCCAGTCTTGTTGCAACTTAGGCGATAAACCTTTCCTTCGATGAGGGTTATATAGCCATACCAGATCTCCTTCCTGGAATCCTGTAGTTGTCGTTTTAGTATCGTACCTCGTTTTCATGCGGTCACTGGCTATCTTAATCTTATCCCTAGTGTCTCGATGCACGTCCCTGATGATATCCCTGAGGTCTGTAACGTATTCCTCCTCATTCTTGGGCTCTTCGCATGGATATCCAAACATCAACTCGCTAGGTAGGCGGACTGTTCGACCAAATAAGATTTCAGATGGAGTATGTCCTGTGGTGTTATGCACTGCTCCTCGATAAGCCAATAAAAACATGGGAATCTGCTTATCCCAGTCTCTCTGGTCTTCGCCAACGACCTTAGAGAGGTGTTCATTCAGTGTCCTGTTGAAGCGCTCCACCATCCCATCTGATTGTGGATGAAGCGGGGTTGTCCTTGTCTTGTGAATCCCGAGTAACTGGCACACTCCTTGGAAAATCTTCGACTCGAAGTTCCGTCCTTGGTCTGAATGCAGTTCCATTGGTACACCGAATCTGCTTACCCAGTTATTGACGATTTGCTCCACCACGGTTTTAGCTTCTTGATTTGGGATAGCAAATGCTTCAGGCCACTTACTGAAATAGTCCATAACAACGAGGATGTAACGATTTCCATTGTTTGTTTCAGGAAACGGTCCCGCAATATCAACTGCTATCCTTTCGAAAGGGGCTCCAACATTGTATTGATGCATTTTGCCACGGACTTTCAGTCTCGGACCTTTGCTGGCCGCACATGTAACGCATTTCCTACACCAAGTTTCAACGTCCTCCCTTGAATGAATCCAGTAAAAGCGTTCCCGCACTTTTTCGAGCGTTTTATTGATTCCCAAGTGGCCTCCAGACACTCCATCATGCAATTCCCTGAGCACTTCCATTACCTTTGACCTGGGTACAACAAGCTGCATTACGAACGACTTTCCATCCGGGCTTTCCCATCTTCTTTTTAGAATGCCGTCTTGTACGTGAAGGGAGTCCCACTGCGCCCAGTATGCCTTCAGCTCGGGGCTCCTATTGGATATCTCCTGCCAGTCTGGTTTTCCCTCATGCTCCTTCCAGGCGATAATCGGTTCGATATCCGGATCTTCCCTTTGAGCCTCCCGTATTTCCCGCGCACTCCAGCCACCAATTGGCATAGCTCTCACCCTTTGAACGGACGCGACATCTTTTTCCTCGTGTCGTAAGCAATGTTTGCAATTTGCTTTGCACGGTCGACGGGAGAGAGCGTCTGCATTAGAGTGAAGACTTCCCTTTCGATGTTGTATTTCGTAGTCGTACATCTGCAGCCGTTCGATCCACCTTGCGACTTGGCCTTCAGGATTCTTAAAGTGCAGCAGCCACTTTAAAGATGCATGATCTGTGCGGAGGATGAATTTCCGCCCATAAAGGTACTTATGGAAATGTTTTGTCGCCAATACCAAAGCAAGGAGTTCGCGCCTGGTAACACAGTAGTTCCTTTCTGGCTTTGAGAGAACTTTGCTGAAGTAGGAAACTACTTTCTCTTGGCCATCGTGCACCTGGGAAAGGACGGCTCCAATTCCCACATTACTAGCGTCTGCATCCACAATAAATGTTTTCCCAGGGGTGGGGTACGCTAGTATGGGGGCGTTGCACAACTGTTGTTTAAGTTCCTTGAAGCTCTTTTCGCACTCACCTGACCATTTGAATTGTTTGCCTTTTTCTGTCAGTTGATGCAAGCTCTTTGCGATCCTGGCAAAGTCCTTTACAAATCGTCTGTAATAGGTCGCAAGTCCCAGGAAGCTTCTCAGTTGATGTTTGTCTTTGGGTACCGGCCAGTTTCTCACTGCATCGACCTTCTCCGGATCAGTCTTGACTCCTTTGGAAGAGATGATGTGCCCGAGGTACTTCACTTCTGGTCTAAATAAGGAACACTTCTTCGGGTTAAGTTTTAGTTGCGCACTTCGTAGTCTTTGGAACACCTCCTTAAGGTTATCTCGATGTTCGTTAAATGTTTTTCCTACTACGATGACATCGTCCAGGTAGACCAAGCAGGTTTTCCACGTTAGTCCCAGCAGAACGCGCTCCATTAGACGTTCAAAGGTAGCTGGAGCATTGCACAGTCCAAATGGCATTACTGTAAACTGCCAAAGCCCGTTTCCTGCTGTGAATGCTGTTTTCTCGCGGTCTTCTGGATGGATCTGCACTTGCCAGTAGCCACTCTTCAAATCGAGAGTCGAAAACCATTTGGCTCCGGATAGTGTGTCTAGGGTGTCGTCAATTCTTGGCAGGGGGTAGCTATCCTTCTTGGTGACGTTGTTGAGTTGGCGATAGTCCACGCAGAATCTCGTACTTCCGTCTTTCTTCTTGACCAGGACGACCGGCGATGCCCACGGACTTTTTGAGCTTTCAATCAGTCCTTCCTTTTCCATCGTCGAAACCATTTCTGCAACCTCCGTCTGCTTAGCCAATGGTAGTCGTCGGGGAGGCTGACGAATCGGTCTCGCATCTCCGGTGTCGATTCGGTGTTGTACGAGATGTGTTCGGCCATACTCGCTGTTCTGCGAAGCAAATATATCGGCGAACTCGTTGATTAAACTACCTGCCATGGACCGCTGCTCCTGATCCAGCTCGCACTCTCCGAGTATATTCTTTTTCATTTCCGATATCTCCGTTGGTCTAACCGGTTTCACATCACTTGCATTGGACAACTTTGTGACCGCAGTAATTGGTATGCACTTTCCAATCACTTCTCCTTGCTTTAGTTTCACGCTTTTGTGTTCCACATTGAGGACACGAACGGGAACCATGTTGTTTTTGGGTTCAACCAGCATCTTTCCGACAATATAGCTCTGATAATAATTTTCTGGATGTGACTCGACTAGGTAGAATCGGTGGCTCCCAGGGTCGCCTTCCAGCTTTGTCCAAATAACTGTTTCTGACGAAGGTGGTAGTATTTCGTCCTCACTTACAACTGTCCGTAGAGCTGCGACGTTCTCGTTCCCGTAAACCATCGGAATCTCGACGTTCTTGTACTTTATAACTTGCAAACCGATGTCGAGTACTATATCATGCGTCTTCATAAAGTCGATTCCGATGATGCATTCGTCACATATATCAGCCACTAAGAATGCATGGGAGAAGACTATTCCTGCAAGGTTTATCGTCAAGAGTACCTCACCATACACCTTTGCTGTTGCTCCAGTTGCTGTTTTCAGACAGTAGCTGCTGGTGTTGTGCAGCCATGCTTGGCGAACGATGTCCCTTCTGACTATGGAAGCGGTGGCACCTGTATCGATTGTGGCGACACACTTCTTCCGGCCGATATTTGCTTCCACTGTCAGACTCCTATTACATCGTTTGGTCTGGGAAACCTGAATTGTGGTCCTGGGGGCGTCGATTCCAGATGTTCCATCCGCCGAAAGCTCAAACGCCTCCTCGTTCCTAGCTCTGCAATGTGGACAACTGCCCTGTCTACGTTCGGCTCTGCACTGTCGTTGTAGATGTCCAATTTTGTTGCAGTTCCAGCAACGGATCGGTCCCCTTCGAGAACTGTTACGGTCTACTACTTCTGTTCTCTGGCACGAACATTCAACAGATGTCATTTCTCTCACGCGGTGAAATCCTTGAGATGCTTGGTCAGCAGCTTTCATGGTTAAGGCAAATGCCAGTGCCTCAGGAAGAGTTCTCTTTCCAGCCATTCGTAGAGCCATCTGCAGTTGTCTGTCCTCTATGGCTTGTGTAAATGCCTCAATAGCCATTTCATTGATGACATCCTCGCCGGCATTGGGATAAGACAAGTGCGCTAGCCGTTCGATATCAGCTTGCAGTTGCTGGAGTGTTTCTCCCCTCTTCTGGATTCTACTGCGCAGTTGCACCCTATACACTTGCTGCATGTGGTCGTCACCAAATCGCATCTCAATAGCCTTCACCAAAGTCTCGTAGTCGCGTTGTTTTTCTTCGGAGATAGTTTGAAGCAATTCTGCAGCTGTACCTCGTAATGCGAGCGTTAATGCAATCGACTTATCCTGGTTGTCCCATCCATTGGTCGTTGCAGCTGCCTCGAATTGTCTCCGATAAATCGGCCATGATGTTTGACCATCAAAAACGGGTGGCTGCATCTCCTTCTTTCTTGGGCAGTCAGCAGAATATTCCCGAGCCTTCTGTTTCTTGACTATTTCGAGCTCTTTAGTTATATTCTTGATGTTTGTTCCGAGCTCTTTAGCTATGTTCTCGATGTTTGTCTCGTGTTTTTGAAACGTTTTGTTAATTTCCTCAAACTTTGTTTCATGCTCGTTTAATTTTTCATCAATCGCGTCGATTTTTACATCTAGAACATTCTTAAATTCTTCCACTGCATCTTTTTGTGCGGCGACAATGGAATTTGTCTGATCTTCAAGAGAATTTTTCTGTTCTTCTAGAGAATTCTTCTGTTCTGCGAACTTCAATTCCATGGAATTCTTCTGCTCTTCGAACTTCAATTCCATAGAATTTTTCTGTTGTTCTAGAGAATTCTTTTGTTCTGCGAACTTAGATTCCATAGAATTTTTCTGTTCTGCGAACTTCGATTCCATAGAATTTTTCTGTTCTGCGAACTTAGATTCCATAGAATATTTCTGTTCTTCCATCTTCGCAAGAAGTAATTCCATCATAGAGCTAATGTCAACGCCTGTACTTACTTGTTCTTCTGACACGTCGAATAGCATGGTTTTTGGATCTTCTCCCTCGTTTTGGACAGCTTCCTGCAGACGAAGTATGAGGTCACTTTTCCCTCCAGCTGTGGAGAGATTCCGCTTTTCCAGTTCACTTTTCAATTGGGGTATGCTTAGATGTAGCAATACACGACCCATTTTGTTTGTCTCTTGTAATTTCAAAAAAATCACAAATTCACTTTTTTTTTTTTTTTTTTTTTTTAACTACACTTAGACACTTAGCACAGAATAAGTTTTATCCCACTTCTGACACCAATGTTACATTCAGGCAGGGATTCGTAAAGATAAAACACTATTCCGTTTAACTTCTCTAATAAAATTCACTTTTATTAAACTTTTATCGACTATTCTAATATTTCACTTATTAAGTACCAGAACACTATTACTTAAACAATTCTTCAACGTTTCAAACCAATCACTTAATTTACTCTATTACTTTTCACTTATTTATCTTCACAAACTATTACTATCTCGAACTTTTACCAATCACTATTATAAATCAACTGTCTCGCCCTCTTCTAAAAGCTGTCCTTTTATACCCGCTCCGCCATCTGACGAGAACTTTCTAGCTAATTCTAAGTGGTTCTAGAACAAGGTTCAGTGGTGACAGATTCCAGTCTCCAATTGGAAGTGACACTTGAGTGGAACTTGTTTTGTGACTTTAAGGCCTGGTTTCACCAAACTGTCTAAGGCCTGGTTTCACCAAACTGTGACTAAGGGCTTGTTTCACCACTTAAGTTACACGATACCTTCCACGCCACAATACATTGCTTTGATACAACAAAATATGAATTTATCATACATTTCATACAGCAATCGGCTTTTTTTTTCACGAAATAAGTTAAATTTCAACTCAAAATGTTCTTGGACGGCTAACAACTCTTATACGATATTGGGTGGTAAATTATCTACCATTTTAGTAATCCGGCTTAAACGCAAAATTTTGGAAAATAAATTTCTCACAGCATTGCATCTCTGCACAATTGTCACAACAAAAAAAATCAAGCTGTATATTCGCATTCACTAAGTATGGTTCCACACCACCAAAAAGTAAATGCTCTTCACCAAATTCAATTTCCAACCAACTGTTGTGTTAAAAGGAAAAACAAACTCGCTTTGCGAATAAAAATTAATTATTATGAAGTGTCAAAATAATACATCAAATACAACAAAATACTATTTCATACATTACTTCCAGTGAAATCTATGAAACAGAAAATTGTATGTGATGTATTAAAATAATTTTAATGTATTGTTACATTCAGGCTGGGATTCGTAAAGATAAAACACTATTCCGTTTAACTTCTCTAATAAAATTCACTTTTATTACACTTTTATCGACTATTCTAATATTTCACTTATTAAGTACCAGAACACTATTACTTAAACAATTCTTCAACGTTTCAAACCAATCACTTAATTTACTCTATTACTTTTCACTTATTTATCTTCACAAACTATTACTATCTCGAACTTTAACCAATCACTGTTATAAATCAACTGTCTCGCCCTCTTCTAAAAGCTGTCCTTTTATACCCGCTCCGCCATCTGACGAGAACTTTCTAGCTAATTCTAAGTGGTTCTAGAACAAGGTTCAGTGGTGAAATACATTTACTTGACAGGTTCCAGTCTCCAATTGGAAGTGACACTTGGGTGGAACTTGTTTGGTGACTAAGGGGTTGTTTTCACTTCACCATTTTAGGTTACACGATACATTCCACACCACAGTATGTTGTATGTGATGTATGTGATGTATGATCTATGAAACAGGCCCCTGGTCCGCTTAGATTGGAATTCTTAAAAAAAGCATTATACTTTTCATAATAATGCTAATAATTGTGACCGCACCGCATAGTTCAAAATAAGTTTGATTGTTTAAATAAAATGGTCACTTCACATAAATTTAAAGCTATTTGTCCAAAAAATCTCGGCGAAAACAGTTGCAGTTACATTTTTCTGCAATATTTTGTGATAAAAAAAAATATTTTTGCGCAATAATTAGTTTTGAAAATAATTTGAATTTACGGAGCCTGCTAATTTACATTTTTCATTAGATATTCAAAGATTTTCTGGACATTTGTACTTTATGTAAAAATAAAAAACAACTCTCACCTTTCTGCCGGGCAACTTGTGAAACAATAATTCTGTGGCAATAAGTTAAAGTAGCTTATGTCAATTTTGGTAGTTTTTCAGTGTGAGCAAAAGAAATTTGTCTTAGGGTGTTCAAATCTATTGTATTACATAGTTCAAGTAAATTAAAACTGTTCAGTTTTCTTCATATTTAACGGTTCTTAATTATTGTAGAGTGATGGGACCTGTGCCTTGATTTTGTGCGGTTTTTGAGGCGATGTCGCTGGGGAACGGCCCGAATCGAATTTATATGTGTGAGTGAGCCGCGCGCTGTGACCAACGTGACCGTTGTGTAATAATTTGGCACTTTTTTCGAGGATCCTGATACAATTTGTTACTACTGTTGAGCGACATTGCACGAGAATAAAAATGATCCCTTTCTCAGTCCTCATCCTCACATTATACTAAAGAGAAACTACCCTCTTAAAAGGAAAGAGAGAGTGGCCAGCGATCGTGTGGTTGAGAGGGGAAGAATAATTGAGTTAGTCAACCTTTAACCATAAACGGGTGCGGTCGCTGGTCTATTCGGAGGTAGACTTAAATAACAAAAAAAAGGGAAACCTATTACTACTGTATCCCTTTTTTAGTTTGAAAAGGAACTTTGCAATTTTTAGAAACACTGTGATTTTCAAATGAATTTTAGTAAAATATAACGCTGCTGTTTATCAGAACACGATTATAGTGTTACAATTGTTAAATATTGTGCGAAAATTCTTAAATTTCAGAGAATCTTTACAAATGAAACCTTTTTCTTACACCGCTCTTATTTTTTTTGCTACTTTTCAGAATTTTGCAACAATCTCCCGGATTGTTAGAGAAAGGTTATAAATTTTAGTTTTAGTTTTACAATACAATATAGACTGTAAATACTCGTAGATCATTCCCACACAACTTTTCTTTTATAAATTAAACCAAATCACTTTACCATTAGACGTCGGCGTCGTTTAGATTGTTCCGCTTGTGAGCTAGACACTAGGCACTACTTCTATGAAACAGTAGATGCACGTTTTCAAATAAATTTTGAAATGAAAACCTTTTAGCTTTGATTTTTATTTATAAATATATAAAAATTATTTTAATATTGTTCATAAATTATACCTATCAACTCATTTTTTTATCTACGTTTAAGATCGCGTTCAATTTAGTTTTAAAAAGTCCCTAAAAAAGGGGCGATGAAACATTTTTCTTTTTCTGATGCTACTACGTAAATTTAGTATTTTCTCCCAATATTTTTTTGAAATTTAAGTACTATTCACATGAGCGCTAGTTGCGAACAAATGAATTTAATTCTATTTATGAATTGAAAATTGATTTTTATTTTAGCTCAATTTACAATTATTACAGCAATTGAAAATTCTTGCAGCGAACTGTCCCACTTTATTCACAATCCACATAAAACATTCGCGGATCCACAAACCCACGAATGAAAAAAATTCTATCGAAGTTAACATTGACCAATGATTGAAGTGTCAAAAATATTCGCTTGTTCGCAGTTCGTTCGCAATTGGCTCTGTGAATAGTCCTAAAATGTGAATTTTCCAACTAATAAAAGGGAACAAAGGAACAACAAATTGTATAGTATCCTCGAAAAAGGTACCAAATTGTCGCACAACGGTTACGCTGTTCTCATCCGACATCCTTCTCGCTACCTAAAAAGGTTGCGTCTGGGAAAGATCGCCTGGAATTTCCCGGAACAAAGCGATATAAGAACAGGAAATATGGGAAGTTGTCAGTTCGCGATATCACTCACACATTTATATAATCCGCCTATACGTGAACCCTTTCCGACACCGCCATTGCGATAAAAACCGCACAAAATCAAGGCACTGGACTAAAAGAAAGCTAAGGAAAACGAGAACTTTGTAATGTAAAAAACTCGAATATGGCTTATAGGCCTGAATATTTTGTATTTTTAATGCTGCATTTACATGGTCACACATTCATATCACGCAAAATTAAAGGGATGCTAAATACTAAATAGCCGTGTGACCGAAAGGGACAGCATTACCTAACACGCAAAAAAACGTGACACGTATTTAGGTCGGCCATCTTGTTTGCGTGATAGGAATTCTAGGAAAGCTCTGCATGTTGATATTTTTCTAGCGAAGACTAAAGAAATTCCGCATCTCTATAAAACAATATGGCTTCCGGAAATGATGAACGGACAAATATTTATTTTTTTTCGTGTAACTGATTGATGAATTGTTGGTTTATTTTACTGAAACTAATAACCAATCTCATTTCACATGTTCCAAATCAGAAATATTAAAGTTTTCAAGCAATTGCACAAATGTTATGGTGAGCGGAACCTGTGTCTATTTCCGTTTTACGTATCTATAATTATGGGTAGAGCATCCATGATATGTGAACTCATTCTTACGCCTTTTATAGTATTGGCTGCGGATTAATGGATCACTCTTTTCGGTTTTGTTTCAAAATTTCACGTGCGTGATGGTGTAAATGCGGTTTAAAGGTGAGAGTTTTTTTTAGAACTAATTTCAATTGTTTACAATCAGTTCGAAATAAAACCGCAGTTTCCACATCTGGGGCCTATTTCATAAATCATACATTACATAGGTTAGGTTAGGTTAGGTTGGGAGGGCAGTTTTGCAACCGATGCAAATTTCACCCAGAAGCCATGAAAGGCCCATTGTGAATACCCTGTTTGTACATGCAAGGACATGTGGCTAACAAAACCACTTCGATCTGTTGAGGGATAGTTTTATGTCCGATAGAGGTATCCCTGCCAAGTCGTCCAAACTTTTGAAGAACCTAGCTCCCATACAGGATGAGCGGCGTTCCTGTAAAGCTGGGCAGTGGCATAGAAGATGTTCCACGGACTCTATTTCCTCTTCGTCTCTACAGCTTCTGCAGAAGTCATTTGCAAAAAGTCCTAACCTTTTAGCCATGTTTCCTATGATGCAGTGTCCGGTTAAAACGCCGACGAGCATCCGGATTTGGCTTCTATTAAGGGAGATTAGGAACTTTGATCTTTTGGTATCAACCACAGGCCACAGACTTCGAGTTATGACGCAACCGATGGTGTTGCTCCATTGTTCCTTAGCCAGTTGTGTGGTGACGCCTTCAATAAAAGTCTTAGCAGTGTTGAAAGGCGGTAACACCTCTCCGTCCGCTAGTTGAGGGTTCATATCAGAGCCGTATCTGGCCAGTTCGTCCGCCTTTTCATTCCCTTCCACTCCAACGTGTCCCGGAACCCAGCAGAGTAGAATTGAGTGATGACTTATAGCCCTGAGCGCCACGAGGCAATCTGTAACACATTTCGCATTTATAAGATTGGAGCCGATAGCTTTAAGTGCTGCTTGACTGTCCACACAGATGGTTATTTCCATTGCTGGTAGTCCCATCGATAAGATAGTCTGTGCTGCTTTTTTAACCGCATATATCTCAGCTTGAAAGACACTACAGTGATCGGTCAGTCGGTACGACTGGCTAATAGCAAGCCTTTCTGAGAATATGCCGGCTCCTGTTCCATTTTCTGTTTTTGAACCGTCCGTATAGACGGCTGTTCTTAATTCAATCTTAAATAATAACAAATAATATAATTTACCTACCTACTTATTCATGAATTGAAATTTATACAATTGTCTTACATAACTAAATTATTTGAAATTGCTCAAAACTCTTAACCACTACTGTTTCCTCTTTGAATTATATAAAACCTTTGAATTATATAAAACCCGTTTATAGCTGATAACTAACAATCATAAGTTCTCCTCAAAATCGCCTCATCTAACGCTATTGCTATTTAATCATACATACTCGTACCATTGTCACCCATCAGCTCTGCGCTGCTTGCTATCTGTTCTTTCGAGTCAGTCGCATATAGAGCAACCAACAAACACGTTGTACAAATAAATTCTTAAACATTGATTCGTGGTTGTAGTCTTTTTTTTCTTCTTTGTTTTTACTTTAAACATTCAATTTAAAAAATATTAAATTGACAAAACATTGGCGACCGTGACAGGACACTAGTTCCACACAAATTTCGTTCTCGTTTATCGTTCATCGGTTTATTGCATATAATCTATATAATCGGCTGCAATGAGCTCCAATGAAAGGGAAATCGCTTCGCGAAATTGAAACGCGCTTCGGTTATCGGGCAATTAACAAAGCTAAAAAACTATTTCGAAAGTGTTACTGCCAGCATAACTTTACCAGAATTAGAAACAAGACTTGGTCTGTTAGAGAGATATGCAGTTAAGTTTGATGATATCCAGACCGATCTGGATGTAATGGATCCTAAAGAGGTCGAAGGTGATAAGCGCTCAACATTTGAAGAAAATTACTGTGTTCTCAAAACTAAAATTTTAACTTTGATCGGTACAAAAAAACCGCGTGTTTTACCTCAAGCGCATGACGAATCTTTATCGCTATTAGCACCCAAGGGAAAAGGTGCGCATTTACCTAAATTGGAATTAACAAAATTTTCGGGAAAATACATTGATTGGCCGAACTTCTATTCAATGTTTATCGCGCTAGTGGATTCAGATGAAGATCTGTCCGCCATCGAGAAATTCCAACATCTACGCTCATGTCTAGTGGATTCAGCGTTTCGCACGATTCAATCCTTGGAGATCACGGACTATAATTATTCAAAGGCTTTGGAGTTATTAAAATCAAGATTTAGTAATAATCGTCTAATATTTCAGGCACACATAAGAGAAATCTGCGAACTCCAAGTAGTCAACTCTTCATCCGCACAACGATTGAGAGAATTAAGCGACTCAGTTAACTCTCATTTACGGGCACTACAATCATTGGGCAACAAGGAGCAAATTTCTGATGGTTTTTTACTATACCTGGTGGGAAGCAAGCTTGACAACTTAACGCAAAACAGATGGGAGGAAGAAGCACCGTTGGACGTAATACCATCATGGAAAGAGATGTCCAAATTCCTAGAGAGACGATGCCAAACTTTGGAGAACATGGAAGGCGCATTACACCAAACAACAACAAAAAGGATGAACCATAATTCTCAACAAAACGTTAGTAAAGGAAACAATCGCAAGGTACTTGTTGCAGCAAATTCAACTAACAATGTATGTATATTTTGTAACTCTAACAACCATAGCATATATACTTGCCAACATTTTATTGCTTTACCTGTTGAACAACGTTTCACTGAAGTTAAAGGTCGTGGCCTTTGCTTGAATTGCCTCAGGAAGGGACATTATACCCGTTTTTGTAAATCAAAGTGCTGTAAGCAGTGTAAGGGTCGACATAATACTCTACTACACTTAGGAAACAATGGCAGTTCACAAGAAATTGCATCCGATCTCCCTTATATCGAAAGGCCTGTAGTAATTCAGCCATCTTCATCTTCCCCTTCTCCCACTGTCTATCCAACATCGTCGTCGAATAACTCACAAGTGTCTTCCGCTGGCCCAAGCAGAGCATTTCTTACTTCAAAACTTCATAATAGTTCATCGTCAATTGAAGTTCATCATGAGCACAATCGATTCGTTTTTCTCGCCACAGCTATTGTGCTCGTACAAGACAAATATGGACAATTTATACCAGCCAGAGCGCTGCTTGACTCGGGGTCTCAGCTTAATTTCGTTACAAATCGTCTTGCTCAGCTTCTGGCTGTAAACCGATCAAAGGTGGACATGTCGATTAGTGGCATTGGCTCTACTCACACATCTGTCAATTATAAAATCAATATCACTCTTCGCTCTCGAGTAAGCGACTACTCAACCAACCTTGATTGTCTCATTCTGTCATCAATAACAGAGGATCAACCAAGTCGTCGTTTCGATAACAAATCGTTCCATGTGCCTAAAAACATAGAATTGGCTGATCCATTCTTTTGTGAGCCACAAAGGGTAGATATGCTAATTGGATCATCTTTGTTCTTTGAGCTTCTTTCCGTCGGACAAATCCGCTTAGGAGAAAACATGCCCACTCTACAAAAAACGCGCTTGGGCTGGATCATATCTGGAAACTTCGATTACCTCAATACCCAGCCAGTTTGCCTAAATGTGGCAGGCACTAGCATATGTGATTCCAGTCACAACAATGATTCATTAAATCAGCTTTTACAAACTTTCTGGGAAATTGAATCATATGAAAAACCCAGTCAAGCTTATACACAGGAGGAGCTCGATTGCGAAAGGCATTTCGTCCAATCACACATACGGTTACCTTCAGGGAACTATGCAGTTAAACTGCCTTATAAGAGTCCACCAGCTGAGCTAGGGAGGTCATTTGAACTAGCTAAGAAAAGATTTTTTAATTTAGAAGCCAAGCTTAATCGCCATCCCGAGATCAAACAACAATACATCAACTTTATGTCGGAATACAAAGAGCTTAATCATATGAGGCTAGCTAGATCAGACATTCTTAGAGATACCCATTTTTTTCTACCGCACCATTGCGTATTTAAAGAAGCAAGTAGCACTACAAAACTACGTGTAGTGTTCGATGGCTCCGCAAAAACTTCGAGCAGCCAATCTCTAAATGATATTTTAATGGTAGGCCCAACTATCCAAGGCGATCTTTTTAGTATTCTTCTGAAATTTCGAACACATCGATTAGCTATTACTGCAGACATTGCAAAAATGTATCGCTGTGTTCAAATGCAGGATCCAGATGTGAATATGCAATGTATATTGTGGCGTGACAACATTTCTGAGGATATAAGGATATTCAACCTCACTACTGTGACCTATGGCACCGCACCTGCTTCATTTCTTGCAATACGATGCCTCCATCAGCTAGCCCAAGACGAGCAGCTAAACTTTCCAATTGGGTCGAAAATAGCTAGGTCTGATTTTTATGTCGATGACTTACTAACGGGTGCCGATACTGTAGAGGAATTGCTGGAAATTAAGAACCAAGTGTTTGCACTGCTATCGAAGGGAGGATTTCATTTGCGGAAATGGTGTTCGAACTCTTTAGATGTTTTAGCTGACATCCCAATGGGCGACAGAGAAGAATTTCTCCAAATCAACGATGGTAAAGTAACGAAGACGTTAGGCCTCATTTGGAATCCAAATTTAGATGTATTTTTGTTCGCACAAAACTCGGATAATTCGAGCAAGATTACAAAGCGTACGGTGTTATCTGCTATAGCTCGACTTTATGATCCTTTAGGATTCATAGGGCCAATCATTCTAAAGGCAAAGGTTTTTATACAAACATTGTGGAAGGAAAAATTAAATTGGGATGAAACGCTTCCTTCGCATCTTAATACCTTGTGGCTACAGTTTTTCGAAGAGTTGCAGTATATAGACAGAATAAAGCTACCTCGTTACGCTTTTGCTCCCATGAGCACATTTCAACTCCATGGCTTTGCTGACGCAAGTATGCATGCATTTGGCGCTTGCATTTACATACGAAGCATCAATAATCATGGTGATGTGAGTGTACGTCTTCTTTGTTCCAAATCACGGGTAGCTCCCCTCAAAACAATATCTGTGCCAAGGCTAGAACTATCCGCAGCACTTTTATTAGCTGAGTTAATTGATCGTGTTCTTCAAGCTATTGCCTTGGATTTGGATGAAGTCTATTGTTGGTCTGATTCAACTATCGTACTCACTTGGATAGCGTCTCCAGCTTGCAATTGGAACACTTTCGTTGCGAATAGAATCGCAAAAATTCAGAATTTAACAAATAATTTCCAATGGAGGCACGTAAGAACAGAAGAAAACCCTGCAGACATTCTGTCGCGAGGTATGTCACCGATAAATTTGAGTAGATCTGAGCTATGGTTTTCTGGTCCAACTTTTCTTCGTAATCCTGCTTCCTCCTGGCCAATTTTAGGATCACAACCCTCCGAGATTATTCCTGAGAAACGCGCAGTAAGATCTTGTTTCGCAACATCACAGATTGAAGACATGACGTTACATTGCAAATTTATTAACAATTTTAATCGCATTTGTAAAACATTTGCTTTCGTATGGCGGTTTATTGAAAACGTATCTGCGGTTGACAAATTTCGGAAGAAATTAAATCGATTAACCCCATCTGACTTGGACTCTGGTCTTAAGTTGCTGATTCGAACAATCCAAATCGCTGTATTCTCTGATGACTACAAACGGCTTAAGGCCGGGAATAGAATCAGTGAAAAGGGATCTTTGAAAGGATTAAATCCATTCCTGGATAATTTCGGACTCATTCGCGTTGGAGGAAGACTAAAAAACTCTGCACTACACTTCGACGCGAAACATCAAATAATTTTGCCCAAGGAACACCGATTCACTACGACTTTGATTAACCATTACCATTTTAAAAACCTGCATGCTGGATGCCAAGCCCTCACCGTTCTTATCAGAGATCGATTTTGGCCATTGGGAGGACGGCATACGATTCGAAGAGTTATAAATAAATGCGTTCGCTGCTTTAGAGCACGACCTATTATTTGTGAGCAGCTAATGGGAAACTTGCCCCCACAACGAATTCAACCTTCTAGACCCTTCCTGCATTCGGGCGTTGACTTCTGTGGACCCTTTTACACCAAGTCGGGAATCCGTGGTAGGGCTCCAACAAAAACATATATCTGCTTATTTATTTGCATGTCTACCAAGGCCGTTCATTTAGAGCTTGCCACGGATTTGACTTCGGCTGCGTTCCTGGCGGCTTTGAAGAGATTTGTTTCTAGGCGAGGCAAACCACAGACAATTTTCTCGGATAATGCCACGAACTTCGTTGGAGCTAACGCTAAACTCCAAGAGCTAAAAGAGATGTTTCATGGAAAACACAACAGCAGCAATCTAATTCAACAAGAGTGTGCCGATGAAGGTATCACTTGGAAATTTATACCAAGCAGGTCACCCCACTTCGGCGGTTTGTGGGAGGCCTCCGTAAAACTTGCGAAATATCATTTACGGCGCGTTGCTGGTTACGCGTCACTTACTTTTGAACAACTTCATACACTTACCTGTCAAATTGAAGCAGTCATTAATTCTCGTCCTATAAGTCCCATTTCAGATGATCCTGACGACCTAAACGCTCTGACTCCAGGTCATTTTTTAATTGGTGGTCCCCTAACAACCATCTCAGAACCTGATTCAACGCATCAAAACTTTGCACGACTGGCAGACTGGCAGCAGGTGCAATTCATGCAGCAGCAGTTTTGGAATAGATGGAGCCGAGAATATCTTAACACCTTGCAGCAGCGGCAGAAGTGGAATACTCCTACCCACAGCTTGGCTATCGGGACGCTCGTCATTATAAAGGACGACAACTTGCCTTCTTTGAAGTGGCCTTTGGGACGAATAGTAGAAATAATTGCGGGCGCAGATGGTCTAGTACGAGTGGTCAATGTCAAAACCCAAAATGGCATATCAAAAAGAGCCGTCTCGAAAATATGCGTTCTACCCTGCAACAGCCCTCTCGATGACCTGCAACAATCTTCTTGAAAGCTCAAGCTTTCAACGCCGGGAAAATGTTCTTAATTCAATCTTAAATAATAACAAATAATATAATTTACCTACCTACTTATTCATGAATTGAAATTTATACAATTGTCTTACAAAACTAAATTATTTGAAATTGCTCAAAACTCTTAACCACTACTGTTTCCTCTTTGAATTATATAAAACCTTTGAATTATATAAAACCCGTTTATAGCTGATAACTAACAATCATAAGTTCTCCTCAAAATCGCCTCATCTAACGCTATTGCTATTTAATCATACATACTCGTACCATTGTCACCCATCAGCTCTGCGCTGCTTGCTATCTGTTCTTTCGAGTCAGTCGCATATAGAGCAACCAACAAACACGTTGTACAAATAAATTCTTAAACATTGATTCGTGGTTGTAGTCTTTTTTTTTCTTCTTTGTTTTTACTTTAAACATTCAATTTAAAAAATATTAAATTGACAAAACAACGGCTATACCTTTAATGATGGTACTGGGTGATTTCCAGTCCTGCCTTTTGGGTATAGTGATTCTAAAATTTTTCTCGAAGTCATATCTGGGTTTCTCGTAATCGGTGAGTGACGTGAGTCCCTTCCGATCGAAGATTTCAAGTATGCTTGAGTGTCCGCAGTAACCAGGCTTCCAAGTTTTGTTCTCTCTTAATCTGAGAGCGGCTTTGGCTGCAACGTTCTTAGTGAATAGCTCAATGGGTTGCAGGTTCAATAGCGTTTCCAGACCTAGTTGTGGTGTGGATTTAATTGCGCCTGTTATTCCCAGACAAGCAATTCTCTGCACCTTGTTCAGGTTCTTAAGATGGGATTTGGTTTTAACCGCCTCCCACCAAACAACTGAGCCGTAGGTAAGAATGGGTCTCACAATCGCGGTGTACATCCAGTGCACAATGTTCGGTTGCAAGCCCCAGTTTTTCCCAAAGGTCTTCCTACATGCATAAAAGGCATTAAGTCCTTTCTTCATTCTTTCTTCAGTATTCCGTTTCCAGTTAAGTTTGGAGGTGAATATCACGCCTAGGTACTTGGCCTCGGTTGAAAGATTAAGTCGGACACCTTTAAGCTTCGGTGGGTCCCATTTTGGTACCTTATATTTCCTGGTGAACAGAATGAGTTCGGTCTTTTCCGGATTAACCGAAAGACCGTTATGTTCCGTCCATTTGGATAGTTCTGATAACGCAGATTCCATAATATCTCTAATGGTGGAAAGGTATTTTCCTGTTATTAGTACTACTATATCATCCGCGTAGGCGACTATCTTGATACCTCTGTTGACAAGGGATATAAGTATTTTGTTAATCGAGATGTTCCACAGTAGAGGAGATAGGACTCCCCCTTGTGGTGTTCCACGATTTGTGCTTTTCTTAATCGTACAGTCTCCTAGGCTGCTGTTAATAACTCTGCTGTTAAGCATAGTCTTAACCCAGTTTGTCAGAAACTGTGGTGAACCTGACTCCTCAAGTGAGGATGTAATGGTTCTTGTATTCAGGTTGTTGAATGCACCTCCTATGTCCAGAAAGGCCGCCAACGTAAATTCCTTGTTTCCTAGGGATTTCTCGATTGTTTTCGTTACTTCATGTAGCGCTGTTTCCACGGATCTGCCTTTGACATATGCGTGTTGTGCACTACTCAGAGCACCGCTTGTTTCGAGAGTGTTCCTAAGGTGCAGGTCCAATAACCTTTCTAGTGTTTTCAAAAGAAAAGATGAGAAGCTAATTGGTCTGTAATCCTTGGGTGTGGAGTGACTAGGTTTCCCTGCTTTGGGAATAAAGACCACCCTCACCTCTTTCCAGCAGTCAGGAACAAGTCCGAGTGTCAGACAACCACGAAAGATTGCCTGCAGCCATGGGACGGTCCTTTTACTGCTTCTTTGTAGCATGGCAGGTATAATTCCGTCTGGTCCCGCCGACTTGTACGGTTGGAAGGATTGAAGAGCCCATGTTATTCTATTTGTGCTAGTGCAGTCACTGATGATAGCCAGTTCTTCAACCGGAAGTGAGGAGAGGTTGCCATCAGAACTGTGTAGCAGCCTTCCTGGGATTGTGCATCCCGGAAAGTGGGTTCTGAGGAGCAGGTCAAGAGTCTCCTGGCCACTAGATGTCCAACAATTATCCTCCTTACAGAGGTGCCCTATATGAGAGGGAGTTTTGGCAAGAACCCTCCGGAGTCTTGCCGCTTCTGTGGTGGATTCTATGTCGGAGCAGTAGTTTGCCCAGGACACTCGTTTGGCTGCTCTAGTTTTCTTTTTAAACTCGTTGAAGCTATTGCGATATATACTCCAGTCTTCATCGGTTTTTGTCAGTTTGGCTCTATTAAAAAGTTTCCTGGTTTTGGACCTGAGAAGTCGTAGTTCCCTAGTCCACCAAGCCGCGTGTGTTCTTTTGGGAGGGCGACTAATAGGACAGGATTTTTTAAAGGAGTCATTTAGTGTCTTGGTGAGAAAATTGACTGCTTCGTTAACGAGTGTCGCCTTCGACAAAGTACCTATGGGGTTAGGTGGAAGTCGACGTTCGACCAGTTCAGAAAATTTACTCCAGTCAGTCTTGACAGGGTTCCTAAAGGGGAGTTCTTTTGGTAGTTCAAAGTCAATTGTGAATGTTATCCTGAAGTGCTCAGAGAAGGAGCACTTCGAGGAAACCTTCCAGTCATCGACCCTGAATCTGTCTACTGGGAGTGCTAAAGTTAGATCAATTACCTCTTCCCTAATTTTGTTGTGGAAAGTAGGATGGCTACCCCTGTTACAAATATGTAGGTTGGAAAGTAATATAAAATCAAGTATAGACTCACCTCTTTTATTTATATCCTTGCTGCCCCACTGCGTGTGGTGGGCATTTGCGTCCATACTTACTACTAATTTGGCTCTAGTGTTGCTGGCGTGCTGTACCAGGTCCCTTAGTAGTGGTGATGGGGGGTCTTCTTCCTCGTAGGGCAGATATGCGGATGCAAGAATGAGTTGGGGCTCGTTCTTGCGGTCGCATATCGCCACTGTCAGATCGCTGTTGCTGAAACGATAAGAGAAAAGAAAGTTAATTGATTTCTTAATCAGAATACAGCTCCTAAGTTTACCTCCACCACTCGAATGCAGGAGTGTGTATTTTCTTGACCTCAGTCCTTGGATTTTGGCTTTGTTTAGCCATGGTTCCTGGATTAGGGCCACGTCCACACTCTCGTCTGTCATGAAGAGCAGCAGGTCGTCGGTGGCAGCTTGAGAGTGGTGCAAATTAATCTGCACCACCCTTAGCTTTCCGGCGCTGGTCATCGTTACTGGGGAAGGAGAACTTGATGTTCCCCAACCCAAATTTGACGACCCCTGCTGCGGATCTTATAAAGTTGGCGGATTTTGGATCCACCACAATGCGTAGGTCCTTACCGCCACCTTTCTCCCGCGGTTTGGAACTTACGATCTTCCATTCACCTACGTTCAGTTCTTTGTTCCGCAGACCTACCAGTTTAAGTATGGATTGTTCCTCCGGAACAAGTGGTAGCAGTGGTAGGACTGATGCAGGGATGGCTTCAAGTTTGGCATCAGGCCACAGTTCTTCTAGGCTTCGAATGCAGCGCGTTAAAAAGTCAAACGACTCTTTGTTGCCGCACCCGACGACCTTTACTCCCTTCCGCCAACCTGCCCCATCGAAGTTGCAGGTGTTATTGATATCAGCGGATTCTCCCTTTGATATCATGGCCTCCAGGATCTTTGCCTCAACTTGGAGCCATTTATCGGTCGCAAGTTTCCCGTCAGGGTTGCTGCGGTCAATAATGGCTAGGGTGAGGTCTTCGTTGCTCTTTAGTTTAGCTCTCTTCGCCGAATTCCCTGTTACCTCGTCGGCTGAGCGGATTCTTTTGGGGGCCTGCTTAGCTGTTTCCTTGCCTGCGGCCGTCGAGTGCTTGGACTTTTCCGACCGTTGGAGGGATTGCTTGGCATTGACCTCCTTTCGAATAGTGCCCGGCTTTCGTGGTGGTAGGACGGCGGGAACCTTCGCCTTTGAGGTCGATGGGGTGGGGATTGCCTCCGAAGCGGGCTGTTCCTCTCTCTTCTCGGCTTCTGTAGCTTCTTTTGTTTGGCATTTGGGTGAGACCGAGTCCTCAATAGTCGCGGGTACGAGATGTTTCTTGTTGGCAAGACGGTTCTCGTACTGTTTGACTAGCTTGGAGTGCTTCCTCACCAGCGCTCTATCTCTTTCAGAGAGCTCAGCCATGTTACGGCCCTTCATCTTTCTCAGGAATCGCAGGGAGCATCTATAGCCCTCTCTTTTCTTCTGCTGAGATGTTTTAGGAGCTCTTGTTCTTTTACTAGGAACGAGAGTGTTCTCCAGAAGTCTGTCCTCCGTCTCAGAGTCAATGGACGAACTGTTACTGGCTTGAGAGGAGAATAACTCCCCCAGCACGGTCATGTCCGGCCAAGAACTCTCTGACAGAGCCTCAACTTCCTTCGAATCCTTCGCGTCCTATCGATTTAATATCTTTTTGTCGTCAAGTAGCAGTCTGCCTCCACACCCTTAACTATCAGTGTGGTCCTCCATGAAAGTTGGGTCCTCCAGAATCCGTGACCCTGCCGCTTTCGCGAGTGGATTTTCACTTTTGTGCGTTCCACCTGGAGTAGATAAATCATTTCGTTGTCCTTTCATGTTTGTTTGGGGGGGGGGGTGGGGTTTCGGTAGTTCTTAGTTGATCGCTCATCAACAGCCTGTCTGCCATGGGTGGCCCTTCTGACGACTATGTCGTCGACAGCATAGCCCGTTGATTCATTGCGATACGAAGCCTCCGCACCAGGCGTCCCTTGCAAAGACAATGTCTTCACAGGGACACACACGTCAAGGTGCCTACCAAGCGGAAGATACATTACATACAATGTATGATTTAGACTTTTCTGATGTATTATTTCTGTTTCATAGAAACGTTGTATGATCAACAGTCATACATCAATGTAAGTGAGGAGAATCGAATGGAAGTATTGGAATAATGTATGATTCTGTTTCATAGAACTTTATCATACATTGCTTTGATACAACAAAATATGAATTTATCATACATTTCATACAGCAATCGGTTTTGCTGTAACTCACAAATATGAGTTGCTAAGCCAATGAGGTGGTAACAATATTTGCTTTAATGGTATTAAAGCTTCATTGGAATTTGTTGCATGTGCAATAAATGTACCCAAACGCTCCAACAAGAATTGAACACACGTCGGGGCATAATAAATTTCTTCACGAAATAAGTTAAATTTCAACTTAAAATGTTCTTGGACGGCTAACAACTCTTATACGATATTGGGTGGTAAATTATCTACCATTTTAGTAATCCGGCTTAAACGCAAAATTTTGGAAAATACATTTCTCACAGCATTGCATCTCTGCACAATTTTCACAAAAAAAAAATCAAGCTGTATATTCGCATTCACTAAGTATGGTTCCACACCACCAAAAAGTAAATGCTCTTCACCAAATTCAATTTCCAACCAACTGTTGTGTTAAAAGGAAAAACAAACTCGCTTTGCGAATAAAAATTAATTATTATGAAGTGTCAAAATAATACATCAAATACAACAAAATACTATTTCATACATTACTTCCAGTGAAATCTATGAAAAAGAAAATTGTATGTGATGTATTAAAATAATTTTAATGTATGTTGTATGTGATGTATGTGATGTATGATCTATGAAACAGGCCCGCTTAGATTGGAATTCTTAAAAAAAGCATTATACTTTTCATAATAATGCTAATATTGTGACCGCACCGCATAGCTCTCTCTCTGCACACACACAAAATAAGTTTGATTGTTTAAATAAAATCGTCACTTCACATAAATTTAAAGCTATTTGTCCAAAAAATCTCGGCGAAAACAGTTGCAGTTACATTTTTCTGCAATATTTTGTGATAAAAAAAAATATTTTTGCGCAATAATTAGTTTTGAAAATAATTTGAATTTACGGAGCCTGCTAATTTACATTTTTCATTAGATATTCAACGATTTTCTGGACATTTGTACTTTATGTAAAAATAAAAAACAACTCTCACCTTTCTGCCGGGCAACTTGTGAAACAATAATTCTGTGGCAATAAGTTAAAGTAGCTTATGTCAATTTTGGTAGTTTTTCAGTGTGAGCCAAAGAAATTTGTCTTAGGGTTTTCAAATCTATTGTATTACATAGTCCAAGTAAATTAAAGCTGTTCAGTTTTCTTCATATTTAACGGTTCTTAATTGTTGTAGAGTGATGGGACCTGTCCCTTGATTTTGTGCGGTTTTTGAGGCGATGTCGCTGGGGAACGGCCCGAATCGGATTTATATGTGTGAGTGAGCCGCGCGCTGTGACCAACGTGACCGTTGTGTAATAATTTGGCACTTTTTTCGAGGATCCTGATACAATTTGTTACTACTGTTGAGCGACATTGCACGAGAATAAAAATGATCCCTTTCTCAGTCCTCACATTATACTAAAGAGAAACTACCCTCTTAAAAGGAAAGAGAGAGTGGCCAGCGATCGTGTGGTTGAGAGGGGAAGAATAATTGAGTTAGTCAACCTTTAACCATAAACGGGTGCGGTCGCTGGTCTATTCGGAGGTAGACTTAAATAACAAAAAAAAGGGAAACCTATTACTACTGTATCCCTTTTATAGTTTGAAAAGGAACTTTGCAATTTTTAGAAACACTGTGATTTTCAAATGAATTTTAGTAAAATATAACGCTGCTGTTTATCAGAACACGATTATAGTGTTACAATTGTTAAATATTGTGCGAAAATTCTTAAATTTCAGAGAATCTTTACAAATGAAACTCTTTTTCTTACACCGCTCTTATTTTTTTTGCTACTTTTCAGAATTTTGCAACAATCTCCCGGATTGTTAGAGAAAGGTTATAAATTTTAGTTTTAGTTTTACAATACAATATAGACTGTAAATACTCGTAGATCATTCCCACACAACTTTTCTTTTATAAATTAAACCAAATCACTTTACCATTAGACGTCGTTTAGATTGTTCCGCTTGTGAGCTAGACACTAGACACTACTTCTATGAAACAGTAGATGCACGTTTTCAAATAAATTTTGAAATGAAAACCTTTTAGCTTTGATTTTTATTTATAAATATATAAAAATTATTTTAATATTGTTCATAAATTATACCTATCAACTCATTTTTTTATCTACGTTTAAGATCGCGTTCAATTTAGTTTTAAAAAGTCCCTAAAAAAGGGGCGATGAAACATTTTTCTTTTTCTGATGCTACTACGTAAATTTAGTATTTTCTCCCAATATTTAGCAAGTATTAGCCGGCTTTACGCTATGATGGGGAACCGCCTTATATTTTAAACATATTCATTTTGAAATCACAGTTTTTCAAAAAAAAAATTTAAGTACTATTCACATGAGCGGTAGTTGCGAACAAATGAATTTAATTGTATTTATGAATTGAAAATTGATTTTTATACTAGCTCAATTTACAATTATTACAGCAATTGAAAATTCTTGCAGCGAACTGTCCCACTTTATTCACAATCCACATAAAACATTCGCGGATCCACAAACCCACGAATGAAAAAATTCTATCGAAGTTAACATTGAACAATGATTGAAGTGATTGAAGTGTCAAAAATATTCGCTTGTTCGCAGTTCGTTCGCAATTGGCTCTGTGAATAGTCCTAAAATGTGAATTTTCCAACTAATAAAAGGGAACAAAGGAACAACAAATTGTATAGTATCCTCGAAAAAGGTACCAAATTGTCGCACAACGGTTACGCTGTTCTCATCCGACATCCTTCTCGCTACCTAAAAAGGTTGCGTCTGGGAAAGATCGCCTGGAATTTCCCGGAACAAAGCGATATAAGAACAGGAAATATGGGAAGTTGTCAGTTCGCGATATCACTCACACATTTATAGAATCCGCCTATACGTGAACCCTTTCCGACACCGCCATTGCGGTAAAAACCGCACAAAATCAAGGCACTGGACTAAAAGAAAGCTAAGGAAAACGAGAACTTTGTAATGTAAAAAACTCGAATATGGCTTATATCGACATAAGCTACTTCAACTTATTGACACAGAATTATTTAAGAACTACGAAACATTTAAAAAAAAAACTTTTTTTTGTTAAATAAACATTTACAAAAAAAAATATGCAATATTTAGCTGGGCTTGTCATACCTTTACTGAATTAAAATGCAAAATCTCCATGGACCGGAATTTTATTGGATATTGTAACGTCGACAAATGAAAACTTCGTTGAGTCTTTAAAAGTAACGTTATAAATTATTTCTTTTATTTAAAATGTAAGGGTATAGGTACATAAAATAGTTAAATATTAATTTGAGTCAATGTGTTTATTTCAACAGGCATTAAACAGTTAAGACAAATGACCCAAAGGTGCTGTTGTGCTCAGTCAGTTTATAGCTGGAGGAAGAAATAAGAATGATTTCGTTTGATTTTTGATTCTCCTTTTATACTGCTGTCGTCAGTGAATATTTGGCTGTGGGCGGTTTGTAGTAGGCTTTGACTTCCCATATTGCCTAGGCTGCGTGTGTCAGCGGTGGAATGGTTGCAGGTGCGTGATTTGCTTAAGTGTTGCCGCAGCGTATTAGTAGTATTATTACGTTTGTTACAGTCTCCCCATTTGTATCTGCAACTAGAGGGATTGTGAAGATACAATAAATAATGTTCTTACTATTTCGGATTTCTTGGGCGTCCTCTACGCCTTATGGGTACAAGTGTTTCTCCCGATGCGTCTGGGTTATTGCATTTTTTTAAAGATGATGTATGGTAAACACCAATAATTTCACGAGGATTGTCAGGAGTACTGATTTCATAGCTGTTGGAACCTTTATGTTGTAGAACTATAATATGGTCCATCTCGTCTTGGAGCGAATTTTGTGCTGAATCGGCTGGTTGCCTTGCTGTGGGTTTTGGTATCAACCCAAGCGTAATCTCCTGGAGAGTAATTGGGATCCGGACGTCTTTTGAGGTTGGCATATGCCTTCTGTCGATCTTGTTCTTGTTCATATACTTCGCGAGCCTACTTGAGGGTATCAGCCGTTTTATCCAAGTACGGGGTAATGCCGGAGATGAAATTTTCGGATTGAATGATGCCTCGAAAATCCCGTAGAACGTCATCAGGAGCTCGTAATTCTCGTCCATAGTTTAAGAATGCAGCACTATATCCTGTGTTTTGACATCGGACTGTGTTCATAGCAAAGCGTATAACTGGTAGCTTACCTGGCCATTCGAAATGATCTTTAACTACTAAAATAACGAGATGTGTTTTAAGGTCCCGATTTTTCCGTTCCACTGGATTAGCTTGTGGGTGATATACAGGAATAAAACTTTGCTTGATTCCTAGGCAATGGGTAATATATTGCATAATGGCACTGACAAATTGTGTCCCGTTGTCGCTTAATAATCTTCTTGGAAGTCCAAATCTGAAGAAAATTTCATTGATTAGGGTCTTACCACATGCAGTTGCTGTTGCTTCCTTTAAAGCGAATAGTTCTACCCCTCGTATGGTGACGTCTTCTACAATAAGGATCCATTTCAGGTCTTCATTTGAAGGAGGTAGCGGCCCAAAGAGATCAATTGCAAGCACTTCGCTGATTTTGAACTGGTGTTTGCAGTAGACCGGCTGGTTTCAAATTGGAAAATTGTAGCGTTGACACTGGGTACAATCTTTGACATACGTTGCTATGTCTCTTCGCATTCCTGGCCAAAAGTAGCGTGTAGAATGCGGTGCAGTAATAAGTCGGGTTTTCAGTAGATCAAAGGCTTCTTGTTGAACGCTTTCCCAAGTCCAATGTGCGTTCTTTTTAGTGAGTTCTGTCAATGGTCGTGCAATTTTTGCAAAATCCGGGATGAACCTCCGAAACCAAGAACATGTCTGTAAAAATGAAATCATTTCTTTCAAATTTCGCGGAGCTTTACGATTTTGAATTGCAGATATCTTTTGGGGATCGGGGCTAATACCATCTTTAATTAAAATATGTCCCAAGAACTTTACTTCCGTTTTGCAGAAGGAACACTTTTTCCTATTAATCCGTAATTGGTACTTTGTGAGGACATTAAAAATGCTTTGAAGATCTGCCAAATGTTCTTCAAACGAAGAAGAAAGTATTAATAAATCATCCAAGAAGGCTAACAGACGTACATTGGATACCTTTGTCTTAATTCTGTATATAAGACGTTGAAAAGTCGATGCAGCATTTCTTAAACCGAACGGCATTCTTAAAAATCGGTAAACCCCAAATGGTGTTATAAATGCCGTTTTATCTTTGTCTTCTTCCTTCATTTTAATTTGCCAATATCCTGACAGTAGGTCGATAGTTGACATGAAGGCTGCATTTTTCGCAGCATGGAGCAGGTCATCCAATCGTGGTAGTGGATAGATATCGGGTTTTGTAATGGCATTTACTTTTCCGTAGTCTATACAAACGCGCGTACCACCATCTTTTTTGGGGACCATTACGACTGGTGAAGCCCAAGGGGATTCGCATTCCTCAATTATATTTTGTTCTATCATGGAATGTATCTCACCCTGTAAAACTAATTTCTTGCTTTCAGATAACCTATATGGTGGAACCGCAATGGGTGGGTGATTTCCTGTTGGGATACTGTGCTCTACAGTAGCAGCGGGTTGACCGGACAACTGAAATAAATGCTTGTTCTGGAGTAGGAGTGCGTTCAATTTTTCTCTCTTTGGGTTATCTAGATTAATAGCTTCATCTTCTTTTAGTTTAATATTTTCTGGGCTAAAAGACTCCAAAAAGATGAACTCTGGATCGTATAGAGTAGCTTAACATGAGATAATGTTGAATGTTTTGGAATACAGTCTTCGAAGATTCTGTCGATTGACAGGAGAGTATTCTCTTTGCCTTGTAGAAGGTTTTGTTGGCGAATTTTTGGTCACTGGTCTGCAAAATGCCAAATGCGTTGCGGTAGGTTTATTACCATTTTTGCGTCTTCGATGAAGTCGACGCCTAATAGTGTCCTGTCGAGCTTCCTAGTACCATAAGTTTTGTTGAAATGAGTCTTCCTTCTAATTTGATATTAGCCTTTGTTACCAGCACATTTTGTAGGCGTTTGATTCCATCTGCCAAAACGATTTGTGCCTGGTATGCCGTGAACTGATAGCCTAATAGGAGAAGTTGTTTGTACAACTGATGACTTGCTACAATCATTCTAGCTCCAGTGTCTATAAATGCCATTCCTTGCTGACCCGCAATTGTTATTTTAACAGATGGACGTTGGCGAAGTGGAGGAAGGACTTTCTTGTGAAAGGAATCCACTGAGCAAAAGCTGATGTTTGATGGTTCCTTGCTTTGGTTGCAGTTGCGACATTTGCTTCGCACGAATCCCGGCTTGCCACGTTCATAGCAAGTTAGTGCACCACGAATATTGTTACGATTACCTTGATTCTGGTTGTTGTTTTCAGCCTGTCGGGAGTCTCTCTCCTTCTTTCTACATTCAATTATAGTATGACCAAAACAGGTGCAATAGCTACATTTAGTTCTTTTCTTGAGGGATTGGTCTGTTTTTCTTGGACCTTGATCTGGTTTGTTGTAACCTTTGTCATTGCTCATTTCTTCTAAATTTGTCTCGACCCTACGTGCAAGATTTAGAAGTTTCTCGAATGTTTTGACATTATCCCTGTCTGCGGTTTCGGATCCTTTTATTTGTTAACCCGAAAACCAGATTAATTTGTTGTGCTTCATCATGCGAACCTTCATCCAGTTCGGAAAGAAGAGCACGTTTTTCGTAAATGAAAATATCGATTGGAGTTTTATCGGATTGATCATGTTTAAAAATATCAATGTAAACTTGATATGCTGGCCTTGGAGTAGCGAATGAATTTCTTAGCATTGTCATTGCGTCTTTCCAAGTGGTTGCCTGAGTTTTAATTCCCTGCCACCAAGTTGCTGCCATATCCTCCAGCAGTAAAGGTAAACCTATAAGGGCATTTTTATCACTCATGTTCGTAACATCCTTGTATATTGTGGCGCTGGAAATAATTTCATCCACTTTTGACCATATTTTCGGAAATTCGTTCCAAACTATGCGAGAATAGCACACCCACTACAGCGGTTGTTGAGAAGTGGGGTTAAATTTTAACTTGACGAGGATTGTAAACGTACATTTTTCGAGCTAAGGGATAGACTCATGTTTTAGCTATTTATGATCCGGAAAGAGGGAGAAAGTAGGGTTTGGTGCCGTATTAATATATATAATTTTTGGCGCAACAGGTCCGTACGGACCCTAGGCCGTATTACTGCAAATAAAAAACGACGGAAAATTTCATCCGGTATCATATTTCTCAAAGGCTACATCCCCTGAGGAATCGCGCATGCATAGTTTCGAATTAGAAACATTGGCCATTATACATGCACTGATTCGTTTTGAAAGCTACTTAAGAGGAATCTCGTTTAAAATAGTAACCGACTGTAACGCACTCGCCCACACGCTAAGAAAAAAAAAACATATGCCCGAAGATAGCCAGGTGGGTTCTAGCGTCAGAACATTACGACTAGAAAATTCAACACCGAAGTGGCATAATAGTGGGCCACGTCGATGCATTAAGTCGATCTCGCGACGCAGAAGTTGTAGAACCAGAGGACTTGCAAGCTAAAGTTTTAGGACGAATGGTTGCTGCATGTTCCGAAGGAGAAAATACGAAGGAGACGATAGTAGTTCCCATGGCTGGAACGGTTCGGCTAACGAGTATGGTTCCACAAATGATATAAGCGAAGCTGCTGATACCAGAAATCTCAATACAATACGGTGTAGTACGGTTACCGTTGCCGATAAACAGGAGCTGGATTTCCCGATACGAGTCACTCAGAATAGAGATGATGAAATATTACAAGTAAGAGAGCGATTAGAAAGAGAGGAGCTTGATAGATACGAGCTACGGATTAGTTTTTCGAAAAAAGTAAGGATAACATCTTGCAATTGTATGTGCCAGCCGAAATGGAAGGCGATGTTATACGCCTAGTGCTTGAAAAGATTTGTCATACGGGTACAGAAAAGACGTACGAACAGCTAAAGAAAAATTACTGGTTTAAGGGAAAGAAAGATAAAACTGAAAAATATATAAAGAACTTTCTGCGATGTATTATTTTCTGTTATTTGTGTTCACCCCCAGCCCCAATTAATGAACACAACCTGCACAATATCCCAAAGAAGCCTATTCCATTTGGTACTATACATTTGGACCACTTTGGCCCACTCCCTTCAATAAGTTCACAAAGAAAACACATTCTAGTCGTCATTGATTCGTTCACCAAATTCGTTAAGCTGTACACAGTGAAGTCAACCAGTACGAAAGAGGTGATTGCATGCCTAGACAAATATTTTATAAACTACAGTAGACTTCGCCGCATCATCAGTGACCGTGGGACATGTTTCACCTCCTTGGAATTTAGCTCATATTTGATGGAAAGGAATATCGACCATGTCAATCGCTGTTGCTTCCGCCCAAGCAAATGGGCAAGTGGGGCGATTGATTCGGGTCCTCAAAACTATGCTAAGCAAGATAAGTGACCCGCTGAATCATGCAAACTGGTCGAGAATGCTAACGGAAGTAGAATTTGCCATGAACATCACAACCCATTGTAGTACAAGAGAAACACCGAGTAAATTATTGTTTGGAGTCGATCAACGTGGGGAAGTGGTAGACCGGCTTCCGGCTAACAGATTACTTGCAGGAGAAGCAAAAAACAGGGACACTGAGGAACCTAGAGAAGATTCGAATGGATGCGTCCGCTGCTATTCAAAAGTCACAAGATACTAATTTAAGATACTTTTTGGAAAGAAGCAAGCCAGCAAAGGTATATTTCGAACGACTATTGGTACGAATAAGAAACTGAATGGAAAGTATCGAGGCCCCTATATTGCACACAAGGCTTTACCTAATGACCGGTACGTCATCCGTGACGTGGAGAATTGTTTAACAACGCAATTACCATATGATGGTGTGGTAGAGGCTTCACGCATGCGGAAATGGCTGGTGCAGTAGGGGTTGAGTCATGGTTGTGAAGAGTTTTTTTTTTTACTATACATAAGTAGGTTGATTGAGGTCAATCAAAAATTCAGGAAGGCCGAGTTGTAGTAGATTGTAATAGTCTCATTATACTTTATTATAATTTCAGTAGATTGTAACAGCCTCAATACCAAAGATAATGGAATACAGAGATATATATCTTTCCAGTGGAAGGGCGGCTGCCTACAAGCTGTTTTCCAGAAAAATTCATGAAGTCACACACACCTGCTTATTTCTATTATAGTATATGTGAGTTCATGAATTGGACTTTAATGCAAGAATTCGGTATTTTCTAATGTGTATTTCACTATCTTTTTCAGTTTAATCAACACCTCGACAAAAACTAAACAAATTCAAAACGTAACACAAAACAATTAAACACCGCGATGCTCATAAAAGCAAGATGATTCGCGGTCGTCCATTAGCAACATGCTTTTTTGTTAGCCACACGTATTCACAGACGGGGGTTGAAATTACAAAAACAACAATGTAAACAAATGGGTTTTGGGGGGATAGACGTACGAAAGATAACCATCTCTTTTATTCATTAATCACTGCTCAATACATTTTAATATACACCCTGTACCTACTTAACTTAAGATAGTATACACCAAAGATAATGGAATACAGAGATATATATCTTTCCAGTGGAAGGGCGGCTGCCTACAAGCTGTTTTCCAGAAAAATTCATGAAGTCACACACACCTGCTCATTTCTATTATAGTATATGTGAGTTCATGAATTGGACTTTGATGCAAGAATTAGGTATTCTCTATTGTGTATTTCACTATTTTCTTCATTTTAATCCACACCTCCACAAAAACCAAACAAATTCAAAGCAAAACACAAAATAATTAAACACCGCGATACTCATAAAAGCAAGATGATTCGCGGTCGTCCATTAGCAGCATGCTTTTTTGTTGGTCACACGTATTCACAGACGGGGGTTGAAATTACAATAACAACAATGTAAACAAATGGGTTTTGGGGGGATAGACGTACGAAAGATAACCATCTCTTTTATTCATTCATCTCTGGTATACACCCTGTAAATAATTTCACGAAAAGAAAATGGTGTAACTGTCAAACGATCGGACAATAAAAATTGGGACAGAGAAAAAGGTGGTCGTAATATTTTTTTAATCTGGTCGCATCTGTCTTTCTTTGATATAAAAAAAATACTCTAAAATACTTATAAATATTATGAATTAAAAATAAACACTATCTATCTATTTCCCTTTTAGATTCAAGTACAAAATAATTTATCTTGAGAAGGCTGGTTCTATTGGAGCTCTGTATTCAAAGGAATGTAACAGGCACCTGCAAAACAAAGTAGAAGGATAAGCTACAATATTATGTTTGCAAAATAAAATACAAACCTACAGACTCCATTCTCCATCTTGTATCCCTTATCTGATGACACTTGGTTTGGTTTTTGGGGCACGTTTGGCAAATTATCACAATTTGCAAACGTCATTGACGAATGGAGGCTAACCCCTGGCGGCAAGTTTTCGCATCGGTAGGTTGCTATAGATTTTGACAGCTGGTGTGTTTTTATATGAAAGATCAAGAGTCATTGTGAGAAACTGTGTTTTTAATCGAAAATATACATTTAATACAAGAAAAAAAAGTATTTTTATAACAGAATAATAATATCTGTTCAAACAAAGTATAGTTTATATACAGAAAATCCACTTTAGTTATTATATATATCAACTCTGCTGATAAATATGTTTCACTAAAAATTATTTTTTATTATTCTATTATTCTGATTTCTGTTTCTAAAAAAGGGTCAATAAAATAAAAATATATAAAAACTAAAACATTTTAGAAAATATAAAAACGCTCAACTCAAGTAAGTATACAGTCCACCAGTTATCGAAACATGGTCCTTCGAGCCGGATATTGAACCATTAAAGACAGCCTTGCTATTATTTTGTGATCGGAAGTTACAAAAAAAAAATATTGTGTAACAATATTAAAAGTTTTCTTTAAATATTTTAGAAAAGCATATTATTATGAGCAAGCAAGAAGAACGCATGGAACTGTCCGGCAGCAACGACAGTGATGATTATGATCAAGATGCAGTGGTCATGGGATGTAAGTATAAGTGGACGCATTCTGCGCGTCACTTGGAATGATATTTGCAGCATAATAATTGTAAATATTTCTGCAACTTTTACTGCAGCAATACTCTGCTGGACACTTCTTTCTCAGTTGCATTTCTGTGCTATTCTGCGCTGCACTTGGAATGCAATTGGAATTAATGTCGCTGCGCACCACCGCTGCACCTAGTGAAATTTACGATTTTATTTCTGTGCGATACTGCGCTGCACATGAAATTCAATTTGTGATATGGATTTTGGTGTAGCGATGGGTAACTGCTCTGCTAGATACTGCTTTCTCAGTTGCATTTCTGTGCTATTCTGCGCTGCACTTGGAATGCAATTGGAATTAATTTCGCTGCGTACTGCCGCTGCACCTAGTGCAATTCGCGATTTTATTTCTGCGCCGCACATGAAATTCAATTTTTAATATAGATTTTTGTGTAGCGATGGATATCTGCATGCAGCGCTTTTGTACTCTTGTAATTTAAAATCGCAAGAGGAACAAAATATAGAGTACATAATACCTTAGAGCCGCCAGATGAAACTGGTTCGCATGAATTACAAAATCATTCTGAGTGAAACCGCAATCACAGAACTTTGTCGTGCAACGAATTAACAAGAGAGATTTGACGCTATTTGTTTTTTAGCCATGAATACACCAGGAAGATTCGTTCGTATTTCTCAAGAGCAGCAGGCTGAAATCGATGCCGAGTTATTGGATTCAGCACACGCAGAGCAATCACACGTGGAGGTCAATTCGGAGATGGCTGAATTAAGTTATCTGCCAGTTGGAATGCGTATGTACGGAATTGCTATTCGGCGATTTGTCATGCAGCAAAACGATGTGACGGTCGCTCAAGCCTCCCTCAACGACACGGAAGCGAATATGGAGCAGCTGCGCACCTTATGGAGTGGATTTGAGCTCGGTTGGGAAATGGCTACGAATATACAATTTTCACCAACGCAGCTCAATAACGCAGCAATGCTCTACAACGACATAACCGGAATGTATCTGCGTCGGAGTCGAGGGGGAAGTAATCAGGTGTATTCAAGGAACTTTTCTGTGCGTATTCATGGTGAATCTCAGTGTATGACAGTGTATTCAAACGAATTCGCATGCAATTACTAGTAGCAAATCTGTAGTCAAGGACCACTCAAAAACATTGATTACTTCCCCCTCGGTCGGAGTGCACAGCTGCGAAATCGTCATAATCAGCTTAAGCTTGCAGTAGCATCGCCCGTAAATGAAGCTTTACCAGAATCATGGCCATGTGTAACCACTAATAGTGGACAAGTGATTCGTATTCAGCTGGCTGAGTCACCTAAGGTGCATAAATTCTCTGGTCTTGAAATTGATTGGGCTAATTTCAAAAATAATTTCGAAGCTGAAGTGCATAACAATTTGCAGTTGTCAAATGCACAAAAATTACGAAAGTTGCTTGATGCCCTACAAGGTCGAGCCAAGCAAGCTATCGGTGACTGGCCAACTACTGATGACAATAGCTATGACCTGGCCTGGCAAACATTGTGCCGTCAGTACAACAACGACTACAATACTATCCGTGCGCATATGACCAAATTATTCACTCTAAATTGTATACGACAACCGACAGCGGAGGGGTTGCGAGAGATTTTAGATACCACACGTGTCACGCATCGGCAGTTATCATTAATGCTCACAGCCGAAAAAGTTGCTGAGTACATCTTGCTTTACCATCTCGAACAGCTTATGGACAGCGAAAGCCGTTCGCAATGGGCAGTACGCCGAACATCAAATGGGCTGCCAACATTATCGGAATTGTACGAATTTCTAGAAATTCGGTCTAGCCTATTAGCAGATACAACAAGTGCACCACAGCCTCGTGTGGAGTCAAAGCTGCTGGTACAATCAAGAGGAGCAATTCCGGGTAGAATACAGTTTGGGGAGTCAGAACCACGCCCACGGTGCATGTTATGTCCAGGTGAACGCCACTTTCCGTATCGATGTACGAAGTTCGGTCGGCTTAGATTGTCTGATCGATACTCGTATGCAACCAAACAGAAAATGTGTGTAAATTGCTTTAGCTCAAAACATGCAGTAGCTGCATGCACCAAGCCGCAATGCCCAAGATGCCGCGAAGCACATAATAGCACTATGTGTCCAGCGACACATAGGACGAATAAATAAATAATAAAAAAAAAAAAAAAAAAAAAAAAAAAGAATAACAAGAATGAGGATACAGACGAAAATCGTCGTTACGAAATACGCACAGAAGGTATTGGTGGTGCAACGATGCCATCATTAGTCAGACATTAGCAATCATCACATAAAAAAGGGCGCAGTGACCTCGGGGTGCCCTCCATTACAAGCCATAATATGCACAAATCAAATCCCGGAGCGCCGTCTAACTCAGTTCTTGTTTCAGAAACCAAAAATGCAAATGTGTGGGCAGCACTGCTAGCGACAGCCAGGATTCGACTTCAAATGAAGGAACGTATTTCGCCCTTTATGCGAGCGGTTTGCGACACCGGAGCTCAGTCAAATATGATAACGACACGCGCATTCCAGCAGCTTCAGTGGCCAACGCATCAGTGTAATGTTCGATTTAGCGGGATTAACGGGATAGCTAGCAAACCATATACCCGCAAATTCACATGTGGACTACTATCACGATTTAGCACTAAAGCACTAGGCATTATCGAAATGGTAGTGGTCCCAAACGAGGTTTTGGACATGTGGCTACCTAGTACAGCACTATCAAAATACCTCATTCCTGATCACATTCGTAGCGAATTGGCCGACCCAAACGCTGATATACCAGCTCCTATAGATGTGCTGCTTGGTGCCGGTGTTTGGGCAGCATCTGTGAAAGATGGATCAATTCTAAATCAAGACGGTATCGCATTCCAGCCATCTCATCTCGGTCGACTGATGTTTGGCGGTGGAGTCCAAGTGCGAAACGAACTGACTATGGTCATGAACATAAGTAGTGAAGACGATGAAAAATTAGATTCGCTTTTACGCCGTTTTTGGGAGATAGAAGAGGTGTCGATAATGAGAGTCCGCACAGCAGAGCAAGAGCAATGCGAAGAGTATTTTGTACAAACACACCAGCGTGCCGCTGACGGAAGATATCAAGTACGAATCCCGCTACGCAACGACGTCAAGGACTTAGGATCGTCACGAGGTGCCGCACTACTTCGATTTCACCAGCTCGAACGCCGATTTCATCGCGACCAAGCTCTTAAACAAAAATATTTCGAAGCAATGAAAGAATTATTGGATGAAGGACACATGCGCTTGGCCGACAAGGCACCGACCGGCTGGTGTTATTACATACCACATCATCCAGTCCTGAAGAAGTTCCGGGTAGTGTTCGATGCCTCTTGCCGTACTGACAAAGGAATATCATTGAACGAAGTACAGTTAATCGGTGAGAAGTTGCAGGACGATTTGGCAAACGTTATTATGCGCTTCAGATGCAATCCGATAGCAATCACAGCCGACATCCGCAAAATGGATCTTCAGGTGCAAATACAATCAGATCAGTGGGATCTTCAGCGCGTTTTTTGGCGGCCCACAGAACAAGAAGAAATTCAAGAATATTGGCTCACCGTAGTTACTTTCGGAATGTCATCAGCTCCACACTGCGCTGTGCGTGCAATGATCCAAGGTGCAAGAGACTTGCAATCGCAGTTTCCTATGGGAGCTATGGCAGTTGAACGCAATTTTTATATGGATGATTGCTTGACAGGTGCAAATAATGTTAGCGAAGCAAGGCAGCTGTGTCACGAAACTGACGTGCTCGATAAATGGCGATCGAATCATTGTGGTGTCGTTCCTGGATCGGATCTTAAAATGACGACAATGACGACAGACGACGCGATAGAGCTGAGTGAATTAAGTGATACGACGATCCTGGGCTTACGGTGGATACCAAGAATAGATGCTCTCATGTTCAAATTCCAGCCGCCACCAGCTCTCACTGCAAAAGAGACCACGAAGCGAAAGTTACTCAGCCACTTAGCACAGATTTACGATCCAAATGGCTATATTGGACCGGTTGTGGTGCAAGCGAAAATATTAATGCAAGAACTATGGCGTTTAAAATCAGGATGGGACGTGCCAGTTACTGATGACATCTATCGTAAATGGCAACAATTTCAATATCAGCTGCCGTTAGTCACCAAATTCCAACTACCTCGCTGGGTGGGCATCAACAATGATAGGAATGTATCATTGCACGGTTTTGAGGATGCTTCCGAACAGGCATATGGAGCAGTATTGTACGCACGCGTTGAGACGATTGACCGAATCGAATGCATTCTGATTGCCTCGAAATCGCATGTAGCACCCATCAAAACTATTACCGTTCCAAGACTAGAACTATGCGCTGCGCAGTTGTTGAGTGAGTTGCTAAGATCGTTTGAACAAGCAACTGACTTATTACATTTTCAAACAACACTGTGGTCAGATTCGCAGATAGTACTGGCATGGCTAGTCAAAGAAGCGGCAACATTAAAAATCTTCGTAAACAATCGTGTACAGAAAATTCGCCGCTTAACAGCAAACGCAAATTGGAAACATGTGCGATCACCGGACAATCCAGCTGATCTACTGACCCGTGGAATGTCAGCAGCGGAACTACAACACTGCTCGTTGTGGTGGCACGGACCAAAGTGGTTGACGCAATTAAGCAATCTCTTGTCGGATGCACGGTTAGAATGGACAGAACAAATGGAAATCGATGCTAATCGAGAGATGAAACCTGCTGGATTGGCTGAGAATTCGAAAATAAGAGCAACGCAGAAGATGTTTATGGCAATGAATTTAACGCTGCGCGGATTTGATTTACTAACCAGAGCCTCAGACATTCACACATTATGCCGTTTAACTGCATGGATCATGCGCTTCACCTCTAATTTGCGACTACGACAAGAGCGTGCCGAATTTCGACGAAGTGGGTCGCTAACAAACGACGAAGTTCAACACGCACTGGAATTTTGGATTCGTCAAGAACAAAATATATACTACACCAAAGAAATCAAATTACTTAAAGATATGGATAAAGATGGCATTGATAAGACAAGCTCAATTTACAAACTCGATCCAAAACTGGATTCTAAGGACATTCTTCGTGTCGGTGGCCGATTGGAACGTGCGATAATACCATACGAACCGAAACATCCAGCGTTACTGCCTAGCGTCAGTCCTTTAGCAAAATTGCTGGTCCGACAAGCGCATGTGCGGACGTTGCACGAGGGTCAGCAACAAATGAAAGCATTACTTAGACAAAAATTCTGGATCACCAACTTGCGCAATTTAATACGATTGAACAATAATCGATGCATCAGCTGTGTACGCCAGCGCCAAGAAGGAGTACAACAAATGATGAGCGACCTACCGTCTGATAGAGTGCAGCCCTGCCGTGCATTTAAACACTCTGGAGTAGATTATGCTGGACCTTTTTTGCTAAAGCGGCACAGCGGTCGTTGCGTCTCATTCCAAAAGAAATACGTGGCCGTTTTTGTGTGTATGGTGACCAAAGCTGTTCATCTAGAATTAGTAGAGGATTTATCAACAGTCGAATTTATTCAAGCATTTTTACGCTTCACTAGCCTGCGTGGTAACTGTACGCGGTTATGGAGTGATAACGGCAAGAATTTCGTTGGGGCAGAAAAGGAATTAGCGAAAATGTTACGCAGCTGGCGTAGTAATGATATTGAGGGCGCCCTACTCACATATGGAACGGAGTTCCGATTCATTACACCAAATGCTCCGCATCAAGGCGGCCTATGGGAAGCTGCGGTTAAATCCATGAAGTACCATCTACGAAGGGTAATTGGACCGCATAAGCTTTCAAGTAGCGCATTCCAAACAGTTTTGGCACAAACAAGTGCGATCATTAATTCGCGTCCGCTGTCAGCTTTGTCCGACGATCCGGCGGATCTGACCTTTCTGACACCAGCGCATCTAATGAATGGAGAACCATTCGCGTTGCCGTTTGGCTCAAATTTGCAAAATGTGCCAGACAATCGACTAAGACAAGCACAAAGAGTTCAGAAAATGAGTCAAGTTTTTTGGAAAGCATGGGCGCAAGATTATCTACATGAATATCAGCAGCGACCGAAATGGAACAAAGCCCAAGTCAATTTGAAGGTCGGTGACCTAGTTATTATGCGTGAAGAAAATACACCGCCCACGTTTTGGAAGATGGCCCGGGTGGTAGAAATTTATCCTGGTGCGGACGGTCGAGTGCGCAACGTATGCGTCGAAACATGGAATGATAAAGTAAAAAATGGAAAAAACAGGTACGAACGCCCTGTTCAGAAATTGTGTCGTCTGCCAGTAGATTTTGAAGCATAGACTTCAAGGGGGGAGTGTGTTCAAACAAAGTATAGTTTATATACAGAAAATCCACTTTAGTTATTATATATATCAACTCTGCTGATAAATATGTTTCACTAAAAATTATTTTTTATTATTCTATTATTCTGATTTCTGTTTCTAAAAAAGGGTCAATAAAATAAAAATATATAAAGACTAAAACATTTTAGAAAATATAAAAACGCTCAACTCAAGTAAGTATACAGTCCACCAGTTATCGAAACATGTGGTCCTACTCAGAAAACAATCGGAGCTCATCATTGTGGCGTTCCTCAATGCAATTCATATCGCAAAGAGGGAATTACATTGTACCATCTTCCAAAAGAAATTCGGAACTCGAAACTTCTTTTGGTGGGGTATTGTGCTTCGGATGGTGGAAAAATTTCCCGAATGTTGCAGTCTTTAGTTATAAGCCGAGTTTTTTTGAGCTTCGATCTCAGCAAAGCAAAGTAAAGTAGGCTTTTCAGCACGCTAATTACAACAACTATTGCGAGTCCCGAAGTGTCAATTGTAATGGAATTGTTGTAATTGCGTGCTGAAAATCCTACTTTGCTTTGCTTTGCTGAGATCGAAGCTCAAAAAAACTCGGCTATAGACATTTTGCGACCGAATATACGGGATGCTGCTGCTTTTATGAGAAGAAGGTACTACAAGTAACTACATTTCGTTTCCACTTTTATTTAATGATACACTTTTATTTTATCCTCTAGATCTACTCAAGAATATACAAAATATAGGTGGAGAATCCTACTGATACAGAAGAATCATCTAACAACTCTCAGTGTTCGTATCATAGGGGTGAAGGCGAAGGCATGCACGCCCATTCACTAGCTAAACTGCATTATGGGACTGACCAGCTAACTTTCAATTTCACGGAGCTATATTACGATAAACATGGAAAATTCTAAGCTGGCTGTAAAAATCATAATTAGGTCACATTTTATAAGATAAAAAGCAACCAAAATATATAAACAAAAGCAAATTTATTACTTGTTTGCATTACATTCAACACTACTTTGAACAGACTTTTGTGCTAGTTTTACCAGATGAATTGACTCACACTATGCACATTTCGGACAAGTAGTACTTCGACTTGCAAATTAAGTTTGTTTTCAATTAGTTGGTTAACTTTTTAATTGATAATTATTTGCTTTTCTTACACGTAAACACACGTATTCCTTATCCCAAGTGCCTTGCAAAACAAACAGACGTCAAAATTCTATAGGTCTCTACATATTCCTTTTTTCTCCACCAGGTGTCGCAGAAAAACTTTTCCATTCGTCAATTGCGATTGTTTGTTTGGTCTTGTTACGGTGCTGCCAACACAGTGACGTCAAATACCAAATGTAAATACTTGGTAGGTAGGTGGGTACCTAGGATTTGTTTTGTTGGTTTTTATAGAAGCGGCCTCTATCTGGAATGAATTGAAAAATTATGGTAGGTGTCTGGAGTGCGAGCAAAGATTTAAACCAGTTGTTGCACTAGATGAAGAAATTTCCCTGTCCACTCGACTCAAAATGCATCCTCCCACTTATAGCGGACCTAGACATCGTAAGATCTAATGCATAGAGGTACTAGTGGGCATTATAGATGAAAAGAGGTAAACCATACAGGTCTTGCGATGTCTATGGTTATTAGTTTAAGAGTGGTCAGAGGCGCAACGTCTCGCAAGTTTTTAGTGAGCAAGAGTTTACAAAAACAATTAGAAAGGCACAGCAGGTACAGAGCAAAAATATATTGTACGGGAGGAGAAAAAACTTTTTAAGAACCAAATCGGGAAAATATAATCATTGGGGTGAGTTTGGCATTAAATACAATAATACAAGTGCGGGATTAAAGAAAAAGAATAACATATTGTTAGGCGGACGGAACATCTGTAAAATAATATTGGCTTGGCGGTCATCTATGAAAGTCGATACAGTGGTGGCCGCCGAAATTAATCGTATGTGGTTTTATCTGGAACTAACAAATAAAACAGATAAACATAAAGTACCAAAGATAACCAGCAAAATAAGCATAACCCAGTAGGATACCGCTTGTACCAGAAATTTGCACGGAGAACCGTTAGTGGCCGGAAAATCACCAGATTGTACGGCACTTCTCCAAATTGCAAACCACAAGGGTGCTGCTCGGGTGATTCACGCTTGCGCTAAATAAGACCACGTCATACCGCTGCCATCCAATAATAGAGCCTACAAAGGAGAAAAGAAAAGATAGTTTACGTTATAAGTAGATTTGTGGGTTTGTACTTACCCTGTTGCTTTAAAAACGTTAAAATCAAGTTAATGCTGTAATAAGCATCTTTTTTTTTGAAAATCGTAAGAACCTTTTTTTTTGATGAAACCGTCAAGCTTCTTTTTGTATATATATCTATCTATATATATAAAAATGGTGCAAAAAATGTATGATAATTCATCAATTAAGAACGGCTGGGCCGATTTGGCTCAATTTTTTTTTCGTCGGTTCGTAATTATAAGGAGAAGGTCTTTACGAAACAAAATTTTGGAAAAACCATCCGGAAAATTGGAAAAAGGCCCAAATTTCATTTTTCATAGGGAAATGCACTCAAAAATAAATAAAACTGAATAGAAATCGAGTAGTGACACTTCAAGTACAAAAAAAAATTATTTTTAAGGCAATTGTTGTTGTCAATTATTTCAATCATTTTCCAAGCAAATATTTGTTGTCGACAGTTTAAATTTATTTTTAGATAGATAAAATACCTAAGTTTGTTTATGTTTACTATGTTACATTAAGTAACTTTTTGAAATGGAGTAGATACTTTGATTTATTTGATGGTGTTTGAACCAACCATTTTTGTTTGACATTAATTTTCAGGATCCTTGCATTAGTATGTCTGAGAAAGTTGAAATGTAGTGCTGTTTGAGATGACGTGGACAATGATGACAGGCAACAGGAGTTGTTGAGTGTCTTGAGGTGTCACGTAGGGAGGGGTTATTACGAAAAATGAGTGAGTAACAATCATGGTGCTCTGCTCATTCGTGAGTAGGGTTATGGGGAGGGCAGCTCAAAGGTACCATAACGCCTTGATACCGGTGTGGAGAGAGAAGGCTTACCAACCAAGATGATAATTGTGGTTAGTTTTCTTCTTGGCTGTTAAAGTTACAAATATTTCATTTAGAATTAATCCTTTCCTTATTTTCTTGCAATTTTAAAACCTTTCCATCAAAATTTCAGGCATGTAAAAGTATCCGACAGCCCTTCCAAAGTCAAAATTTAGATTCCTGTGTCCCTCTCACTATACAGGTCGAAAGAAATATCACTGTGCGTTAGTCAGGTGAAAACTCGAGAACGGCTCCACCGATTTGGATGATTTTTGTTAGGTATGTGTTGTTCGTCTTGATTCAGGGATGGTTTAGGAAAAAATAAAAGTCGGAAAATTCTCAACAGCTGGCGTTGTAGGTACACATTTCGTTTTTCAGTTAAATTCAGTTATCTTCTTTAACATAGTAATACAATAACAATTCTTATAATTCTTCTTTTGTTTTATTCGTATTGCTGTATATCAGGTTTAGGGTGTCTTAAAATACTTTTGGGAAGGATTGTTCTCCGAAACAGCTCAACCGATATCAATGAAATTTTGTTAATGGATGTGGTTGATAGCATACTCTTGCAGCCGATAGGTGGTGCCGTTGTCGACAAAAAATATGGTCCATTGAAAAATAAAACTACCTACAGAGCTTCGAAATAAAATATTTCTTGAGCGCGTAAGTTTTCGCCACTATAACTTATTGATATTTGTGGTAAAACATATTTTCGTTTAATTTTGTTGCACTTATTAAATTCGCATAATATTACCTCCATTACCATTTGCATGACACTTTGTTCGTTTAGGTACTTTACTATCCCCTTTAAAGAGGGAAGGTTACGTGTTAACGTTTTATATTGGTATCAGTATTTCTATTACAAATTTTCTGTTTCGTTCTATCCAACTTACTACACACATATGAAAACCAATTTAATAGCTCACTAAAATTCGGTTACAAGTCATACCCAAAATACCAATTTATACATTATATAAACTGTTACTGTTACGGAAACACATCTGATCTGAAATATAGGAACAGCGCTTACACTATAAACAACAATTTCTACTTGGTTATTGACCAGATAAGTGGCGCTGTCGTCGAACTCCGAAAACAACCTACCTATTTCAAAGAAATTTTGTGCATGTGTATCTAAGGTTTGTTCAATCTTGAGAGATAAGGTAGTTTTCGACCCGATAGGTGCTTTGTCAATCTGCGAAACCACACAACTGATTTCAATGAAATATTGTGCATGTATATGGCTGGTGCCCGTTTGAAAGATAGAATACCATCCTATAGGTGATACTTTGCAAAACATAACAGGTATAGGAAAACGGGTTGTACCATTAAAAAATACAATCAAACGCTATTTCTAGAGTGCACTCATAACTCGGGAACGGATCGTTCGATTTTTATGATTTTTAGTTTAGATTCGAATTGGCCCAAGGAACGACATATGCTATACGTTTTGTCGAGTAAACAAAACGGATAGTATCACTTCCATTAGGAATAACAAAAATTATGTAAAATTTTGAATTTTTGTATTCTTTGCATGTTCCGGGCCTACCGCTACACAATTTGAAAAATGTCGGCCCATTTATAATTTTTTTGTGAAACCTCAATGCACCGAAAGTTTGCGAATGATGAAACACATCGTCATTACTATACTTCAGTTATTCTATTATAAGTTTTGAATAAAGAATGTGAATTGAGCGAATAACATAAAGTATAGCATGAGCTTTGTGCATGCTTAAAATTATTATTTTCATTCTATTAACGAATTCGGGCGGAACAAAGTTCGCCGGGTCAGCTAGTATATTATATTATAATTGTGTTACATATATCTTTTTCTTGTTTGTTGATTACTGATTTCGTTAGTTTTAAGCGTTATTTTTGTTAGTGTTTAAGTTTTTTTTTGTTGCGTGATTCTTCGTAAGATTCGAATATTATACAGAGGCAGATTTTATTTTTTTTTGTGATAAGCTTGAGCTTTAGCAAACCCGCCATTTTTTTTTTTTGTTTGAATGTTCGCGAAATCATCAGAATTTTAGTTTTGCTTTTGAGACCCAGATACCCATAAAGAGCTCTCTATAGGTAGGAATCCCGTGTAATTCATGTTTAGTTCAATCTGTTGGCAAAAAGGCCATTTAGCTTAAGGTTGTGGGAGGGCCGGTGAAGCCGAGTTTAGTTAAGTAAACTTTATTTTTTTGTTGTTAAAGTTATTGTTGATAATGAATATTGTTTGGCAAACTTCGGATTTCCAGTTATCATAAAATGAATCTGCGATGCCTAAATTCTTGAAAAGCAAATAAATGTTTGAGATTAATCACGCCTGTATGAGGAAAACCCGGTCGTTTAAACTTACGTATGTTGTGCTTGTCCTAATGACTTGCTAAACGCAAGGTTTCAGGGGTGCGATATGGCTGGCGAATAATCCTTGGCAAAGGTGACCTGATTTAAAGCGAGGCACTTATATCGGGGAAGTTCTCAAAATAGCCACGGAGCTTCAAGGTCGGGAGGGCAACGGCTTCGCTGCAAATCCAACAGCAGCGCCTCTCAGAGTGGTGGATGTCCGTCCGATTCCGGTACTAAGACCAAAGTGAGTACCTGTTTGTTTATTGGCATGAGTTAGCGATTATTATATTCATATATACACTTAGTATATAACTATACATTTTTGTTACTAAATTCTAAGAATTTTGATACTTCCTTCAGAAGTATCTCTATCATAAGCTAGATTCTAAGAATTGTGATACTTCCTTCAGAAGTATCTCTAACATACTATTCTAAGAAAATAATATTTCGATACCTCCTTCAGAAGTATCCCCTTACAATTCCTAGAAATCTCATGAAACGAAGAATTAAGAATTGCACATTGGCATATTCCACCGTGCACATAGATACTTATTCTGACGAGTGTCTGGTGCACAGTGTCGTAAAACCCACGCGAATTCCTTTCTCTATCTGTGTCTTTGAAAGAGATACTGATAAGTGAATGTGACGCGACGTGCTGTAGGTTTAAGCTTTGAATTCTAGTTTTAATTTTTTAGTTCGTAATAAAGATTCGACCTGTATAGGTCTACTACCGGACCACAGAATTTCATTGGCGCCCAACGTAAAAATAAAGTAAACCATCAGAATAACCACTGCAGTTAACCATCGGAATAAACCACTGGAATACACCATCAGAACAAACCAACATCAAACAGTATCGCAGCAGAATACACAAATAATGAAATTGATCATTTTACTGTAAGTAAAAGTGGCTAAGCAAACGATTTTAACCTTTTTTTTTTAAACAAATGGTGTTTTAATTTGTGTTCTTATAAGTTTGTGTGTTTTTTTTCCTGTCTTCTTTTTTTATTGGTTGTGTGTGTTTTTTTTTAATTTTAATAAAAAAATGTCTCTCAGTGCAGAGGCAATTACCGATCTCGTGACTAGAGTCGCTTCGGCAATCGCCGCACAAACAAAACTCGAAATAAATTCCACTATAAATGAGTTAGCAAATCGTGTCGGTTCTTCGTAATCCAATCCCATTATAGAGCTGTATAAAGACATTGAGATCGACGAAAATGTCAAATGTGACATTAGTCTGGATGTGGTAAAAACCGTTCCCGAGTTCGGCGGTTCCACAGAAAGATACCCTTCTTGGAGACAATCCTCCAAAGCAGCAATGAAGCCATACCAGAATTACACCGGTTCAAATCGTTACTATCAGGCTGTAGCCATAATAAGAAATAAAATAATAGAGAATGCTGATACAGTACTCTCTTCTTTCAACACTCCTATGAATTTCGATGCTATAATAGCTCGACTCGACCATACCTATGCTGATAAGAGACCACTCTACTCTATTGGAGCAAGAACTCCGAACCTTACGTCAAGGGCGGTCTTCAATTACCGAATATTATGACTCGGTAGCAAATTTTATTTATGCCTTGTTCTCAAGTCAATAATTTACTGGCAAATATCAGTAAGGATATTCCCGAATCTGTGCGCTACGAATTTAAGACATTAATTAATGAAAACATGGAGGTCTTTGCAGACCCCAACAAAACTCTCACATACAATACTAGCGTTATTGCTAAAATCAGAACCACAACGGAAGAACCAATTTTTTCAAGAAGTTATCCTTATCATATGTCCGCTGCGGGCTTCGTAAACAACGAGGTCAAGTCCTTACTTCAGGATGGAATCATCCGTGAAAGCCGCTCTCCATACAACAACCCAATTTGGGTAGTGAATAAAAAAGGTAATGATGAATTTGGAAAGCAAAAACTGCGACTAGTAATTGATTTTCGGAAACTTAACCAGAAAACTATTCCAGATCGTTATCCGATCCCTGACACTTCTGTCATTCTTTCCAATTTGGGAAAGTCAAAATACTTCAGCACTATTGATCTTAAATCTGGATTTCATCAAATCCTTCTCTCCGAGAATGACCGCGAAAAGACCGCTTTTTCTGTAAATAATGGCAAGTACGAGTTTTGTCGCATTCCATTTGGTCTCAAAAATGCTCCAAGTATTTTTCAAAGGGCCATCGATGACATTTTACGAGAGGATATAGGGGTACGATGTCATGTTTATATTGACGATGTTATAATTTTTTCCCCCGATGCTGGAACACACATTAAAGACATCAAGTCTGTTATACACAAACTTCTTCATGCTAATATGAAAATAAATTTGGAAAAGACGCAATTTTTTAAAACAAGTGTGGAGTTTCTGGGATTTATCGTTTGTCAAAGAGGCCTGAAGACGGCTGATGACAAGGTTGACGCTATACTAAAATACGAACTTCCTTCTACTTTACGATCTCTACGATCATTTTTAGGTTTATCGGGTTACTATAGGCGTTTCATCCGAGATTACGCTAGAATAGCAAAGCCACTTACCCAAATTTTACGAGGAGATAATGGTCATATAAACACAAATCAATCGAAAAATAAGAAAATTACACTTTCTCTAGAGGCTAGACAGGCTTTTAATAAATTAAAGGAAATTTTGGTATCTGAAGATGTTACTCTTCTTTTCCCTGACTTTAATAAGACGCTTCGTCGGTTGCAATAGGGGGAGTCCTGTCGCAAAATGGAAAGCCAATTACGTTCATTTCTCGCACTTTATCAAAAACCGAGCAAAGTTATGCCACAAATGAGCGAGAAATGCTTTCAATTGTTTGGGCACTCCAAACGCTCAGAAATTATCTTTATGGTGTAAACAACCTTCATATATACACTGACCATCAGCCTTTAACATTTTCTATATCCGATCGAAACCCTAACACGAAGCTTAAACGTTGGAGGAATTTCATTGAAGAATTTGCTCCAACATTTCATTATAAACCTGGTAGTGAAAACAAGGTTGCAGATGCGCTGTCACGACAGTATATCCAACATTTGACACATAACTCTAACTCCAACTCAAGCTCAAGCGAATATTGTGTTAACAGCGAAGTTTCTTATACTCAGTACATTCGCTCAGTTCCTCAACCAATAAATGCTTTTAAAAATCAGATTTTACTGTCGCAAGCTCAGACTACTGATGTAATCACCACAACCCCATTTTTTGGTTATACCCGTCACGATATTCGTTTCAAAGATTTTCAATCTTTGTTCCCTATTCTACAGGAAGTAATAAATCCTGACACTAGTAACGGGATATGTTGTCAGCTCGACGTATTGGGAAAAATTCAAAACGAACTAGTCGAACTATTCCCAGCAGTTCGCTTTAAACACACTAACAAAAGGGTCATAGACCTTGTTAATGAAAATGATCAAATGGAAGCGATCGCCATTGAACATAATAGAGCTCACCGTTCTGCAAGAGAAAATATTCTCCAGATATTAGATAGTTACTATTTCCCAAAATTTAGGAATATGATTAAAGCCTTTGTAAAAAATTGCAAAATTTGCTTGGAATCAAAATATGTAAGGCATCCACAAAAACAAATAATGAAGGCAACACCAGTTCCAACTCGCCCAGGTGAAATACTTCATATGGATATCTATAACACGGACAATCAGTCTTTCTTGACATGTATAGACAAATTCACAAAGTACGCCATAATTGAACCAATAGCTTCGCGTTCCTTGGTAGACATGAAACTGCCGATACTTAAAATACTTGGCTCCTTTAGAAACTCAAGATTACTAGTCACCGATAATGAACCAACATTCTGCTCCCAAACAATACAATCTCTCATTAGAGATAACTTCAAACTGACGCATTTCACTGTTCCGGCTATGCATAGTCAGAGTAATGGTCAGATTGAACGTTTTCATTCAACCATTAGTGAAATCGCTAGAACTATCAAACTTCAACTTAACTTATCTAACGTGAAGGAAATTCTACAAACGGCGGTATATAAATATAATAACACCATTCACTCAGTTACCAAGCGCAGACCATTTGACCTTGTATTTACAATGAGTGAAACTGAGGTAAAAAAAGTGCATGACTTGCTCCAAGAGGCACAAAATAAACAAAACGAGGCTCATAATAGAAATCGAAATACTCGCAAATTTATACCAGGGCAAGAAATATTCGTAAAAATAGATTCTTGATTCTTTTTTTCCTTTTTGTTTTGTTGTATTACACCATTTACTTATTGGGGTAGGTCAGTTGTAGTGTCGTAGACGTATATTTTCCTGAGTTCTATGGCAAAAACCTTGTTGGGGTAATTACGTAGAAAGAATAAAAAGCGTTGATTTTCGGCTCCAGAGTGGTCACGGGTTAGATTGTTTTGGTTTTAAGTTTATGGACAGAAGAGAGTCTACACAATGAGTTACGACGGTATTGCAAAAACAATTGCACAAATTGTTCCCAAATTTTCTGGGGCTAGAACACCAGAGCTATCAGGAAATGTGTATGAGTTTCTCAATGCATGTTCCTTGGGTCTGAAGTGTATAGATCCAGAGAGTGAAGCAATCTATGTGGCAATGCTGTCAACTAGATTAATTGGTGACGCATTTGAGTTGGTTAGATGTAACCAAGTAAAGACAATGCGGGAGCTAGAGACCTTGATCAAAGGCACATATCTAACTGTACGAACACTAGATAGTGTGACTGCCGAAATAAAGCAGTCGCATCAGCTAGCAACAGAAGATATACATGCCTTCGCCAGACGTCTTACATCCTTACAAGGTAAAGCAACGGATATTATTGACGCCAGTTACTCCAGCGCAGACTCGGTAGCTCTTAAGAAGGAACTTAAAAATGCAATAATCAGCAGTTTCAAAGTTGGGCTACTAGACCCAGCGTTGCGTCAATTTATGTTGACGGTTAGTGGGGATGAACTACAGACGTTAGCAGATACGGCGTTAAAAACGTCTAATCTCCTTCGTTCACAATATTTCCAAAACCCCACAATCGCGAATAATTCTATGCCAAACGACTTCCAAACGAGTAATAACCCTCATAAGTGCTTAAATAACCATTATATACACAGCTCCCCAGAATTGACCCAAGATTGGCAGCCGACTAATGCTTATCCAGTTTCCGCATACCCAAGTCCGCAAATCCCAATCAATATGGGTCCTTGTACTTCGAACTGGAACACACAAAACAGTTCAAACAAGACCAGTATACAGCACCTTCGTAACAGGCCAGCAGAGAAATTAACGTGTGGGTTCTGTGGTAAGTCAAACCACACTTACGCAGAATGTAGGGTACGTCGTAACACCCCGTACTGCGACTCCTGCAAGGTATATGGCCACAACCAGGGGACTTGCCCGAAAGCACAAGTTTACATGACAGCGGCAAAACGTAGTAAGCCAAAGCGTAAATGTGACTGGTGCTCAAGGGTGGGCCACTCGGAAGAGAACTGTTACAGTAAAAGGAACTACCTGGCAAAGAAGGGGCAGGGAAACGAATGAGGGGCCGGCCAAAAGAGGTGAGCTGCGCCCCTAAAACATCCCCAACTGATAGTCATAACAAATCATCAGTAAAGCACATCCCAAGCAGTATAATGTTAAACCAAAACCAAGAGTCACCCTTAACCCAGAACACCGTTTCAGATGCCACGATTAGCCAATTAAGTATCCCGGAGCCCAGCAGCAAGAATAAGAAACAAATTCTTAAGAGGCACAGGAAAAAACAAAGACAGGTAAATCGCCTGCACAAAATAAAACTCCGGCATAGTCCAAAAGCCACGCAGCTACAAAACAAGCTCGTAAGCCTGATGTTACAATTTTTAAATTTATCCGTGCAGGTATTCGATATCATATCGCGATGCTCGAAGGGGATTAGCCAAAAACTAGGCTTTTTGCTAAATCAAAAAAATAAATTTTGCAATATCAAACATGATAGGCTCTGCTTGATAAAAAAGTAAAAACGACGTTTTTGTAGAACTCCCCCTGCCAGAGGCCAAAGGAGGTAAGATAACTGTATTAGTAGATACAGGGGCAGACACAAGTCTTTTGAAAGAAAGTTCGTTGAAACCCAACACAAACATATCCAGAAAGGAAACAAGGCAAGTAGGTGGAGCATTCGGTGGAAATAGTACAACAGTAGGTACCATCACCACTAATAAACTATTGACAAATGGAGTTAAGAAAAAATTTCATATTATAAACGGTCTAAACGACATACCCGCAGATGGTATAATTGGTCGGGATATCCTATGGAACCGAACAATTATTGATACACTAGCTAAAACATTGAAATTTTTTGACAAAAATGGGAACTTCGTTTCGGAGTGTCATCTAAAACGCCCATGCCAACCAATCAATACGGTCAGTGTTGATAACCATTCAAGTAAAGTATCAAACCGGGAAGTGAAGGCCCGAACTCAAACCATTGTTAAGCTAAAAGTAAATACAGGGTTACGCGACGTTCTCGTGCATAGTCAGGAACTAAAACCTGGGGTTTACTTAGCGAACACAATATCAAGAGTAAGGGACCACAATCTAGCGGTTTCAATACTCAATTCCACGGACGAACCATTTTTTTTGAGTCAAGACTTCGTCCCCAAATTCGAAAATTTCAACAAATTCCGAAGTATAGGAAGTGAAAAAACTAAAAATGTGATCTTAAGCGTACATAGGCAACAGCCAAGTGAACGAATTCCAAAACTACTTAAATCTTTAAATATAGAGGCCAACTTAAACAAAGAGGAAAAATGTGCAATAGAAAATATTTGCATCCAATTTAACGACATTTTCCATCTGGAAGGGGACCCGCTGACGCATACCGATATCCTGGCGCATAAAATCAGAACCAAACCGGATCAAGGCCCAATAAACCAGAAGCAGTATCGTCTCCCACAAATCGCTAGGGATGAGATTCATAATCAGGTGAAGCAAATGCTAAACGACAAAGTAATAGCACCTAGTAAGTCACCTTGGAACTCTCCTCTTTTGGTCGTCCCCAAAAAACCGGGCGTCGATGGACAAAAGAGATGGCGAGTTGTAGTGGATTTCCGAAAACTCAATGATGTGACGATTAAAGACGCGTTTCCTCTGCCAAGAATAGAAGATATTCTCGATCAGCTAGGAAACTGCCGCTACTTCACAACCCTTGATCTGGCTAGCGGTTACCACCAAGTGCTCATTGAAAAGCAGGACCGGGAAAAGACTGCATTTAGCACGGGGTTGGGCCACTATGAATTCAACCGAATGCCTTTCGGACTAACGGGCGCACCGGCCACCTTCCAAAGGATAATGAACTATATTTTATCTGGTCTGCAAGGAATAGACTGTTTTGTCTACCTGGATGATATTGTGATATATAGTAAAAATTTGGAAGACCATTGCGACAAATTAGTGCGAATATTTTCGCAGTTGAGAAACTACAAACTCAAATTAAATACCGAAAAATGCAATTTTCTGTCCAAAGAGGTTGTTTACTTAGGTCACAAGTGCTCCGAAAACGGTGCAACACCAGATCCCTCAAAAACAAGTTGTGTCTCGAACTTCCCAATCCCGAAAAATATTAAAGAAGTTCAATCGTTTTTAGGTTTTGCTAGCTAATACAGAAAGTTCATCCCAAATTTTGCGAAAATAGTAGCCCCAATTAACCTATTGCTAAGAAAGGAGGTAGAATTCAAATGGACGCCGGATCACCAAAGTGCTTTCGAAGAATTGAAAAAGGCAATAACTACGCCGCCAGTCTTAATCTACCCAGATTTTTCGAAGCCATTTATCTTAACCACGGATGCTAGTAATGAAGCATTGGGGGCAGTACTATCACAGGGTAAGGTTGGAAAGGATAAACCTATAGCTTACGCAAGCCGATCCTTAAATCCTGCTGAAAAAAGGTATTCTACAATAGAAAAGGAACTCCTGGCTATTGTGTGGGCTACCAACAACTTCCGGACGTACCTTTTAGGGCGCTCTTTTACAGTTTATACAGATCATCAGCCACTTAAGGGAGTATTTCATGTCAAAGACCCCACCTCCCGTCTAGTACGTTTTCATCACAAACTCTCGGAATACGATTTCAAAATCGAATACAAACCGGGTAAGGTGAACAAGAACGCTGATGCACTGAGTCGTATCCCACAAGAAAATCCCGTAGAGCAGTGCCTGGCTGTCACTCGGGCACAAGCGTGTTTGAAGGCAAATGAGGACTCGGTGGGTACATCAACTACTTCTATTAGTACAGGTAATACAAATGGTGTTAAAGGCACCCTAACTGTACCAAAAGTACCCAAATCCATAGAATTTTTAACGGATCGTGAGGAAATACAAATAATCTTAAGAGACTTTCACAATTCAGCGCTTGGAGGTCACCAGGGTAACAAAAAAACGTTAGGGCGCATCAGGCAACAATATAGGTGGAAGGGAATGGCAAAGGACGTTAAAGATTTCGTAAGAAAATGTTCATTGTGCCAAAAGAATAAATGTTCCCCTCCCAATAAAATGCCCATAGTTATTACAGACACGCCCTCACTACCTTTCGATAAGGTATATATGGATATTGTCTGCGGACTTCCCGTATCACACTCAGGAAACAGATATATTCTGACTTTTCAGGATGATTTGACTAAGTTCATGGATTGCGCAGCCCTTCCCGATATGGAAGCTTCGACAGTGGCTAGAGTTTTTTATGAACAAATCCTGACGAGGTATAGAATTCCACAGACTCTTGTCACGGACAACGGCGCCAACTTCACGTCAAAGATATTTTCAGAGACTTGCAAGTTACTGGGTGTGAAAAAACTTCATACAACAGCATATCACCCCCAATCGAACGGTTCGTTGGAAAGAAGTCATCGGCCCCTAGCCGAATATCTCAGATCCTTTGTTGCAAACGACGAAAGAAATTGGGACCAATGGCTTCGACAAGCCATGCATGTTCACAACAACTCCATCCACACCGCTACACAATTAACCCCTTTGAATGCCTTATTTGGTTTTAAGTTTGAAATTGTTATGAGCCAGGTTTAGGCCACGGAGGCATCTTCGATACAGGTGAGAAAGGGTGTGGCACGCTCGCGGTTGCTCGGCTCAGCTCGACGGATGGGGTAGTTCTTACCCTCTCACCATGCACCTCCTGCTCAGACACTTTTGTAATCGTGCCATAAAAAAAAACAAAAAAAATAGAAAAAGAAAGCTACTCTACGTTACGTCGACCCCGGACGGACAAAAGGATAACGAAGATAGAAAGAGAAAATAGAAATGAAAAGAAAAGTTCAAAGACTTTTGCCTATGCCCTCGAGAGAAACCGGGAAGCTCAACGCGAAGCTAACTATAACTAACCTAACCTAACCTATGCCTAAACTAAACTATCATTTACAAACTAGGCCCTACTCTAAGCCTTAACCCAACTTAAACTAGCCTATACTAAACATTACCCTAGACGCAAATTGTTCCCGTAGTCTCTCGAAGACAAAGGTTCGTCAAAACCCAGAGACATGCCGGATTACAGTGGCAAAGGACGGCCTACCCTCCCTTTTGTGTCATAAACACATCCAAAAGTTACCATTCAGGCCGATGTTGTGAATGGCAACCCCAAAATCTCCCCCCAGTCACTATCGACGACGAAAAGGGAAACTCGTTAGTTTCACGTCATGTTAAGTCGTCGTTTGTTAACGTCACGTCCCGTCACTGTTAGTCCACCCGAGGACGGCCTGTCCGGCCATACACACACCCGTTGCGAAGCTTTCTTAAGCCGACATCTTCGCGATCAAAACACTCGTATTAATGATAATAATATAAATTCATTTAATTCAGATAGTAAACCTAAAGTATTCTGAAGCGTATTCTGCGCTTAATATTAACCCTATATAACTACTGATAATTCCAAAAATTGAAAATATAAAAAAATATAACTTAAAATCTAAAACTTACGATTTATACCGATCCCCCGTTGTCCTGGTACCAGCACAAGAAAGGTCGTCGCTGTTGAGGTTCCAAATATGGTGGCCGCGAGCAAATAAAATAAACACTAAGTGCAGAAACTCTTCCTAACCTTAATACAAAATCCAAAATTAAAAAAACTACTCTAATTTATCCGATTTCAGAAGGAAATCGTAAAAAAAATTCAAAAAAATTCAAAAAAAAAAAATCCACAAAAATCCAATAAGTCCCTCGGAGCACCTCCTCTGAATTGTGTTGTTGCACAGAAACGTCGGCGGAGTTTGTGAGGCGTAGAATAGGAACGGTGTCCCTTTACGGCAAAACGCTTTCTCGTAAGATGCCTGAGGTGGCGGAGCACCCCCTTTTGTAACCGCTCTTTAACCGCCTGTTTGGTAGCGGGGATAAATCAAAAAAATTATCTCCACGGTCAAAATTTCTGGGGATTCCCTGGCTTTGGAGTTCTTTGTCCGGGGATCCTTTGTTGGAGTGCACTGTATGCGGGTTAACAAGTTCAGAGCGTACGGTTTGACTTTGCATAGGTCTTTACCGCTGCCTTGATACCGCTAAATGCCCGTTATTACAGTTGGGCCCAGTGAGATATTGATGGAACGGACCCCGGAACAAAGAATCGCGGAGATCGGCGTTACGGTCACGGAATCGGTCGTTGGACACACACTTCTTATTAATTTTGGACTTCTTGTCCGTGTCCCACTTAAGGCCTCTGTAACTGCCTTTGACGCTCCTTTTAATTTTCACAATAAAATCCCCAAGACCTGTTTCAGATTTTTTTTCCACACTGTAACACTGTTTAATAAGTTTCTCTCTATCCTGAGGGCAATGACCTCTCTAGATCGGTTATCGATTAAAAATGACTGAAAATTGCTTATTTTGCCTAAGTTTCCCCTCTATACCTTTTCTCTCTTTCGCCTCATTACGTTTCTTTTGTTTATACCCTTCTATCCTCTATCATTGCTTTTAGCTATATTTTCTATCTATTTCTGTCTCATCGATTATCTCTTTCTAACTCTCCACTCTTCTGGACGGGGAATTTCCTTGGTCGGGTCAGTTCACAATAAGTCATTTATGGAAACCTACTTACCGACACTCGTTAGCAAGACTTTCAAATAAAATTATCACAACAAAATATTAAAATAAAACGAACATGTGAATAAATAGATATGTGCATAAATATACATATATGACGTAACCAATAAATAAATATAATAAATAACAATACCTAACTACTAAATAACAATAACTAACTCTACATTGCACAGCTTTTGATCAGTTCATGCTCAGATTGGTTTGTATCCTGAACGCAGGCATATTTTGTTGACGAGACAACAGGTAAGGTGCGAGGGAGACAGATATTTCCACTCGATTTTATTGGAAATGTCAAATTGCACCGTGCACATGCATTTAAAATGTCATCAAATCGGTCGCCGCGATAGTTCTTCCGTGTTTTTACTTTTTAAAGTTATTTTTCGTTGCATAAAAGCGTTGGAATTACGAGGACCTGATGGGCTGCCGCAACAGGATCGACGACGGTTGTTGAGTGGTCGTGATGCAACCGGCCTCGTAAATAAAGGAAGACCATCGGTTCGTGTTTTTTTGTGTTAATCTTTCGCGAGCGTGTTTGATAGAACGTGTGGCAAGGGCCCACTCCCTGAGATGATAATAATTGTCTATGGATTTATCTAGCCGGGTTGCGTGTGAGCAGATTACCGAGAATTAGGAAGTGTAAAGGTATTCAAATTATCGTACTATATCACAGTTGATGCTTATCACAGCTAGTTTATCACAGTCGCAGGTGGCAATTTTGCAAGGACGTGTGTTGATCTTGCGCTCTCCGTTTGCACAGATCGTGCAGAGCTTCATTCCTGTCGGATTACCTAGCTCCTGCGTTGAAACTCATACCTCTAAGTATCACAGATAGACTTAAATAATATAAATAAATATGACTCTAATATAAATAAATAAATAAATAAATAAACTATGTGGGTGTAAATAAATAAACTATATATATAGGAAAAGTAAATAGACTCTGTAGACGAAACTGTGTTGATAATAAATAACATATAAATCTTTAATAATTAGATACATGAATAATACGAAGACTTAGTTTGTTCATTGTCAATATATATCCTAGTAACTAAACATAAATATCACAGTTCGTCGGACAACGGGCAGCTGAGTGCGTCATGTTTTGATTTCGGCTGCTTTGGATTATGTGTGGATATCCTTAGCATGAAATACTCCTACCTTCTCGCCGTTTAGGTTTCCAATTTCGTATAGTGAGTTGCCTATAGATCTAAGTACTACCGATTTTATGAACTTCGGGCCTAGCTTAGCATTGTATTTGTCAGCTAGACTACTTTGCTTAAAATTTCGTCTATACACTATTTGACCAGCTGTATATTTCACGTCTCTACATCTAGTGTTATACGTACGTGTAGCTTTTTGGTGAGCTAATTTAAGATTATCAAATATTTTTTCTCGGATTAGTTGTAATCTGTCGTTTCTTTCTATGACTTCCGTGTTCATATCTTTTATGTTTTCTATCTTTCGGAGTAAGTCATAGGATTTGGCGTGTTGCACCATGTGCATGCCGAAGACAGCGTAGTAAGGTTCGAACGTGGTCGCATCGTGAACCACGCTCCTGAGAGAAAATGCTGCTTCGCTGACATGGTTATCCCAGTTTTTCTGATCGTCTTTTATGTATGATCGGATTTTTGCTAGGACGGATCGATTGACTCGTTCGGAAGCATTTGCCTGGGGGGAGTAGAATGCTGTGCGCACATGTACGACTCCGTATTTTTCTAGGAAGCTGGCAAACAATTCTGAAACGAATTGTTTACCATTGTCTGAGTGGATATATTCAGGAATACCAAAGATATGGAACACGTTTTCTTCTAGGTACCTAACTACCTCAGCTGCCGTTGCCTTTCTTATCGGTTTTAAGAACATAAACTTGGAGAAATGATCTAACACTATAAATATGTGGGTGTGTCCGTTCTTAGTACGTGGGTAGGGTCCAAGAAAGTCAATGTACAGTCGTTGAAAAGGCCGCTCCGTTATGGTCTGTTGTCCCATCGGCGGCCGAGAAGTCATATTAAGTGGTTTGCAACATTTGCAGATGTCGCATGATTTCACCCATTTTTGAACGTCAGTGACCATTCCTGGCCAGAAGTACATTTGCCTTATCTTAGCTAGCGTTTTATGAATGCCACCATGGCCTGCTGCTGGTGGATTGTGGGCTGCTTGGACAATATTCCCTCGCAACTCCGCCGGTATCCAGAGCTTCCATGCCCTGTCGTCCTGTATTGCGTCCCCAGTTCGTATGTCCGTTCTTTTGTAGACGAATCCGTCTGAAACGCATATGTCAGGTAGTCGGTCTTGATTGTCGGCTACGGTTTTCCTCAACTCCTCATACTCTTCTGACGCAAAGTATGGAGAGTTGAGGTCCACCGGTAATATTTCGCTTCCGGGAAGGAGCTCCTCCATATGAACGCGGGACAGAGTATCAGGGACTACGTTTTGGGTACCTTTCCTATGTTCGATTTGAAAGTCAAATCCTTGTAGCTTAAGGCTCCATCTGGCCAAACGTCCAGACAAATCTTTTTGGGTCATGAGCCACTTCAAACTCGCATGGTCCGTAATGATAGTGAAAGGTAATCCCTCCACGTAGGCCCTGAATTTCTTAACAGACAGAACGGCCGCATAGCACTCAAGTTCCGTTACGCTATAATTCCGCTGTGCGGAATTAAGCTTTTGGGACATGAATGCTATCGGCCTTTCGTTGTTCTCCGCATCCATTTGGAAGAGCACACTCCCTACACCCGATGTCGAGGCGTCACATTGTACGTAAAATCGTTTCGTAAAGTCCGGATTCGTCAAAATAGGTGCTGACACCAAGGTCGCCTTGAGTTTTTCAAACGCGTTTAGCGCCTCTTGTGTCATAGAGAATGTCTGTCCTTTCTTCAGGCAGTCGGTCATTGGGGCAGCCAAAGCTGCGAAATTTGGAATAAACCGTCTGTACCACCCCGTCATCCCTAGAAACCGACGGAGTTGTTTGGGGGTTTTTGGAACTGGAAAATTCTCGACCGCCGATACCTTGTCGGGGTCTGTCCTCAGGCATCCATCGCCAACGATGTATCCTAAGTACTTAATTTCCTTGTAACAGAACTTACTTTTCTCTACGTTAATTGTTAGCCCTGCTTCCCTCAAACATTTTGCCACCTCTTCCAGCAATCTGGCATGAGATTCGAAATCTGGAGAACAAACCAAGAGATCGTCGAGATAGACAAAGACACACTCCCTCAACCGAGCGGGTATGGCTTTGTCCATCAGCCGACACATTCTCTGGGCAGCGTTACACAGTCCGAACGGCATTACCGTGAACTGATATAGCGGTCGCCCAGGTACTGTAAACGCTGTCTTCTCTCTTGATTTGTGCTCCAGAGGAATCTGCCAGAATGCATCCTTTAAATCGATTCCCGAAATGAATCGAGTATCTTGAAGGCGACTTAAAAGGCCTTCGATATGGGGAAGCGGGTACGCGTCCTTCTTTGTTACTGAATTAACTTTCCGCGAGTCCAGGCACAATCTGTTCTTTCCCGGTTTTATCACCAGTACTACTGGTGAACTCCAGGGGCTATTGCTCTCTTCAATTACACCCAGAGAGATCATCCTATCTAGCTCTTCGTATAGCAGTTTCTGAATTGCGGGTGAGACGGGGTAGTGTCGTTGTTTGATGGGGGTCTTCTCGTCTTCCACTTCTATTATGTGTGTTTCGAGACTGGTTTTCCCCAACCCCAACACTGCAAACGACGGGAATAGTTTTTTGATTTTCTCTAAGTGTTCTGTCTGTACTGGTGAGAGTACCTGGACTGGCGGTGTACTCTCTGTTGGCGATGGAGTGTCTAGTTCGTCGATGATGTTTGGAGCGACCTTGAATACCTTCCAGAAGTCAACTCCTAAATATAATGCTTGCTGCAAACTTGGTACTACAAATAGCTCTATCTCATGGGATTTGTCACCCCAGGTAACGGTAGTTGTAAATCGTCCTAAAATCTTTTGGTGGTTCCCATCTGCTGTCCTTATATCAGTTTTCATCCTTTTCATTTTAATTTTATGCTTTTCTAGGAACTCTAGGGCTCCTTTTCCTAAACAGCTTATCGAAGCTCCGCTATCTAACAGACCCAACATTTCCTCCATCTCTATCTTGACTTTGGCGTAGGGTCGGTTGTCGTCATTGATATTAATTACTGACGCTAAAATCTTGTTCATCCTATGTCTGTTCTTTGCACTTTTCTCCCTTAGCCTACCTATCTTTTTATAATTTCTGGTTTTCACCACCTGACCAGAGACTTCTTCTCCAAAAATTCTCTTTCTTGCCGCCTGATATTCTATAAGCCGCTGGTGCAGGCTTTTCCTATGTGGAGGGTCTTTTGGTAAGGAGTCTGCCTCCTCTCTTCCTACTCTCTTTAAAATTGTGTATCTTCCGGGAGATTCTGTGTTTCCGGGAGTGGTCTTGGTATCGGCGGGTTGCTCCCGGGCAAACCGCCGAAATTCATGTTTTCCTGGCACTTGGAGCAATTAAAGCTAAGGTTGCCTTGGCCACAACTAAAACAGGTCAGGGTGTGAAAGCCTGAGGGGCATGCCTGCGGCATCGTCGGCGTGTTCCTAGTCATTGCTGTTGTATCTGGTCTGTTCGTATTGCTCCGTTCGGCCCTAGTTTGTCTGTCTGTTTGTCTCGTATTACCCTGCCTATTCATTCTGTGGTGCTGTTGGTGAATTGCAGCTATCCCTACTTCTTCGTATTCTTCTTCTTCTTCTGTTTCTTGTGGCTCTTTGTGGATAGTATGTCGCCCGTGTTCATCTATTTCGTTCAAATGCCTTCTAAATTTTTGTTCCCTATTGGATAGATGACGTTCTGCCCGCCTGCACTCATCCCGCAGGTCTTGAATGTTTTTGATGTAACATCCGAAGATGAGCGTCGCGACCCTGTCTTTGATGTTCTGCCTCATGATGTCTACTATGTCCTGTTCGTGCGGTCGGTTCGTCATCTGTAACGTCATGGAGCGTATGTCGCTGTAAAAGTCGTCGAAAGTTTCTTGAGGGTGCTGTTTCCTGTCCATGATTGATCGCAAGATCTCATGGTCCCTTTTATTGTCCCTAAATTGGTATAAAAGCTCTGCTTTTAGGTCTCGGTATCTTAGTTCCTCATACCCTTCACTTTCCTGCAGGAATTGCCAATACCATTTTTCGGCGGGACCTGACACTAGATGGTGGAACTGGGCTAGTAGTTGTCTGTCTGAGAGGCCGCTCTGCCTCTGCAAGGTTTCTATTCTAAATAAGAAGCTCTCTACAGACATTGATTTTGGTGTTCCGTCAAACTTGACTCCCCACTTGTGAACTGGCATATCAATTTTACCGCCTGTATCGCGTTGATTGTATCTCTCTGACCGGATACTGGGTCTTGGGTTACCCGTTTGGGTTTGACTTATTGTCTGCTCCCTATTCTGATCCTGCTGTCTGTCGATCGTTATGAGAGGGGTTCTTTGTGATGCTACGGAGAGTTCCAAGTCCCCGATTTTCTCAGTGATGGTTTTGATGCTATCTTGGAAGGTGAACATCATATTTTTCATTGTTTCAGCAAAAGCTGACATCAGTTCTACTGGGTTCTCCTTCGCAGCATCACAAACAACCCCTGGTATAGGTCTTATACTTTGTTCAACCTCTTTTTGCGTTTGCTTGCGAATTTTGAGGTCGTCTTTATCGTAAGTCTGTTCTTGTCTGTTATTTCGTTCTTCGTCCTCTATTCCTTCTTCGTTTCTAGGAAATCCTGAGTGGTCCCTTTGTATTGCGTCCTGTCTTATCAATGGCGTTCGTTTCTGACTCGAAGTCCGTTCAATTGGGTTGTTGCGTCCTTCGAATTCATGGCGTATTGAGGGAAGAGGTACTTGATCCTCTTGAACGGGTTCCATTTGAGGAACTCCCTTTTGATGTATCTTGTCCCTTTTTCGGGCCGAATTAGTTCCCTTTCGGAACGAGGTTTTGTCTGCCGGGTCTGGACTAAAGTCCATCAAATCGTAAGAGTATAGTGATAAGTCCGTATAGTCGTTTCCTGTCGTTGTCACCTTGCTATCATATTTGCTATTCTCATCCCTTTCTTGACCGTGGTTCCTAACGCGGTTACAACGTTTTGGAGGGGCTCCTGCTGACGTTGAAAGGTCGATTGAATAGTCATCCGCCGAGTTATTTCCATCCTTTGGGATGTTACTGGCGGAATAGTTCGCCGCCTGAGAAAGCGTAGCCTTTGGGACAGCTCCTAACTTCCTATTCCCTTCACTCATTTTTCGAGAATTCTTCCCGACCCCGCTTGCAATAAATATATAATGGTATTACTGTTTTAATTCTGTCGTAATTATGGGTCAGAATTCAGTTTCAATTACTGGTGCTTTTAAAATTGTTTGTTTCGAATTAAAAGAATTCAATATCAATTCGAAATATAAAAAAAGGTAAATTCAAAAGATTACTAAAATATTTTCAGTGTTTGATCTTTTTATGTTTTATAAATTCAAATAATCGCGTTGGTGTGTGTACTTAGGGACAGGTTTTCCAATCACTCTTGGGTGGAATTAGTCTGTTGAGTAATGTTCGTAAAAGTTGTCCCTAATCGACGTCTCACTGTGACTGGTATCTCTAAATTGTGACGAGTGCTGGTGGATACCCCTTCTTTCCCTACCACTACTTGCTATCTGGTATACCAAAATACAAGGATGGCCGGGACCTCCAGGATAAACTCCAACACGGCCAAGGCTTTCAGGCTTAAACCTTCACCTCACGTAAGACCGACTGAAAAGCCTTAATCTTACGGATGGCAGCCAGTAATCGGCCTGTTAACCTGGACCTAGCCCTCGACTCTACCACAGACCTCCGACTACCTCACTAGGTCTCTTGGCTCAACGCCTGGAGACTGGACAGCCATCGTGAGTCTGATCCAGAACCGAGAACTCGCTCTCGATTCTCTCTCTGAAATCTGGTTACCTCACGATCCCCAAGCTCTTCGCCTAAGGACAGGACAGCTACCTTCATTCAGATAAACAACCAAAAGCTTAAACAGTCTCTGAACAAAAGTTGATAGAAAAGAAAAATTTTAAAGGAAATAAAAGAAACTAGATTTCGCGAAGGCCATTGTAAGTCCAAGGCGATGACCTTCGAGGTGAAAATCATCCCCTTGGAGTCACAATTGGCCTAGCCGGTAAAAAAAATTCGTTGGGCGCCATTGTTATGAGCCAGGTTTAGGCCACGGAGGCATCTTCGATACAGGTGAGAAAGGGTGTGGCACGCTCGCGGTTGCTCGGCTCAGCTCGACGGATGGGGTAGTTCTTACCCTCTCACCATGCACCTCCTGCTCAGACACTTTTGTAATCGTGCCATAAAAAAAAAAACAAAAAAAATAGAAAAAGAAAGCTACTCTACGTTACGTCGACCCCGGACGGACAAAAGGATAACGAAGATAGAAAGAGAAAATAGAAATGAAAAGAAAAGTTCAAAGACTTTTGCCTATGCCCTCGAGAGAAACCGGGAAGCTCAACGCGAAGCTAACTATAACTAACCTAACCTAACCTATGCCTAAACTAAACTATCATTTACAAACTAGGCCCTACTCTAAGCCTTAACCCAACTTAAACTAGCCTATACTAAACATTACCCTAGACGCAAATTGTTCCCGTAGTCTCTCGAAGACAAAGGTTCGTCAAAACCCAGAGACATGCCGGATTACAGTGGCAAAGGACGGCCTACCCTCCCTTTTGTGTCATAAACACATCCAAAAGTTACCATTCAGGCCGATGTTGTGAATGGCAACCCCAAAATCTCCCCCCAGTCACTATCGACGACGAAAAGGGAAACTCGTTAGTTTCACGTCATGTTAAGTCGTCGTTTGTTAACGTCACGTCCCGTCACTGTTAGTCCACCCGAGGACGGCCTGTCCGGCCATACACACACCCGTTGCGAAGCTTTCTTAAGCCGACATCTTCGCGATCAAAACACTCGTATTAATGATAATAATATAAATTCATTTAATTCAGATAGTAAACCTAAAGTATTCTGAAGCGTATTCTGCGCTTAATATTAACCCTATATAACTACTGATAATTCCAAAAATTCAAAATATAAAAAAATATAACTTAAAATCTAAAACTTACGATTTATACCGATCCCCCGTTGTCCTGGTACCAGCACAAGAAAGGTCGTCGCTGTTGAGGTTCCAAATATGGTGGCCGCGAGCAAATAAAATAAACACTAAGTGCAGAAACTCTTCCTAACCTTAATACAAAATCCAAAATTAAAAAAACTACTCTAATTTATCCGATTTCAGAAGGAAATCGTAAAAAAAATTCAAAAAAATTCAAAAAAAAAAAATCCACAAAAATCCAATAAGTCCCTCGGAGCACCTCCTCTGAATTGTGTTGTTGCACAGAAACGTCGGCGGAGTTTGTGAGGCGTAGAATAGGAACGGTGTCCCTTTACGGCAAAACGCTTTCTCGTAAGATGCCTGAGGTGGCGGAGCACCCCCTTTTGTAACCGCTCTTTAACCGCCTGTTTGGTAGCGGGGATAAATCAAAAAAATTATCTCCACGGTCAAAATTTCTGGGGATTCCCTGGCTTTGGAGTTCTTTGTCCGGGGATCCTTTGTTGGAGTGCACTGTATGCGGGTTAACAAGTTCAGAGCGTACGGTTTGACTTTGCATAGGTCTTTACCGCTGCCTTGATACCGCTAAATGCCCGTTATTACAGTTGGGCCCAGTGAGATATTGATGGAACGGACCCCGGAACAAAGAATCGCGGAGATCGGCGTTACGGTCACGGAATCGGTCGTTGGACACACACTTCTTATTAATTTTGGACTTCTTGTCCGTGTCCCACTTAAGGCCTCTGTAACTGCCTTTGACGCTCCTTTTAATTTTCACAATAAAATCCCCAAGACCTGTTTCAGATTTTTTTTCCACACTGTAACACTGTTTAATAAGTTTCTCTCTATCCTGAGGGCAATGACCTCTCTAGATCGGTTATCGATTAAAAATGACTGAAAATTGCTTATTTTGCCTAAGTTTCCCCTCTATACCTTTTCTCTCTTTCGCCTCATTACGTTTCTTTTGTTTATACCCTTCTATCCTCTATCATTGCTTTTAGCTATATTTTCTATCTATTTCTGTCTCATCGATTATCTCTTTCTAACTCTCCACTCTTCTGGACGGGGAATTTCCTTGGTCGGGTCAGTTCACAATAAGTCATTTATGGAAACCTACTTACCGACACTCGTTAGCAAGACTTTCAAATAAAATTATCACAACAAAATATTAAAATAAAACGAACATGTGAATAAATAGATATGTGCATAAATATACATATATGACGTAACCAATAAATAAATATAATAAATAACAATACCTAACTACTAAATAACAATAACTAACTCTACATTGCACAGCTTTTGATCAGTTCATGCTCAGATTGGTTTGTATCCTGAACGCAGGCATATTTTGTTGACGAGACAACAGGTAAGGTGCGAGGGAGACAGATATTTCCACTCGATTTTATTGGAAATGTCAAATTGCACCGTGCACATGCATTTAAAATGTCATCAAATCGGTCGCCGCGATAGTTCTTCCGTGTTTTTACTTTTTAAAGTTATTTTTCGTTGCATAAAAGCGTTGGAATTACGAGGACCTGATGGGCTGCCGCAACAAAATGCCAACTAATCTTAAAAGAAAACCCACTCCTCTCTATAATGACGGCGACTACCCTTTACAGCTCAAGCATCAACTCGAGATTGCCCACAAGTTAGCTAACCAGAACCTTAGAATAGCTAAACTAAGATCCAAAGACACCTATGACAAAGGTTCTAAGGCTATTACGTTCGATGTTGGACAGAAGGTTTTACTAAGAAATCCCGCCAGAAAGAATAAATTTTCCCCTATCTGGTTAGGACCCTACGAGGTTGTGTCTGTAAACAACAAGGTAAACACAAAAATCAAAATGGGAAAAAGGATTAAAAGGGCGCATAACAACCAACTAAAACCATTCTACGATAAAATAAGAACTTTTAATTTTGGTATACTAATATCGTTTTTTTTCTTTTCAGTAGAACAAGCTAAGAACACTTCAAGGAGAGAAGATTTCGACATAAAAACTAAGTAATATATTAAAATTATTAATAAATTAACAAATATATTAAAATTATCAATAAGCTTTCTACCTAAACACTAAGTAATATATTAAAATATATTAATCAAAATATAAAAATATTAAAATTACTAGCTGTACCCCCCGGCTTCGCCCGTGCAAAATGTGGTTTCGCAAAAAGTATATATTCTCATAACGCTTGAGTTGGCCAATAACAGGATATTTCTTCCCACTGCATAAAATAATTTGTCTTCCTTCCGTAATTTTAACAGGTATTCGTTTCAAATGTTAAATCATTTTCTTTCAGTCCCGTATACATTTCGCACCCTATCTCTTTCAATCCCACGCCCCACTCGCCACATTCCCTCACTCCAAAAGCGGATACATTGTATCAGTTACATACATGTTCAATGAAATATTGAAACTAAGAATTTGTTAAGAAACGCATATCATAATTTTAAAATTGAAAGCTTTCTTTTAACAAAGAACTCACAAATAATAGAGATAAGGCGCACTAATAAGCCTAAATCCTGAGGTGAGACTCAACTATTATTATTATTTTATACTTTGAAAGTCTGAATTCCTTTGTTTTAAAAAACAATGTATTTTTTATTATGGTCATAATATTATGTCACAATAATGTTTTCATAATATCGACTTATTTTATTAGGCCAAGGAGGAAACATATTTGTTTTTTAAATCATGAGCTTAGTAAATATGTAGTAAACTCACCCAGGTGAAAATCGTAGAAATGTCTCAAATTTCGCCTAGTATTTATTTAAAATACCATTTAAGTTATCGAGTTATTGGATATCCTATGTTGTACCTACAGACGTCCTCTATAAGGTGGCATTTACTATATTTATTTTCGAACGCAAAGCGAAACGAAACGAAAAAATAAATTACTCTTGTCCATTTTTTCCGGAATTTATTTAATTATATATGTTGAAACAAATTGGAGATTGTGGGGTAGGTATCCTCTATAGGCCTGTGAAAAATGCACCAAAATATATTATGAAGTTTCTAAGATTTTTGCATTTAAAGGCAGGCAGTGAAATACATTCTAAGTCGAACAGAACTACACCAATTTCTTTATAAGATTATCAATTTTAATTTATAAAACTCACAAAATTGCAATGAAGAAATCCGAATCAAAAAAACACGAATTCGCAAAGTGCAATATGGACGCTGAAACAGCAACGAATGAAGAAACTGCGCAACGGAATCAAATGGCACAGTCAACGTGGACAGCGCCACCACACATGAAACAAAACTGGCTTCTCGATTGATTGATAATAGATGGCGTTACGTTGCGTGTCTATCTGACAGTTCAATTGTGATACGATATGTTACATTCAAATTTAATTCTTTTTCTGGTTGTTGCCAAAATAAATAAAAATACAAAATGAAAAAAATTGAAAAAAATCGAAAAAAACTGGGTGGTCAAAATAAGACATTTTGATTTTTGTTCTTTTAAAACCCGTGCTGATAAAATACCTTTCCAACAAAGTATAAATCATCAAAATCGGTTCGGCCAATCTCGAGTTATGGGATAACATCGCTTCGGACACTTTCTTTTATATATATAGATTAAATTTACTTTAATAAATATACTAAAATTATCAAAAAATTCACAAATGTACATAAGTATGATTAGAATTGTAAGCATTATGTATCTGGCAAACTCGATCGGGCTCACCGTGACGCAGGAGGCAGAACTATTCCGAGTGAAAAATCTCTTGGAAACCCCCATCGTCTTCGAAAAGGTGGGAAGGGCCTTATTTTACAAAGATTGCTGGATCATCTTCACTAAATTCACACTAATGAATTTCTCTGGTGTTATGGATTTTGCGAACATTTGCGAAAGCAAAATAAACAGAATGTGCTCGTTCCTGGAAGACGACGTAACTTCAAAAGACTTCAAGGATGCTTGCAAAACAATGGTGAAGGAAGTTTCAGTAATAGCAGAAAACTTGAAGGTTAACAACGCCTATCTACAGCATAAGTTTTCACACAAACGCAGCAGAAGAGCCCTTCTTAACGTAGTGGGAAGTTTTTCAAAATGGGCTTTCGGCACTATGGATAGCGAAGATTCGGAAAAAGTGTACAACAAATTGCAAATTCTGCATAAAAATAGTGAGGATACATTCACACTGATCAACAAGCAACTAACGGTGATGAAATCCAACTACGATGCCATAGGTAAACCCCTTACCAAAGCAATTGCAGACATTGACGCAATTACAGCACATGTAAACGACTTCGGTACAACATATCAAAAGTTTGCAGACAAAACAAACACTGCTATAGCGACACTCCAGCTGAAGACGACAATAAATGAGCTAGTGGGTATACTCACAGCCAAGCTCCTTGAAGTACAACACCGACAAGCCGTTGAAATTGCAATATTGAATGAACTCTACCAAGGCCGACTACACCCGTTCATCCTAAATCTTGGGAACATATCGGAAACCCTGAAGGAACCATCACTAACTGCAAAAATACAACCCTTCTTCCAAGATGAATTGACGCTTCACCAGGCAGCAAAGGTTACCGTATTCCCCAAAGACTATACTCTAATTATTAAAGTCGTCATACCTCTCCCGGAGCCAACAAAGTTTGATATCCAAAAGGTATATCCGATCGCCTCAAAACTGAACGACAAGTGGGACCTAATGATCGAGACATCGAACTCTTGCAGCACACAGCAACAGCTCAAGAGCGATGCCAACACATTGCCGTTCCCGCATCAGAGGGTACGTTCGTAAAAATGGCTGCCAGTAATTCCTGGTTGTACAACCTCCGAAACAATATGACACTGAACATCAATTGCAACGGGGAACAGTACAAGCCGTTACTACGGTACCGGGGTCATACGGATACTTAGACCATGCGACATCGGCACGCGGGAAATGAAAATACCGTACGAGCAAGAGGTCAGCAGCACTGTCGAGTTCAAGCAGCCAACAGTTGATTTCGCAGGAATATGGGAGACACTGCGAGTACAGTTCGATACCAGCAAAGTACCAGCAAACAAGAAGATGCTACCGATACGACTGGGAAGCCATGCAGACATTAATGCAGTCCTGACCGAGGGAAAAAAATCTCTGGAAGATCTGCAGAGACAAATAAAGCAGACCGAAATTGAAGAAACCCTCCGAAGCCAGCAATGGACGACAGCAAGTCATCAATACTCATTAATGTTGGTGTGCTGATATTAATCCTGGGAGTAACTGTACACATAATAAAGAAAAGATGTAAGGCACGCAAAGAGAAGAAAACGCTGCTGCAGGCACATACAGCAGCAAAGGTAGAAGAAATGCAAATTCGCGTCGCCCCAAGCCCACCAAGGAGGAAACAGCAGCCGAAAAGAAGAGTTGAGGTGACCCCAGCCTCAGGAGATCTAACGTTTGCCAGGGTTTGAATCTAATTTAAATAAGTTAAGGATTGAATTATAATATAAATAACTCTTAGCAAATTTTACTTGGAAATCTATCCTTCGAGTATCACATAAGAAAACACATAGAATATAAAAATTTTAGGTTTAAATTGTAAAATACAATTAGGAGATAAGCACCTAGTGTGTATGTTTTATTTATTCACATAATCCACATCTGATAATATTGTTATTTAGTAAGAAAAAACTAGAAAGTAAGTTTCAAAACACCAACAAATGTATAAATTTACCCAATAAGCTAACGCTAAACGTTATTATTATAATAAATAAAGACAGACCAATTTTTCTGAGACCTGGCTTGAACTTCCGAAGGGGGGAGGGATGTTATGCCCCAAATATGCATAAGTAGGAGCCGCGACCCGGAGTCATGGTTGCGTCAGTGAATTGGTTTCACAGTGGAATTGTAATAACTAATAACATAATAATACAATTCCACAGTACAACAATAATTCGCTTACGTGACGCAATCGCTCAATGGGCCGCGGCCTACTAAGAAAATGCAAACACTTCGGGTCATGCTGACAAACGCATTTTCCCGAAGTGACCAAAGCGAAGTTCCAGGTAGGTCTTTGAGAATTCGGCGAGTCGAATTTCAACCTACGACACGGACGGTCTTTTGTATACGCGATAGCAACCAACAAAACGTAGGGGTAATAAAATGTCAAGTAGATATAGAAAAAAAATTGTTCAAGAGGATCTAGGCACCACCGTCCTTGTAGACGGGAAACAGATTCACAAAGATAATATTCGATAAATTCTAGTTACAGACTAATTTCTCTAACAACGATTACTGCCAAGATTATGGACTATTCTTCTGCTCAGTACATACCGTTCCGCAAAGGTGAAGTGGCAATCTTTGACAATTATATATATTTAGTTCACACTGTTAATTTAACGGAATTTGAAGTTTTAGCGTTAGACATTAGTAATCTTAAACGCTTGTTTAGCAACGGAGATACGGTAGCATCACTTGATGCTGACTATAATGAAACAAATAAACTACTATCTGCATTACGTTTTCACAGAAGACCACAGTGGTCAATCGATCAGCATTAAAATTTGTAGCTGGCACACCAGACCATGATGATTTTATAATTTTAAACGAAAGACAGTCAAGGCTTATAGAGGCTGAAAACCAGCAGATCGACATTAACACAGAGCTTACGAATAAAATCAATGAATTGACCACACAAATTAATACATTAAGTCGAAACTTGTATACAACAAAGGAATCTGATAGTTCGGACTTGTTCCAGCTTATATCGGTTAGAAATCAAAGAGCAATAACTCTTCTAGACAACGTCGTTTACTCAGTTACTTTTGCACGCTTAAGGGTCGATTTTTCAATAGTCAGATAGGCAACCAGATAGGGGTTAACTGTCAGATAAAACAAAAATCCATTTTTCAATAGTCGAATAGCAGCTATTCGAAGAATATAACAGCTATCTTTCTCATAAAGATATCTGCCCCTTTGTGAGACTGATAAAATATAAATCTCTATTTAAAGTCGGAGAACTGTCAAATTGGAAAATCTTATTTTACAAAGTTTTGTTTGGGGAGATTTGTTCCTATTGTAGAAATGGATTTGTTCGACGTTATTGACGATATTATTATTGAAACAGAGGAATTAGCGAACAATTACTTTAAATAATTCAGCAATTTTGTTCCATGCAGCATATTTTTCCTTGTTTGTGAGGGAAACACTTTTTCTATAGTATTTTGAAACTTGAACACCATATTAATTAACAGCCACGTTTCTGAAGACGTAAAATTAACAGACCTCTACCGATTTTTAGCAAATATAATTTTAGCGTTTTCCAGTGCAAATCCAAAATTTTTGCCACTCTCACTGAAACGGCTAATGATATATAGGAGTACACTCCTCCAGAACACTTTGCGAACTCTCTGGCGTTCACCACAGATCCCTCCTTTTATACTTTTTGCATTTCGCATAAAGCATCTATTCGAAATGCTGACTAGCAGGTATGCTCGAAAACAATAAAAAAAGGAGAAGGATCATAAACATTTGTAGTTCCTTTTACAAGTGTCATAAAAGGAAGAAAAAATAACTAAAAAGATGAACTATTGTAGATCCTCTTACAAGCACTGAAAGTATACAAAAAGGATAATAAACTATTATTGATCCTTTTTGAGACATGCAAATAGATAAGACAAAAGGTGATTAGTGAAAACATAAAATTATTTTAAATCTTTTCAGAGTGATCGTTACTAATTATATAGCATAGACAACTACTCTTTCATTTCGTCCCCAAACCCATTATTCTTAACAGACGTCAAGCTTTGAACATGACTATCCTCTATGCTTTAACACAGCATATAGTCAATCCATCTGTCACGCTCACACAACTTTACCTTCGAATAGTTATCTAGCTCTTATTTTATGATTGAAAAACCCAAAGATTATATCTAGCAGATTGTTTTTCATTCAGTTAGTTTATTTATATGTATAAAGTTTACAATCAATTATTTAAAGACATACACATCAAAAATCAATTAGTTAACGACACACACTTCAATTCTACTGATTTAAAACTAATTAGAATATATGTACTGTTCATTTGCCAGTTCTGTTTGAACTGAATTCTCCTCAGCACGATTCATCCACCGATACGTATACTTTCATCAATATGCGCGAGCGCGGAATAATTGCTGATAACGTGAATTTGAATTGTGTGAAAAAATACGTATCGGTGGATTCCTTACATATTATGTTACGCTTAATTTCTAACTTACAATATACTTAATACTATGGGAAGTTGGCATATCATCAATTCCCAGCGCGTCGGAAACGAAGAGAGTGCAAGTCGTGCACATACCATTCATTTGAGTTTGAGTTTTAACTTCGCTAGGTAATTTGAACATACTCCCCCCTTTGAGGGCTTTAAGACCTCTAAATCCTAAAATTGTGTATCTACTTCGAAACGAGGACCAATTCGTCTGGGTAAAGGAGTAGGGCCCCTTTTCTTGTAGCAGTAACATATTATGAATCCAGTCACGACAACCAGTAATATATAGCTTATAGCATAGTGATGATAATCATGCATATTCACACTAGCTGTCGCTACATCTTTATTTGAGTCTTTGATTATTTCATTGACTCTGCCTTCTAAATCCCTTATTTCATCATCCCTTATTTCGTTGGTGGAAGACATGAAGCTGGTCTCAGTTGTGACATTAAGCTTAAATGATTTGGGAATCTCTGCCGAAGGAACAAAAGAATTCCTTAGGGTACTATTCTGCAAAACTCTCCCATTTATTATAACGTTAGGAAGCTTTAAGGTACATGGTCTCAGAAATTCCAGTAACCCACTGCCACTTATAGTTAAGCTTTTGGTGGTTCCCTCGCAAATAAGAAGACCAGTTGTTGGGTCAGATATAGAAAATATCCAGCTGTTGGAACTCCCAAGGCCGATCCATTTATCGGAAATTAAGGATTTTCTTAAGGAGCAATTGGTAAGGGCTCCCTTCACATGGTTTAATAGAGATATTTCACAGCAATTAATATTACCCTCATGAATTTTGGTTGGCGATAGTTGGTTGCAAATATAATTCCTAGTTGAGAAAGGCTTACATGCGAACAACTCATTTTCAGATAATGAGAAATACCTGTCTCTGGTTAAAGTGACTACTAAATAGGGAAGTGATATCTCCACTTCGAGGCTTGAGCCATTTTGAAATATGGGAAACGGAATTAAATTAAAAATTTGGAATTCTTGATTGTCAATCAGCGGAATCATCATATCGAAAATTATAGAATTGTTCAAACTACGCCCCTTTACCGAGGACACCTTGAACATATCTAATACGGATGCTTTAGGAAGATTGAGATGCAAGGGCAGGTTGTTCCTTATAAGCTGCAGCTGATTAATAAACCGTGTTGGTGAAATAAAATGAGGATTGATTTTAGCATTGTTAAGACTAAGAAGAACATCAAGCAAAATATCTTGAACCCTTTCAAGATTAGTTATTGCTAGAATTAAATATGATGTTAATGCAGAGAAAAATTGTTTTTGATCAATGATCTCCTGATGCTTTTCCACGCGGTTCATAGTATTTTCTAGAATGTTTCTTAAGTTTTCATATTGCTGGTTTAATTGCTGCTTATTTTTTTTAAGCAGATTTAATGGCGCGTTAATGGCGCGTTTGTGAGTATTGAGACTGAGGCGGCGAAGATGGGTTTGGCGGTTAATGAGGGCAAGACGAAGTATATGCTATCAACTAAAAAGGACACCCAACACCGACGGCTCGGACAGAACGTCACAATAGACAGATATAACTTTGAGGTGGTTAAGGACTTTGTCTACCTAGGCTCCGCTATGAACTCAGACAACGACACCAGCGCTGAGGTAAAACGTAGAATTACTCTTGCCAATCGTTGTTTCTTTGGGCTAAGAAGGCAATTGAGTAGCAAAGCCCTCTCTCGAACAACTAAAGTGACCCTTTATAAGACCCTTATTATCCCAGTTCTGCTATATGGCGCAGAGGCATGGACTCTATCAAAAGCGGATGAGGTAACTCTCGGTTGTTTCGAGAGAAAAATTCTTCGTGTTATTTTTGGTCCCGTCTGCATTGACGGTGAATGGAGAAGGAGATTTAACGACGAACTGTACGGGCTGTACAGCGACATCGACTTAGTCAGAAGAGTGAAGGTCCAACGACTGAGGTGGCTGGGTCATGTAGAGCGAATGGACACGAATGCTCCGGCCCGGAAGATCTTCGAATCCATACCCGAGGGAAGGCGCAGTAGAGGAAGACCGCGACTCAGGTGGCGCACGCAAGTGGAAGGGGACCTTAACCAACTTAGCGTGCGAAACTGGAGACAGCTAGCTAAAGATCGCGCTGGCTGGAGACGCTTGTTGGTTGAGGCCCAGGTCCACCCCGGACTGTAGCGCCACCTTAAGTAAGTAAGTAAGATTTACGGTGGAGTCTGCGATAGAGCTTTGTCTTTTCAAAAGATTGGACAGGTGCTGTTCATCTTGATGCACCAATGCAATTTTGTGTTCGATATCCCTTGCATCATCTTGGTCAAGAACCCCAAATAAACTATGTGCTACGTTCCCGACGAAATCGAAGGGAGATCTTTCTACTCGTATCCCTTTACTGTGCGATTCGTGGTAATTGTGGATGAGATTGTTATTTTGCTCAATTGCTGAAATTCTATGTCGAAGTGTCGACACCGTGGGTAAGCAATACAGATAATTTTGCAACTCAGTTGCACATTTTTCGTCCATGCGCGCTAGATGAGATTTCACCTCTCCCAATTCTAGCCAATATGATGATAAATTATAAAAAAACATAAATGCTCCAAAAGCTATTAATCGTGCTCACAGTGCCAATGTCTTCAAAGTATAGACCCGCAGCATCATGGAAATTTGTTATAACAACAGGCTCACTACCAACAGCAGATGCACAAGGTAATAGTAGCAAGATGGTAAGCAATGTTGTTAATAAGGTTCGACGGATGTTTTTTCCGTTTCTTAACATTAATGCTGATTGTTCTTCAAGCTCTTCTTTGATTGAGTCTTTGACGGCATGTGAGTCGGGCCTAATTTTTTCTTCAATAGGTAAGGGACATAGATTGTGAATTGCTCGCTGGTAGGTCCCCGTTTCGGTTTTTACGCTTGCCACCCGCACCAATCCATCACCTCCCTTAACAACTTCAGTTACATGTCCAAGCCTCCATTTTATTGGAGGTAGGTTCGTGTCCTTCAATAATACCATTGTTCCCACCTTCAGGTTCTTTGATTCAGACCTCCATTTCGATTTCTGTTGAAGAAGGTGGAGATATTCAGACGACCATCTATTCCAAAAATGCTGCTGAATATGCTGAATCTGACGAAATTTATCCAATCGGCAGAATTTCAAAGTGGTAACTTCAGGTTCAGGAAGAGATGTTAGTGGGGCGCCTATAAGAAAATGACCTGGAGTTAATGTTTCCATATCGTTCGGGTCTGAGGACATGGGAGTAAGCGGACGAGAATTAAGAATGGACTCAATTTGAATAACGACTGTTGAAAGTTCTTCATAAGTGAGAGAAGCCTCTCCTAAATGTTTAACCAATAAAGTTTTTGCCGATTTTACTGCGGCCTCCCAAAGCCCACCAAAATGAGGGGATCGAGGTGGTATGGGTTTCCACATGATGCCATCCTTAAGGCAAGCAGACTGAATTGTCGATTGTATTTTTTCTGAGTTAAACATTTTGATGAGATCTGATAATTGGTTTCTTGCCCCAACAAAATTAGTAGCGTTATCGCAAAATATTGTTTGACAAACGCCTCGTCTACCTATAAATCGCTTTAACGCGTAAATAAAGGCTTCAGAAGACAAATCTCCTACCACCTCTATGTGTACGGCCTTCGTGGAAAAGCAAACAAATACGGCCAGATATGATTTCGATGGAGTTTTTCCTCGAACCTTATAATGCGTCCGTATCGGTCCACAAAAATCTACACCGGAGCAGTAGAATGGTCGAGAAGGCACGACCCGCTCCCTAGGTAGATCACCCATTAACTGATTAATGGCCTTGGGCTTTGAACGAAAGCATTTAACATATCTTGAAAGAACCTTGCGAGTTTCTCTTCCTACACTCAGAATCCAATATTGCTGTCTGGATATCGATATAAGTGCTTGGTGGGACGCATGAAGATATTTTTGATGAAGATGTGCTAAAACTATTGTGGTTATTACATTATTTTTTGGAAGTAATATCTGATTTTTAGCTGTAGAAGGAATTGAAGCATTTCTGAGCCTTCCACCTACGCGAATCAACATTGTCGTTTTGTCAAAATATGGACTTAACGATGCGATTGTCGAATTTTCGCTGATGGGTTTATCCCGACGTAATGCCCAGTATTCGTTAGGGAATGAGCTTATCTGAATAGATCTAAAAATCCAAATTGTTCCCTTCTGAATCTCCTCAATGGTCAATGAGCCTGTGGTTTTATGTTCTGGATGGTAAGCCTTAAAACTCATGAAAAATCGGTAGGCGGTTGCAAATATTTTTTGCAGTGTGTAGAATGAATTTTTGTGGTTAATTGCGGTAAATAGATCACTTGAAATCGACGTTGTCAAGACTGTTTTTATTCTTCGACGTCCAGGGATATCGTCAGGAGTTGTATATTTAGCTTGAATTGATGTCCCGGTTTGTTTTAAGAACTCGGGACCATAGAACCAAATCTTTGATCTGACTAGATCAGGCATTCCTAATCCTCGTGATATAAGATCGGCAGGATTCAATTCCCCTTTTATGTAGTGCCATTGATCTACTTTAGAAATGGACTGAATTTTTGCCACACGATTTGCAATGTATGTCTCCCAGGTATAGGAGGGTGCTTTTATCCAAGCTAGAACTGTTGTTGAATCAGTATAGAATTGAAGTTTATTAATTTTTCGAGAGAAGATTGGGGTTATCTTTTGCACCAAATCAATTAATAGAACAGCCGCTTGCAGTTCTAATCTGGCAATGCTGGTTACCTTTAGAGGCGCGACCCGAGATTTTGAACACAACAGCTGTACAAAAATCTTGCCGCTTTTGTCAATAGACCTCAAATATATACATGCCCCAAAGGCATTCAAACTACTGTCCGAAAATGCGTGGATCTCTAACTTCTCTGCGGATTCAATTAAAGCAAAGCGTTGTATATTTAATTCTTTTAATGACGGAAATTGAGACAAATAGATTAACCATCGCGCGGACTGCTCAGCTGGCAAGTTCTCATCCCAAGAAACCTTGGACTTCCACAGTTCTTGCAAAAATATTTTACCGAGTAATATAGCTGGTCCAAGAAGCCCCAATGGATCAAAAAGTTTGGCCAAATCGGAAAGAACGGTTTGTTTTGAAACTTGTGCATTACTGCGTGTTTCAAAGTGATGACAGAATTTGAATTGATCCAAAGTGGGTTCCCAGATTAAACCGAGAGTTTTTATTACCTTTGATTGATAAATGGTCAGCAATTTTTCTCGATTTTCCTCAGGAATATCATCAAGTATGCGTGAGTCGTTTGCACAAAATTTCATGAGATCGAATCTTCCTTGCTTTAGCAATGCTACAGTTTCTTTGAGGAGCATCTTGGTTTCAGTTATGGTATCTGCTCCAGTAAGACAATCATCGACATAAATATTGTTTAAAATGGTTGATGCTGCCTTAGGATAGGTCTTTTGAAAATCAGTTGCTAATTTAAGCAAGCATCTTGTTGCTAAATAAGGTGCGGGTCCCATTCCATATGTAACTGTATTCAGCTGATATGTTTGCAGTGGAGTATTGACATCAGTCCTCCACAATATAAGTTGATATGCCCTATCCTTTGGATTGATTAGTATTTGCCTATACATTTTGCTTATGTCACCAGTAAATACGTACTTGTGTAATCGGAAATTGACAATAATCGAGAACAAGTCTGATTGGACTGTCGGGCCAACCATTAGGGCATCATTCAATGACTGACCTGACGTACTCTTAGCAGAAGCGTCAAAGACTACCCGCAGTTTGGTTGATGAACTCTCGGGTTTGAGTACGCAATGATGTGGACGAACAAAGTTAGAACTTGGGATATTGTCTTCCGATATTGGACTCATATGACCTAAACGTTCATATTCAGTCATGAAGCTAACATAAGATGACTTTAGTTCCTTGTTGCGTTCCAGTTTCCTTTCTAACGAATAAAAGCGTTTTAGAGCCATATCACGAGAGGTGCCGAGTAACTCAGTCGGTTCGTGTTTAAAAGGAAGTCTTACTACGAATTGACCATCGGCTGTCGTTAAGACATGTTTTTTTAAAATGTTCTTCACATTTGAATTCCTCTTCACTTAATATTTTAGACTCACCTTCGAGTGATTCACTTTCCCAGAATGACCTGACAAGTTTGTCTAAAGAGCTGAGAGTTGGTTTGGTTGCTGGATGGCAATACGTCTTGGAGGATGTTCCAATAGCACCACCAGCCACAAGCCAGCCTAATTTAGTATTTCGTAGCACAGGAAGGTCGTCCGAAACCTTGAACTCTCCTGGTAGAAGAAGTTCGAAAAATATTTCCGCTCCAATCAATAAGTCAATGTGGTGAGAACCAGTACAGTTTGGATCGGCGAGAAGAATATTTGCTGGCAATTTCCACTCCTGAACATCTGTTTCAAGGGTCGCCTTATAATCGCTTATTATTGGCATTATGCTTGCTTCAATAGTTGACCTATATGATGAGGTCCTCGATTCTATTGAAACATCGATAACAAAGTTGGATTGACTTTCCTTTCCCCCGATTCCACTTACTGGGATGTTCATCCTCCGATTTTTGTATCCTAACTGATGGGCTAACGAAGAAGTAATGAAATGCAGTTGTGATCCTGAATCTAGCATGACTCGGCAAGGAATTCGACTACCATTTGCTGATACCACATTCACTATTGCGGTAGCAAGATATACCTTACGGGTTTGAATACAAACACCTAGCGAAGTATTACGAAGCGGCCCTGAAGGCAACTCGTTCCCCTGAACAGTATGATTATCACACGACTTACCGGATATTGGTTGATTGTGGGTCGCCAGGTGAAGCAAGGTATTGTGTTTTCCGCCACATGCTCTGCAGCCTCGAATCCGACACGCCGAGAAGAGATGTCCTGCTTGCAATTGAAGCACAATTGAAGCCTGAGCACTCCTTGGTGCCGTTCTTCCACTGAAAGATTTAAAAATTGTTTACAGTTAAAAATTTTATGATTCTGTGATTTACAATAGAAACAATTGATTACTCCCATTGTACCCTCTGTCACGGCTACTGCTACCTTCTTTCTCTCATTCGGGTTCACTGCTTCTAAAGTCTGGAATCTCAACTCCACAAATTCCAGTAGTTGGATCAACGTTGGACTGCTTTTCGGCGATGGGAGTGATTGCTCGAACATCATCCTTGTATCTTTATCCATTCGCCCAAGTATCAAGTGAACAACCACAGGATCCCATCCACTTGTATCGTAGCCGAGATTACTGATGGCTTGCATGACCTCCTTAGTTGTGTCATGTAACTCCTTTAAGCTCTTTGAGTTGTCCACGACGTTGGATTGCTGGAACAGCCTGTTTAGTTGTGCGGTTAACAATAGTCTTTTATTGTTGAACCTGTCCACTAATGTATTCCAGGCCACCTCGTAATTGCTGTCCGTGGCGTGAAAATGTTGAATTAGGCTGTACGCATCGCCGGTGACATTAGTTCTTAGGAAGTATAATTTCTGAGCTGGGGCAATCGGCTGTTTATGTACCATTTACGTGTACAGATCGAAGAACTGAGGCCAATTCAAATAACTTCCATCAAATTTGGGTATCTCAATTTTAGGGAGATTGATTGCTGCGTTGAAGGCGATCTGGGCTGAGTCATTTGTTGTTATATTAGATTCTGCTTCATTGGGTAACCGAACAATCCTTGAATCCAATTGATCTTGGAGATCAAAATACCGCTCTATATCGGCTGCATCGGCTTCGTCCCCAAGTTTCCGATAGACGGCGGCTAACTCATTCCAATTGAGCATGAGTGTGTTAGTTTTTAACTTAAACTGATGCGGCGAAGTGTGAATTAATTCCAAAGAACATTTCTTTAACGATTCTTGAAATATTCTGGCTGTCAACCGGAATCTATTTACTAAGGTTAATCGTGGTGCACTAACTGATTTTACTTCGAACATTTCAGGAATTGGAGAAAATGTTGGTGGCACTGCTAGTGGTGCTATTACTGGCACTGTTGCGGGTGCTGCTGCTGGCACTGCTAATGGTGCTGGTCGTGGTTCTGTCTTTGGTGGCGCTGATGCGAATAGCTGTCCTGCTGCTGGGGCTGCAGATGGCTCCTGTTGCTCGGCTATCTCTACATCAGCTGCTGGCGCTGCTGATGATGCTGCTCGTGGAGTTGCTGATGGCACTGCTGTTGGTGCGGTTACTGTCACTGCAGCTGCTCTTGGCTCTGTCTTTGGTGGCGCTGATGCGGATAGCTGTTCTGCTGCTGATGGCTCCTGCCGCTCGGCTATTTCTGCATCAGCGAAACGATTGAAGATGTCGTTCTTTAGCGATTCGTAAATCTTTTTTACTTCGTTATAATAGTCCTTGGCGAAGTATTCATGGTCCATTTCACTGGAATAACTATCCCTGATCTCGCTATCCGTTTTATCGAACTCGTCCCAAAGTTGATCTAACCTGCTCCAACGCTGCTGCAAATATTTCACGGTCTTCCTTTCAGAACCATCCTTTTTGTAGTTGCGAGAGAGGACACAGATTTCCTTTCCAATCTTGTCTTGGAATTCAGTGAGTTGCTCCATTCTAAGTACCACAAATTCACTTTTTCTTTATATAAAATTCGCACGGGTAATTATCAGGCCACTAAACTTTTTTAGATGTGTCCTGTCACGGTCGCCAAAATGTTTTTCATTCAGTTAGTTTATTTATATGTATAAAGTTTACAATCAATTATTTAAAGACATACACTTCAAAAATCAATTAGTTAACGACACACACTTCAATTCTACTGATTTAAAACTAATTAGAATATATGTACTGTTCATTTGCCAGTTCTGTTTGAACTGAATTCTCCTCAGCACGATTCATCCACCGATACGTATACTTTCATCAATATGCGCAAGCGCGGAATAATTGCTGATAACGTGAATTTGAATTGTGTGAAAAAATACGTATCGGTGGATTCCTTACATATTATGTTACGCTTAATTTCTAACTTACAATATACTTAATACTATGGGAAGTTGGCACATCATCAATTCCCAGCGCGTCGGAAACGAAGAGAGTGCAAGTCGTGCACATACCATTCATTTGAGTTTGAGTTTCAACTTCGCTAGGTAATTTAAACACAGATAAAGAGTGAAGTAAATTTAATCGTTATTTAGCAATCAGGCGATTTATCTGACTATTGAAAAATCGGCCCTAAATATTGTAAATCCGATTATTTTGACAGATATAGAAATAGCAAATGTATTGAAATCGGAGGAAATAGATATTAATATACATGACCTTATGTTGGCCTCAAACGTTAAAGTCTACTCAGATAATAACATACTAAAATATTTAATAAAGGCACCTAATATAAAAGGAGTGTGCACACTAATAAAAATTTATCCAGTAGTCCACAATAATATTATATTAGATTTAAGAAATAATCATGTATCATTATGTAAGTCTAGGAGCAGCCCCCTAAAGAATTGCAGAGAACCATTGGAAACCATTTATTGCCAGGAGGATCATTTTGACGAATGCCTTAACCAAATTATGAACAACAGCACCGCCACATGCCAAACAACTACAGCCCATCATATTCAACCAGTAGAACAAATTGATGACAACACGATCCTCATAAATGATCAACAAGTCACTATAAATGAAGATGGTCGCGATGTAGAGGTCAACGGGACATTTTTGGTGAAACATAATAAAGATATTTTTATCAATTCTACCAGATACGCTGTATCGAAAAAATATCCATTAATGCAGCCTGAAACGCCATACATTTTCAAGCTGAACGTATCACGACATTCTAAAATTTTAACACTCCCATTTCTTCAACAGGCGAATATACGAAAAGTAAAGAAGATAGAAAAGTTCGACTCCGCCATGGAATCCCAGCAAACATATTGGTATATAACCGTAGTAATTCTTGTTGCAGTGATCATCGCTATTCCGACATACCTCAGGTGCTACAAGCGACAACCGATCATACACAATATTAACACACCATCCTGTAACCCAGAAATATTCGACATGAACCAGAAAGTAAAACGTATTCTACAAAGAGTGGAGTCCAATCTACAACAGACCCGAGACGTTCCTGTTTGAAGGGGGGATAGTTAGCGATTAATATATTCTATATACACTTAGTATATAACTATACATTTTTGTTACTAAATTCTAAGAATTTTGATACTTCCTTCAGAAGTATCTCTATCATAAGCTAGATTCTAAGAATTGTGATACTTCCTTCAGAAGTATCTCTAACATACTATTCTAAGAAAATAATATTTCGATACCTCCTTCAGAAGTATCCCCTTACAATTCCTAGAAATCTCATGAAACGAAGAATTAAGAATTGCACATTGGCATATTCCACCGTGCACATAGATACTTATTCTGACGAGTGTCTGGTGCACAGTGTCGTAAAATCCACGCGAATTCCTTTCTCTATCTGTGTCTTTGAAAGAGATACTGATAAGTGAATGGGACGCGACGTGCTGTAGGTTTAAGCTTTGAATTCTAGTTTTAATTGTTTAGTTCGTAATAAAGATTCGACCTGTATAGGTCTACTACCGGACCACAGAATTTCATTCATGTTATATGTGTTGTAATAGGTTTCGTGGAGTAGTGAGGACAAGGACTCCCCCGTCCGGCGAGCTAAGTCGTGCATAAACAAGCATGCCACGCTCCTCACTCTCTACACTCTATCCTTCTCTTTCTCTCATTTCATCCTAAGGTCCCATCCACATCCTCACTTCCTGTCATTTCTCTGAACTCCTAACTCCCTCTACATCCCAATTTTTAGGCTTATTACAGGAAACGCCCTGTTAATTCTATTTAAGAATGTGTTGTAAAGTACAGCGGCCGTGGCCATGGAGCGCATTTCAGTCTTCAAAATAAACAGATCGTATAAGTTCGAACGCGCTCATTAATAATACCCATATGTCAAATATTATTTCCGCCTTTCTTGGTTTGCCGCCATTTTTACAAGTAAAAGCTGAAACCGACCCATCGCCACGAGCCTGCTAAAAAATTGTAAGTGCATTAATTCGATAAATATATATAATAATCATGTTCATTTCAGAAAATAAACAACTACAACTCAATCGAGCGTACAAATATAGTTTCGTTTATTTAATCGGGCTCAGGGCGGGAACATCAGCAAAGTCCACTGCCAGGACAATTGCGGCGCTTGAGTAATATCTTTATTTTAATTTTTTATGAGGAAGTTCAACCGGTTTACTTCTTTAGCCACGTCGCAGCCAGCGAAAAATATAGCCCCGTCGCAGCCAGCGAAACATATTTGAAGCAGCCATCGTCCATGCCGGACGAAAAGCAGCCACGCCGAAGTAGCCGTCTGAATCCTGAGCGGTTTTCCTTAGCCAAATCCCGCTTTACGAGTGTTGAAGAACATTCGGAGTCATCAGACACAGAAACAGATTTAAACGCCACATTCATAGAGATGACAGAAGGAATAGATGGCACAGCTATGGAATACCTTAAGAAACTAAGTAATTCAAGAATTGCGTTCACAACTCGAAACCGCGGTGGCATATGCCGCCAATGAAAAGGAGGAACGTATCCGCCTTCAAGAACTAATAATCCGCCAAGAAAGAAACGTAGCTGTCGATATCGAACCCCTGTCGTCATCTTTAGCAGCCAATACATCTGTAGCAGCCAGCACATCTTTAGCGGCCAGCACATCCTCAGCAGCCAGCACATCTTTAGTAGCCAGCACATTAACTGCAGCCAGTACATCCTTTCCGGATCCTCCAAATAGTTCCTTTAATATGGGCGTTATCACAGCCACTGCACCTGCCATGTACACCAATGCCGAAATGCCACATTACTCACAGTCATCGACAATGTTTCAACCGAATCAAACGTATATAACTCTACCGCAAGCAAGTCGCCCAAGCAGCGCGACATACACACATAGGTTGCCAAGCTATCTCACACCGTTGAATGCACTTCAACCATTCGTCCAGTCGAACTGTGTGCCACCACCGTCATTTACCGTATCGCCGTCTTTAGGACAAGGTCAACACAGTCACGCTTATTTTGAGATTCGAATGAATAGTCAATTCTAACGAATGTCTATATTCGTTCGAATGAACTTTGTGTATTTTGAGATTCGAACGAATAAAATGCATTATCGAGAATGTCATAAAATAAATTCAAATGAACTCAACTTTCGAAATCAGCTGTTTGACATTTTATTTTGTGTTCAAACTTCAAATCAATTCAAAACAAAAATTTTTGTTAACTGTTCAAAGTTGGTGGGAAATAACAAAAATGGCAATTGTTTTGTTTATGGATAACGAAGAGGAAATTGTATACAGGAGGTGTTCCAGTTTAAACATTAGGCGGTAACTCTGAACGTCAGCTTGACAGACGTCAGCTGGACAGAAGTCTGATTGACAGACGTCAGCTGGACAGATGCAAATTATTCCGCGTTTTTTTATTTCGTCGCATTATTCCACGGACGTTCGCCGAGAAGAAAGGAAGCAAATAAGTAAGGGAATTACTTTACGTTTATCTTTTTGTACCTACTATAAATATGTAAATTATAACGAATATCATTTTTAATTCAGATAATAAACCTCCCCAAACAAAATTGGTTGTGTTTATTGTTTTTGCCGACAACATCTTTATTATTTATTTGGAGGACACGACTCGTGGAACAAATTTTGCTGTCGCCATCTTGCCGTCGCGACAAATAATTTTGTGTGAATTTGGCTTTGATGTCCGCCATATTTACATATGCCAAGAAAAACTAAAAATTCAAACAAAACGACTTCGACGCCAATGAAGTCAAAATCATCCAGCGAGGATGAAGACGAAACAACACAAATTGAGAGTGGTATCACAGCTACCGATTTGTGCAAGCAAATCAAGGATCTACAATTGTCTCTGGCCAAGTCAGAGCACGAAAAAAGCGAACTCCAGCAGCAGCTATTTATCTCTCAGGAGTCTCCAGGTGCCACAGCCGGAAACCAAATGCCCGTTTCCACAAATCCAGTCGTCGCCAGCATATTTTCGCCAAGCAGTAGCAATGCCTCGCCGCCTCGCCACACTGCATCGTTCTCCGCTACCACAGCTTTAACTGCCTCGACAGCCGCTTATGTTACAACGCCTCATCACACCGCTTCGTCATCTGCCGCCATAACTTCAATTGCTCCGCCAGCTACCATCAGCAGCCATCCAATATTCAGTGCAACATACGCCGCAACGAACAACTTTGGAGCTGGTCCTACCAATCAATATTTGCCAGGTACGTACATAAATAATTATAATTCTTTGCCAAATTATTCCGCTTTACAACGAAATCCATCTGCGCCAACATTACCACCCCAGAAAATTGCAAGATTTGCCTGAGTTCTCTGGTTCGCCCGAACAATGGCCATTGTTTGCGGTCGCGTATAGCGAGACAACAGCTGCTTATGGCTGTACAGACTTGGAGAACCTCACGCGCCTTCAGAAGGCACTAAAAGGTACTGCCAAACAAATAGTTGAAGCCCTACTTATACATCCAAGTAGTGTCAGTACGGTCATGAGTACATTGGAATTCCGATACGGCCGTCCGGAAATTTTAATCAGAAGCCAATTAGCAAAGGCGCGGGCCTTTCCAATGATATCGGATTCCAAGATCAGCGAAATCGTGAACTTTAGCACAATGGTCTCAAATCTAACAATGTTCCTGGCGAACGCAGGTGCGACACCACATCTGTCAGATCCAACATTACTGGATGAATTAGTCGGTAAATTGCCACTCAGTAAGAGAGAGGAATGGGCAAAGCATACGTTTGCTATTTCGCCAGCCTATCCGAACATATGCCAATTTAATAATTGGTTGAAACAGGTTGCCACATTCGTTTCTATGGCAACAGAAATGTATCCTAATACCTACGATAGGAAGCCAAAGCATAGTAGTGCTGTATACACTGTATCGGAACAGAAAGACGAAAAAGATAAGAAAAGAACAAACTGCATTGCATGTGAACAAAGCCATCGACTATATCAATGCTCGAAATTTAAAAACATTCCTGTATCCGAGCGGTGGAATATAGTTAAAGATAATCATATCTGCTTCTGTTGCCTGCGTTCGGGTCACGGAGTTTCGAAATGCCTCAATCGACGAGAATGCGGAATTTCATCCTGCCGCAAATGCCACAACCGTCTTCTGCATGACTCATCCCCTTCTCACACAGCCATACAAGTCTCCTCAAATGAATCGTCACTTGTACCAGAAAGAGCAACGATAAGCACAATCGCAAACAAGCAGTGCAATAAGAAAACGCTTTTTAAATTTCTGCCTGTGCGTTTGAGTGGCCCAAAGGGTTCTTGCACTATAATGGCATTCATCGATGACGGAGCAAAGATTTCGTTGATTGAGGAGAAGGTAGCAAATTCTATTGGTCTCAGGGGCAAGTCAGACATATTATCACTCAGGTGGATCGGCGACCAAACCACAAGCGAATTATCCCAGCACGTAGACCTGGACATATCAGGGTCGTATAACAATGCCACCACGCATCACATGCGAAACATCCGAACGACAAAAAAATTGTTATTGCCAGCCCAAAGCTTAAACCTGGAAGATTTTCAAAAACGGTTCGCTGCATTGAAGGAAATACCAATTGAAGATTATGCAGATGCCGTGCCTCGAATGTTGATCGGCATACCACATACAAATCTTGTTCGACCGATAACTGTACTAAACTTTGACGAGCGATTTTCTGTCCATAACACCAAATTAGGTTGGACACTTTTCGGGTCGAATGACGAAAGTTATTCAGAAGCCGTTGTCAGCTATATTGGTTGTGAAGAGCAATCAACCATAAACGATTTGCAGCGACAAGTTTCTGAATATTTTGAGATCGAGAATATTTCAAGCAAACCGACGAAGTACATCATGTCCGAAGCCGACAAAAGAGCTGAAAAAATTCTTAAGGAATCGACAACCAAAGTAAACGGACAGTATGAAACTGGTCTTCTCTGGAAAAACGATGATGTAGAACTAGAAGACAGCTACAGTATGGCCCTTAGGCGATTGCAACTGGTCGAACGAAAACTTGAGAAAGATCCTAGGTTAGCCGAGTGGTACAAAAAGAAAATTTTTGATTATGTGTCGAAAAACTATGCTAGAAAGCTTACGCGAGATGAACTAGCCATTACTTCTAAACGTAATTGGTATTTACCCCACTTCGTTACTTGTAACGTCAACAAAGGGAACTAGCTGCGACACGTTTTTGATGCTGCCGCCTCAGTCAACGGGACGTCGCTTAATACCATGCTACTGAAGGGTCCAGAATTGTACCAGCCAAAGCCACTTTTATCAATTTTGCTGAGATTCCGTCAGAAACAAATAGGTGTATGCGCAGACATACGTGAAATGTTTCACCGCATAAACATTCGGAAAAAAGACCAAGACGCCCAAAGGTTTTTATGGAGGGATGGAGACGTACTGAGGCCCCCAGACATATACGTTATGAGTTCGATGATTTTTGGGTCAACAAGTTCGCCATGCTCCGCACAGTATATAAAAAATTTAAACGCAAACCAATATAAAGAAACTTATCCGAGAGCGGTCAAGGCGATCGTCGACTGTCATTATGTCGATGATTATGTGGATTGTTTCGATACTGTTGCCGAAGCCATTACAGTAACCAGAACAGTAACACAAATTCATAGTGAAGCCGGGTTTGAATTAAGAGGGTTTGTTTCCAACTCGCAAAGGTTAATTGACGCCGTTAATGGGTCTTCTTCTCTTACGTCACCACCAGATCTAACAGATATATGCCGCAGTGACTCAAGGGAAAAAATTCTCGGCATGTATTGGGATTCAAGCACCGACCAGTTTTGCTTTATGCTTAAATTTGGAAAAACGCCAAAAGCGATCCTAGAGGGAAGAACTAGACCCACAAAAAGTCAAGTGCTAAGCATTACTATGTCGATTTTTGATCCTTTTGGATTTCTGGCCAATATTCTTATAAAATCAAAATTATTATTACAAGCGTTGTGGAAATTTAATATCGATTGGAATGAACCGATTCCAGAAGATACTTACCGCGATTGGTGTGAATGGTGCAAACAACTCGATGCGGTTAAGGAATTTAAAATTAACCGATGTTACCATCCACGGTTAACTGATTGCGCAGACGTGCAACTCCATATTTTTGTTGACGCCAGCGAAGTAGCCTACTCTGCCGTCGGGTACTGGCGCATAGCTCATGAGGATCATGTCGATGTCGCGTTCGTTTTGGGAAACACAAGATGCAGTCCCATCAAGGCCCTATCCATCCCAAGACTTGAACTGCAAGCGGCAGTGTTGGGTGTGAGGCTGAAATATATGATTCTAGAGGCACATGATGTTAAACCAAACAAAGTCATGTTATGGTCTGATTCAAAAACCGTTATCCATTGGATAAGATCTGACAGCCGTTCCTATAAACAGATCGTCGCGCATCGGATATCCGAAATTTTGGAAGACTCAGAAATCGAAAGCTGGAGATGGGTACCAGGAGCACTAAATCCCGCCGACGATGCTACCAGACCCAAAAGAAAAGCATCGATTGACTCATTATGGATAAAGGGCCCGTCGTTTTTAAAAGATCCCGTTACAAAGTGGCCAACGGAGCCAAACGATATAGCTGTCTTCGATGAAGTGAAGGAAAGGCGAGCAAAGTGTGTTTTTTTCGATTTCAAAGGATAATTATACGTCCATAAACTTTGGAAATTTTTCAAATTACTACAGACTGCTGAGAGTAATGTGTTGGGTTCGGCGGGCAGTTTTGAGATTCAAGGACAAAATCAAGAGAAATTTCGAAAACAACTGGACTTCATCCGATCTACAATTGTCAATTAAGGAAATAAGACTAGCGGAAATACATATTTGTCGATTGGTTCAAGAGGAATCATTTAAAAAGGAAATGTCCCTCCTTTTGTCAAACAAAATAATCCCACGAACGAGTTTGATATATCGACTCAACCCAATTCTGGACGAGCATAACGTAATGCGGTTGGGTGGTCGTATCGATAACGCTACGTGTGTACCTATAAATGTGAGAAGACCAATCATCATGCCCAAATACCATTCGGTGTCGAAAATTATAGCTCAGTACTACCATGAGGTATTTCAACATCAGAATCAGGATGCAATAGTCTGTGCTATACGTACGAAGTTCTGGATCCCAAGCATTCGGCGACTGGTAAAGAAGATTAAATCAACTTGCCAGCTTTGTAAAAACCTGTCGGCAGTTCCAGACCCTCCGTTAATGGGTCAATTACCCACCGATCGACTTACACCTACGTTAGACCATTTTCGTATACAGGGGTGGACTATTTCGGGCCTGTCCAGGTTATTATCGGACGCCGTTGTGAAAAGAGATGGGTCGCATTGTTTACGTGCCTGACAGTGCGAGCCATCCACTTAGAGCTTGCAAAAGATCTATCGACCGATGCAGCCATCCTTTGCTTGCGAAATTTTGTGAACCGCCGAGGAGTACCGGTGAGAATTAGAAGCGACCGCGGCACAAATTTTGTGGGAGCGAGTAAGATAGAATGGCTTCTTACAGAGAAAGGGTTAGAACAAGAATGCACACGTCGTGGTATTGAATGGGTTTTCAATGTTCCCGGTAATCCAACAGCCGTAGGAGTGTGGGAAAGGATGGTGCGGTGCGTGAAAAATGTATTGGCTTTCACGCTAAAGGAGAAAGCTCCCCAATTGGAAACACTTCATAGCCTATTGATTGAAGCAGAAAATTTAATAAACTCGCGTCGTCTCACACACTTGCCCATAGAAAGCGATACAGCCGAACCACTCACACCCAATCACTTTCTGTTGGGTTGTCCAAACTATGTTCAAACACCGGAAGTCGATACCAGAGTTCATCTACGTAAACAGTGGCAAATATTGCAGCAGTTGAAGCAAACATTTTGTAAGAGATGGGTATTAGAGTACCTTCCAACTCTTATACGTCGTACGAAGTGGCATAAGCGGATGAGGCCGTTGGAGGTGGGCGACATTGTTATTGTATGTGATGACAACGAAACCAGAGGCGAATGGAAACGGGGCAAAATCATCGAGGTGAGAACTGCGCCTGATGGTCAGGTTCGATCAGCTATCGTCAAAACATCTACAAGCACGCTGCGAAGGCCAGCTTCTAAACTGGCCAAACTGGATGTCGTTGGTGAATCTCGCGTCTCGACTCACGGGGGGTGGGATGTTCCAGTTTAAACATTAGGCGGTAACTCTGAACGTCAGCTTGACAGACGTCAGCTGGACAGAAGTCTGATTGACAGACGTCAGCTGGACAGATGCAAATTATTCCGCGTTTTTTTATTTCGTCGCATTATTCCACGGACGTTCGCCGAGAAGAAAGGAAGCAAATAAGTAAGGGAATTACTTTACGTTTATCTTTTTGTACCTACTATAAATATGTAAATTATAATGAATATCATTTTTAATTCAGATAATAAACCTCCCCAAACAAAATTGGTTGTGTTTATTGTTTTTGCCGACAACAGGAGGAGAATAATGGATGCCTCAAATCCTTTTGAGCTCGAAAATTCCAAGTACGTATAAATAGTTTGTTTTCCAATCCTTAATCCATTTGCTTTTTAAGGTTTATTCGGAATTTTAGATTAAACAAAAACGCATTCAAATATGTATTGGATGAAATGTTAACGGAAGTTCGTGGAGGAACATCAATGTCAATTCCTCCAAACATAATGCTGGCGACAACATTGAGGTTTTTAGCAGAAGGTGGTTATCAGTTCGGCGTAGGAAAGGATTCAAACATTCGACTGTCGCAGTCGTCTGTTTCGAAATGCATAAAAGTGGTGGTATCTACATTAGAAGCCAAACTTTGTTCTAAATGGGTAAATTTTTTAATGACTGAAGACGAGAAGGAAGAAACCAAAATTAACTTTTACCAAAAATTTGGATTTCCTGGTGTTATTGGTTGCGTTGATGGTACTCACGTTGCCATTAAACCTCCCTTACCTGAAAGCAGGCATTTGTTTTATAACAGAAAGGGATTTTACAGCATCAATGCAATAATTGTAACTCTTTTTTTTTTGTATCTTGTAAGTTTATGTAAGACATATTTTATTTATTCTTTTAGATCTGTGACCGCAAAATGAGAATACGCTACATAGATGCCTCTCATCCTGGAGCAACACACGACGCTTTGATATGGAAGGTTTCCAGTGCTCGAAACTACTTGTTAGAGCAACACGCCGGAGGCAGACAAACAAATTCCTGGCTACTAGGTGCTATTTTTTACATATAACTCAATTACATGTCTATGTCAAATGGTTTTATTATAGGTGATGCGGGATATCCCTTGGAGCCTTTGATTATGACACCATATCGAACCCCAGTAAGCGGAAGTCTTGGCTGCAGATATAATACACAGCATTCTAGAGCTCGTAATATAAATGAGCGAGCAATTGGAGTGTTAAAAAACAGATTTCGTTGTTGCCTTAAAGCCAGGCAGCTTCACTACTCCGCGGAAAAAGCTGCTCAAATTATAAATGTCTGCGCAGCTTTGCACAACATCTGCATTCATTTCAAAGTATCCGACACTGCTGACGATTACCCAAGTGATGATCGTTCTGAAAATCAATTGGGTGATGTTGAAGAAGAGAATGAGAATACATATATCCACGAAGCCCGAAATACTCGTGATAGAATCGCAGGATTATTTTCCTAAAATAAACTATGTTGCGGCAGGCCATTGGCACCCTCATGGCTAATTCAGCGTTAGTCAAAAGGGGTTGAAAAACCACACACATAAATAACACAAAAACATTGTGATCGCATGGCGAAAACACCCAACACAAAAAACCAATAAGACACATAAATTAGGTGACATAATCAAAAACTAGAAAGCGATTCGCGACACGACAATAACAATACAAAAAAAAAACACCGAATATATGAACAAAATACGAATTAACAATCATTTAAAACAAAACAAAAATAAGTTAAGCTAAAAGCATGGCCGACCGGGTTGCAAAATTCATTTGTTTTGACAATCTTTTCCGTCTCGCCTCTTCCTATTCTTCGTTTTCTTGTTTTTTTATTTGTCGCATGTTCGTTAAGTTCTGTTTTGAAGCTATGTCCCGCATCGTTTGCGATCGCAAAGAATGACGTCACTCAGTGCAATTATGTGTTGATGCATGATTTTTTTTTATCTCTGTCAACGCGTAGGTTAATTTAATTCTGTTAATTTATTAGTTTGTGTAGGTTTATAAGTTTTGTTAGGTGTTTTTAAGCTATAGAATAAGTATAAATTATAAGTTAAGGCAAAGTATTTATATTAAAAAGGACTACGTGACGACTGAATGGATTCGACTGGACGAAACAAACTATATTACCTACAGTTGAAAGAATGACGATACTAAAGAAAAGAGAAAATAAATATAAAAAGAAAACAAACGAAAGAACTAAAAGAGGATAGTAAAATAAAGAAAGGAGAAAGTAGAAGAAAGACAATAAGAGGGGAAATAAAATATGTGGGTCAAGCTCAAGAGCATAATATGTGATCATTGAACTTGACACTAGAAAAAACGGCGAAAGGGGTATAGAAAAAAAAAAAAAAAACGATTCTGCATAGAAAAGAAAAATCCGTACAGTGGCGCGCACGAATCAGATCGTTTTCTTTTATCAAAAGGACAATTTTCTAATTTTTTTGTTTTGTGAACTTAAATCCTTTGTGCGTAAGTGATAGTAATATTTAAGAAAGGTGATGTAGTTAAAGTAATTGTTTATTTAGGAAAAGCAGAAAGAAAAAAAAAGCTAAAATCGAAAACTAGCTAAGGAACCGGGGGTCTAGCAACGAGAAATTGAAACGGAAAATTCTAATAGACTGAGGTACGTAAAACGATTCTGTTTTCGGTGAACATATTTTGACTTTTCTCGCTTTAGTGCGGGGCATCGTTGAATTTCTGTTCCACAGTGTGGCCAGAAAAGACAAGACATTGTCCAGGGATTCGTGTGGTAAATTCAACCGGTGGTCCAAACAGTTGGAGTCATTAGCGGTGCACCGAAACGTACCGCAACATAGCGTATCTGCAAGCGGGCACCCGACTCCAACAGCCATCCAGCCAACTAACCCAGCAAAGAAATCCAACGATCCCTGGGCAAAGGGAAGAGATGCCCTATCAATTTGAGGGATAATTCTCACCCTACCAAACCAACAACCAGCAACAAGAGCAACAACCCATACTGGTGCTCCGCCTCCACCCGCTTCAGCGCTTTGCTAGTGAAGCAAACAAATTTTTTGGCATATCGACAATTCGATAGAATAGAAAAAAAGTGAATTTGTGAATTCAGTAAAATCGTAGATATAAGTTTAGCTTTGTTTTTTTTTTTTTAATTTGTGAAGTAACATAAAGGATTTAGACAAGGCGATGCGCTGTCATGTGACTTCTTCAACATCGTTCTTGAAAGAATAGTGCAAAACTCAAACGCCAACACCAGAGGCACTATCTTTCAAAAGTCCGTCCAATTACTCGCATACGCCGATGACATTGACATAATTGGCAGAACGCAGCGTGATGTTAATGGCGCGTTTGTGAGTATTGAGACTGAGGCGGCGAAGATGGGTTTGGCGGTTAATGAGGGCAAGACGAAGTATATGCTGTCAACTAAAAAGGACACCCAACACCGACGGCTCGGACAGAACGTCACAATAGACAGATATAACTTTGAGGTGGTTAAGGACTTTGTCTACCTAGGCTCCGCTATGAACTCAGACAACGACACCAGCGCTGAGGTTAAACGTAGAATTACTCTTGCCAATCGCTGTTTCTTTGGGCTAAGAAGGCAATTGAGTAGCAAAGCCCTCTCTCGAACAACTAAAGTGACCCTTTATAAGACCCTTATCATCCCAGTTCTGCTATATGGCGCAGAGGCATGGACTCTATCAAAAGCGGATGAGGTAACTCTCGGTTGTTTCGAGAGAAAAATTCTTCGTGTTATTTTTGGTCCCGTCTGCATTGACGGTGAATGGAGAAGGAGATTTAACGACGAACTGTACGGGCTGTACAGCGACATCGACCTAGTCAGAAGAGTGAAGGTCCAACGACTGAGGTGGCTGGGTCATGTAGAGCGAATGGACACGAATGCTCCGGCCCGGAAGATCTTCGAATCCATACCCGAGGGAAGGCGCAGTAGAGGAAGACCGCGACTCAGGTGGCGCACGCAAGTGGAAGGGGACCTTAACCAACTTAGCGTGCGAAACTGGAGACAGCTAGCTAAAGATCGCGCTGGCTGGAGACGCTTGTTGGTTGAGGCCCAGGTCCACCCCGGACTGTAGCGCCACCTTAAGTAAGTAAGTAACGTAAGGTTAGGATTATTAGTTTAAGTAGTTTTTGATCTGCTTTTAGTATTTAGTTTTGCTCGCGGTTAAGGTCTATTGCCAAGAAATAATTCATCGTCCTTCCTCGTGCTGGTACCAGGACAACGGGGGATCGTTTTTGCAACCGTAAGTAATAGTAATAAGTTATTGAATTTGAATTTTTAATTAGGATAGTTAGTTGTTTTATAATAGTAAGAGCAGAATTCGTTAGTTTTTAGTTTTTTTAAATAAAATGTTTGTTTCAAACTTTAAATAATTTTCGTGGTGGTATATAAATTGACTATGTGCGCTTAAAACTCTTTCGCGTTCGGTGTGTGGACTATGGACAGGCCGTCCTTCAATGGGTAGACGAAGACAAGACATGACCTTCACTGACTTTGACGACTAAACATGACATAGACTAACTTTTCTCTGTTGAGGTCGTAGTTTGTGACTGGGAGGAACATTTTTGGGGCTATCACTCGCAATATCGGCCAGAGTGGTAGCGTTCGGTTGTGTTTATGACACAAAGGGAGGGCAGGCCAACCTTTGCCAACATCATCAGGCATGTTTCGGGTTCTTGACGAACCATTGCTTTTGGGAGACGGTGGGAAAGGAAGTGCGGTTAGGGAAGAGTTAGTTGTAGGTTAGTTTTAAGTTACAATAGGCCCAGAATAGGGTTTATTTTGGATTTTAGGTTAGAGTAGGTTTAGTTTAGGCTAGTTGGAGTAAGCTTCGCGGTAACTTTCCCGTTCTCTCTCATCAGCATTGGCAGAAGTACTTGAGCGCTTCTTTTTCTCTTCTTTTAATTTCTTCTTCTATTTTCTTGTCCACTTTGATCCGTCCGCAGTCGATGTAACGTAGCTTTCTTCCATTTTTTGATTTTTTTTCTCTCCTTTTGGCATGATACAAAATGTTTGTTGAGCAGGTGGTATGTGGTGAGCGGGCAAGAACACCCCCCGTCCGACGAGCTTAGCCGAGCAACCGCTAGCATGCCGCGCCCTCCTCACCGGTACCGAAGCTGCCCCTGTGGCTCGACCCTGGCTCACAACAACTATAACATTAACAAAACGGTTTATTTATTTTAAGTATTGGTTAAACAAAAATTCATAGAGTAAATAAATTAAAAAAATCATAGGTAGAAAAAAATACATTTGTACATCTGTTTAGGCACTTATTTCAGTCTTACGTTTCTGATAGCTTCACAGAAATTTCCTCTATCTGAATTTCCAACAGTCTTTTTTTGAGGTCCAACTTCTCGAGCATCAACTTTTCAATGGCAGTATTGTGCCGCCGTTGCTCCTCGTAGATTTTGTTTCTTTCTATCGTCGTCCTTTTGCAAACACCTACTGATTCGGTGCAGTTCAGTGTTTATACCATCCATTTTGGAAGACATGGCAGAAAAGAAAGCTTCCTGGGCTTGATTTTGTCTAGTAAGGAATTCGGCAGGTGTGTCCTTTTTAGCTCTGCTTTGGACAGGTGTATACTGCTCTTCCTGAGCTTCACCTGCTACTGCGTCCGGATCATCACAATCCCGAGAGTCGGATGCCATAGATACATCTCTTAGGGATGGTAATGGCTCTGGTGTTGCAATCTCCGCTGCCTCGGTTCTCACCACCTGTGGAATACCATAAATGTTGGCACGTATGCCAGTGACCGACTGGCTCAGGCATGCGATTCTTGACACAGCCTGCTCGAACTGTGAAAGAACGACTAGGTTATTGTCGTTATAACCTGACTGCTGCCTTTTCTTTTCATTCTCCACCAGCTTCTTCTTTGTTTTTGATTTATAATCAGCCCAAATCTGAAAAACCACAAATTATTATTACATCTTATTCAAAAAAAATGTAATTAATTTTTTCCACGTAGCTCCGTCTTTACTTGGAGGTCCGTAACTATTCAGCATGTCGGCGGCATCCTTCCAAAATCGTCCTATATCTACACGGTTCGTTGAGAACCCTTTTGCAACTTCATGATGCTCCTCCATGAGTCTGATCAACATTTCTTTTTGCTCCCGGTTTGTCCAATTGGAATGCGTCCTATATAAAGGAAGTCTGTTATGTTTACTTACATTAAAAAGCAAATTTAAACTTACATTTTTGTAAATAAACCGTCAGAAAAATGTTGAAGGGAAGCAATCGCTGTTCAGCGTTAGGAAAATACACACGAATAAAAAATGCCATTTGTTTCGAACGATTAGAATGTGAAAATACGATAAACATTCGAAAGACAAATGAACTTTCTATTGATAGGATGAACTTCTTATCTGTTCGAATGTCAAAATAGAGATTCTTCGAATTCGAGACACTTGCGAACGAAATCGAATCTCAAAATAAGCGTGAGTTCTCATGCCTTGAGTAATGTCGGAAATGCTCGAAAGTTACAACCTTTGCCGGATTTCACGGGAAGGCCAGAGGAGTGGCCCATGTTTTGCACTGCCTTTTAAGAATCCACTGCGATGTTCAACTACACCAAGGTAGAAAACATTTTCCGACAGCAAACATGCATCAAGGGTGAAGCAAAAGAAGTTGTCGAGTCGTTATTGATTCACCCCGATAATGTGGATCGGGTAATGGCTGCGTTGGAGTTCCGATTCGGTCGTCCAGAGTGTTTACTACGAAGCCAATTGATGAAGGTGAGAGAGATCGCACAAATTCCTGACGGAAATTTGGAGTTGTTGATCCCATTTGCGACAAAGGTACAAAATCTTTCAACATTCCTGGAAGCAAGCGGTCTGCATCAACACTTGGCTATTTAATTAGATGAGCTTGTCAACAAACTGCCGTTGAGTAAACGACTCGAATGGGCTCAACGTAGTATCTTCATTCAGCCATATGCCACTATCAAGAATTTTGACGAATGGTTAAGTTCCGTTGCTAGATTTGTTTGTCTACTGACACCCACTTCTCTGCCACCGCAAGTCGATGGAAAACAAAAGCCGAAAAACATTGTTCATGCAACATCGCAGTCGCCCTCGCCGCCACCAGTCGCCACCAACAAAAATGCAGGTATTGCAAAAAGGACTCACATCCAGTGGTTGAGTGCAGTGATTACGTCAGCTTGAACATCAATGATAAATGGAATTTTGTGAAAAGGAATAGATTGTGTTTCTGATGTTTGAGATACGGTCATAATGTTCACTCATGCAAGAGCCGAAAGACATGTGCGATTGACAACTGTCACAGAGTACACCACTCTATGCTCCACGAAACGCAACTCTCGACGTTGTCAATAACGAATAACGAGGAGAAAGCAGAATTGGAAGTAACGAAATCTTTAAATTTTGCCCAAGCAAATGCAAAAATCCTGTTTCGTGTTCTGCCGGTAAGACTATTCGGTTCCAGTGATGTTGTTGTGCAAACATACGCACTTCTCGATGAGGGCTCTGCGGTGACTATTATGAGTGCAGACTTGGCGAAGCAGTTACACTTTAATGGCCGTACGGATGATCTGAAATTGAAATGGTTTGGTAAAGAGACGATTGTTGAGAAATCATTTCTAGTAAACCTACGAATAAGTGCGGACAAGGACGATGCTGAACATTATGAAATGAAAAGCGTGCAGACTGTCAATGATTTGAGTCTGCCTACTCAGATTTAAAAATAATTTGTCAATATTCGGTTGAGGTCCCGCTTGCTGAGTACGATAACGCCAGACCACAGATACTAATCGGCCTGGATAATTGCCATCTAGGGGCACCGATACACACTATCGAATCCGACTTCGGACCCATTGTCGCCAAAACCAAACTCGGATGGGTTGTGTATGGTAGGACGACGGAGGATGCAAAAGACGTAAGCACAGTTGTTCTTCATAATAGCATTGTATATAAATCTAATCTAATCTAGATTTATATACAATGATAATAGTCAATTGGAAGGGGACGAAGATGCACGCCTAAATAAAATAGTTGACGATTTCTTTAATGTTGAAACCTGTGGGGTGAAGAAGGCAATGGATCCATATCCATACGTATCTGCAGCCGAGAAAAGAGCTTTGAACATTTTGTCCAGCACAACGACAAGAGTCAACGGTCGATACGTTACGGGATTGCTGTGGAAGGAAGATGTCTTTCGTATGATATCGAGCTACGATATGGCGCAGCGAAGACTTCCACAGTTTAAACTCCACGTTTAGAGCGCAAACTTAAAAAGAAACCTGAATTTTCTGAAGCGTATAGATGCGAGGTATCATCGCCAACTATTTGAAGCAAGGTTATGCAAGGAAACTAACAGAGGATGAAGCGAAGATGTTGCTCACCATCTGCAGCGAATTACATAAAAAGCCTCAACGCAGCAAGATTCTCCGATGGACATCCAAGAGCCGTGAGGGCTATAATTGATCGCCATTATGTCGACGATTACGTTGATAGTTTTAACAGCGTAGACGAAGCGATCGAAGTCATCAAGGCCGTCATTTCCATAGATAATACGGGTGGTTTGAATTACGAAACTTCGCTTCAAACTCGAAGGAACTGTTAAGAGGAATTTCGAACGTGAAGGAAGGGAATCGTCAAGAGGAGATTGTAGAGATGAACATCGACGTTGCAATGGAGAAGGTGCTGGGAATGTGCTGGGATCCGGCCGAAGACGTATTTCTATTTAGACTGAAGTTTGCTCGGGTAAGCAAGAATATCATCGTCAGTAACAGATGTCCAACCAAGAGGAATTTTTAAGCGTAACGATGTCAATATTTGACCCGTATGGTATGGCTGCTAATCTAGTCATATACGTCAAATTATTGATGCGATCAATATGGAGGTACGGAGTCGGATGGGATGAGCCGATCCCGAATGAAATTTTTGAGCGTTGGCAGATGTGGAAGGCAGAACTCTCCGCGTTATGTGAGTATCGAATACCCAGATGCAACGATATTCATTTGTTCTCTGCGGACAAAAAAATTCTTCACACTTTTGTCGAAACTTAATCCAGCGGATGAAGCCACACGCGGCAGGTATCCACCAAGATTTTTAGCAGCAAATAAATGCTTAAACGGTCCAGCGTTCCTCAAGTTACCTGAAGATAAATGGCCTACACAACCTGAAGACATCCCAAGCCATATGTGTCAGGAAGAGATGAAACCGAAATTCGGTTTACATACCCGATCAGTAAGTACCCAAGTTTTTGATATGCCTAGATTCTCCACGTATTTGAAGCTATTAAGAACAGCCGCTTGGGCAATTCGGTTTATCAAGCTGTGTCAACGAAAGTCGACGGATATGGGAGAACTTTCAGCAGCAGAACTAGATGACGCTGAACAAGTTCTGTGTTCCGAAGCGCAGTATGACGAGTTCGCCAATGAAATAGCTCAGCTCAGTCGCCAGAAACAACTCGACAAGTCAAGTCCAATTTTCAAATTGACGCCGTACTTGGACGATGATGGTATTTTGCGCATCTACGGACGCATAGATGCTGCCACCAGTATACCGTATACCGCTAGACGTCACATTATATTGCCCAAGGATCATCGGCTCACGAAATTAATCGTAGAGCATTATCATCACCGCCTGCGTCATCAACATGATGAGACTGTAGCCAATGAAGTTCGATTCAAGTTCTGGGTGCCGAGCTTGCGATCTGTAGCTAAAAGAGTGAAGAATGATTGTGCGCTCTGCCGTATCCGTGCTGCCATGCCGTTGCCACCGTTAATGGGACAACTACCAGAGGACCGTGTTACCCTCTTTGTGAGGCCATTCACCTTTACAGGACTGGACTACTTTGGGCCAGTCCGCATCACCATCGGACTACGTCAGGAGATACGGTGGGTCGCTCTCTTCACGTGCATGACCGTAAGAGCCGTGCACCTAGAAATGGCTGCTAACCTGTCAACGGGTGCGTGCATTCTTTGCATCCGAAGCTTCGTAAACCGACGTGGGATTCCAAGACGTATAAGAAGTGATAATGGAACGAATTTCGTTGGCGCTAAAAACGAACTGTTAACCGCGAATTTATTCGACAAGGAGGCCATCAAAGCGGAGCTTTCATCGCGGAATATAGAGTGGGTTTTTAATTGCCCGTTAAACCCACACTCCGGAGGATGCTGGGAGATACTAGTCCGATCCGTGAAGAGAGTTCTGTCGCATTCACTCAAAGAGTTAGCACCTTGTGTTTCGTCAGAACAGAATTATCTTTAATTATAATATTATAAGCAAAAATAAAAATATGAATTGTTATATCTCTATTGTGAATTAACCCTCAAAGAAAATTTGTATAAAATTTGAATTTGCCGCTCTGACGGCCATCTTTTAATAGAAAGAAAAAATAGAAAGAAAACTATGACGCAAATAAAGGTATGGAGTACAGTATAGTACACAGTTTGAAGTGAACTATCTGAGTAGTCGCCCGCGTTTTATTCTCTTCTGGTTTTTTTTGTATTGGCACACGTGGCGGAAGTTAACAATAAATTAATTTGCAAAAACTCTTGTAAATCTTTTCATGGCGCACGAGCAGGGACAAACTAAGTTCCTTTAATTAATTTATTAATTTTAAATTCAACCGTGGTGTTAACGAATTCGCCATTTCATAGTGCTTGAATAGCCAATGTTCCAGAGAAGTTCATCGTCAACACTCCCACAGCGAGACGCCCAAAGCATTACTCCAAAGACGCCCACATCAGCATTCCCAAAAGATTCTGCAATCAACCTCCCTGAGACGCCCAAGAAAAATCCTAGCGCTCCACCAGTGAAGGCCAATGCACTCGAATTGTAATTGTCTGCAGTGCGTAAAGGAAGTTACTGCAAGGGAAGTCCCGACAAATAAAAAACAGGTATACAATACAAAAATTGAAAGTGATAAGAAAGTGAATTCCATTTAATTAATAGCAGCATAGTTGCTTTATATATTCAAACACTTTCAACTTTTGTCATCTTTCATTTTTTACTGTAAAACTTGCATGTACGTATGGTAAAACAAACAAAGTGTTAAAATTTATAATTCACTTCAAACGAGCACTTTGCTGTTTGCTCGCCTGTGCTTCTGCTGCCGCCGCTGCCATGTCATCCCGTTATTTTGTGGGTACTGAATACCCGCTACATTTGGAACGGTGTGTTCTCGCTATCGTACACACCGTTTGGAAATAAACTAATTTTCCAACAATTTCGCGGTATTCTGCATTATTAGCTGGTAAAAATTAAGCTAATATTTGTGCGAGTAAAGGAAAAGTGCAACCCTTTTGCGTTAAATTTCAAGTACCTTTCACTATTAAAATGGCAAGCAAAAAGAGACAGACATCTCCGAGCAAAATTAGCAACTTTGAGCAATTAAAGCTTCAAAGGTCGCTTATTATAGCGAGTATCACCCGAATAAAAACAGCATTAGAACAGGAAACAATATCGCAAAATTCCATCGAATTAGAGTGTCGATTAGATATACTAAATTCGTATATCGATCAAGTAATGATCTGTCAATCAGAAATAGAGTCGGCTGACCACCGTGATACGTTCCGTGGAGAATTGGAAGACATTTGCGTTAGTACGAAGGCACAAATCATGTCAGTGTTAAATAAGAAGCGTAAATCTAATGTCGCTGAATACTCTTTCAGTAATCCCTATCACTCTCGACTTCCGAAAATGTCTCTCCCGCAATTTGACGGTAAATATGCTGACTACAAAAATTTGATCAGCCTATTTGAAAATTTAGTAGACAGCGACCCCACGCTTCCAGATATTGAAAAATTCAATCATCTGATCTCGTGTCTATCCGGTGAAGCTTTAGGAACAGTTAAGGCTTTTCAAATAACCGAACAGAATTATCCGAAGGCACTGGCTAGTTTAAAGAAAGTGTATGATAATAATTGTCTGATATTCTTTGACAATGTTTCAACACTGTTTGATTTACCAGAAATTACCAAGCCATCGGCGTCTGCTTTACGTAGCATGATAGACACAGTGTCGGCGCTTTATGATTCGCTTTTGTCATTAGGTGATGAAAAGAATATAGCAAATGCGATTATTATCCATTTAGCGATGTCAAAAGTTGACACAGTCACGAGGTCTAAGTGGGAGGAGCAGCTAGATTATAGCACCATTCCCTTATGGAGCGACTGTGAAGCAGCTCTTAATAAAAGACATCAACACATTGCTGCTGAAGAAGCGTCAACTTCAAGGTCTAAGCCCAGTGATAGGCAATCTAAACCAAAACAGGATTTCGGTCGCCAAAAGAACCGAAAGTCCTCGTTTTCATGTGTAAGCCCGCAACAAGCGAAAATAAAATGTGTATTCTGTGAATCAGCTGATCATTATATAACCACATGTCAGTCGTTTGCTATACTCTCTGTTTCACAAAGATTTGAGTTTGCAAAAAGTGTGCCGATATGCATTAACTGCCTTCGAAAGGGACACACAGTTTCAAAATGCAAGCTAAGTCGGTGTAGTGTTTGCAATCGTTCACATCATTCGTTGCTACATCAATATGCAACTACCTTTAATGGCGATCCTCAACCTTCGACCTCCCAAGCCATGCACGCCTCTACGTCAACTGATCAAGTTATTCTTGCTACCGCTGTTGTGCGAATACAAGGCAAATCTGACGAGTATCTGTTAGTTCGAGCGCTACTTGATTCTGGCTCGCAAATAAACTTCGTAACTGAAGAACTAGCACAGAGGTTGAATCTTCGGAAAGAAGAAAAACATTTGAATTTGATTGGCATTGGAAAAGCAAACACTACAGTCAACAAAAAACTGCATGCAGTGGTAAAATCAAGGTTGAACGACCATACCTTCTCGGCAGATTATTGGGTCATGAGCTCAATATCAGCATATCAACCTGATCATGCCATAAATACAGCCAATTGGAACATTCCACGCAATATCGAATTGGCCGATCCATGTTTCTACAAGCCACAAAAAATTGACTTGTTGCTAGGAGCCGAAACGTTTTTCGAGTTGTTGTCCGTTGGACAAATTAAACAAGGTCCCGAATACCCAACTATTCAAAAGACTCTGCTTGGTTGGATAGTGTCTGGAAAATATTCCAACAGGTCGAATTCACATAATAAAATTTGTAACATGATATGCCAATCCGATGAATTGCCATCTCTGGACAAGATTGTTCAGAAATTTTGGTCTTTGGAGGAAATTCCCGGTGAATCAAATAAAATTCTGACACCAGAACAACAAATGTGTGAAAAACACTTTGTTGAAAACACACAACTTTTGCCGATTGGCCGTTTTGAGGTCAAGTTACCATTTAAAGCACCTCCCAGCTCGCTCGGATCCTCGTTTGAAATTGCCAAACGTCGGTTTCTCGCACTTGAAAGAAAACTTTTAAAGAATGACGAGCTGAGAACTATGTACATGGAGTTCATGAATGAATACCGTACCTTGGGTCACATGTCACCCACAAATAACGAGATTCCGAACAGCCCGCACTACTTCATTCCGCATCAGTGTGTCTTAAGACCACAAAGCACAAGCACTAAACTGCGAGTTGTCTTCGATGCTTCAAGTCGTACATCGACTCAAATATCTTTGAATGACATATTGATGGTTGGGCCAACCATTCAAGAGGAGCTGTTTTCGACTTTGCTCCGTTTTCGTATTCATAAATATGCTATGACGGCAGATGTTACGAAAATGTATCGACAAGTTATGCTTGCTGAAGAGCACTCGATTTACCAGCTCGTGGTGTGGAGGCAGCATCCATCCCAACCACTCCAGCATTTTCGTTTAAACACTGTCACCTATGGTACTGCACCAGCACCATTTCTTGCAATACGGTGTTTGAAAATGTTAGGCGATGCCCACGAAATCTCTTACCCGATAGGTTCAAAAGTAATTCGAAATGATTTCTATGTCGACGATCTTCTGACTGGTGCCGACGAATTGGAAACCCTTAAAATAATAAAAAAGGAAATACAGCAGATACTAAAACAAGGTGGATTTGAATTAGCTAAATGGTATTCAAACCATCCAGCGTTTTACAATACTGAGGGTATTGAAAAATCAATACAGTTCAATGACACAGACTCGACAAAAACACTAGGGACCCAGTGGCTACCAAAGGAGGATATCTTTTGCTTCAGCCTAAATGAAAATTTCAATGATCTACGAGCGACAAAGAAAAACATTTTATCAGTTTCATCTCGTCTGTTTGATCCTCTTGGATTACTTTGCCCCATAGTCACCAAAGCCAAAATCCTGTTACAAGAACTTTGGTCAGCTAAATTAGATTGGGATGAGTCGATTCCGTTGCGCCTTGATACCAGTTGGCAGAATTTCAAAACGAATCTGACTCAACTTCGCGAGGTTAAAATACCACGGTTTGTGGAAACTCATTCAAAGGCGAAAATTCAGATTCATGGATTTGCGGATGCTTCAATGAGAGCCTATGGTTGTTGTATTTACATACGAAGCCAGACCGCGGATATATCAAGTCGACGCTATTAACAGCAAAGTCCAAAGTGGCCCCTTTGAAAACGAAATCGCTTCCGCGATTGGAACTTTGCGCAGCGCATACTCTCTCCAAGTTGTGGATGAGAGTATCGGCAATGTTGAATCTTGACATCGAGTTGATAGTATTTTGGACCGATTCCGAAATAACTTTACATTGGATAAAAACACATCCATCAACTCTTACCACCTTTGTTGCCAATCGCGTATCAGAAATCCAAGAGTGGACACATAATGTATTATGGAAACATGTCCCTACAAAGCAAAACCCAGCAGATATAGTATCAAGGGGTTGCAACGTGGATGAACTAAAAACTTCGATTTGGTTCAACGGCCCACAGTTCCTTCTAGATGACCCAACAGCGTGGCCAACGAATACACACATCAAGCTATCGCCGAATGAGGAGGCTTTAGAAAGACGAAAAACTAACGTCGTTCTAATTGCATTCGAAAATCCTAGGAAACACATTGTAGAGTCCATTGAAAAATGTTCGTCACACGCGAAATTAGTCAGGACATTTGTGTATGTAATGCGATTTATTCGAAAAATAAAGAATAAAGCAGAAGTTTTCGAAACAGTACCAACGGCAAAAGAAACTCAATTAGCATTCTTAAAATTAATTGAAATTGTTCAAAGTCATGAGTTTCCCGAAGAAATTCGTAAATTAAAACAAAATATCGCACTGTCGTCAAATATGCAAAAACTCAATCCATTTATGCATGAATTCAAAGAGAATGATCATACATTCTCTCTACTTCGCATAGGCGGCCGTCTCCTACACGCACCGATTGAGTTTGATGCCAAGTTTCCGTTATTACTGACAAAAAATACCAATTTTGTAAAAACATATTTGAGGTATCTTCATATAAAGAACCACCACGCTGGTCCCAAAGCGTTGGTAGCGCTACTTCGTGAAAGGTTATGGCTAGTAAACGCCCAAGAAGCCTGCAGAAAGACAGTACGAAGTTGTATACACTGTTTTAGGTATAGGCCGAAGTTGCTGACGCAAATCATGGGCAATCTGCCTGCAGACCGACTTAGAGCTCAACAACCGTTTTTAATATGTGGCGTAGATTTTTGTGGCCGGGTGTATACCTCCCTTAGAATTCGAGGTCGACCACCGTACAAAACGTGTATAGCAGTGTTCGTTTGTTTTACCTCGAAGGCTGTACATTTAGAATTAACTACTGATCTGTCTTCTGATTGTTTTATTTTCGCCCTCAAAAGGTTCATTGGTCGCCGAGGAATTCCCCAGAAGATACACTGCGACAACGGTAAGAACTTCGTGGGAGCTCAGAGGAGGCTCCAAGCAACTCGCGAACAGTTCGAACGCGGAAAGGAAGCCGTTCACCAGTTCGCAGCAGAGGAAGGGTTCAGCTTCGACTTCATACCACCAAGGGCTCCACATTTCGGCGGTCTGTGGGAGGCCGCAGTGAAGTCCGCAAAGAGCCTTCTTTATCGCACCGTAGGAAATGCGCTGTTGACATCAGAGGAGCTGTTAACCGTACTAGTCGGGGTCGAAGCCGTTCTCAACTCGAGGCCGATCGCACCCTTAAGCGCAGATCCCAACGACGGCGAAGCCCTTACACCAGTGCATTTACTTATAGGCGGCCCGCTGCGAGCACTACCGCCGGAGTCAGTGCCGGAGCATCAAATGCGTTGCTTAAGAAGATGCTGGCTGTTCTGCCGGATGACTCTTGAAGCCTGTGTCTCTTCAACGCGGCCGGTGTTTCGTCAGAACAGAATTATCTTTAATTATAATATTATAAGCAAAAATAAAAATATGAATTGTTATATCTCTATTGTGAATTAACCCTCAAAGAAAATTTGTATAAAATTTGAATTTGCCGCTCTGACGGCCATCTTTTAATAGAAAGAAATAATAGAAAGAAAACTATGAAGCAAATAAAGGTATGGAGTACAGTATAGTACACAGTTTGAAGTGAACTATCTGAGTAGTCGCACGCGTTTTATTCTCTTCTGCTTTTTTTGTATTGGCACACGTGGCGGAAGTTAACAATAAATTAATTTGCAAAAACTCTTGTAAATCTTTTCACCTCGCCTAGAAACACTGCAAAGCGCCTTGATCGAGGCGGAAAATATAGTCAATAGTCGCCCGCTTACGCACCTGCCTGTATCAACTGAGGATGAGGAACCTCTGACGCCTAACCATTTTCTTCTGGGTGTTCCAAACTCCACACAAGCCCCGGGTCAAGTGGATCCAAGAGCTCTATGTCTTCGGAAGCAGTGGCGGGTGAGCCAACAAATTAAAAACAGCTTTTGGAAGAGATGGATCCAGGAGTACTTGCCAGTTCTCACGAGGCGATGCAAATGGTTTGTACGAGCTCCGCCTCTTGAAGTTGGGGACCTAGTGCTCATCTGTGATGCGGACGCACCACGAAGCGAGTGGAAGCGAGGAAGAATCGTCAGAGTATTTATGGAACCAGACAAGCAGGTTCGTTTAGCCGAGGTAAATACCGCCACAGGAATTCTTCGAAGGCCAGCTGTGAAGCTTGCTAAGTTGGACATTGGTGAGGCTTCTGGTCAGGATAGGACGCCTCACGGGGGCTGGGATGTTAACTCTATTTAAGAATATGTTGTAAAGTACAGCGGCCGTGGCCATGGAGCGGATTTCAGTCTTCAAAATAAACAGATCGTATAAGTTCGAACGCGCTCATTAATAATACCCATATGTCAAATATTATTTCCGGCTTTCTTGGTTTGCCGCCATTTCGACCCATCGCCACGAGCCTGCTAAAAAATTGTTAGTGTATTAATTCGATAAATATATACATAATCATGTCTTTCAGAAAATAAACAACTACAACTCAATCGAGCGTACAAATATAGTTTCGTTTATTTAATCGGGCTCAGGGCCGGAACATCAGCAAAGTCCACTGCCAGGACAATTGCGCCGCTTGAGTAATACGCCCCCTAGTGATCATGGTCAACTATTTTTTTAGGGATATTTTCTCAAATACATAAATAGTAGGTACGCGAGATTAAACCCCGCTGATCTTTTTCGCTTTCTTCACCACCTAGCAGGTAATAAATATGCCTGATCCTAATCGTATTTCAGAACGGTGCTTATGCCTTGTAATTCTGTAATAGCTATTTCTTGAACAAATTTTATTCAAAAGTCGAAAGAACTTAAGATTGAGGTTAAAAATAATAACAAGAATTTGATGTTATAAGCAATAATATTTAAAAATGCATACGTGGAGGAAATAAGCTTAGAACTTAACTAATGCGTATCTCACGATTTAGAACTACCTACCAGTGGCGTGGCGTGACCATTTTTAAATGGGAAGTCGAAGCAAAATTAATTAATGCCAACTGATTTTGTAAACCAAAACACACCCTTACCCAAGGTATATGAATAGAAGGTAATATACTCCGCGCAATTATTTTGGTTCTGTTCTGCGCATCTGTCGAAAACGCAAAAAATGGCGGGCAATTGTGACTACCAGTGACTACAGCATAGTGTGTTTACTTTAAATTAATTGTGGTTCTGGTTTTCTACGGTGATTTTAAACAATTTTATTTAAAAATATGCGGTGTGCAGTTTACGGGTGTAGTGTAAACAATCTAAAGAAAAGTTTTAACAAGGAAATATGTTTTCATTCGTTTCCAAAAGACAAAAAACTTTGTAAGCAGTGGGTGTTTTTCTGTGGCCGAAGTGACAAATTAAACAAAGATACTGCTCGCATTTGTTCAAATCATTTTGCCCCAAATGATTACTTTAAAGTGAATCCATTATTACTGCAAATTGGAATAGCAGTTAAAGCGAAACGCCTTAGAACAAATGTGGTACCTTCGCTTCTTTTGCCGCTGAAAAAACAGGACATATCTTCAACACCTCGCAGTGAAAGACTAAAAAAACGAAGAAGGTATCATTTAAATTTACACGAATTTCAATGACATGAATTGTTTAATGTGTTGATTTTATGTTACAGTGCTAACAAAATTCAAGCTGATAGTAATATGGAAATATCAACTTTAGACGATTTCAGGACACAAAGCGATTCTATCACTCCCTCAGACGTAAGGAAAACATTTAAAATGCAAATTTTTTTATTTTTATTTGTTTTGTGTTTGGTAGATTGCAGTCCGAAATTACTAAAAACATTTCATCATATACACCACCGAAAGTTATTGATTCCAGTACTCAAACCGATTCTCCTTCATACGAACAGTAAAGCGATTTCGCATTTGCATTATAATGTAGGTATTCTCTTTTTAATTATTATTCATTTGGTAGATTACAGTCTGAAATCATCAGCCTAAGGAAAAAAAATTACAAATAATTAAATCTATGAACGAGATTTTTACAAAATGCCAAATCAGGAAGCTGGAATGCCCTGCTAAACGTGTTAAATGGTCGGAAGAAGACATATCAAATGCAATTGCGATACATGCATCAGGTCCACGAGCTTATCGATTGCTTTTGAGGAAATCTATGCTACAAATGCGCGTAAAAGGAAAAAATAATATGATGCCATTCCAAAAGGGTAAATAAATTATACTATTATGTCTATACACAATTTAATTTGTTTATAATTTCTAGGTATGATTATGACCAATAATTCCCTAAAATTATTGTTTGAGGACATGAAATCCAAATACAATATATCGTATTTGTTGACATACAGGCTCAACCAAGATGTTTTGGAGAATTTCCTTGGAGTCATTCGGTCCAAAGGTGGCCTGCATGATCATCCAGATCGTTTGGAATTTATGTATAGGCTCCGCTTTTACATTCTTGGTCGAAATGAGGGAAGCCTGTCAATGCATGGTAATAAATAAAAAAACATGTTCGTTGGTCGTAAATTGTCAAATATTAAAATTTAAATTCTGTTTATAGGTAATACAATGATTGACAATACACAGGACATCGAAGTGAATATTAGTGGCGATGTATTCAGTACATTAATATCTGAAATTCACGAAGACGAAGAGCCTGTAGATGAATTGGAATCTCTTCAGTATGACGGACTAGAACATCTCGCGGTATATATATGTCACCGAATAAAAGACACTGACTTAACAGTTGATAGCGCTATAGTCAATACTCCCCAAGACTTATCGTATACCTGGACAAATCAGTTGAGTGAAGGATTTCTTAAATAAAACAATTACATAATAAAAACATTGTTTCACAGTGTAGTCACAATGGTCCGCCATTTTGAAATTTGAAATTTTGACAGATGCGCAATATATTACCTTCTATTCATATACCTTGCCCTTACCTACCTCAACATACTACCTGCAATTATTCACACAAGAGAAAATATGAAAAGAAGAAGTAAAATAAAAAATAAAAATAAAGCATAACCAAACAAACACATACGACGTACCCAAAACACAACCCAGTGGCCCATAACCTAATGTCGTTTTCGATTTGGCTTTTCAGATTTCTGTTGGCAAATCGAACATGAAATCTGAATTATATTGGTATGTGTGTGTATTGAGTTGGCGGCAAAAAAAAAACATATTTGCACTTGCACTCGAAATCCATTTAAATTGATTTTCACACATTTATAGTGCATTTCGAAATCATTTAATATAAAAACTCGATCCCATCCCATAAATAAATAATTCAGTTAAAAAAGCAATCCTTCCAACGATAAACAATTCGTAACCGACGCTGTGTGTCATAAACATTGGTGTAAGTGAAAGTATGTGTAAAATCTGAGGGAAAATTGAGATTTCTCAAAAGTGATCTGAGATCAAAAAAAAGATTGATTTTTGTGGCAAATCGAACATGAAAAGCAATCTGGATCAAAAAAAAATTGATTTTTTGTCAAATCGAAAACGACATAAGTATTAAATAGACCGTCAGCTCAGCCAACTTAAGAGAGTTTGTCTACAAGCTGTTTTCCGTGTTTCTATGTGCGAAAGTATGTGTGCCATGTTAAAGTCCATAAGACGCACGCATACGCTTGCACATAGCAACCTGACAGATGACTAACACTTCATTCTGTGGTGACATTGGGAAAAATTCAAATAATTCAAATAATTGACAGTTATCGGGACGTGTTAAGAAAACGGTGGGTCTGGTGTGGTGAATTTAGTACCTACATACATTTCATTAAAACGAATATTATATCAGGCCTGTTTTTTTGAGCTTCGATCTCAGCAAAGCAAAGTAAACTAGGATTTTCACCACACAATTACAACAACTGCGCTTGACTTGACACTTCGAGACCTGCAATAATTGGCTATTATTAGGATTTTCTTATTTTACCTAGATATAGTACGGGATGTTTACATTGTGGTTGTAAACAATGGAAATATTTACCATTTGCAAAAATGAAATAAAATTAGTATCTACCCTACAAATAATTAATTGGAATTTTACTAAATATTTTATATATATTTTACTATACATTTTAGTTTCGATTCGTTCCCTTACAGTTTTAAGAAAATAAGTTCCTAAATTGATTTTCAACTACAAATTGGTTGGTCATCAGAATTTCTAAAAATTTATTTGATATATTGACCTATTATTTGTTGAGGGCTACGAAGGCTGAAAATTTGTTTGGAAGGTAACATTTCGAAAAGTAATGATATTATATATAAAGTTTCAATTATTGTACCATGTTAAACTTATATTTTTCAAGCTATATTTAAAATATTACTAATAAAGCCTATATAAACCGCGGTTTAAGTATAGTCTGCACAAAAATAATATAAAAAACAACAGGCCAAATTTAGTGAATATCACAAAAAAGTTGTTTTCTCAATAAACATTATTCATATTTTAGACTGACTCAATTGTTTTCATGAATAACGTTAGTTTAAAATTCTTTTTTTTTTATTAAATTGTTGGAAATTTTGTTAAAATTAGGATAAACTCTTTGTTTTCTGTTATTACACGGTAACTTTATAAAAAGATTATAGATACCTCAAAAATTATTTCGACTCAAAAATGTTCATATCTCTCCCCTGAACCTCAGCACATTTTAAGTCTAAGGGCGGTATTCATCGACCAATATTAAACTAAGAGCTTCGTAAACCTATTCACCAATGGTTATTAGTGCATATTTACGAGCGCTCATAAGACTTGAGAGTGATCCCGACCACTCTTAAGTTGAGAGCAGTAATAACTTCGAAATTCGAAATCAGCTGTCGTTTGTTTACAAAATGGAAGGGAAGGGAAGGAAGCCAAATCTTTCCGATAAGGAAAAAGAACAAATAATTAGTATTGTGCTTAAATACGCCAGCATAATAAATTGCAAAAAAACTGACTGCATCAGCACCGTGGAAAAAAAGAAGTGCTGGTAGCAATTAACGGATGAGTTTAATGCTTCCAGCACTTCGTTAAAAAGAAGTTCAAAGCAATTAAAAGCATACTTCCAATGCTGGATGAAGTGTCAGGAAGATCGCTCATATTCGCACAATAAATTGAATAAAAGAATACAATATGTTAGTCTAATTTAAATTAAACGAATCGATTTTGACAATTAACATTTTCAATAACAGTTCAGAAACTCATTTTAGAACGCGTTTGGACATTCGAGTTTTATTTTTTCGCATATTCGAAATAGCATAGATACAAACCTAAGAGTGCTTGGTGAATACATCGAAAAAACTTGCTGTTATGAGCCTCATAAACTAATAATCGATTTAAGAGCGCTTGATAAATACCGCCCTTATGTTCCTTAGTTCTTCGCTATGAATTCGTTGCCCTTTTCCTGTCGACGTTCGCCGGCCAAATAACTTTTTGCCAAAAACAACAAACGAAAACAGACGCAATAATAATTGTAGGAACAAAAATGTATTATTTAATTTTCATGAATGAATATTTCTCAGTTTATTCCTTTATTTGTATGTTGATTACATAAGTTACTAACCATTTACCAAAATAGATGTTTTCGTGGTGAAACGAAACAGAAAAAAATTAAACTGTGGGAACGCATCCATCAGCTGATCGAAATCACCAAATACACTAAATACAGTCAGTATTCTTTTCTTAGCCTTCGCTCTTCATTTGCCCCACGAAGCGAGGGCATTTATCCCTTTTCACTGCACTCAAATTCCCTCGATTTTTTTATGAAAAAATATTTCTTCTAAAAGTAAAGTTGGTATTATTCGGAAAGTAATTCACAATAAATTAACCTTGAGTATAAAAATCGCAGTTTGTTAAAGGCTGGTACGCTGATCAAGTGAAGTGAAATTTTCACTCCTCTCCAAAAAGTGCTGTGAAATAGAGAGTGAAATATTTTGTTGGAGATTTTAGTTGGAGAAATTTATGCAGGGTGCCTGAGCTCAAAAGTTTTTTTTTGTGGCAGTTCAAGAAGATCTTAGGTTACCTATTAAATAAAGAATACTCCAATATTCAACTCTCGCACTTTTATTTTACCTACTAGACAAGAAAACAGCTGGAAGAAACAAATTGGAAACTTCACTTTTTGCGAATCGTGATGCAGTAAATTGTATTGACTCATAGAAGATATTTATCCGTGTTCAACCACAACAACAATAAGTTATTGCTAAAAAAACCAATTCTACAACCATTATGGACCTACGGCACCAGTTGTGGGTATGACCGCTCCAAACTGATTTCTAAAAAATGAAGGTCTTTCAAAAATATTACAAAGGAACAAAGTCATATTCAATGCACAACGCTGATCTAGATATTGAATCAGTATAGAAAGAAGTCGAACAAGTTCCTTAAATGCACAACGCGAATTTATAAATACAGGCAGTGTAATCAGGATATTAAGGCGGATAAAATATGTTGATCTATTAAAATTAGCTAAGTCAATATATTTTCTAACAAAAAAGTCCAGAAATTCTACAAACGAGGGATCTTTCGATTAGCGAATGGCTAGGCACATTCACATTCGGTTGGCAAAAGTCATTGCTTTCGGGAGGTATTTTAGATTGGCTGAAAGGCCTTCCCTATTGTCGAAGCATCTCTAGCGTACCTACTAGTTCTTGAATGACTTTCGATAATTTTCCCTTCCAGCGAACCTCCAAAAACACAAAAAAAAAATGGTTCGTATTTTGTTCATGACAATTTTAACAGTTTTCAATTTGGCAAATAATGTCTGATTTGTAAAATAAAAAGGACAGTCGTCAAATTTAAACAATTAACAGTGCATGTAAATTATACATATTTTTAAAGATCATCTGCTGGTATTGCTTGAACAAAACTGGGTAGAAAAATATTCTAGAGGCACCCTGCTTATGGAAAAGGCCATCCGTGCCACGAACTATTTGTACACCTAACATTATCGCACTATATTCAATGAAAATACAATTTTGCAAGTGCGAAAAACTTATCATCCTCTTAAAGAAACATCTGAAATTCCAATAAATTTCTAAACCACTTCCTACAAATCATTTTTCACGCTGAAATGTCAAAAATTTAATGCGACGGACAATAAAAACCAAGTGAAATAGCTGCGGAGAGATTTTAGTATCGCCACCTACGACTCAGTTTTGGAAGCGATATTTTCCACTCGAACTGCGTACCGCCTAGTGAAATTTTCATTTGGAAAATTCATTTTGACATTTCGCAGTGAAAAATTTGTATGAAAAATTGGATTTCACTTGAACAGCGTACCAGCCTTAACATTATAATTATTATTTCTTGGTACTAGAAATCTTTTGCTGCTGAGTGTCAGTATTTCATTATACCCCCTCCATTCACTTTTTTTTGTTTTGTTGCTTGACACGTGTATTCACCGATACGAATTTTAAGAGAGAATTTTTCTTTCAAAATTTGCGGGGGGAATCGGGTAGGTGCGCGGGAGCTGACGGTCTATTTAATACTTAGTTTATGCAGTGGCCATGGCCATAAACTAAGTACCTATTAAATAGACCGTCAGCTCCCACGCACCTACCCGATTCACCACGCAAATTTCAAAAGAAAAATTCTCTCTTAAATTTCGTATCGGTGAATACGTGTGAAGCAACAAAACAAAAAAAAATGTGAATGGAGATGGAGCGGGTATAATGAAATACTGACACACTCAGCAGTCTACATCGTGGAATTTCTACCTTTTGTGGACATTTTGTTGCCCGAAAAACGATTCGTACAAACAAAAATAAAGCATTAAAATATTTTAAGTATCATGAATCTGGCGAAAAAACATTGCAACACACTAAATGTCCATAAAAAAGATATTATGCCCAAAACACATGTGCAGAACCCACTGCGCAGCAAGATTAGAATACACATGTTGATATGGTTATAGACACACGTAAATTCTGCACTCACTGCAGTACTGCAACATGTCTCTATTTCTAAATTTGCTGCAAAATTCAAACATACCACAACACAAAAGAAAATAAATTGCAATTTCAAGTATTTGGCATCATCGGCTTTTGACACTGCTGGTTGTGTTTGTTTTTGTTTTGGTTGTAAACACATCAGCTGCTTAGTCGGCGAAAGACAGTTGCCATATTAGCTGATGCAATGGATGTCAAACAATTTTCCGCACATCTGTTTTACTTGCAGCACTGCACTCTGCGCTGCGTGCAGAATTTCTGCACATGTGTTTTGGGCATTAGTCTTTTAGCAAACAAATTTCTAGTACAAAGAAATAATCATAATGTTAACAAACTGCGATTTTCATACTGAATATTAATTTAATGTGAATTTCTTTCCGAATAATAGAAACTTTACTTTTAGAAGATATATTTATAATAATCGAAGGAATTTGAGTTCGGTGAAAAGGGATAAATGCCCACGCTCCTCGGGAAAAATAAAGAGAGAATGCTAAGAACACTGACTGACTGAGCTAAGTGTATTTGGTGAGTTTCGATCAGCTAATGGGTGCGTTCCCACGGTTAAAATTTTTTATTTAATTTCACCACGAAATCATGTATTTTGGCAACTGGTTAGTAACTAATATAAATAAAGGAATAAACTAAGAAATATTCATTCATGGAAATAAAATAAGACATTTCTGTTCCTACAATTATTATTGCGTCTGTTTTCGTTTGTTGTTTTTGGCTAAACGTTATTTGGCCGGCGAAAATGTCTACAGAAAAAAGGCAACGGATTCAAAATCTTACCTTAAAATGTGTTGGGGTTCAGGAAAGTGATATGAACATTTTTGAGTCGAAATAATTTTTGAGTTATAATCTTTTTGTAAAGTTACCGTATGTAATAACAGAAAACAAAAAGGGGGAACAAATTATATTTTTAACAAAATTTGCAACAATTTAATAAACAATCGAATTTCAAATTAACGTCATTAATGAAAACAATTGATTCAGTCAAAAAAAAAAAATACGTATAATGGTTATTTAGAAAATAACTTTTTTGTGCTATCCATTTAATTTGGCCTGTTGTTTTTTTATAATACTTTGGTGCAGACTATACTTAAACTGCATTTTATATAGTCTTCATTAGTAATATTTTAAATATAGCTTTTACATGGCACAATAATTAAAACTAATATATAATATTATAACTTTACGAAATGTTACCATCCAAAAATAATTTGCACCCTCATAGCCCTCAACAAATAATAGGACATCAAATAAATTTTTAGAAATTCTGATGACCAACCAATTCGTGGTTGGAAATCAATTTATGAATTTATTTTCTTTAAGCTAAAATACATTGTAAAATTCCAAAAAGTTATTGGTAGACACCTACCGATTTTATTTTATATTAGCGAAAGATCAATATTACCATTATTTACAACCACAATGTAAACATAAACATCCCGTAAAATTATCTATGTAAAATTAGAAAATACTAATAATATCCGTGTTTTTTGAGCTTCGATCTCAGCAAAGCAACCTAAAGTAGGATTTTCAGCACGCAATTACAACAACTATTGCGAGTCTCGAAGTGTCAAGTCTAGCGCAGTTGTTGTAATTGTGTGCTGAAAAAGAAAATCCTAATTTACTTTGCTTTGCTGAGATCGAAGCTCAAAAAAACAGGTCTGATATATTCGTTTTAATGAAATAAATGTAGGTACTGAATTCACCACTCCAGACCCACCATTTTCTTAACACGACACGATAACTGCCATATATTTGAATTATTTGAATTTTTCCCAATGTCACCACAGAATGAAGTGTCAGCCATCTGTCAGGTTGCTATATGCGAGTGTATGCGTGCGTCTATTCTACTTTAACATGGCACACATACTTTCGCACATAGAAACACGGAAAACAGCTTGTAGGCAAACTCTCTTAAGTTGTCGGATCTGACGGTCTATTTAATACTTAGTTTATCGCCATGGCATGGCCAGTACCAGTACTCAGCTCTGGGAAGAAAAAAAGAGATACAAACAAATGTTCACTCAGTATTCGGTAGTCAAAATGAACTTTGTGAGAACCGCGAATAACTCGAAAAAAGGCGGGTTATTTTCTACAATGGGTGTTGAACAAAGAGGTGTCAGACTCAGACAAAGTACTCAGGGAAAAAAAAAAATAGATAACAAGCAAATTTTCTTTCAAAATGAACTATAAAGTGAGAACTTTAATAACCCGACATATTTTGGGTTACCTTCGCTTTGTCGCGACGAGACGATGACGATGTTGTATGAAAATGGATACACACAATTTTTATATGAGTGTTTTTGTGTGTGTACCATTTAGTGAGTATTCAAATTCATTTGGTAGTGTTTCATGTATATGTATATTCGGTTTTTGGTAGATAGATAGTGTTGTCTGGTGGAGATTTCAAAAGGTAACTCGGTAGGAATCGAGTTATATGGACGTCACGCCACTGCTACCTACTTTAAATCATATCCAAACTGGTTATACAATTAAGCAGGGAGAGCAAAAAGTTATTGAAAAATATCGCAAGCGGCAAAAACCCTTACAACACCAAAGAAAAAGCTATAATGCTTGGCCACTTTGTTTTCATTTTCAGTAGGTATACCTACACACAAAAAACGACGAAATTATGAATACATAGCGAGGTGACGAGTGCACCAGATGCCTAATTTCTTCTGCCTCTGCCTTCTACTTGTTATGTATTGCTGGTAACCCTATGCGTAGTTTTTAAGTGAATCATTTTTGACAAGAATTATCATTTTCTTAATACTATACGTATTAAATGAACTAAAATAAAGTTGTTGACATAATACTGCTGTGAGACAGACTTGTCATTGGGGAATGTTCGCGAATTTAAAGGGAAATGCAAAATCAAAAGTCAAAATACGCGAAAGTACTTGTCCTGGTGATCTTTACAACATTGTAGTATCATCTCTTACCCCTCTGCTGCACTTGACATCCTGTTCCATCTGGCACGCATCGATATATTCAGCAGGCAAACGGCAGCTTCTGCAGCCGTACGCCTCAAAGCTACTTCACAATGGACCAGCAAAACAACAACTGGCCAAGCCGCTATCCTGAACGATTTGAAGAACTACAGTTCGATAAGAACTTCCAGATCTCGATTCCCACTAGATCATTCTGGGAGGAGGGAGCATTCCTGGATGATGATTTTAGGTGGAGAACCGGCTCGACATGTCTAGCGACAAGACATATAATCAGCATATCAGTGCTACAATAGGTGTCATCACAGGACACTGTCTCATAGGCAGGCATTGAACAAGGCTTGGCGTATTTTCAAACGATTTTTGCAGAAGTTGTCTTGACGAGGAGGAGGAAGAAACCATACTCCATTTCCTCTGCACCTGTTCGGCTCCGGCTCTCTCACAAAGACGAAAACTCCATTTGGGATCGTTCTACTATAATGATCAGAACGATCTAAAAAAACATAGACATTCGTAATCTCCTTGGCTTCATCAGAAGCTCTAATTGGTTCAACGAGTACGAAGAATTGAATTTTAGATTCATGTGGTATCGCAAGGGACCTTATGATGGTCTCAGTATGTCGGCTTACCGGCAGCCACTTCAACCTATGAACAATATTTATGTTGCACTGCGCGAACTCTTCAAGCGCCCTTGAAAGTCAGATACGAACTGCGATCTTGACTCACTTGACGAGCTGCATTGTGCAGTCCTATACTAATACTACGACACCTTTGAGCAGAAGGGGATTTCCCTGTTCAATGAAGCTGTACCTACTTTACAGGTAAACAACTCGGCCATCCTGTATTGCACTGTCCTCAGTGCACCTAGCTAAACTATTCTTCTTTTTTTCGCAGTGGCACTCAGCCCTTTTTTTTTGTTTCGCACTTAGCCGTGACACACAGCCCTTTCTTTTTGTTCCGCACTTAGCCGTGGGCACTCAACCCTGTGTAGGTAAACATCTAAGCGCGCGTTGTTGGAACCTGGTGGAGTAATTCCACACATTTAACTTGCGGGGACGGAAGTTTCGTCCCGGTGTTTTATCATTGCATACGTTTTATCATTGCATACGTTTTTAGCATTGCATGCATTTATGAGCTGGGGCATATTAATTTTAGCTTTTTTTTGATGTGAAATAAAGCATGTTTTTCATATATGATGGTCTCACATTTCTTCCCTGTGACGGTCATCTCGAGTGCCAAATCTTTCGTGAATTACCAGGCACGCAGAAATCACAGCTGGACAACAACTAACAAAAATGTCGTAGACCAGCACCTGTACAATATGCAATGCAAGCCGAATGAAATTCCAATGATGCTTTCATTGACTGTATAACAGTTGATGTCATTTAACTTGCGGTAGGCATGCCTGTCGTAAAAGGCGACTAAAATCCAACCTCCGTATACCGAGCGTGCAGTGTATACAAAAAATGCAATGAACAAAACGAAAAGATTTATTACCCCAGGTGGAAGTCCAGCTTTACTGGAAAATCCACCCTCTTCGGAGGTCGGCTCTACGGATTCTGGGGAGAGCCGCTTATTGCAATCCGTTCACCCTTTTATTAAAAGTTCAAGGGTATCTCGATCGCCTCCATCAAGATCGAACAACCCCGGGAAAAGAAGTCCGCCGGGAGCGCCAGCGCGTGAAAAACGGGACTCAGTGAAAGATATAAGCTCTGAGGAAGAAATTAAAACACTCCGAATCAAGAAAATGGATCTACTCTATCAAACTCTGAAGAAAGAGATAGAACTGTCAAAAGAAGAAAATAATGTTCTAAGGTTCTTCGCCTGAAGTCGAGCCTCTAAGAGAACAAACTCCTAAAGTACCGCAAGAAAAACAACTCCGAGGACAAATTCGTCCACCGTCTCCAATAAACGTCGTTGGGGTAACGGAGTATAATAAGTTACACAGCCTCCTTAAAGGAACAATAACATCGGAATTTAAGGTAACATCTTTGAGGAATAATGCGTGGAAAATTAACGTCGTTAACCACGAAGACTACCGGGCATTGTCCCAAAAGCTTAATACCGAGAAGATCCAGTGGTATACTTTTGAAATAAAGTCAGAAAGGCCACATCGTGTTGTAGCGAGGGGACTCCACCCCCCATTCACCAAAGAAGAGGTTATAAACGACCTCCGTTCCAAAGGGTTTAAAATTCTTGATGCCGTAAATACCTATCATCAAGAAAGAGAAGCAAAAAACGGAAGAAGATAAGGACATCCTGGTAAGGCGTATACTTCCGCTCTTTATGCTTGCCTTCGATAGGTCTGATAATATCGAAGATATCTACCGAATTAAAACTATAGTTAATATTGTGGTAAAAATCGAGCCCATGCTCAACAATTCCACAGTGCAAACGTTGCCAAGAATTCAATCATACGCAAATGTATTGCAAAAAAGAGCCGCGATGTGTAAAATGCGCCGGAAGTCATTTCTCCCAAGACTGTGGAGCAAATAAACAATCCTCCGCTACCTGTGCTGATTGTAAGGGAAAGCACCCGGCAAATTATAGAGGCTGTGAAGTAGCTAAGGAGTTGCAAAAACGGAGAGATGCGCTACTCAAACAACAAAATAAAAAAACAAAGCCGCTTACCACGATAAAGCGTAGGACCGCCCAGGAGGTAGTAGGCAATATAAAACCTCCGGTTCAAAAGCGTAGCATTGTCAGAGAAAGAGCGACAATAGAAAGGCCCTCGACCTCTGTTGTCAATAGAAATGCTACTGAAAAGTTACCATCAGGAAAGCCATCGAATAGTGGCCCTCTGACAGCCAGAGTGGCCGCGGCATTCGAAGGAGCAAAAAACGTTGAAACTTCGCCGGACCCTGTTTCTCATGTTTTCTCAGTTATTCTCGAGAAACTTGAAGAACAATGTAAAATAAACAAAATTATTCTCGATCGCTTGGTTAAGCTCGAAAATAATTCACGGAAAACGCGTGCTTCAAAAATAGCATGAATGAAAAACCAATATTAAAAATATGCACTTGGAATGCAAACGGACTTTTACAAAAACTCGGCGAATTGGAAATATTCATACGCGAGAAAGATATTGACATTTGCTTGATTTCTGAAACTCACGTGAAAAAGGGATCGAATTTAAAAATAAAAAATAAAAGGCTAAAAGGCTAATGATTTCCAAGCTTGTCACCCATCGGAAACGCCAGAGGTGGATCATCATTGCTTATTAAAGACTGCATTGAACAATACGAAGACCTGAAGATAGAGCTTGAAACTATGCAACTGTGCACGATTCGAGTTACAAATAGTCAGCGTACTCTTAGAATTTCATCGATCTACTGCCAACCGCGTTCCGCGATTGAAAAAGTGATAATACTAACCTGCTTAAATCGCTCAAACCAAATTTCATTATTGGCGGCGATTTTAATGCGAAGCACACGTTCTGGGGCTCCAGATACATCTCGCGAAAAGGTAGAATGCTCTATGGGCCAGGTATGGAATGCAGTTGCGATTTCCTCTCGACGGGCAAACCGACCTACTGGCTAACTGATACTTTAAAACTCCCTGACCTGATAGATTTTTTCGTTGTGAAAGGAATACCTACCAACCACATTAAAGTTGAAGAGAGCTTTGATCTATCATCTGACCACTCACCGGTTATTTTAACATTGAGTGTAAAACTAGCCAATAACCTAGAGCCAGCGAGATTAACTGGTAGAAAAACTAACTGGGAAGGCTTTAGGAACGAAATAGAAGAGAATGTTGAACTGAGTGTTCCACTTACGACACCCTATGAACTTGAGGTTGAAGTTGATCGCTTCGTCGAGATCGTACAGCTCGCCTCCTGGAATAATACGCCTAATCCAAGGAAAACGCCGGCCAAATACGGGCTACGATATCCTTCCGAAATAAAAGAATTGGTCAACGAAAAAAGAAAAGCGCGTAAGAAATGGCAACAGAGTCGCGCTCCGCAACATAAAGCACATTTGAATTATTTGTGCAATTTGTTGAAGACAGTTATTAAGGATTTTAAAAATCGTGCGATAAGTTATTACCTTGAAAGTTTAACAGGAAAAAAGATTCCAGTTATTCACTTTGGAAAGCTGTAAAAGGCACCAAAAGGCCCAAAACCCCCACGCCGCCAATCAGAATAAATCGAAATGAATGGGCAAGGGAAGATAAGGTAAAAGCACATGTTTTTGCCGCTCAACTAGAAGAAACTTTTAAGCCGTACGATGGCCAAGGGATCCACAACAATACTAATAGGGCGGAATTACAATCTGACGATTCAACACTCACTAGTGCAACGCTAAGTGAACTAAAACGTGAAATCGAATCCCTAAAACCTAAGAAAGCTCCTGGTTATGATTTGATCACCGGAGAAGTTCTCAAATCTCTACCAAGGAAAGCATTAATTAAGCTTCTTCATATTATAAATGCTGCGCTCAGACTAAAACAAGCATTCGACAATTGACCAAGTACTTAGAACTACTAAAGTAATCGAGAAAGCATTTGAAGAAAAAAAGATTTGCTCAAGCGTATTCCTTGACGTCTCACAAGCCTTTGATAAGGTGTGGCACGACGGCTTGAAATTTAAATTACGACAAGTTCACCCCGCAAGCCTATATGATATTCTAGAATCATATCTCGGGGATAGAAATGGAAACGAATACTCGGAGCTTAAAGAAATTTCGGCAGGTGTACCGCAAGGAAGCGTCGTTGGTCCGCTTCTCTATTTGTTATATACTCGTGATATACCAAGGGAAGATGGCACTACCCTTGCTACGTTCGCCGACGACACAGCTATCCTAGCAGCAGGTAATACAATCGAAGAAGCGACTACAAAACTGCAAGCCGCAGTGAATAAGGTAAATGGATGGACAAGGAACTGGCGGATCGCCCTCAACGAAACTAAATCTGTTCACGTGAATTTCACTTATTGAAAAACTAATGACTTGCCAATTTTTCTAAACTTGGCCCGAATACCCTTTGCAAACGAGCCCAAATAACTGGGAATGACACTCGACGCAAAGCTGAAATGGAATTCGCACGTGAAAATGAAACTCGATATCAAAATATAGAGAAACGTACTGGTTACTCGGAAAACATTCCCAGCTCAGTACTGAGAACAAACTGCTTTTATACAAGCAAGTGCTAAAGCCGGTGTGGACCAACGGTATACAACTTTGGGGTTGTACCAAGAAAACAAATGCAAATATTCTACAAACGTACAGTTAGGGAACTCCTGAGTTATAGTTTCAAAATAATGTATTTTGTTATGAGTATTTGTTAAAAATTCATTATTTTCAATAAAAAAGCTATAGAATGTTCATTCTAGACTTGTTTTCATTACTTTTGGACAAAATTTAAGAAATTATACAAATCTTGAAAGCAGTTTTATTTTCTAGATTGTTTTCGAGATAGAGTCTTTCGAGATTTTTGTACTTTCTAGATTTTGACCTCATTCGAGATTTATCAAATTCATTTTCGAGATTTTAACCATTCTATTTTAGTCGTTCTAGTTAACGTCATGATCCCATTTCTGAACGATTCAATCGATTTTATTAATGATATGGGAGGAAAATGCAGTATTATGTTAATTTTTGTTTTTTTTTGGAAGCTGCGTTAGGATCGGACAAAGCATATTATTGTCTCGATTTTTAACCAAACTACATAGAAATACTCTTGTGCGGTGACGTCCGAAGCTTCTGCTCAGTTAAGAGCTTTGACCTATTTCGGGTCAACGACTCAGACTCTCGTCCGTTTGTTTTTCGTAAATTACAGTCACAAAACCATATGCTAAAACAGTCAACAATTTTTTTTTTTCTATCTGGATAAGTAGCTAAGAATATTTTAATAAATAAAAATGAAAATTTAAACTTTTGCAGCGACTTTATAAATATTCATTACCAAAGTTTAAGGTTGGACGTCATCCAAATTCCGTGGATGGGACCATAAAAGGTATTATTCCCGAAAATGTTTGACCAACATTTTTCGAACCTACTAAGAACACATATATCTAGTTAGTCATTTTGGGTTAATAGATACTACTAACGCCATTAATTTTTCTTTGTAAGAAAAACAAAAATTTCTTAGTTCAATGAAATTAAAACGGTTCCATGTCCATTGCCCAACAACGTTATCTCTGTATCAAAGACAATTTATTGGAGAAGCTGATAATGGCAATCATCACTCCCGCAATCGATCTTGAGTTCAGTTAAGATTTGTATACAGGCCAACGTACATCAACAAAGCTGAGTAGTGAATACGCATTTGAAATAGGTTACTAGGTTGTGCTACTATTTTAACCGATTTTTTTATAAAGGAAAAAAAAAATACGAAAGATAAAAGTTCAAAGGTAAAACTATAATTATTACCATCTCACATCGAATGTAAGTCAAAATACATTTAGCTTCAAATTTTACCATCCAAATTTTGTATGAGGTATCCGCCTTTCTAGTTTTCTGCTCTATTTATTATGTTGCACAATTCACCACAAAGGGTCTGACAAAATATTCATTCCCAACATGATTGAATTTGCCATTAATGAACTTTAGTTATTTTCATATTCTCCGAGTATTTTAATTATAGAAAGGCCAACTCTTGATAGTGATAAAATTATATATAATAGATCAAATAAGACATTAAGCAATTAGTGCACTTTACTTTAGATAACCGCAATTGAAATATCTTGTCATTCATATTTACTTATACGTATAGGTGATATCTTTTTATCTTTCTCATAAATTTCCAGGTACGTTTTTATTGCATTGAAAGTTTCGGCGCTGCTAAGAATACTTTGTGGATCAAAATGGTTTTTGTAATTATTCTTGTAATAGCGTTGATTGGGTTTTCAAATGCTGGTAAATATGGAATGAATTAATAAACGTTCTGTAGTTCTGTGATTGTTCTACCTTTCTGTATATAGACAATTGGCCTAAGCCCTACTTTCTTGATGCTAATTCTGATGTTATTTTACAAAATTACGATGTTTATCAGAGGATAAGCCTTGATGAAGAACTTTTCGTTCCTTTTACATTAGCTAAAATCAATTACAATGGTAAGTCTTTGAAAGAAATAAAAAATAAAAAACCAAAAAACCCGACTGACTGTAAAAAAAAGCGAAAGCGAACCGAATGACCACTTTGAATCTAACCTGTCATGAAGTAACTGAAGTAAGAGATTGACCAGACCAATCTCAATTGTTAAAATTCGTAGTTACGTGTGGTGGCTAGATTGGCTAGTCCTACAATCTGACAAAAATATGCGCAGCCACCGACTGCCAATTAGTTATACTTGAAAGTGTCTTGTTTTAATATTTTGTACAGTCAGTCGGGTTTTTTTGTTTTTTAAATTAACTTTTTTTATTTAAATAAGTTTTTGGAGTAAATATATTTCCATACAAATTCCGCAATTGTGAGCTTCCGTAAGATTTAAAGTTTAAATTTGCTTATTAGTAAGTACGACGCAAACTACAATTTTTTCAAAAGATTAAAAATACATGTACAAAGTTAAATTTCCATATAACAATTAAAAATTGTATGGAATGTGTAAAATGTATATGTATTTACAAAACAAATATTAAACCGTTTCTTTTGTGAATGGTATGCATTATATTTATTTGTCAGCGTTTTTGGAGTGTGGCTGGAGCACTTTACCAAAATCTTTAAAGCACATCTATTTCATGTCGATCGCAAATGTAGTGTTCGAATGCTTATGTAATAAAAATAACTAGTATCGCTTGTGGTCGAAAATCTACCATACCTTTTATAAGTAGTTATGTATACTAAAAAACGTACTATTATTTTCGTTATTTATTTATTTTTTTTTTATAAACGAAACGAAAAGGTCGACATCTATATGTATATCGAAAAAAAAATGCGTAAATGAGCTGCTCCAACGGAAACAGACTCTAATCTAAGATGATTTATATTTAAATAGGTACGTTATTATGGTAATATGGTGGCGACAAATAATAAATAATTCCCCTAAGTAAATTTCTTACAATTATTGCTTATTTTTAAGGGCAGGTAAATTTGCATACCTTTATGGGTTTTAATCTAAGATGATTAAATACGTTACTATGGAAATGTGACGGCGACAAATTGACTGTCACCAAAATCCTGTTATTACCTGTTTTGTATGGGGCATTCATAACTTAATTTTACCAGTCTTAATGGCGACATATACCCAGGATTTTGTGTTTGTGCACATCTATGGCACATCACCTTTCAAAAAACATATGTTTCATTCTCCTCATTTCATATTAAATAATAAAAAAATCGTACGGAAAGCTCGGATGTTCACGTATTAATATAATGATTACATTCAATTTAAAATAAATGAATTTATGACTAAATGCAGACAAGACCGCAATTATGAATTTGTACATCAGAAAGTAATTTATTTCACAGTTCAGTGTATTGCATATCTTCACATTTCTCTCAGACATTTGTGTGGAAAAAGCGTTTTCTTGTTTTTTTTTTTAATTAATATTTTTATAATATGTTTAGCCTATGATAGGTACCGCAGGGAAAAAAATCGGTCAAGCCGTTTGGGCTACAGGGCGTCCCGTAGTAACGTACATAGGATACGCGCGAAACCCATAACCCTGCCTGTGTTTTAATTTACTTATTCAAATTCAAAGCCAGAAGCATTGACAATCCTTAATTCGTTTAGACAAAGCATGGATAATTTCAATCGCTTTTTAATTTTCGCGTATACGTAGCAGGATTTGAAGTTTGTGGTCCTACAATTCAGGAAAAATTTTTTTGGTCACACGTTTACTTCAATATCAATGGCTCTTTCCAAGTAACAGTTTCAAATCAGTTTTATTTCGTTATAATCTCAATGCACCACTTCCAATAAAAATGCAAAAACAGCTACGCAAAACTTCTTTTTAGAAAATATTACATACTTCTTCTATTTTCAACCATATTGAATATGAACCTTAAAATAACTCCAACCAATTAAAGCTTGTGTAATCAGAAACTCCCACCTTATTTTCACACACATCCATCGGCATATTCAGTGTATGGTAATGCCAATTCAAAAACAAATCGTCGGCTGATTTCTTAATTGTTCAATCTACCAAAGTTTAAAATGTTCAGCAGAGGACTTTTTGTCTTAATTTTTGCTTGTAAGTTTTTGCCTAAATATGCAATCGACTTCAAACAAAAAAAAAATTATATATTTGGTGGTTATGATGATCTACAAGATCATCCAAAAAGGAGATTGGACATATACTAAACCTTTGAGAAAAGTAGTGACATTGAACATTTTTTTGGATAGGTATTAAACAAACAAGAACACAGAGCACTCTTCCTGAAGCAACATGAATATGTATGGGCTTAGAAAAGAAAACTCCAGAATTTATTTTATTATTTTAGTAGTACAGTCTTTTCAAAGTGAGGTATGGAGGTAGTTCAGTTTTAAAAAGTAAATAACAAAATTCAACCAACACAAAAAAAATTAAAAAGAGAAGAGTGTAGAATTCAACGTCACATAATGGCAACCAAGGGAGCATTGATTTTATATCATTCTTTTTCTCTTTAGAAAGTATGTTTAATTTCATTGTTTTGCACTTTTGGCAGATCACGTTTTATATCATTTGATTTATTTGATCTCTCTTTCTTTTTAATACGTTGTGGCATAATTGAAACACTATTGTCGTTTTTAGTTGGGCAAACAGATAAATCTTTTTTTGCATATATGCCAAAAAAATCTTTATAAACGAATTATTAGTATCAGAAACTGCTAAATAAATAAATGAAATGAAAAATGATCTCATATCACTTCGGAAATCTCAAATTTTTCTCAGATTTTACACATAGTTTCACTAACACCAATGTTTATGACACACGGGCGTCAGTAACGAATTGTTTATCGGTGGATTGCTTTTTTAACTGAATTATTTTTTTACGCGTATGGGATCGAGTTTTTATATCATACTAGCTGGCCCGGCGAACTTTGTTCCGCAAAAATTCGTTAATGTAGTTAATTAATGAAATTAATAATTCCTAACTTTCGCTTCCGGTCAATTTAAATTATTTATTCAAAATGTATATTAAAACAAATACAATTACAATAACCACAGCGATTTACTTGTCGGCCTACATATCGCTTTTTCACTGACGTGCTTTATGGTACATAGCATTTTTCGTTCCATTTACGGGTGCGTACACGTACAAAGTGAGATGTTTGCCGACACGTGAGCACGCCACATACAATTGACCAATTGACCATGTGAGAAACATAGAACGCTATGCATATGCAGATGACGATTTTGTTGTTGTCTATCTCGGTCTCCAGTATGGACGACTGCATGATATTCTTTCCCGAAGTTCTGACATATTCTCTCGATTGTTAATATTCCGATCTGACTGTTCGTCCTGACTTTCTGCGACGTGACACGTTAGACCTTCTCACTGGCGGCATGATCAACTTAGTCTTGGAATCCCACACAAACATTCATCCCCTATTATATCAAAGTCCCCTGTCAAAGTTTTGTTTTCGAGACATAAAGTAGCCTATGGCCTTCCTTGGGCCAGATCGAAACCATCAAGCTCTTTAAAAATTAACCATCCTGTCTCGAGTTAATAATAATAATAATAGTTGGCGCAACAGGTCTGTAGGGACCCTGGACCTAGCTTCTCGCAACCATTCGTTTTGTGTGAGTTTTTAATTTTTGGAACGAATGGAAGGGATCTACATTTTATACCGATTCCAAACGGCCGATTGAGAAGCTCTTTCAAGACAGTTATACTCGCTGCTTGTCAGACGTTCGCAAAAGGTAAGGTGGTGCAGTGAAAAAAACCCTGAATTGGAATTTGGGTTTTTGCGGGATTCGAACCTGGGACCCCTCGCTTAGTAGTCCAACACACTTAGCCACTGCGTCTGCGGCTCGAGTTATGCGCGTAAAAACTCAAAATGCTCAACAACTCTTGTTGCCTGTCATCATCGTCATCTCAAACATTTCAATTTACTCACTCATACTAATGCAAGGATCCTGAAATTACTTGGCAAACAAAAATGATGTGTTCAAACACCATCAAACAAATTGAAGTATCTTGTCCGTTTCAGAAAGCTACTTATGCTAACATAGTAAAACATAAGCAAACTTATTAGGTGTATTTGAAAAAAAAGATATTTCAAAATTGTTGACAACAACAATTTGCTTGGAAAATAATTAAAATAATTGACAACAATTGCTTTTAAAATTAAAAAAAAAATTTTGTATTTGATGTATCACTATACTCGATTTCTACCCCTTTTATTTTTTTTTCAAAGTGCATTTCCCCATACAAACTTTCATAACCTCTTTCATCCCCTCAAAGTTTTGTTTTCGCGGCCTATGTCCTTCCTTGGTCCAAAACGAAACCGTCAAGCCAAAAATCGTTGAAATCCAACAATCCGTTATCGAGTTATGCGCGCACACACGGACTTCACTGCCTTTTATATAATATAGATTATTTCGCAATGCATTAGGTACTATAAATTTGTGAAAATCAATTGAAATGGATTTCGAGTGCAAGTACAAAATGTTTTATTTTTTTGCTGACAATTTAATACACACAAAAACCAATAGAATTCAGGGCCGGCATTCTGTAAGGTGAAAACGTTTAAACGTTTTCGTCCACACGAACAGTTTGCTTCATGTAACATCAAAAACGAAAGAAATTCTCGTGGGCGCGAAAAAAAAACGAACGAAAACATTTTCTTTGACGTTTTCGCTTTTCTTGCTTCATGTAACCTTAAAAACGAACAGATTTTATCGTCTCCACGAAAGAAAACAAACGACAGCTATTTTGTTGACGTTTATCATTTTCCTATTGATTCTCTTTGAGTTTGGTGGTTTTAAGATTGTGCTGAATATTTGACTAGAAATACTAACAAACTATTTGTTGTTGACCAGCGAAAGCGACGAAAGTGAAATGGAAAATGAACACGTAAACTTAAAAAAAATTAAAAAAAAATCTGCGAGATTGTTCGAATCCTCTCACATTACCTGACAAAAGGTTGGTTTATTTAAATTTGGTTCTTAGTTAGAAAGTTATTTTTTCTTTTAGTTTTGTTCAACGTTTTAGGTTAAACATAGCTGCTTTTAAGTACGTGCTGGACAATATTCATTTGCATACAAGTACACAAAATACATACGTGCCTCCTATTTTAAAGCGTCAAAACAACTTAACGAACGTCAAAACAACTTAACGAAAATAAAGCTACATACTGAGACTGCCAAACTATAATTTTGTTGTCACACAGTTTCTCAAACCTAAACGAATGTGAACAAAAAAACGTTAGGAGTTACATGAAGCAGATTTTCGCTTTCGCGTGATTTATTTCGTTTTTTGAAACTCGAAAGTGGTTTTCGTTTCGTTATTTACAGAATCCCACCCCAGATTTCATGTTCGGTTTGCCTGCAGAAATCTGAAATCTCAGATCAAAATCTGAAAAGCCAAATCGAAAACGACGTAAGTTATTACTTATTAGCTTCTTCACCGTAACTCTCACGAAATTTTATACGTGGCAATTTATCATAATTAATTTTAATTTTTTCGCTATAGTAAAAAAAAACTTTTACCGCGCACTGCATAATTTTTAAGGACACATTTGCGTAATTCATGTCCTTGAGTTCACGAATAAGTGACAAAGGGTGTTAATGTCCAGGTACGGAAAAGCGTTGTTCAATGTGGATTTCCTTCCAGGAACTTGAATATTGCCAATGATGTTAATCGATTTATGTTTTGACGAAATACAGGAGTCCGTCCAGTGAATAATACCAGTTATATCTGGATTGTCCACAACTACAGCTCTCAGTATTTGGTTTGGTGCAATAGCTATAGCTATGTCGTTACCACTACATCTGCTTTGAGATTCATACCAAGCAGCAAAATAAGTTATTTTGCATGGAGATTGAACAAATGTGAATTATTTAGACGTTTTGTCATTTTCCATGTGAATTTGTTCAAACAGACACTAAAGTGGCATGAATCTGACGAAAAAACATTCAAACTACAATGCAACACACTAAGAGCCCATAAAAAAGAGATTTGTTTTTTAGCAAAAGATTTCTAGTAGCAAGAAATAATCATTATAACTTATAACTAGTATCGCTTGTGGTCGAAAATCGACCATACCTTTTATAAGAATGTATACTAAAAAACGTACTACTATTATTTTCGTTATTTATTTATGTTTTTTTTTTTTAACGAAAAGAAAAGAGCGACGTCTATAATAACGGGTGATTTTTTAGCTGGTTTGGTTTTGACAGCTGACGTGTGTTTAGTACCTTGTGTCACTGTCAAACAGCTTCAGTTTGGTTTGCAATTTAACCATGGATCGTCTTACAAATGAACAACGCTTGCAAATTATTGAATTTTACTATCAAAATTCGTGCTCGGTTCGAAATGTTCATCGCGCGCTGCTTCGTAAAATTGTGTTCAGCGATGAGGCTCATTTTTGGTTGAATGGGTACGTAAATAAGCAAAATTGCCGCATTTGGAGTGAAGATCAGCCAGAAGCATTGCAACAGCTACCAATGCATCCCGAAAAAGCCACTGTTTGGTGCGGTTTATGGGCCGGCGGCATTATTGGGCCATATTTTTTCAAAGATGATGCGAATCGCAGCGTTACTGTCAATGGTGAACGCTACCGAGCGATGATAACAAACTTTTTTTTGCCCGAAATGGAAGTTCTTGACTTGCATGATATGTGGTTTCAACAAGACGGTGCCACATGCCACACAGCACGCGAAACAATGGCGCAATTGCGAGGCGAGTTTGGTGAACAGTTAATTTCACGTTTCGGGCCGGTCAATTGGCCGCCTAGATCGTGCGATTTGACACCATTAGATTATTTTTTGTGGGGGTATGTCAAGGCTAATGTGTATAGGGACAAGCCCGCTTCGATTGACGCACTGGAAGCCAACATCCATGCATTCATTCGTGAGATACCGGCCGATATGTGTGAAAGAGTATGCCAAAATTGGACTCAGCGGATGGGCTACCTGAGACGCAGCCGCGGTCAACATTTGCATGAAATTATCTTTAAACATTAAATTGCAAGGTTCAAACTATCGATTCAAATAAATATTTCATTCATTTTTTCGAATTTTTTGTGTTTTTTTTTTTAAAAAGTTCTAAACCTCTTAAAAAATCACCCGTTATATGGAAAAATAAAGTGCACGATTGGGTCGAACAAAACTTTCTCGGTAAGAGTGTTCAAATGGACATAGAATTCCATATTTTTGAGTATGTTTAGCAGTTCATTTACTACGATGCACAACTCTTGCCCCCAGAGTTTTAACAGAATCATATTAAGAATGCTTATTATCTTTTAAATGTATTTTGGTCAAAATGGTTATAGCGGTTTTTGTAAAATTTGCCAGACAAAACAGTACCAAATATTGCAATGTTTTATTTGAAAAATAGTATTGCGTAACTATTTAGTTAAAAACCGATTGTGAGTTATTGTTCCGGATGTAAGCATTGCTTCGTTTTTTAAGTCTTATCGAAATCAAAGATAGGATTTGCGAGATATGCACAGTTTTTAAAATTAGCGTTTTCGTGCTTCGAATTGAAAATTGAGGATACAATAGTTTTGAAAACACCCATTTGACTCTAAGTTTGCATTTTGGTCAAAATTTATCGCCGTTTTCCGGTAAACTGAATTTATTTTTTTAAATGACTTTTTTTCAAAAATCCATTGTACGATAATATAAAGAAAAACTGAGTTTTCTATTAAGTTATAAATGACCACATTACCTCAGAAATTAATTTTTGTTACAATCGTATATAGACCGTTTTCGAGATAGGTATGTCGAAATTTCAAAAGTACAGTTGTACGAATTTTTAACCAAAAACTGGGTACACAGTCATGGTAATATCACCTACCTAAACTCAAATATAAATTTTGGTTGAAATCGTTAAAGACATTTTCGATCAAATCAAACTGGTATGATGGTTTATATGGGAAGTACCATTAATATTATGGCTGTGATGCGTTACTCCTACTCTCATCTCCACGTTGGTGACTGGTGGGTGCCTAGTACCTCGGCAGGAGATTGGGTATCCAACCCCTTTGGAAGGTCGTTGGTGGCAGCAGACGAGAGAGGGGGGGAGGAGTGTCCTTTCACTAAGGCACTCCCTCTGATCCCAGATGGCAGCGGAGAAATTCCCTTGGTGGAATCAACGGTGGCGTCTACAGTTCCAGTCAGGTTGAACTATTTAGTGTCTTCCCTATATGAGCTGCTCCGACATATTCGGATCCCAGGTCTATAGGGATCTCCAATACTGAGCCAGGGTGTTGGAAAGGAGTTGGTGGCGGATGAGCCCTTCATGGGCCAACGGCAGCGCTCAGATCCCGAAGTGGGTTACTGGTGCCGGTAACTCGGTCCCTCGTCCAAGGGGTATAAAATGGAACTGGCCCTCCAGGTAGGGGGTTGTGCGTCGGGGTAACTTCTCTACCACGGAAAAAAATAACTAGTTCAGAAGCAACTACAAGGACGGATCTACTGTTGACAACCCCGCGAAACGAAATAAGGACAACGATATTCGGATCTGTACGTGGAATGTTCGTACATTGAACAGACCGCGTGCAGCCGAACAATTAGCAGAGGCCATTGACTGCTATAAAGCAGACATAACCGCCATCCAGGAAGTGCGATGGGATGGGCCGGGCAAAAGAAAGATGAAAAACTGTGACATCTATTACGGTGCTTGCTATACGGAGCAGAAGCAGCGCTTATTTGGATGTGGATTTGTTATACGCGGCAGACTTAGGCAAGAAGTCTTGAGCTTTCGGCATGCGAGTGAACGTCTTATGACCATCCGCATCAAGGCAAAATTCGCCAACATAAGCCTAATATGCGCTCATGCCCCCACAGAGCAAAAGGACGACGCTACCAAAGATAGTTTCTACGAGCTCCTTGACCAGACATACGAGCAATGTCCTAAATATGACGTTAAAATCGTGTTGGGCGATTTTAACGCCAAAGTAGGAAAGGAGGACATCTATGGTAGGACAGTAGGTAAACACAGCCTACACGACACCACGTCTGGTAACGAACTGAGGCTGATTGACTTTGCTGCGGGGCGAAATGTCACTATAGCAAGCACACGGTTTCCTCATCTCAATATTCATAAAGGGACATGGCGGTCTCCGGATCAACAAACCGTCAACCAAATTGATCGCATTGCGATCGACGCAAGGCACGCTTCCAGTATTGCGGATGTCCGAACCTTCCGAGCGGCCAACATTGACTCGGACCACTACCTTGTTGTAGCCAAGGTACGAATGCGGATATCCAACACGCCTCAACAACGGAATACTGTGAGAAAGTACAATGTCGAAAAGCTGCAATCGCAAGAGACCGCCAGAATCTTCGCCGATCGCGTATCCCGATGTCTCACGACAAGTATTCCCGCAACAACAGCTAGCGCAGAAGACCAGTGGCAGCACTGCCAAAAAGCCATCATTAATGCCGCGACTGATGTGCTGGGTTTCGCACGACCGCCACCACGAAACCCCTGGTTTGACGAACAATGTCGACTAGCAAACGCAGCAAAACAAAAGGCATATAAAGCGGCGCTGCAAAGGAGGACTAGAGCTGCTCGCGAGCTCTACGAGCAAAAGAGTCGGGAAGAACATCGGCTTCTCAGAAAGAAAAAGAAAGAGCACGAGAAGCGCGAGATCAAAGAAATTGAGAGCTGCTACTCCAGGAATAAAGTACGGAAGTAAAAGGTAAAGAGAACATGCCAGAGCAACAAATCCCGTACAGAAACCTGTAGAGATAACGAAGGAAACCTCGTAGTAGAATCACAGTCGGTGCTGAGAATATGGAAAAACAACTTCTGCAGACTGTATAACGGCGACGAAGACCAAAATCCCGCTGTCAGGCAGAACGAACCATTCAACTTAGACGATGATAGCCAAAACTACCGTCCACCTGATCAAAGTGAAGTGAAGATAGCAATAAAACTACCAAGGCTGCTGGGCCTGACGGTCTACCCGCCGAGCTTTTTAAAGCAGCTGGAGATGACTTGGTGGAGAGCATGCACCAACTCATTTCTAGGATTTGGTCAGATGAATGTATGCCTGATGAATGGAATCTCAGCATCGTTTGCCCGATCCACAAGAAAGGAGACCACCTCAACTGCGCCAACTATAGAGGAATCAGTCTCCTTAACATCGCGTACAAGATCTTATCTGCAATATTGTGTGAACGCCTAAAACCGTTCGCCAACAACCTGATCGGCCCCTATCAGTGTGGTTTTAGGCCAGGAAAGTATAATAATAATATAATATAATTTTTGGCGCAACAGGTCCGTAGGGACCCTAGGCCTAGCTTCTCGCAACCATTCGTTTTGTGTGAGTTTTCATTTTTGGAACGAATGGAAGGGATCTACAATTTTATGCCGATTCCAAACGGCTAATTGAGAAGCTCTTTCATGACAGTTATACTCTCGGATGTTTGTCAGAATTCGCGAGAGGTGGCGCAGTGAAAAAACCCTGAGTTGGAAATTGGGTTTTTGCGGGATTCGAACCTTAACCCCTCGCTTAGTAGTCCAACACACTAACCACTAAGCCACTGCGCCTACCAGGAAAGTCCACCGTCGATCAAATTTTCACACTTAGGCAGATCCTGGAAAAAACCCAAGAAGTCCAAATCGATACTCACCATCTTTTCATCGATTTCAAAGCCGCCTATGACAGTATCTATAGAGACGAGCTATACAGAGCCATGTCTAGTTTTGGCATCCCTACCAAACTCGTCCGTCTGTGTAGGATGACGATGGAGAAATATCGCTGCTGCATCAAGGTCGGCAATGACCTAACCAAGACCTTTGATGTCAAAAAAGGATTTAGACAAGGCGATGCGCTGTCATGTGACTTCTTTAACATCATACTTGAACGAATTGTGCGAAACTCACAAGCTAACATACGAGGTACGATCTTTCAAAAGTCTGTACAATTACTTGCATATGCGGACGATATTGACATAATTGGACGTACACAGCGAGCTGTCACTGGCGCGTTTGCAAGTATAGACACAGAAGCGGCTAAAATGGGCTTAGCGGTTAACGAGGGCAAAACAAAGTATATGCTGTCAACAAGAAGGGACAACTAACATCGATGAATCGGGCAGAACGTCACAATAGATAGCTATAGCTTTGAGGTAGTAAAGGACTTTGTCTACCTTGGCTCTGCTATAACATCTGAAAATGACATCTCATCAGAAATCAAACGGAGAATAACTCTTGCCAACCGCTGTTTCTTTGGGCTGAGAAGGCAACTGTGTAGTAAGGCCCTCTCCCGAAAGACTAAGGAGACTCTGTATAAGACCTCATCATCCCAGTCCTGCAGTACGGATCTGAAGCATGGACTATTTCCAAAGCGGATGAAGATACCCTTGGTCGATTAGAGAGAAAAATTCTTCGTAAGATATTCGGTCCCGTCTGCGTTGACAGGTTTTGGAGGAGACGATTCAACGACGAAATATACGAGCTGTACAGCGACATCGACCTAGTCAAAAAACTGCGCATTGGACGTTTGAGATGGCTAGGACATGTAGAGCGAATGGACATCAACGCTCCGGCCCGCAGAGTTTTCGATTCCAACCCAGAGGGTCAACGCAGTAGAGGAAGACCTCGCCTAAGGTGGCGCGCACAAGTGGAAAACGACCTCAACCAACTTGGAGTGCGCAACTGGAGGCAGTTGGCTAAGGACCGGGCCAGCTGGAGAGGCTTGTTGGTTGAGGCCCTGGTTGATCCCGAACTGTAGCGCCACCTAAGTAAGTAAGTAAGTAACCATCAATATTGAGGTTACCTTGCAAAAAAAAAACCCTCCCGAACTGTAAGCCCAAAATCTCCAAATCCGAGGTTTGCACGTAATCCGGGAAGCTGTTTAGGCTGTAGGCCTGTGGAAGGAAGGAAAGACGGACAGACCTCTATCATCGTAATATCATAATTGATTAATATCTCGAGTTCGAAATTATGTACGAAAACAATATCTTTCTCTTACTACGTAATGGAGAAAGTTAAAAAACGTAAATGAGCTGCTCCATCGGAAACAGACTCTAATCTTAGATGATTTATAATTAAATAGGTACGTTACTATGGTAATATGGTGGTGTTGGCAACCATAATTAACATTGTAAGGTTGGCAGCACTAATATAATATATCGACGAGTCGAATCGAAAGCAATATTAAATTCAAGGCGTGGTACTCGCGTTACGAAAGCCTCTTCACAGAAGATGCGGTAAACCTGTCAGATCAGGCAAAAACACGATTAATGCTGAGAAAGCTGAACACGCGATGCCACCAACTCAACATAAACTCCATCTCACCACAAACTCCCAAAGATATTTCATTTAGCGATACAGTCAAATGCGTCAAAAGTATCTTTGGTCGACAGGAATCATTGTTAAGCTCGCGGTACAAGTGCTTAAAATTGATAAAGTATGACTTAGAGGATTACAATGAGTACACCGCGAAGGTAAACAAACACTGCCAAGAATTCAAATTGGCTGAGCTGACATCAGACCAATTTAAGTGCCTTTTTTTGTTTGTGGACTCCAGTCGCACCAGTATGCAGATATCCGAACGAAGCTGCTATCCTCCATCGATGGGCCAAATGCAGCAGGCACCACTCTCCAGAGTTTAGAATGTAATCGTATCTCTAACCTCAAGAGTGACACCGCCCTTGTTGAAATAAACAATGTCAATGCAGTCCAGCACAAATATCGTTCCGGAGCCAGCTACAAGCGAAAACCTCAGCAACATCAGAACCAGGTGCACCATAAACAACAGCAAGACAGCTGCGCACCAAGGAAAAACAACATCCAGAAGAAACCAATGGCGATACCCAAAACGTGTTGCTGGTTTTGTGGCGAAATGCAATATTCACGTGACTGCACATACAAAACACATGTATGTCATAAGTGCAACAAAAAACGCCACAAAGACGGGTATTGCGAGATGTCAAAAGGCAGTAAACAAACAAAACCATCGTCCACATACTCGAATGTAATCACGCGAGTAAAACATTTACGCTCGAACGATAATCGCAAATATATCAAGGTGCACATCAACAACATTGAGTGTAACTTGCAGATTGACACCGGTTCCGATATCACACTCATCAGTGAGCAAATGTGGAAACACACCGTCAGCCAAGCAGCCAGTCAGTTCGAAATGCATCCGGCGACTCCCTCGAAATCAGTTCAGAGTTTCAGTGTTCCGTCAGGTTCGGCCAGCGATCGTTCAAAAGCATCTGCTATCTGACACCAATCAAAAACCTAAATTTACTGGGCATCGATTGGATTGACAAGCTTGGTATTTGGGACGTTCCAATCAACACAATCTGTCATGCAACCAACAAGGTCACTGTACCAGTCGAAAGTCAACGAATATGTGATAGCATTATGTCACAATTCCCAGAAGTCTTTCGTGACAGCCCAGGCCTTTGCAGAAAATTCAACGATGAACTTCGAGTGAAGCCCGGTTCGCAACCAGTGTTCCGGCCCAAACGACCAGTGGCATTTGCAGCAGTAGCCAACATCGACAAGGAACTTGAACGACTCCAACAGTTAGGCATCATCCATCCTGTCGAATATTCACAGTGGGCTGCACCCATTGTTGCAGTTCGCAAAACAAATGGCTCCACACGCATCTGCGCAGACTTCTCCACTGGACTCAATGACGCCTTGGAACCATACCCATATCCACTGCCTACACCAGAGGAAATATTCTCCAGGTTATCAAATTGTCAGGTTTTTAGTCTCATTTATTTATCCGATGCTTTCTTCCAGGTCCAGGTGCATGAGAATTCCCGTGAGTTCCTGACAATCAACACACACCGGGGGCTGTTCCGGTACAATCGACTTCCGTTTGGTGTTAAAGTTGCACCAGGCGCATTCCAGCAGGTCATCGACATGATGATCGGAGGACTCGCGGGAACATCAACGTACCTGGACGACATCCTGGTAACTGGAAGAAGCATCAACGAACACAACAGGAACTTGACACAACTGTTTGAGCGCATACAAATTTTCGGATTTACCATTAAAACTGAAAAATGCACCATCGCAGTTTTTGGGCCACATTATTGACAGTAAAGGTATCCGCCCAAACCCAGCAAAGACGCTTGCCATCTCCCAAATGCCAGCACCCACAGATTTGCCTACACTGCGAGCGTACCTTGGTGCCATCAATTTTTACTGCAAATATGTAAAAAAATGCACGAGTTTTTGAAGAAAGGCGCAAAATGGTCTTGGTCTCCAGAGTGCCAACGATCGTTCGACACGTTTAAGCAAATTCTCCAGCCGGATTTGCTACTAACGCATTACAATCCAGCATTCGAACTCATAGTCGCAGGTGGTGCGTCTAATAGTGGAATCGGTGCGTGCATTCTACATCGACTTGAGGATGGATCAGTTTAGGCAATATACCATGATTCAAAGACACTCACCAGCGCCGAACAAAATTACAGCCAAGTCGAAAAAGAGGGACTTGCCCTTAAATTTGCAGTAAGCAAGTTTCATCGGATGGTGTACGGACGACAGTTTGTGCTTCAGACAGACCACAAACCACTTTTGACGATCTTCGGCAAAAAAAAGGGCATTCCAGTCTATACAGCGAACCGTTTGCAACGATGGGCTCTGACGCTTAAGGCCTACGATTTTAAAATAGAATACGTTCAAACCGACCATTTAGGACACGCGGACATTCTATCAAGGTTGATAGACACACACTCAGCAAGTGAAGAAGACATTGTCGTCGCATCGGTCACACTAGAGGAATACATCCGTTCAACAATTTATAGTCAACGCGATATCCATATTTCCGCTGATGCACGCTGATATGATTCATGAAACAAAACGATCACCAAAACCTCAGCGTGTAATAGAGTACCTGAAAAGTGGCTGGCCAAGGTTAGGTTAGGTTAGGTTGAGTGGGGTTGTGAGTTCATCACAAAAAGACCAGGCACCATAGTGGGCCCATCGCCATCCCCAGGGAACCGTTACGGTTAAAAACCTAAACCAAATCGCCCAAACAATCAATTTCCCTGCAGAATTTAATAATGGTCCCAATATTGTTTGAGGAACCAACCTCCTCTAAGTGATTAAAGAAGTACCTGCCAAGGTGCTTCCTTCTACTCCGAGCGATTGCTTGACACTCACATAAAATGTGGAAGATGTCTTCCGTGACTTGTAGGTCCTCACAATACCTGCATATGTCCGAGCTAGCTAGTCCTAGTCTCATGGCATGCTTCCTTAGAAGGCAATGTCCAGAGAGTATTCCTACCGTTAACCTTAGTTTGGTTCTACTGAAGTTGATTAATTCTTCAGACTTTCTCCAGTTTAAAATGGGCCACAGTGCCTTTGAGACCCTGTGACCATCTAGTTGTGACCATCTTGTGGCTGCTAAATGGGAAGTTTTTTCAAAAACAACCCTTCTAGCCACGGCCATTGGTGGTCTTGTGCCCTCAATCATGCTGTTAGGTGAGAGCTCAGCTCCTTCCTTGGCCAGAGCGTCGGCCTTTTCATTACCTTCAATATTACAATGCCCAGGTACCCAACATAATCTGACACGGTTCTGCGAACATAATGCCTTGAGCATTGTGCGGCAATTCCTTACTAGTTCAGATTTAGTGGTATGTGACTCTAGCGCTTTAAGCGCAGCCTGACTATCAATGTAGATGGCGATATTCTTATTGGATATCGATCTCATCTCAAGTACCTCCGCAGCTTTGAGTACTGCCAGAATCTCCGTCTGGAACACACTGCATGTGTCCGGAAGTCTCAGGGCCAGGTGTAAGTCTAGTTCATTGGAGAATACACCAGACCCTGTGCCCTCACTGGTTTTGGAGCCGTCAGTATATATCGAGGTCTCATTTACCCTCGACACCAAGTTCCTATACCAATCCTCTTTGTCAGGGTACAATACATCATACGGTGTGTCAAAATCTAGTGTACCAAGACCTTCATCCGCCTTTTCCGGTATTTCGGAGAATGATTCCTTCAAAATACTGCTATGTCCTATCCTACTGTTTTTAAAGAGCCCAATGTTAGTGAGCCGTAGCGCACTATTTCCTGCAATTGATTTTATTTGTAATTCCAGTGGCAAAAGATTCATAAACGCCTCCAGTGCAGCCGTTGGTGTGGTACGTAAAGCACCCGTAACGGCAATGCAGGCTGTTCTTTGTACCCTGGTCAACATATCCCGTACATACTTCTTGTTTGTGGCTTTCCACCAGACAAGAGCCCCATATGTAATTATGGGTATTACTACCATTTTGTATAGCCAATATAAGATTGACGGCTTCATGCCCCATTTCTTTCCTGCTGTTCTCCTGCATATGAAGAGAGCATTATAAGCCTTGCGGACTCTTTCCTGTACGTTAAGTTTCCAATTTAATTTCCTGTCTAATACCGTGCCAAGATATTTTGCGCTCTCCGAGAGAGAGAGCTCCACTCCATCAAGTCTGGGCAGGTTGAAGGGTGGTATCTTGTATTTTGTACTAAATAGTACGAGTTCGGTTTTCTCCGGGTTGACTCGTAGTCCACACCCTTCGGCCCATAATCTAAGCCTATTGAGGGCTGTTTCCAAAAGATCACTCATCGTGTTCAGAAATTTTCCTTGAACAATGATGACTACGTATATGCGATGACTTTGAAACCTGCATTGTTTAATTCTTTAAGTATGTCGTCTATGACCAGCACCCAGAGGAGGGGAGAGATAACCCCTCCTTGCGGGGTGCCTCTAGTAACAGATTTTCTTATCGAACTGTTTCCGAGAGTGGAATTGATATTTCTCGTCGAGAGCATTTCGCATAGCCAGTTGGTGATGCGTTGCTCGACATTTATCTTTTCCAATGCGCTTTTTATTGCATCTTTCCTGACGTTATTAAAGGCACCCTCAATATCCAAAAAGGCAGCTAATGCAAATTCTTTCTGGTGTAGGCTGCCTTCTATTTTGCCTATTACCTCGTGTAGAGCCGTTTCTACCGATTTACCTTTCAAGTATGCATGCTGACCATTACATAGAGTTCCGTTGCAACACTTGCTTCTTATATGGATGTATATAAGCCTTTCAAGTGTTTTGAGGAGGAATGACGACAGACTAATAGGTCTGAAGTCTTTCGCTGAAGTATGACTTGGTTTACCCGCTTTGGGTATAAATACCACTCGCACTTCTCTCCATACGCCCTGGGTACATAGCCTAATCGCAGGCAGTGTGTGAAAAGATTACCGATCATATTCGTAACTATGTCTGGCGCCCTTTGAAGCATAGCCGGCAAAATGCCATCGGGGCCAGGGGCTTTGAACGGAGCGAAGGACTTAATGGCCCATCGCAGTTTCTTCCCAGTGATGACATTGTCAACAACCCTTACGTCAATTCCTGATCCAATGCCATATCCATTAGGTAATGGAGTTATTGGCGCGCTACTTCCTGGAAAGTGTGCTTCCACTAGTGATTCCAGAACTTCCTCGCTGCTTTCGGCCCTCGAACCGTCCGATTTCTTAATAAAGCTAGGGACGGCTGCGTCCTTAGCCAACATTTTGCGAAGTCTGGAAGCCTCGCTAGTATCTGTGATCGCCTCACAGAAAAGCTTCCAAGATTTTCTTTTGGATTGCCTGATCAAGTATTTAAACTCTCTCTTGCTTTCTATGTACAGATCCCATGTAACATCGTCCCCCACAACTTTGGCCCTATTGTAGAAATGTCTAACTTGCCTTCTTTTGGAGCTTAACTCCTTATTCCACCACTGAGGCTGAGACCTTTTGGTTGTCTTTCTGAGCGGGCAAACTTGTTCGTAAGCCCTGCTCATTATCCTGCCTAAGTAATCAACTTCCTTGTCTAAGTCTAATGACGTTCCGATGAATGGTACTTCATTTCCTATCTGATGCCTAACTATGGATTCGTACCTATTCCAGTCAGCTTTCCTGGGGTTTCGATAGGTGATCGTAGCCTTACTGTGGAAGCCTATCTGAAAGCGGATCCACTTATGATCCGAAAGGGATGCCTCTTCTAATACCCTCCATTTCCCAATTGTGAGGGAATCAGTACAAGATGCAAGAGTAATATCAAGCACCTCTTGCCTGTTCTGTACCACAAATGTTGGGGTATTGCCTTTGTTGCATATTGTGAGTTTAGTCGATAAGATAAAATCAAAAAGACACTCACCTCTAGCATTGATGTCACTGCTTCCCCATTGCGAATGATGCGCATTAGCATCGCATCCAATGACGAAGAGCCACTTGTCCCTGGTCAGCAGCTGCCTTAAGTTACCGGGTGGCACTGACGTCGACTCGTACGGCAGATAAGCCGATATCAGGCACAACGGTTAACCTCCCTCTCTATCGCAAGAAATTGCGGTTAGATCTCCGTCACTAAAATTATTCAAAAGAAATGCCCTTATATTGTTTTTTAATAGGATACAAGCCCTTATTTTACCTTCGTTAGCTTTGAAGTAAAGCGTATAATCCCTGATGGAGAGTCCCTGGATCTTGTTTTTCGTGTTGATCCAGGGCTCTTGTATCAGTACGGCTGCAACGTCATGCTTGATTACGTAGTTAACCAAGCACGCCGTCGCGGCCTTACTGTGATGCAGGTTTATTTGCATCGTCTCCATCATCTTTCGGTTCTTCCACTTCCGCTTCCTTGGTCATTACCTTAATCATGACCTTCCCCATGCTGTATCGCACCATCCCCTTAGTCTTTTCGAGGGATGGGAGCGACTCCTTGCTCAGGCTCAGCAGGAGCAGCATCCCATCGGATGCCCTATCTACGGAAGTGAGAGTACCAGCCACCTCACTTCCCGCTAAGTTAGTGTCAGTGAGTGTGCAGTCTGCATCCTCGCTGTCACTAGCCAGCAATACCTCCTCGAGTTCCCTCTCCAAGTCGGAGATGGAGGACTGTGGTTCGGATTCATGCGAATCGTCTCCCAGTTCCATCGCCGGCGTTATGGAGTCCGTTCCCTCCCTTCCTGGAATAATAATTCCTTTTTTTGTATATGCTAATTTATTTTTTAAGTTTTTGTTCATAATGTTCCCACGAGTAAGGCCGGAAAAAACAAGGTCGACCCAGGCAGCGCCGCCATACCTGGGCAGGGCAAAATACAACAGACCCTCGCCATGGCGTCTGAGGGAGCTCGTACGCGACTGGTTTTACCCCCAGCTTTTCATCCTTGGGTACGGTTTGCTATCTGCTCACGCCACCACTCGAATTAGGTTGGATTTAAAGGTTTACTTCTACCTCAAACTAAATGGATCACAACAAACGATTGAGACGTTAGTGTAAATCCTTGGCTGACACTAACCATTTGACTGGTTAGCCATTTTCAGGCGGGCGCCCACGTGAAGGACTAGAGAATGAGGATTTGTGGCTGGCCAAACAAAACTGAGATCGATATAGAAGTCGCACCATACTACGCCCGTCAGTCTTCTCTCTCAGTTTTCAACGAATGTTTAATATTCGGCGAGCGAATCGTCTTTCCAGAGTGCTTCCGCCAACAGATTCTCGCACGACTTCATCAGGACCATCCAGGACAATTCCGCATGAAAATTCTAGCCAGAAGTTTCGTATATTGGCCCAGTATGGATAAACAGATAGAGGAGTATTTTAAACAATGTGCCCAATGCATTGAAACTAGTAAATCACCGATATGTGTACCTCTTCATCCATGGCCGAAACCAGAAAAACCGCGGACACGCATTCACATTGATTTTGCAGGACCAGTCAACGGCCGATTTTATATCATCATCGTAGATGCCTACTCCAAGTGGCCAGAGATATTTGTGACTAACACAATTACAACCGCTTACACGCGATTTGGAAACCCTGAAATCACAGTGAACGGTACGCAGTTTACCAGCGCCCAATTCCAAAGTTTCTGCAATCAACATGGAATACAACATATTCGGACCGCGCCGTACCATCCACAATCTAACGGCCAAGCCGAACGATTTGTTGATACTTTCAAACGTGCGCTTAAAAAATTCAAAGGGGAAGAACCACCACAAAAACAACTTGACTCCTTCCTGGCAACGTATCGAGCAACACCAAATCGCAGTCGATAGAAAAAGTCCATCGGAACTATTCATCGGACGTCGAATACGTACGACTCTTGATCTCTTGCTTCCACCAAGTCGTCCAACAGCAAACACATCGGATATCCAGCAACAGTACACCGTACTACAATATAACCGAAAGCATGGTGTAAAGCAAAAATCATTCCCAGCGGGCGACACCGTGTTACGTAAGATTTCACAACAGAAGCAGACATTCTGAGTGGACACCTGGCACTGTAATCGAGCGAATAGGCAACGTAATGTACAACATTCACATCGTACACCAGACACGTCGCAACCAACTTATACGTGCACATATCGATCAAGTCATTCCCAGGGCCACAGATGGAACATCTACTTCTGATTCTCAAATACCATTTAATACACTAATTGATATTTTTGAGATTCAACCACAGATCGCAACAGATCAAACATTTTTTTTTTTTTTTTTTTTTTTTTTCGTGTTGGGAATTCGCTGGAAGTAAAAAATCATCGAAAGACATTGCAGAGCTATACGCGAGGGATGCTTCTGCAATAGTGATGGACTTTAACTCATCTAAAAAAACTCCCGGGGGACTGGCATAAGCCATCCCGAAAAAAGATTGCACCTAGTCGTACGACTAATCAGCAAATTATATTTTGAATAGTTTAATGAATTTAAAGAGATAAATCCGCCGTTTGTCGGATTTTTAAACTTGTTTTGTTTGAAATTAATACCTAATTTCTTAGCCCTAGCTAAATCTTACAGATCAAGAGGTTTAATCCGTCTCAGTCTCCTGATTACATTGTCATTATTTAAAAGTTCTGTTATTTCTGTGTTTACGTGGTTGAGAAGCCGATTTCTATGCCTCCGAGCAACCTTCTTAACCTCATCTTCAACCATTTCAACATTTAGATCCCTATGCAGATCGGCGTTGCGTATGTACCAAGGTGCATTAACTATGTTCCTTAGTACTTTATTTTGAAAAACCTGAATTTTTTGTAAGTTTGTTTGGCATGTACATGCCCACAATTGGAGCCCGTAGGTCCATACTGGTTTTAGAACTTGCTTGTATAGCAATAACTTATTGTAGTTGGACAGGGATGAGTATCTCCCAATAAGCCAGTACAATTTACTGTATCGCATGTTCAATTCATCTTTTTTGAAGTTATTACTTCTTTAGGCGCGTTGGGCACTTTTAGATGGAAAGAAATTAGTGAATTCGCGTCACCTTAAAAACGACACCGCGTCATCGTCACCAAAAAAACGACACCGCGTCATCGTCACCGAAAAAACGACACCGCGTCATCGTCACCGAAAAAACGACACCGCGTCATCGTCACCGAGAAACCGACACCCGATAGATGGCGCTGTTGTCCATTTTTTTGAGAAACTCAACCGATCCAAATGAAACTTTGTTTGTGTGCATGGTTGTATGCAGCTAGAAAGATAGGATAGTTTTGGACCCGATAGGTGGCGCTGTTGTCGATTTTTTTGAGAAACTCAACCGATCTCAATGAAACTTTGTTTGTGTGCATGGTTGTATGCAGCTAGAAAGATAGGTTAGTTTTGGACCCGATAGGTGGCGCTGTTGTCGATTTTTTTGAGAAACTCAACCGATCTCAATGAAACTTTGTTTGTGTGCATGGTTGTATGCAGCTAGAAAGATAGGATAGTTTTGGACCCGATAGGTGGCGCTGTTGTCGATTTTTTTGAGAAACTCAACCGATCTCAATGAAACTTTGTTTGTGTGCATGGTTGTATGCAGCTAGAAAGATAGGATAGTTTTGGACCCGATAGGTGGCGCTGTTGTCGATTTTTTTGAGAAACTCAACCGATCTCAATGAAACTTTGTTTGTGTGCATTGTTGTATGCAACTAGAAAGATAGGATAGTTTTGGACCCGATAGGTGGCGCTGTTGTCGATTTTTTTGAGAAACTCAACCGATCTCAATGAAACTTTGTTTGTGTGCATTGTTGTATGCAACTAGAAAGATAGGATAGTTTTGGACCCGATAGGTGGCGCTGTTGTCGATTTTTTTGAGAAACTCAACCGATCTCAATGAAACTTTGTTTGTGTGCATGGTTGTATGCAGCTAGAAAGATAGGATAGTTTTGGACCCAATAGGTGGCGCTGTTGTCGATTTTTTTGAGAAACTCAACCGATCTCAATGAAACTTTGTTTGTGTGCATGGTTGTATGCAGCTAGAAAGATAGGATAGTTGTGGACCCGATAGGTGGCGCTGTTGTCGATTTTTTTGAGAAACTCAACCGATCTCAATGAAACTTTGTTTGTGTGCATGGTTGTATGCAGCTAGAAAGATAGGATAGTTTTGGACCCGATAGGTGGCGCTGTTGTCGAATTTTTGGAGAAACTCAACCGATCTCAATGAAACTTTGTTTGTGTGCATGGTTGTATGCAGCTAGAAAGATAGGATAGTTTTGGACCCGATAGGTGGCGCTGTTGTCGATTTTTTTGAGAAACTCAACCGATCTCAATGAAACTTTGTTTGTGTGCATGTTTGTATGCAGCTAGAAAGATAGGATAGTTTTGGACCCGATAGGTGGCGCTGTTGTCGATTTTTTTGAGAAACTCAACCGATCTCAATGAATCTTTGTTTGTGTGCATGGTTGTATGCAGCTAGAAAGATAGGATAGTTTTGGACCCGATATGTGGCGCTGTTGTCGATTTTTTTGAGAAACTCAACCGATCTCAATGAAACTTTGTTTGTGGGCATGGTTGGATTCAGCTAGAAAGATAGGATAGTTTTGGACCCGATAGGTGGCGCTGTTGTCGACTTTTTTGAGAAACTCAACCGATCTCAATGAAACTTTGTTTGTGTGCATGGTTGTATGCAGCTAGATAGATAGGATAGTTTTGGACCCGATAGGTGGCGCTGTTGTCGATTTTTTTGAGAAACTCAACCGATCTCAATGAAACTTTGTTTGTGTGCATGGTTGCATGCAGCTAGAAAGATAGGATAGTTTTGGACCCAATAGGTGGCGCTGTTGTCGATTTTTTTGAGAAACTCAACCGATCTCAATGAAACTTTGTTTGTGTGCATGGTTGTATGCAGCTAGAAAGATAGGATAGTTTTGGACCCGATAGGTGGCGCTGTTGTCGATTTTTTTGAGAAACTCAACCGATCTCAATGAAACTTTGTTTGTGTGCATGGTTGTATGCAGCTAGATAGATAGGATAGTTTTGGACCCGATAGGTGGCGCTGTTGTCGATTTTTTTGAGAAACTCAACCGATCTCAATGAAACTTTGTTTGTGTGCATGGTTGTATGCAGCTAGAAAGATAGGATAGTTTTGGACCCGATAGGTGGCGCTGTTGTCGATTTTTTTGAGAAACTCAACCGATCTCAATGAAACTTTGTTTGTGTGCATGGTTGTATGCAGCTAGAAAGATAGGATAGTTTTGGACCCGATAGGTGGCGCTGTTGTCGATTTTTTTGAGAAACTCAACCGATCTCAATGAAACTTTGTTTGTGTGCATGGTTGTATGCAGCTAGAAAGATAGGATAGTTTTGGACCCGATAGGTGGCGCTGTTGTCGATTTTTTTGAGAGACTCAACCGATCTCAATGAAACTTTGTTTGTGTGCATCGTTTTATGCAGCTAGAAAGATAGGATAATTTTGGACCCGATAGGTGGCGCTGTTGTCGATTTTTTCGAGAAACTCAACCGATCTCAATGAAACTTTGTATGTGTGCATGGTTGTATGCAGCTAGAAATATAGGATAATTTTGTACCCGATAGGTGGCGCTATTGTCCATTTTCCGAGAAACTCAGCCGATCTCAATGCAACTTTGTATGTGCGAATGGTTGGATGCAGCTAGAAAGATAGGATAGTTTTGGACCCGATAGGTGGCGCTGTTGTAGATTTTTTTGAGAAACTCAACCGATCTCAATGAAACTTTGTTTGTGTGCATGGTTGTATGCAGCTAGAAAGATAGGATAGTTTTGGACCCGATAGGTGGCGCTGTTGTCGATTTTTTTGAGAAACTCAACCGATCTCAATGAAACTTTGTTTGTGTGCATGGTTGTATGCAGCTAGATAGATAGGATAGTTTTGGACCCGATAGGTGGCGCTGTTGTCGATTTTTTTTAAAAACTCAACCGATCTCAATGAAACTTTGTTTGTGTGCATGGTTGTATGCAGCTAGAAAGATAGGATAGTTTTGGACCCGATAGGTGGCGCTGTTGTCGATTTTTTTGAGAAACTCAACCGATCTCAATGAAACTTTGTTTGTGTGCATGGTTGTATGCAGCTAGAAAGATAGGATAGTTTTGGACCCAATAGGTGGCGCTGTTGTCGAATTTTTGGAGAAACTCAACCGATCTCAATGAAACTTTGTTTGTGTGCATGGTTGTATGCAGCTAGAAAGATAGGATAGTTTTGGACCCGATAGGTGGCGCTGTTGTCGATTTTTTTGAGAAACTCAACCGATCTCAATGAAACTTTGTTTGTGTGCATGTTTGTATGCAGCTAGAAAGATAGGATAGTTTTGGACCCGATAGGTGGCGCTGTTGTCGATTTTTTTGAGAAACTCAACCGATCTCAATGAATCTTTGTTTGTGTGCATGGTTGTATGCAGCTAGAAAGATAGGATAGTTTTGGACCCGATATGTGGCGCTGTTGTCGATTTTTTTAAGAAACTCAACCGATCTCAATGAAACTTTGTTTGTGGGCATGGTTGGATTCAGCTAGAAACATAGGATAGTTTTGGACCCGATAGGTGGCGCTGTTGTCGATTTTTTTGAGAAACTCAACCGATCTCAATGAAACTTTGTTTGTGTGCATGGTTGTATGCAGCTAGATAGATAGGATAGTTTTGGACCCGATAGGTGGCGCTGTTGTCGATTTTTTTGAGAAACTCAACCGATCTCAATGAAACTTTGTTTGTGTGCATGGTTGCATGCAGCTAGAAAGATAGGATAGTTTTGGACCCAATAGGTGGCGCTGTTGTCGATTTTTTTGAGAAACTCAACCGATCTCAATGAAACTTTGTTTGTGTGCATGGTTGTATGCAGCTAGAAAGATAGGATAGTTTTGGACCCGATAGGTGGCGCTGTTTTCGATTTTTTTTGAGAAACTCAACCGATCTCAATGAAACTTTGTTTGTGTGCATGGTTGTATGCAGCTAGATAGATAGGATAGTTTTGGACCCGATAGGTGGCGCTGTTGTCGATTTTTTTGAGAAACTCAACCGATCTCAATGAAACTTTGTTTGTGTGCATGGTTGTATGCAGCTAGAAAGATAGGATAGTTTTGGACCCGATAGGTGGCGCTGTTGTCGATTTTTTTGAGAAACTCAACCGATCTCAATGAAACTTTGTTTGTGTGCATGGTTGTATGCAGCTAGAAAGATAGGATAGTTTTGGACCCGATAGGTGGCGCTGTTGTCGATTTTTTTGAGAAACTCAACCGATCTCAATGAAACTTTGTTTGTGTGCATGGTTGTATGCAGCTAGAAAGATAGGATAGTTTTGGACCCGATAGGTGGCGCTGTTGTCGATTTTTTTGAGAGACTCAACCGATCTCAATGAAACTTTGTTTGTGTGCATCGTTTTATGCAGCTAGAAAGATAGGATAATTTTGGACCCGATAGGTGGCGCTGTTGTAAATTATTATGCATTATTTTTCATGTACCTACAATAGCGCTTTAAATGAAAGTGAAAATTATAATATAATATTTGTAGTAGTAGTTTATAATAATCAATAAAGAAACACTTCATTTAAAAGTATTTCCTGACGATTCGATAGATGCACATGTAATTGTTCAAGTAATAACTTCTGTCGGCACTCCCGGAGTGCTTGTCTTTTTTTTTTTTCTTAACGTGCGCTTTCCAACGCAGTTTAGCGTCTAGAGTCATGCCTAGATATTTAGCTGTGTTAGAAAATTCTACTACATTGTTGTTAATGTAGACTGGAATGTGTGGTACGTTTTTATACGTAAAATTAATATGGACTGACTTAAGGTCATTTAATCTAATCTGCCATTTCTTTGTCCATTCTGAAATATTGTTTATTGCCGTCTGAAGCTTTTTTGTTGCTATTTCGACAGTTGCTCCCACAGCAAGGACGGCTGTGTCATCTGCAAAAGTAGCTATGGTGGTTTCTACACTTTCAGGCAAATCGCTAGTGAAGAGTAGGTATAAAACTGGACCTAGCACACTGCCTTGCGGTACACCAGCTTTAATCTCTCTTAATGTTGAACACTCTGTATCTTGTTTAATTCTGAAGAATCGATCTGATATATAAGACTCCAGAATGGTCGAATACTGCTTCGGCAGTTGCTTTTGTAATTTGTGTATCAGTCCTTTGTGCCAGACTTTATCGAAAGCTTGTGCTATATCAAGAAATACTGTAGAGCACACATTTTTCTCTTCAAATGCTTTTTCGATTTTATCTGTGATTCTATGCACCTGATCAATTGTAGAGTGCTTGTTTCTAAACCCAAATTGATGACATGGAAGTAGCGATTTTTCATCAATAATTGTTTGCAGACGTTTTGCCAGCATTTTTTCGAATAGCTTGGACAACATTGGTAGTATCGATATTGGGCGATATGAGGCTACTTCGCTAGGTGGTTTACCTGGTTTTGGTATCATTATTACCTCCGCGACCTTCCACATGCTTGGCACATATCTTAATTTAAATGCAGCATTTATAATCTGCGCTAGTTTTTTTAAACCTTTTCGAGGAAATTGTTTTAAAATTTCCCCTGTGATTAAATCGAACCCTGGGGCTTTTTTTATGTTTATGCCTTCTTTGATTTCTTTGGCAAGTTCTTTAGCTGTTACCGGCCGAATAGGTCCTTCTTCTTCGCACGTTTCTTCGTTTCCTTGATAATCTTTATCTTCATAAGGTTTGAAGACGTTCTCAAGGTACTCTGCAAAAGTATTTGCTTTTTCTTGACTGCTTTTTGCCCAGTTACCTTCTTTGGTTTTTACTGGCGGAATGTGAGCTATTGGCCTGTTCATTTTCTTTGCTGCCTTCCAGAGCGAGTAGTCTGTACTAGCATCATTTGTTAAACTCGTAAGATACGTTTTTAAAGACTCGTTATTAAATTCTCTTATAGATTTTCTGAGCTTATTATTTAAGTTGTTCAGTGTGGTTTTGTCGCTTGGCGCCCTTGTCTGTTGCCAGCGTTTTCTAGCTTTCCTCTTTTCTGTAATAATTTGACATATTTCACGCGGATAAGAGTTTTGTTTAATATTGTTTGTTCTTTGGGGAGTTGCAGCCCATGCAGCTTTTTGTATATCCAGTGTAAATATTTGCACTGCTTCTTCTAGTTGATCTTCTGTTTGAATAGCTAATGATAATTGGATACATTCTTCCAACTTCTGCCTGAAGTGGTTCCAATCAGTCAGTCTATTAACTAGTTTAGGGCTATGTTCTTTTATTATTATTCTATCGCCAAGTGTAAGAAGTATTGAGGAATGATCTGATTGAAGATCAGGGCCTTCTTCTATATTTATTTTATTTGAGGATATATTTTTGGATATAAAGAAGTCTACAAGATCTGGGGTTTTATTCCTATCTGTAGGCCAGTAGGTAGGTTTCCCCGTTGAGTGATATTTGCCGCCGACTTCTTTAATAGTTTCATATAATTCTCTGCCTCTAGTGTTTGTTAATCTAGATCCCCAATATTTATTCTTGGCATTAAAATCCCCTCCCGCGATTAATCGATTGTGAAATATGCGGAAAAGACTTTTAAAATCATTTTTCTTTAGTCTATAGCTAGGAGAGCAGTATACTGCTGCAACAGATATTTGCCCATTACTTGTTTCTACACTTATGGAAATTCCTTGGATGGCACATGATTGGAATTTTGCTTCTATATGGTGTTTTATTGTATTCTTTATTAACACTGCAGCCCCACCTTTTGCACAGTTATGAGGATGTGGGGAGTGATATAATTCATATCCTTGCAGTTTAAAATTAGTTATGAATTTCAAGTGTGTCTCTGAAATGAGACATATATCTATCTGGTGTAAGTCAAGAGCCACTTTCATCTCGTCCTTGCGACTCTCGATACCATTAGCATTCCATTCAAGAATTTTTATTCTATCCATCATGTTTGTCTTTTTGGCACAGCTTTTTTGTTGCTGTTCTGTCTCTCTAACAACGATATTCTATCTAATATCGTTTTATTCGATTTTTCCATAAAGCCAATCCTGTTTAGGATTTGTTTCATGAGGTTTTCCATTCCAGTGTTTGGCTCTACTTTTCGTTTTATCGTTTTATCTGTTTGATTATTTATTGATGCTGCCTCAGCATATGTCATTTTTGGACCCGCTGTATTTTGTTTTGGGACCTTTTTGATTATCTTTTCGTCTTTAGGCTTTTCTTTCTGTGGGCTCTTTTGTAAGTCCTTTTTGACTTTTTGGTCTTCCTTATTTGAGCTTTTTGTTTGCTTCTTTTGCTTTTTGTCTCTTGCAAGTTGGATTTCTTTTGCAACTAAACAACCTCTGTAGCTAGCAGGATGGTTTTCATTGCAGTTTACACATTTAGGGTGTTCATTTTCTTTTTTCCTACATTCCTTGGTGTGGTGACTTCCTGCACATTTAACACATCTTGGATTTGAGCTGCAGTATCTATGTGTATGCCCATATCTTTGACAGTTTTTGCATTGAGGCACTTGTTTCGATTTACGTAGGGTATGAATCTCAACTTGCATCCCAAGTATATTTTTAATTTCATATACTTTTTTCTTATCTTCGTCATGCTCAAAGCTGAGTGTAAACATTGGTAGTGGTACTTTGCTTCTAAATTTAAGCATATTTACAACTTCCAAGATTTTAAAGCCTCGGTCTTTTAACTCTTTTTTTATGCTTTCCGGTGAGCATGAATAATGCAGTCTTTTCACTACAACCTTCATTGGTCTGGTCTGCTTATTTTCATAAGAATACCACTGCACCTTTTTTTGGTTTAGTATTTTAGTGAGGCTTCTGTATCCCTCTTCTTCAACTACATTGATTTTTATGTCATTTTTGTTTATAAGCGCTGTACTAGCTTTAATTTGATTTTCCTCCAATACTTTGGCCAAGCTTTCATACTTATTTACTTGCAGCGCTATAATTGGTGGGGGCTTGGTAAGATTTTGTGTTTTATTTTCTTTGTCTGAAGCATACACAGTGACTGTGCAGCTTTCTTTTGTTGGTGAGACTTTTGGGGATGCACTCATTTTGCGTTTTTTATTTTTATTCCCCTTGTGACGATGTCCTTCTGTCTCTTTTCTCAGTTCCTCTTCGTCAGTTGAGAACTCGACAGGTTGGACATTCACTTTTTTTTGGTTTTTGAATTCTTCCTTCAACAATTGCAACTCTTGCTTAAGATTATTTATTTCCTTAAGCAGTGTCTCATTGAGTTGCTTATACCCATCTCTTTCTTCACAGGCTTCTAGATATTTAGCCTTCAGTGTTTTACTACTTTCTTCTTTTTTAGATGGGGGTGTTCTTTCTACCCTTTTACTTCTCCCAAACGGGTCGTTGCTTAGCAATAAATGGTCCCCCCCAGAATCCATGGAACCGACCTCCGAAGAGAGTGGATTTACCAGTGTAACTGGCATACCACCTGGGGTATTACTATCATTTGTTTTGTTCATTGCATTTACATAGCTTTTAATTTTAACTTTTGTGAAAAGTTTAAACTTTTGCAAGCACAGCCGCTCCTAACATGGAGAACAGACGCTGACCAGGGAGCCGCCCATTATGGGTCAGACGCTTCTGGGTTTAAATGACTAGGGTCCGCGGGTTCGTTACGCCCGTTACCTCTCTCTCTCTCCAGATAAGAGATAAGATAAGAGAAGTACCCTTGCGGGCGAACATTGCAGTCTTCATCCGCACCCTTGGTAGAAAGTACCGAAAAGATAACTGCAACTTCTTCACTACCAGGCACTTCAATTCCACCAAAAATAGAGAAGATTTCAGCCATCAGACCAGCTTAATTAACATTGTAAGGTTGGCAGCACTAATATAATATCTCGACGAGTCGAGTCATTTTTCGATATAAAGAAGACGCTTGTGTTATTTGGCTTCTCTAATTTGTTTAATGAAACATTGTGTTATAAATATATTAGATAAATTTTCTTGGTGGATCCCAAGATCCAACAGGTGGCGACAAAAATAATAAATAATTCCCCTAAATAAATTTCTTACAATAATTATTGCTTATTTTTAGGGGCAGGTAAATTGCATACCTTTATGGGTAAATGATTCTCTCCAACAGGTTCTAATCTTAGATGATTAAATACGTTACTATGAAAACATGACAGCGACAAATTGATTGTCACCAAAATCCTTTTATTACCTGTTTTGTATGGGGAAGTCATAACTTAAAGCTAAGATTAGACCGTATGCCAATTAAGCATATGAATGCCAAAAGGCAAATGACCAGATTAGCAGTCAAATTAAGAAAATGCCACAATTATCAAAACTCTATATTAGACTATATGACGAAAATTACCAATATGGTCATATTTGCCTCGATGGTCATTTAAGGCATTTCTTATTTATTACCCTACTAGCTGACCCGTGCTCGCCTTGCTTCGCCAGAGTTCCACTTCTCAAATTTAAAACAAAATAATAAGAGCTATACAACCCACTCCGCTGATGTAAGTGACGTGTAGCAAGAAACAAAGGAAACAATAGTTTTATAATAGTAGGGATTTTTGAATTAGGTAGTTTTTGTAAATATAACATAGACTTCAGTGGAATCCAGCCACTCTTACCCAAAAAAGAGAAGAAAAACAACCCAAAGAAATAGTTAGCCTCTTCTATTATTCCCTCACAATCTCATTTATGTAATATTCGATTCGGCTTCTTCAGATTTGCTCTCAGATTTCCGATTTCGTGTGCCTAGTCGAACATAAAAACGTCACCTGCTCTTTTTAGTGTTGATACCTATTCGTGCGATTTGAATATGTACAGTCTTCGACACTTTTCTAAGCGATTTCCATTCACTGGTTAAATTTTGTACTAAAGCATTAGAAATTCCGTCCCGATTGATTATTAAATATTTATGCATAAATAATTTACAAAAATTTATTCACTCGATGCAATGCCTTTCTTTGCTGGAGAAAAAAATCACTAAAATGTAAACAAACTCTACCAGTTGTCAAATTCAAACGCACTTGTATTGGTAAATCTGAGAAAATATCTTGATTCACAAAAGTGCTCTGAAATCTGAAAAAGATTGCTTTATTTGTACCAAACGAACATATAAATTTCTCTGAGAGAAAAAAAAGTGCTCTCAGAGCGCCCAATCGAATGCCACATTACATTCCAATTATTACATTTCCCCAGCGAACAAAAAATCGACAACAGCGCCACCTATCGGGTCCAAAACTATTCTATGTTTCTAGCTGCATACAAACATGCACACATAGGTACAGTGTTTCATTGAGATCGGTTGAGTTTCTCAAAAAATCGACAACAGCGCCACCTATCGAGTCCAAAACTATCCAATCTTTCTAGCTGCGTACAACCATGCACACTAACAAAGTTTCATTGAGATCGGTTGAGTTTCTGGAACAAATCGACAACAGCGCCACCTATCGGGTCCAAAACTATCATATCTTTCTAGCTGCATACAAACATGCACACATACAAAGTTTCATTGAGATCGGCTGAGTTTCTCAAAAAAATCGACAACAGTGCCACCTATCGAGTCCAAAACTGTCCTATCTTTCTAGCTGCGTACAACCATGCACACAAACAAAGTTTCATTGAGATCGGTTGAGTTTCTTGAACAAATCGACAACAGCGCCACCTATCGGGTCCAAAACTATCCTATCTTTCTAGCTGCATACAACCATGCACACAAACAATGTTTCATTGAGATCGGTTGAGTTTCTCAAAAAAATCGACAACAGCGCCACCTATCGGGTCCAAAACTATCATATCTTTCTAGCTGCGTACAACCATGCACACAAACAAAGTTTCATTGAGATCGGTTGAGTTTCTAAAAAAAAAACGACAACAGCGCTACCTATGGGGTCCAAAACTATACTATCTTTCTAGCTGCATACAACCATGCACACATACAAATTTTCATTGAGATCGGTTGAGTTTCTCAAAAAAATCGACAACAGCGCCACCTATCGGGTCCAAAACTATCCTATCTTTCTAGCTGCATACAAACATGCACACATACAAAGTTTCATTGAGATCGGCTGAGTTTCTCAAAAAAATCGACAACAGCGCCACCTATCGGGTCCAAAACTATCCTATCTTTCTAGCTGCACACAAACATGCACACGTACAAAGTTTCATTGAGATCGGTTGAGTTTCTCAAAAAAATCGACAACAGTGCCACCTATCGGGTCCAAAACTATCCTATCTTTCTAGCTGCATCCAATCATGCACACATTCAAAGTTTCATTAAGATCGGTTGAGTTTTTTTTTGTTAAATAATCGACAACAGCGCCACCTGTCGGGTCCAAAACTATCCTTTCTTTCTAGCTGCATCCAATCATGCACACAAACAAAGTTTCATTAAGATCGGTTGAGTTTCTCAAAAAAATCGACAAAAGCGCCACCTATCGGGCCCAAAACTATTCTATCTTTCTAGCTGCATCCAACCATACTCACATTCAAAGTTTCATTGAGATCAGTTGAGTTTCTCAAAAAAATCGACAACAGCGCCACCTATCGGGTCCAAAACTATCCTATCTTTCTAGCTGCATAGAAAGAGAGAGAGAGAGAGTAAGAAGTGACAAGCTGTGTATTTTAATAAGCCCCCGTGAAAACCCCAGAAAATTGCTTGAACAGCCGTAAAAAATTTCAATTTCAATTTAAGTAAAACTACATTTTAACCCATCGTACCAATTGTGTACTGATAAGTCGAGGGTGAGTCGTTATTTTAACTTATTTGTTAGTAAGAGGAACGAATATGCCTTTGAAACGGACACCAACAAAAAGCCCAAAAAATAACACAACAAATCAACCGGTAGTCGTAACGAAGAGAGTTTTGTCGGAAGCCTCCCCCGAATAGCCCCCACTTAAGATCAACAAAGACGGGGAGATCTGCAAATGTTGATAGTAGGATCCATGGGATCATTGCTGGTTGAGAAACTCAAAGAAATGCCAACAAAATCAGATTTGGAGGGGATCACTTCAGAAATTCGCGCCCTACAACAAAAAAATGTAGACCTTCATAACCAACTCGAGAAAATGGAATCGCGTTGCGTTATGCTCGAACGTCATGTGGAATGGTTATCGAAGACGGCAAACGAGAAAAATATCGTCATGCACCTTCCAGCACAAACAGGAGAATCCGCTGCTGATAAAGCTAAGTCCATTTGCCTCAGTTTGTTAAAGGAGCAGGATTCTGCAGCAATAACTTCAGGTAGGACCTTACGATCAAGGAACACAAAAGTCGAAATTGTTGTTCTTTAAGTGCGTGATAGAGAGGACGTTGGACGTATACTCGGAGCAGTAGGCAAATTGAGGGAAGTAGGTATCTCTTTGCACAGAGACTATCCAACAGCTACGCGTCTACGAAGAAGGAAACTAACAAAGCTAAAAAAAATCATCGAAACACACAACCGAGGCACGAAAATACAAATTCAAGGCGAAAAACTGAGATTACGACAAATGATTTTATTTTGATGGCTCAAACACTCTAACATGCAACGAGGAAGGTGGAATGACATATCTATGGCAACTGTCAGATACCAACTGTCAAATGTCAACCGACAAGCACAGCAGTAGCAGTGCCTCCCAAACTATCAAACCCAGCGTTCAGGCAACTAGTGTCCAACCAAATAATTTTTAGTTGTAATGCCGTCAGCCCTAGAATAAATAATGTTTTGTCTTTAAATGTTCTTGCTTATAATGTATCAGGTTTGGGAAACAAGTTTATTTTCAATGATTTTTTCGAATACATTAGTCAGTACGATATTTTCTTTTTATTTGAAACATTTGTAGAAAAAAATATGGATAGTTTTGAAAATCACTTAAAAAACTACATACTGCATTGGATACCAGCAACGAGAGTATTTTCTCACGGAAGAGCGAGTGGAGGGTGTCTGTATGGTATTAAAAAGGACACAAAAAATAGCGTAGGATGTTGTTTTATAAATGATTATAACAGAACCTTTGTTGAAATATCTACGGAAGCTACTAGATTGTTATAGTCCCGGTCTACATTAACTGCAACAAATGGATGGAAGATTTTCAGAGTTTATATGACTTTTTATTGGAATTCGGAGAAGATGATGTAATGATTATGGGAGATTGTAACGCAAGAATAGGGGATACGCAACTTTTGGAAGTGGAACCTGAGCTGTTACCGCAGGCCGTAGCCGCAACCAGGAGTGCCACAGATAACTTAGTGGACAGAAATGGTAGAAAATTTATGGAAATGTGTGAGTCGGTTGGTCTAACAGTTCTAAACGGTCGTAGCAAAAGTGACATGAAGGGTAATTTAACGTTTCTCAGAGGTACTGCTTGCTCGACAATAGATTACTGCCTTGTGCGTGGAAAATGGCTGAAGTTTGTTACTGATCTCGATATTGACGAACGTATTTACTCTGATTACCTACCGTTGTCAGTTGGGATGTCCTTGGACGTATGCATCGAATCTACCGCGTTGGAATTGCACTTACTACCTAAACTTCAGTGGAACGAAATTTACTCCCATAGCTATAAACGACAGTTGAATCGTAGACTCAGTGATATAGAGGATATAGCGAATTTAACTCAAACCGTGGTGTGCAAGCATTGGTTTCTTGTATTTCGAATGCTGCGAGAGCATTTCAGTCAAGAGCAAATTTAAAAAAGAATCAAAGGTGGTATGACTGGGAGTGTATTGCAGCGAGAAAAAAATCTTTCGCCTGCCTACGCTTAGTCCGGCAAACAAACAATTGTGTTGCATAAGACATGTATCTACAGACTAACAAGGCTTACAAAGCCATCTGCAAGGATAAACAAAGAATATATGTACAAGAGCTGACGAGAGCATTGGATGACATCAAAGATAGTCGCGGATTTTGGAAGATTGTAAGAGTTTTAATGGTATACCATTTACTCGAGGCATCCAAGTTGAATTGTCTGCATTAGCTGACCATTTCAAGCAGTTGTTAAATCCCCCGTGCAATGCGCTCCAACTGAATTATGCCCTTCCTTTCATAACAAACAGTTCATTAGACCGTCCAATTACAGTTCAAGACCTATTCAAAGTGCTGCACCGATGTAATGAAAATAAAGCTCCCGGTGAGGACCGTATACCATATGAATTCTTTAAATTTGCGTCAGTAGAATTTTTAGAAAAACTTACAGTAGTAAGTTCGTCTTAGGAGAAGTTCCGGAAAGTTTTCGAATGAGCTTAATATTTCCGTTATTTAAAAAAGGAGATGTCACTGACCCAACGAATTATAGAGGAATTTCTTTCATGAATTCTGTAATGAAAACGATTTGCACACCAGAACAAAAGGCATGTTATGAATAATTTAATGTTGCTGAAACCGAAGAAAATTTTTGCGATGGTTGCGCTGTCGATAAAATACATCGACTTTCATTTAGAAAGCGCAGTAATTGACCAACGAATGTAGGCGAAATAATTCATGCGGATGTTCTTGGGCTCAGTGGCGTAGCGTGGGTTGGTGCAGCCCAGGGCAGACCCAATTTATGCCGCCCCTATAGTTGTTTTTTTACACACTAAAAAAAAAGGTTTGTCTACGGTTTCAACCACTTTTATCTACTCATACGAGTATGTCATGTCTGTCAATAAACTTGGTAGAATTTCTACATTTTACCAAGTTTCTACTAAATTTCTTTTTGCAGTGCTATGCTTTTTTAAATAACAGGAAGGGCCCCGGAGAAAACGTATTATTTTTTATTTGTTTCTTATTTAGAAGATGTTTCAAGCAATCGGGTAATTTTTGGCAATACATACTCGTACCTACATAATTAAAATTAGATATTCTATGTACGGCACGTCTCATTGCACAACACGAGATAACTGCTTATTTTCTATTTTCAAAAGGACGTTTAAGAACACGACTTAAAACCTCTTTTTTTGTGCACTTTGTGTTCGATACCTAATCGGAAAGAGCGTACTCACAAAAAAAAAAAAAAAAAAAACAATTACATATTTTGTAACTAAGAAAATACTGCCAGTTTAGAGAAGAAGCACCTATAATTTTGGCAACTACATAGATACTCGTAGACATTACAAAAAACTCAAGATCATGGAAATGGACATGTGCACTGTTCAAATTAAACACATAATGTATCAATTTTTTTTATTATTATACCTACATACTACCGTCTGAGATGTTTGCAAGCAGTTCACACACACACACGTTTTTGTAGTAATTTATGAAAAATGACAGATACATAATTGAAATATTCAAAAAAGTGGTACGAAAAATTTGATAATCTCGAGAAATTTGCTTATATACTACGAACATTAGTAACATCATTTAAGTAGCGATGAAAGTGATCTGAAATTAATCGAACTTCTTCTTGATGAATCCGAGTATATTCAAGAGTTTAACTGATTGAACTACAAGCATCCGAGAAGAGGAAAAAGCGACAATGCATTAAGAATTAAATGGTGGAGATTGCTCCTTGGTCCTTGCTACAGTGAGGAAGAATTTCGTCGCCACTTTCGAAAAGAACATTCAATCTTATTTTCCCGACTGTTCATACTATTTGAATACTCAAAAAATCAAAACAAATGCACGCATTTAAGCCAAACAGGGCAACAAATTTCAAATCATCTGGTAATTGTAAGGTGACGGACATCCTTTCCAATTCTTACACCAAGAAAATTTGTTGAGTAAAATGAGTAATATCTGGCTCACTCGACGACGCTCTCTTTTACGAATTTTTCGTGTTTAAGAACAGCGTTGACTACACGAACTCAACAGAGAAGTATACCTGCAATGTAATAAAATGTAGTTGCATACTAGGGAGCAGCGTTCATTGGATTTTTGTTGCTAAACAACACAAGGAATGTCTCATTACTTACTATGTGAAGCAGTGTTAATGCTGTTAATCCTTCTAATAAATTCGTTAAAAAGGAATAAGAATCCGTTTTATAGATTTTATATATTTAAAAATTGTAGCAACTCCAAATTGCCGCCCCTACCAAAGTGCCGCCCGGGGCGTGTGCACCCCTTGCCCCCCCCTCGCTACGCCACTGCTTGGACTAGGTTGAAACAGCATCTGTGGAAGGTGCTCGTTATTATGTTTAGTAACAGTAAATTAAATTGCGAAAATTGTTTTTTTTTAAGCAAAAAAGTGAAGTTTGTAAATCATTAGAACAATTCTTGAACGAAGCTGCAACAAATGGTCACACTATCAAAAGGATAAGATGCGATGGTGGCAGAGAATTTGGTAACAAACATGTCGCCGAAGTGCTATCGAAACGAGGAATTGAATATTGTACATATTATTGTTGAGGCAGCGTGATCCATTCGACTATCAAGCAAATTGTCAAAGACATTGTGGGCTGAGGGTTGCAATACAGCAACATATATTCTGAATCGTACTGGGGCCTATAACACAATACAACAAGTCAACAAGTCAACAAACACTTGTTGAACTATGTTCATTTGACAAGTATAGATTAAAGCTGTAACACAACAATGATTCGGAGAATTTGTGAAGAAAAAAAGATAAGTCTCCTATCTAAAATGAGAGACAACAGACATATTATTTTGTTTGGTGCGTTCTCTGATTTGTAAGCAAAAACAAATAAAAGTCATAAATGGCATGAAGTATTTACATTGGCACAAAGTTTAAATATCTATAGTTCCTGATGGAAAAGACTGGACATAGTATTTTAAGGATGTGTTTTTGCAAAATTGTAGGAAATATGCTGTGGAATAGGTATTGATTGCAAAAAAAAGTCGAAAATGCATAATTCTATTATAAGAAAGCTTATAATAGAATATTAGGTCTGGTAGACATACTGTCAATTCACAACGCTTGCCATGCCGATCAATGAAAGCTGATTCATTGTTTCAAGGTGCATCAATGTTAATCAAAATACCATTAATCGCACCGCAAAATTCCGACATTCCACCTTTCTCAAAAAACCAAAACACTGATTCCGAAATTCAATATCATTTACTGCAGAAGTGACTTATTTTACACACCGACAGACTGTCATTTTGCTAACACCATGGACGTCACTTAGCCATGGGGCTGAGATCCTATCCAATTAAAGGCTATTAATATTTTCTCCCTAACACTAAGCGCCTTGCTTTTTTTGCTTGGCGAACGTAATTTATGGTAATCAACTACTTGTACTGGCACACTCGAAATTTTTTAACGAACAAATTGGAATCTATTTCAAAATTTATTCTTTCTTTAAATACTTCTATATCACTGTCTGACTCAGAGTAAAAAAAAACATTTTTAATGGTAAACTTTAAATATCCTTCCTGTATTATCACATTGCGAACACTATAATTGCAAATGTTTAATTTTTAATTTTTTAACAGTTGTTGAATATCACTTGTTTATCACTTGTGTTATAGGCCCCTGGAGTACCTGAAGTTGAGAACAAAGTTCCTAACGAATTATGGTACAACAAAGAATGTGGCAAGTTAGATCATTTGAAAATATTTTGCACCGGGTGTTATGTGCATGTGAAAGAGCGTCGCAAGAAATTTGATCAAAAAGCATTAATTGGAAATTTAGTTGGATATGTCAACGACAACGACGCGTAGGCGCAGTGGCTTAGTGGTTAGTGTGTTGTACTACTAAGCGAGGGATCCCAGGTTCGAATTCCGCAAAAACCCAAATTCCAACTCTGGGTTTTTTTTCACTGCGCCACCTCTAGCGAACGTCTGACAAACATCCGTGTTTTTTCTGCTAGTTTGCAGAAAGTTCCTTGCTGTTCGTCGGGTTAACTTCTCGTCGACGACAGGGTAAATTTAATCTTTGCTTGTCACGAGACTTAATTCAACAACGAAAATCAAAACGACTTTTTTCTTAAACGTTATAAATTTAATTAGGTATTTCAAGTATTTGTGCGTCTGCACTGTACAACGACTGTTTTCCGACTCTGTCGAGAACAAAGACTAATTTTCCTACAGTAACCTACTCTTTCTTTTATCTTGGCATCTCTTTAGTACCAAGTTTCAATCTTAATTTAGAAGCTAGTAATGCCATCGTAATTAAATTTAAGTATTAACATTTCAATATTATACTTCAACAACATATACCTATATACTTCTTAATCTAAGCTGTCTTCTGCAGCAACATTCTGCCCGCCTTGAAGTATCCTCGGATGGCTTCAATCCTCTATTGATAATGGCGCCAAACGATGAAGGCATCGCAGGATGCCTCTTTTGGTCCTAACATCGACAACTCTAACCTTACCATCTGCCGATTCTATTAGTTTCGCTACTCTTCCTATTAACCATTATTGAGGAGGAGTCTTGTCATCCCAGATTAACACCACCGCGTCGATTTGGATATTTGCTGACGAAGTTTGCCATTTGCTCCTCTTTTGCAGCTTTAACAGATACTCTTTCGACCAACGATTCCAGAAGTGCTGTTTGATTTGCGACAGTAACCGCCACCTGTTCAACGAAGACGTCTTGCAGTCGGTAACCAAAGGTTCAGCTATTGCGTTAAGCGGCGCCCCAATCAAGAAATGTCCTGGAGTAAGCACCTGCTCATCGCTAGGATCATTAGACATCACGCATATGGGCCGAGAATTTAAAACGGCTTCTATCTCTGCCACTACTGTTGCCAACTTCTCGAACGTCAAACAGGCCTCACTAGCTGTTCTATAGAGGTGATTCTTGGCTGATTTCACCGCAGCCTCCCATAAGCCTCCAAAATGAGGCGCTCTAGGTGGAATGTGATGAAACTCGATCCCTTCTGCAGAACACCAATTAGCGATTCTGGTTTGAGTCTGTTGCTCCAAAAAGTGCTGCTTTAATGCCTTTAATTCAATGCGAGCCCCAACGAAGTTGGTACCATTATCACAGTACAGATCTTGGCACAAACCCCTTCGCGCGACGAACCTCTTGAGCGCCGCTATAAACTCTTCCGTAGACAGGTCCGAAACTAATTCCAGGTGGACTGCTTTAACTGCGAAGCACACAAAAACTGCAACGTACGACTTGCATGTTCGTAGCCCTCGTAGTTTAAGTGTGGTTTGGAAAGGCCCACAGAAATCGACACCGGTCTTCTGGAATCGCCTGGCAACTTGGACTCTATCTGCAGGCAGGTGGCCCATGATCTGGCTCATCATCTTTAGTTTGTATCTAAAGCAATGTAGACAACTATCTACAACCTTCTTGGCGAGCCGTCGCCCATCAATCACCCAGAAACGCTGCCTAATTATTCCAACTAATGCTTGTGGTCCAGCATGGTAGTTCCTTCTATGAAAATAGACAAAAAGATGTTTAACAAAGGGGTAAGATTTGGGAAGGAGGATAGGATATTTAACGACATAGGGAATGTCTGCATTCTGCAAACGCCCACCAACTCGGAGGAGCTTTAAAGAGCTATCGTCAAGGAAGGTATTTAAATTTTTGACGCAACTCGCAGGGCTGATCATTTGCTTCCTTTCCAATTGATGAATTTCATCTTTGAAACTCTCTCTTTGTATATGCCTAATTATCCTTAATAAGGCTTCTTCCAAATCCATCGCCGATGTGATCATGTTAGAATTCCTGTTTTCTTGAGTACACAAATTCAGCTCCCTTCTTTCTTCTTTCAATCTGTTTTTTCGCATTATGCTGATGGCCTTTAGCATTATAGCAATAACACGAAGCGTTTTTTGGACATCACTAAAACGGAGATAATTATTTGCCCAATCTGCATTTACTGTTCCCGCGAAAAGTGTTGCTTGTCCCTTTCGTCTCCCAGGCGTATCTTTGTCTATCCGCGATCAATCCTTTTTCTCTGGCCAACATTCTTCCGGTAGATAAATAAACTTAGGCCCAGTGAACCAGATACTATCGACTAGCTCCTGTGCGAAAGCCCCTCTCGATATAATATCTGCAGGATTCTGTTTCGAGCTTACATGGTTCCAAATCGCTTGGGCTAATCTGGTTTGTATTTTTGATATTCTATTAGCGATGAACACCTCCCAGATTGATGGATGCGCTGAAAGCCAGCATAGGACAATTTCAGAATCTGTCCACAGATACACTTGATCTACGATATGGGAAAAATTGGGAAGGATTTTCGCTACCAACGTCGCCAACATCTCCGCGGCACACATCTCTAATCTAGGTAGACTCTGCGTTTTGACAGGTGCTACCTTCGATTTCGCTGTCACCAAATGACAACTGACTTCACCGTTTTCGTCTACAGTCCTTAAAAACACGCAACAGCCATATGCCTGTAGCGATGCGTCGGAAAATCCGTGGATTTGAACCAACTTAGGTCTTGAACTTAGAACATATCTAGGAAATTTAACAGATTCCACCTCTTTTAAGCGAGCCCGGAAAATCTGCCATTCGCTATGGATCCTAGACTGAACCGACTCATCCCAATCACTCTTTTTGACCCACAAACTTTGCAACAAGATTTTTCCCTTAACGATGACAGGGTTGATCAGGCCTAAAGGATCGAACAACATCGATAACTCCGACAGGATTATGCGTTTCGTTATTTTGGAATTTAGTGGCAATTCCGGCACCACATATTGGAGATTATCGGTAGATTCCACCTTATACCAAGGATCTTAACAATATCAGAATCATTAATTCTTAAGGGTTTTTCCTTATCTGCTTCCGGAATTTCCTTTAACAATATTTCCTCATAGTCCACCATTTTCTGAGTTCAAATCCAGCACTCTTTAGCAAAGACCTAACTTCTTCATAAATCCTTCTAATTTCTTCAGAAGAATACCCTCCACTTATAAGGTCATCCATATAAAAATCCTCTTGTAAAACTTTTGAGCCTAATGGAAATTTCAACGAGCCTTCTTCTGACAACATTTTCAAAAAACGAGTAGCTTGATAGGGAGCAGACGTAGTTCCATACGTGACTGTGTTCATCTGCTCTCCATAGTACGCATTGATACTTTCGAACCTTCGAATCCATAAGTATGTGGCGGTACATTTTCGATATATCGGCTGTCAAGGCGAATTTATAACACCGATAGCGTAAAATTATTGAATAAAGATCATCTTGTGTTGCAGGACCTTTCAACAACATGTCATTAAGGGATGTACCCGAGGATGTCCGAGCACTACAATCAAATACGACCCTCAGTTTAGTGGATGAAGTTTCGGGTCGAAGGACGTATTGATGAGGACAAAAGTAGCCCACATTTCTGATCTCTTCCCTTTTTACTTCCTCCATGTGTCCTAGATGTTCATATTCATCCATGAATTCAATATATTTCTCTAATCTTCTTTCTAGAGACATAAATCTCCTCTTCGCTATCTCAAACGATTCTCCTAATATCGAAGGATCCTCTTTGAAGGGTAGCCTAACAACAAATCGACCACTTCCTCAGGGTTTAGCAATTTGACTCCTATATCAAAGTTTTCCATTTCCCAAAACTTTGCCACAAGATCATGAAGGTTTGTGTCATCTTGAATGTCCTGACTTCCTATCAAACATACTTCAGATCTAGGTACAGGGGATAATTCATGCCTTCCCGATACGACCCACCCAAATAGTGTCTTCTGGAGTGTGGGTTTGCCATCCAATTTAATCTTGCCAATGGCTAATAGCTCAAAGAAGTGATCTGCGCCGACCAACAAATCTATTTTTGATGCCTGATGGGATCCGCTAACACAATGTTCTTAGGAATATTCCAGCTATCAACCTCAAATGAATACCTCGGTTCAGGGTTAGTAATATTCTTTATTATAAGCAGCTCTAAATCAGTTTCGAATTCAGAAATTCTTGACCGGCAATTGGCCTTCGTGGTATAACGAATCTGCGAAACTTCGTTTCCTATTCCACTAACTTGCAATTCGGTTCTTGCTTTGACTAATTTTAGCCTTTGTGCCATTCCTTCCGTAATAAAATTAAGCTGAGATGCCGAATCCAATAAGGCACGAGCTGGCTGATATCTACCGAAAGTGTCTTTAATCAGTATTTCTGCCGTCGCCAAAACTACCTGATTGCTAGAACTGCCAAGGAGAACTGCGGGATTTTCAGATCCTTGTTCGGCAATTGCATCGCTAGTAGTTGCACTAGTCGCAGAAAATCTGTGTAAGAGCCTATGATGTGGTAACGTGCAGATACTGCATTTTGACTTTGTACAACGACGAACCGAGTGCCCCTTTTCCAAACAATTTATACACAGGACCAATTTCTTTACTTCCTGGAACCTTCTGGCAACCGACAAATTTCGAAATTCTGAGCAAGAATCTACAGCATGGTTATCAGCCTGACAGTATTCACACTGCACACGCTGTGCGGCTAACGAAGTGCCCCTAACATTTCTGTTTGATCCGCTTCTATCGTTCCTAGTACGCGGTTGTTGATCCGATCTCGAACTACTCTTGAACGCACCTTCCGAGGTAAGCAGTTTTGATTCCTTTGCTTCTAGATTCTTACAACGACGGTCTAACACTACCGTATAATCCTGCCAATCCAGCAATTTACTGTAGTCAATGGAATCCAGCCATTTGGCCTGAGTTTCTGCATCAACTCGATCTAACGCTAGCGAAATCAAAATGGCATTGGTAATATCTTTATAATTGCCAATCGAGAGCATTGCAGTCAAATGAGTATTAAAACTATCCTCTAAAATTCTCAACGAAAATGCAGAAACCTTGTTTATTTTTGGGATTTCCAACAATAAATTTATGTGCTCTTGAAATATGAGACTTTTATTATCAAAGCGCTTTTCCAATCGTTCTAATGCCTTACGGTAATTAGTGCCTATCATGTCAAATTCCTTGACGGCACCCAAAGCTGCACCCGAAAGACAACGACGAAGGTAATTGAATTTTTGCAAGTTGTCAAGGCTATCATCTTTATCCACCAAATTATTAATAGGCCTATTACCGTTGGCGAGTCGAACAAAAAATCCTGCGAATGTGACTAATATGTATTATGATTAGCGAATTGAACAAAATTCATTCGCCTGAACTGTCAAACCGCTGGCGAGTGGCGAACGTAAAGTCGACTTATTGCGGTTGGCGAATTTGTGAAATTTCATTCGCCTTAAACGACAAATTTTAGCGAACAAAATTATTTGGTGAAACCACAGGCGAATGGAATTTATAATCCAGAAAAATGAATGGAAATTCAAGAAAAATGTATAAAACCCATTCAATTCATTTAGAATGTATATATTTAATGAAAATCGCCTGTGATAGTTTCGAGAAAAAAGCAATTCCAGCCAAATCCAGAAGATATTTGAGCTCATGGAACAAATATAGCCATTCCAATGTGTGTTTCGTCCACTAAGCCAGGTCCCCAGGAAATCCAGTTTTAACGAAAAATGAGGAAAGGAGCTCATGGATTGTTTTTATTTTCGGTCTTTTCTGGGTTTATCCATTTTTTGCACCTCCGTGTTGTTTTCTTCAATTTTTTTATTTTGAATTTTTTTTTGTGTTGACATAAATGTTTGAATTGACGTCATTTTCGTTTTTATTATATTGGTAGCACTTGATTTCTAGGCGAAAGAAGTAATTCGCCTACCATAATCGTACAAGGCGAGTGTTTCGACAAGTAACTCGACTTACGCGAATTGTTCGACTCGCTAACGATAATAGGCCTATAAATAAACCAATAAAATTGGGGTACTCGGAGAATTTTCCGGAGAAAGTTGGAAGCTTTATCTGTTCTAGCTTAGAACGAGTGGGTGCTTGATGTTGAAAATAAGTGGTATTTAACATTTCGCTCCCGACAGCTGTAGTATTTTGTCTCGCCGTTGACAAAAAGCCCAATATTGCCGACTTTGTGCTCACGTAAATATCTTCCACTTCATCTCGAAAGTTGTAATTCGCCGCAACATCGTTCGCAATATTAAACCTTTCAATGGCTGTCTGAACGTTTAATATTTGCTTGAAATACGACTCAAGTATGCCTAGTCTACACTCTAGCTCAGTTGCAGTTAGTGAATCGCACTTTTTTGCTATGAGAGATTTAATTCTTCCCAGACTAGTCTTCGTGGTTCCTCTCAACACTTTCAACTCTCGACCTGTACTTCCTGTCTATCAAGTTTCTTCTTGTCCGTCTCCGTCTCCTAGCATCGTATTGACAATAATTAACGGCCTCGACATTCGATAAATCGGTCAGAATACGGAAACGCGAAATACTATTATTTGCAATCCAATTGATTGTGAAATCAGTAACAACAACAAAAATTTCCTTTGTAATTCCAACAATAACTATGTTCGGTGACGATGACTCGTCAACAGCAAATGCAGCAACAACAACAACACGCCCTTGAATCTCCAGCAACAATAATGTTCGATGGTAACTTTTCCTAGCAGCAGCAACGATTCTTTAAGTTTGTCAAGCAAATCTAAACCGATTCCCCAAAGTTTCGCAACAAATTATCACGCAACAATTTCTCAATAGCAAGACTTTTTTCACCACAAACAAATAGAGCAAGTAAAAATTAAAAAGCTTACTTTTCATCCACAATGTTGATGACGATCACCGAATTCACCAAATTCACCAAATTCACCTTATGGTCCTGAAGCTTTTCCTGGGCTGCTGCGAGATAAGTTGAGTGATGATTATTCGTTGAGTGCGATGAAACAAGTGTCACCAACCATTCTCCAACCACCACAAAACTCCATCCTTGTCGTTGTATTATATGGCGATATCCCCCCCCCCCACACATTTTTCCTTTTTCTCATATACATTGTAACCTTTTGTCAGTCAGTTCTCAATCGTCCGCCAGGCACCTATGTCCTTAATAAATATTATACTCGTAATAAAATTGTTTCGTTTTTTTATTTAATTCGGTCGCTTGACAAAATCAGAAGTGGGATCCAACATGGATCTAACGAAGTATACGCTAGTACAACTGAAAGATATTTTACGTCAATTAAATTTAAAAACGTCGGGGACGAAGGCCGAAATGGTTGCGCGGCTCGAAGAGCTGCCGAACATCGGGGAAATTACGGTGGTAGATATCGCGGAAAAAGTGTGTGACGAGGAAAATCCGACAAATGACGGGGCTGCGGTCGAAAAGCTACGGGACGAAGTTGATGGTCTCAAACGTTCTTTAGAGACATTAACCCAACAGCTTCAAGCAGTTATTCATTTGGCGACGACGACAAACGTTGAACACACACACGCACTTCAAAATCGACAGCTGCCGAAACGAACAGCAATGCAAGCGGACGTTATCCCGCAGGATTTGCTTTTGCTGTCGCCGTCTGTGTCGCAAACGCAGCTGTGTGATGAAAGGAATCGAGCCAACGACGAGTATCTTCCCCATACATACACTACAATAACAAACACTTCGGTGACAGTGCCGATGGATTTAACAGCTGCATTGTCTAGTGTCGCGCCGGTAGTGTCGTCATCTGCATAAGCTAGCACCAGAAATACACAAACACGCCCAATGACAGAACAGATCGAACAACAACACAATAACAATGGTGAATCTCGGTATTGCAATGTGCGGGACGTTGTAATGGTTTTGCCAGAGTTCGATCCTTGTGTGGGTGATATGAACTCGGTACAGTTCATCGATCGTGTAGAACAGCTGAAGGAAGCGTACGGGTGGAACGAAAAGTTGGTTCTCTTCGCAGTGCAAACAAACTGAAAGGAGCCGCGAAGCTCTGGGTAGACGCGCATCCGATTTTTCACGATTGGGTGGATTTCGTTGCCGTTTTTTTGTCTGACTTTCCGTGTGTCATAAATACCGCCGATATACACATGCAAATGATGCAATCGCGTACGGGCAAAAATGAGTCCCTAATCGAATTCTACTACAGAGTACTATCGCTAGGTCGTCGCGGTAACGTTGAGGATAACGCAATTATCCGATATGTCATTAATGGTCTGAAAGACGAAGGGCTGAAGAAGACGCTTTCAGCCATGCACTTCATTAAGTGTTCAGATTTATTGAAAACTTTAAACAGTGTCGCGGCAAACAATACGGGTGCAGTGGCTGGGGGTGGTAATTCGCGAGTGTGTGGCTCACACTACAGTTCAAAGGAAAAGGTATACAAGGACGAAAATAGTGATAACAATAAGCCATAACCATCGGGACCGATATGTTACAATTGCCGTGAGCGCGGACATCTTTCGAAAAATTGTGCGCAACCACAAAGAAAACCGCGATGTCAAAAGTGTACGTCAACAAATCACGAGACGAGAAATTGTCCACGAAACAGTGCGCATGTAAACGCGATCGGGAATAATATACCGGAACTTATCAAGCACATTAAAGTGAATGGCATTAAATGCGACGCACTGATCGATTCGGGCAGTTGTAAATCAATAAATAAACGCGTTATTGCCGAAAAATCTTGTGGAAAAGTGACACCGTGTGATGAGACTCTACATGGATTTGCTGGGGGTGAATTCCAAAGTAGTGAAATGTTGTCTACGATCGTAACTCTCGACAACCGCGATTACCCATGTGAATTCCTTATTGTAGATAACGTCGTGATGAAGTACGATGTCATAATCGGAACCGACATAATGTCACAGTGCCGCGTTGTTATTGAAAACGGAAAGTGCCAGATCATGTCTTTAGCTAGTGATAAGATTGACATCGGTGAAGATCTTTCGGCAAATGAGAAGAATGAATTGATGGATTTGCTTAATTCATTCGCGGATTGTTTCGGTGAAAATCTAAATGAACTAGGAAAGTGTTCGACAGTTAAAATGAAAATCTCGGTAATTACGTCAAAACCAATTGTTAAAAAGCCATATGCTATTCCGATTCCAAAGCGCCAAACGGTTGAACGAATAATCGCGGAATTATTGAGCTTAAACATTATTCGCCCATCGACATCCGCATACTCTTCTCCGATAGTCCTGGTTCGTAAACAAAACGGTGAAGAACGTCTATGCGTGGATTATCGAGAACTAAATGCCGTGACAGAGAAACAACCATGGCAAATGCCTACTGTCGAGGGAGTTATTTCTATGCTGGCAGGTAAGAAGTATTATACTGCTCTTGATATGATGTCAGGGTATTATCAAATTGAGATCTGCGAAGAGTCTAAACAGTACACAGCTTTTGTAACGCATCACGGTCACTGGGAATTCAACCGCATGCCGTTTGGGCTGAAGAACGCCCCATGCGCGTTCCAACGTATGATGATGGAGGTCGTTAGTCCAATCAGGGAAAAAGTTGCAAATTATGTAGACGAAGTCAACATCGCGACAACAACTTCTCAAGAAGGGCTACGAAACCTTGACGAATTTCTTCAAGCAGTACGACGGGCTGGCTTAACGCTTCGAATTTCAAAGTGCTCGTTTATGAAAAGCAGTGTTAACTTTTTCGGTCACGAACTGGACTCATGTGGACTGAAACCGGGACGAATTAAAACAAACGCGGTAAGGGACTTTCCTGTTCCGGTTAATCCGACGGAAGTACGACGATTCCTAGGACTGACGGGATTTTTCCGTAAATTTGTGGCAAACTACGCACATATTGCTACTCCATTGACGCGACTTACGAGGAAGGACGCCGAGTTTCAATGGACAGCCGACTGCGAGAAGGCGTATAAGAAGCTAATCAATACTTTAATCGAACAACCAGTCCTCCGGATCTACGACGTTACTAAAGAACACCAAGTACACTCTGACGCTAGCAGTGTCGGAATAGCAGCAATCCTATTACAACAAGAGGACGGAGGGGAGCTGAAACCAGTCGCATATTTCAGCCGTGCGTGTAATGATGCCGAACGCAATTATCACAGCTACGAACTTGAAGTTCTGGCCGTGGTGGAAGGATGTCATCGTTTCCGGTTGTATCTGCTCGGAAAACACTTCACCATCGTAACCGACTGTGCCGCTATATCCAGTCTCAAGTCCACAACGCCGCTAGTACCCCGTATAGCTCGATGGTTTTTGAAATTGCTCGAATACGACTATACCATCATTCATCGTCCAGGAGAAACCATGAAACATGTCGACGCTATGAGCCGTGCTCCGGTTGAAGCAGCCAGAGTAGCAGATGATGTCGGCGTGAACGTGATGGCGATAAAATTACCACCCGACGATTGGTTGGTGTCATTGCAGAAACAAGATCCCAAACTGATGGAGATATTACAAGTCATCAATCGTGAGGTGATCTCTGACCAACGCAAGAGGTATGACACCGAGTACTTAGTAAGAAACAATCGTCTGTTTAGGAGAGCAGATGAAGGCAGACTGCTACTGGTAGTTCCATGTGGCATGCGATGGCGAATCGTAAAACTTTGCCATGACGACGTCGGCCATCCGGGAGTTGAAGGAACAGTTAATCGAATCTTACAGCACTTTTGGTTTCCACGCGCTAGGAACTATGTCAAAGGGTACGTTGGATCATGTGTCGATTGCTGTTTCAGCCGAGAGCCACGAGTGAAGGAGTGTCAACTATATGGAATGGAGATACCCAGGTTGCCTTTCGAAACACTTCATATGGACCATTTGGGACCGTTTGTCAGGAGTCGCCGAGGAAACGAGCACATTTTAGTAATCGTCGATGCGCTGACCCGATATACTGTGCTCACAGCGGTAAAATCTACCAAGACGAAGCCGGTGATGGATGTCCTAAGTCAACTAACGCTACACTTCGGAGTGCCGAAAAGGATCGTTACGGATAGAGGAACCGCGTTTACGTCACTAGCATTCGCCGATTTTTGTGCCATCAATAACATTCAACACATCAAGGTAGCTGTCCGGACACCGCGAGCAAATGGCTTAGCCGAGAGGGTAAACCAGTCAATTTTGTCATACTTGAAAGCTTCGACCTCGGAAGTGAAAGATTGGGATGGTCAACTTCGCTGTATGCAGTGGACAATGAACACCAAAGTAAACTCTACGACAAAGTATTCACCTATGGATTTAGTGTACGACTTCCCGTTGCGAGACATTGGAGGCAACAAAGTGCTGGCAGCACTGCATGAGGACAAAATCAATCATGACAAGCCATCGATACAACAACAAAGAGACGACGCTATAGTCAACATCGAAACAGCACGCAAAACATGGAAGGCAAGATTCGACGCAAAACACCGACGCCCGCATCAATACAATGAGGGCGACCTCGTCCTAATTGAAAGTGCTCTTCCGAGTACTGGAGAATCCCGAAAATTGGATCTGAAATATCGAGGTCCATATGAAATCGCCAAGGTATTACGATTCGATCGCTATGTTGTCGGGGATATTGACGAACTCCACTTAAAACAACGTCGATTCAGCACAGTAGTTAGCAGTGACAAATTAAAACCCTGGTGCGAGCTGTATCCGGAAGTAGACGACACCTATGAAGATGATGACGATACACCCGATCAATAAAATACCCCAATGTTTGTCACCTCGGGACGAGTTGCTGTCAGGAGAGGCCGAGTTGTCACCAACTATTCTCCAACCACCACAAAACTCCATCCTTGTCGTTGTATTATATGGCGATATCCCCCCCCCCCACACATTTTTCCTTTTTCTCATATACATTGTAACCTTTTGTCAGTCAGTTCTCAATCGTCCGCCAGGCACCTATGTCCTTAATAAATATTATACTCGTAATAAAATTGTTTGGTTTTTTTTATTTAATTCGGTCACTTGACACAAGCTCTTCAGAATTAATTTCCTCTCTGTATAGCGGTCGTTTCCCTCTTCTGCTTTAATGTTTGAAGTCCACTACGTCGGATGATGTAAAGCTTTTCTTTCTACTGATTTTTTTTTTTAAACCTTCTGACTATGCCTAAGCATTAAAGGCACGTCGACCAATAAGATCTATTGTGCCATAGGGCCAGAATATTGTTCAGTCTAGCATGCTCTCCACTTTCCTGATAAAGTTAATTAAGCTGCTAGCAGATGACTTCTTCATCTCTTCAGGGCTGAGAAGCTCCCTGTAGAAGATTGTTCTTCTGATTCCACATAGGGCTCGACATACACATATTATGTGCTCAGCTGTTTCGTCTTCTTCAAGACATAACCGACAGAGTGAGGACTCAGTTAAATTTATTTTATTTAGGTGATATCGTAGGTGGTGGTGTCCTGTGAGGAAACCAGTGAGATTTTTGATATCATGCCTGTTTAGATTTAAAATTTTATTGGCATCTTTATTGAACGGCTGTATAGCACGCTTGGCCTGTCTTAGGCCTGGGATGCTCTCCCAGTATGAAATACATTTTGTGTGTTCCCATCTTTTGATGGCTAGATTTATAGACGATTTGGGAGCATAACAGAAGGGTTCAGGTCCTGTGAAAGGAGTTGCAGAGCCCAATCTGGCCATTTCGTCGGCTTTCTCGTTTCCCTCAAAACCCTCATGGCCCGGAATCCACCATAATTTGGTTTTATTCCTGAGGCCAAGCGTTCGAAGGGCGTTGAAACAGCTTAGTACCGATTTGGAGTCAATAATATGCGAGCTTAGAGCGTTAATAGCTGCTTGACTGTCCGTGAATATATGGATGTGAATGCCTTTAATACCAGTGTTGTATATGTGACTAGCACACTCTTGGATGGCTTGGAGCTCAGCCTGGAACACGCTTGGATTAGCCCCCATCGGTATTGAGACATTATGGTTAGGTCCGTGGAACCCAGCTCCCACTCCTGTTTCTATTTTGGAACCATCCGTATACCACTTAAAGCCATTTTGGCAAGTAGGTGGGCTATTACTCGCCCATGCTTCTCTACTTGGGATCTCTATAGAGAACCGCTTATCGAAACATAAGGTCTTTGGGAGGCGGTCTGTTACCGCGCAGATCATGTCAAGTTCTGGAATTTCAGAGAACAATTCGTTTAACTCAGGACGTTCACTGAGGCTTGTTTCTTTCATTTGGATCAAACTTGCCGAACTGCGGATCGCCACTTTGTTTATGTAAATGTGGAGAGGTGTTAGTCCTATCAAGGCTTCTATAGCCGCAGTAGGACAGGTTCGCATGGCTCCGGATATACCGAGACATGAAAGTCGTTGTACCCTATTTAGCTTGGCAATGGCGGTCTTTTGTTTTGTTTTAGTCCACCATACTACAGAAGCGTATGTAACAATGGGCCCGATCATCATTGTGTAGATCCATTGGGTTATCTTTGGAGAGATACCCCAAGTTTTGCCATACATGCGACGGCATGCCCATAAAGCGTTTGTTGCTTTTGTGATTTTGTTTTTAATGTGGGAGTTCCAATTTAGTGTTTTGTCCAGGATTACTCCCAGATACTTAACTTCATTGGAATACTCAATGATCGTATCATTTATTGAAATTTGACCTAAGTTTATATTTCTTCTTTTGGTAAAGGGAACTATGACAGCCTTACTGGGGTTAATGGATAAACCTTCTTTGGTACACCAGTCTAGGACTATCGTAAGGGCACTTTGCATACTTCTTATAATTTTGTTTTCATCTTTGCCCGTAATGATAATGACCAAGTCATCGGCGTAACCTATTGGGTCAAAGCCTAAGTTGCTTAATTTGTAAAGCAGTTCGTCAATGACAAGTGACCACAAAAGGGGTGACAGAACACCTCCTTGTGGGCATCCTTTTATTGCTGATACTGATACTGAGATTGGTCCTGACGAAGCAGTTATTTTGCGACCTTCTAGCATCGCTCTGACCCATTTGATGGTAGGTTGGTCTATGTTCCTATGGTACAGAGCATTTGATATGGAGTCATATCCAGTGTTGTCAAAAGCACCCTCAATGTCCAGGAAGGCGCACAGTGCGATTTCTTTGCCTTTGTGGGCATTATTTATCCGCGTTGTTAAATTGACCAATGCACCTTCCGTTGATTTGTCCTTTTGGTACGCATATTGACAGGGGTGTAGAGGCATGCTGTTAGTTAAGCATTCTCTAATATGAACGTCAATTATTCTTTCCATTGTTTTGAGGAAAAACGATGTCAAGCTTATGGGACGGTACGATTTAGGCAGTTCGCTAGGTTTGTCACCTGGTTTGGGGATAAATACCACGTTTACCTCCCTCCAAGTTTGTGGTATGTAACCCCAGTTGAAACTGAACCTAAATAAGGCAATCATGGTGGGTAGGAGGAAATCCAGTCCTTTTTGTAACTATAAGGGCTGGAAAAATACCGTCTATGCCTGGTGCCTTATATGGTTTAAATGAGTTTATGGCCCATTTAACCTTATCCGGACAGAATAGTTTGCCGGATAAACTGTTAATTCTACTGATGTTGTTTGGAGAAGAAATTTCTGGTAGATGTTCATTTGTGTGGTCAATGATTTGGGACCCTGGGAAGTGAACTTCGAGCAAAGTCGACAGAGTTTCTTCTCTGTCACATGTGATTGTGCCATCCGCTTTGATGAGCAGACCCATGCAGTTAGAAGGATCTTTCGAAAGGGCTTTTTGAAGGCGAGAAACAGCAGGAAGTTCTTCAAGCTTCTCACAGTTTTCGCGCCAGGATGCTCTTTTAGATCTTCGCAACTCTAGGTTGTATGTAGTTAATAGAGATCGATATTGATCCCATACGCCGGTGCGTTTTGCTTTGTTGAAAAGCTTTCTCACCCTTTTCCGTATAGTTTCTAGGTTTTCATTCCACCAGGGAACGCACCTTTTGTTTACTATACGTTTAGTTTTACAGCTATTTTTAAAAGAGGAGATAATGATGTCATTTAGCTGACATTGTACAGCATCCGCATCACTTGGTAATTGTGGCGGAGGAGGTATCAGATCCGATTTGATCGCTAGGTTTTCTTTATAAGTTCTCCAGTTAGTTAGTTTATTATTGTGTCTGACCGACACGTGCTCATGGGTGCACCTCACCTTGAACATGATATGCATGTGATCTGATAGGGTTGGTTCATCTGACACGTGCCAGTCTTCTACAATATTTTGTATAAAAGGAGATGAGATAGTAAGGACTAAAACCTCTTCTCTTATGCTATTTCTAAAGGTGGGCTTATTGCCCCTGTTTAGTACAACTACGTTTTTACTATATAAAAATTCTAAAAGTGACTCACCTCGTTTGTTAGTGTCGCTGCTGCTCCATATCACATGATGAGCGTTAGCGTCACATCCGATCAGAAGGTGTACTCTCTGATTGTGGCTTCTTCAGTGTCTCCAGCGAAGTACGCCGATGCGCATACAAACTTATGCATGTCTCGGCCGTTGTGGCGTTCAATAAGAACTGCCACCAAGTCTCTAGTTCTAAAACCTGGAATGAGAGAGAATTTTATATCTTTCGCGACAGAGAGAGCTTCCCTAGGTCTAAAATTCACTTTGGCAAAGATAAGTTCTCTGGATCTATTATTTAGTCCAAAAATTTTACCTGTAGTTGCCCATGGTTCCTGGATTATTCCAAGAGCGATGTTCCTTTCAGCGCATCTTTGGCTATAGGTGTCCGAGGCACCCATAGCGCGGTGCAGATTTGCCTGCAGCACGTTTAAGGAGGTCGTCATCGTTTCCTTCCGTACTCCGGGTTCCGTACCCTGTAAGGCTTGTTATCGCCTCTACGCCGTACGGTTCCCTGTTGAGAGAGACCTTCTTGTCTGCCTCTCGGATTTGAGTGCCTCCGTTGATGCCTTTCTTTGTGTCTGTCAGCAGCCAGCATCGGTCTAAACCGATTTTGACTGGTGACACCACTGACCGTTTCTGTATTTTTTGGGGCCGAGTCTAGCGGAGGATTTGCCGTCAAACACGCTGCTCTGGCAGCAGCACTAGTGCTAGCTACCGCATCTGTAGCATGTGTGTTTGACACCGACTTGCTCGTTGTGGCGGTGTCGTCTTTTTTAGACGCCTGGGTTGCAGACTTATCTGCACTTTTAAGTATAAGTTTGATCTGTCCAAAACGGAACGAGACCAAACCTTTAAGCTCTACAAGCCGCCTCATGATATTTTCATTTATTGCAAAGACCACGTGAGCGATATCTTTATCGTCCGATCTTTGCAGAACTCTCCACGTTCTGGTGTTCAGTTCTTTGTTCTGGCCATCTAAAATTGCCAGTATCCTTTCATTGGCTACTCCGGTACTCTGTGGGAAGAAACCTCTTATGATGTGTGGCTTAGGAAAGTTTTCTTCGCTCACTAGCATCACATCTAGCCCACATTTCTCTTTAAGCTTTGTGAAGTTAGCTTTCATCCACTCTGCAGTGGTATTATCCGAGCACACGATCATAAGCCAACCAGCTGGCTTAGTGTTTTCGTCGCGTAATTCGATCGTAATATCCATTATATTCTCCTGTAACTGAACCATTTGTTCATTACTGAGACGGTTACGATCCAGATCTACAGGTACTACCCCCAGTCTGACATAGCTTGCCATATCTCTATAGGAGACTTTGTCGACTGTATTCCCTGTTCGAGCTCGTTTCGGCTCAGACTGAGGTGGTGTGTTGTCCTCGGATCTCGTGCGTTTCACTTCGGACCCTTTCGTGCCATCTGTCGACTTCGCATAGATACGGGCTTGCTCGATGGAGCTACCCTGCTTCAGCGCTCGCTTAAAGCGGCGTTGCTTAGATGGCGTGAATCTGACGCGTTTGGATTCATTCTGTGCCGGTTTGCCAGAAGTCTCAGACATGCCCATATTATCAGGATGCAGTTCATCCGATAGTATACTGATGTTGTATACTGTGCTGGATTCTGAGATGGAGTCGCTTAGAAGTGACGTGTTCTCTTCTATGTTTCTCATTTCAGAATCCATAATTTGTGACCCTTCCCGAGTGTCAGGTGTCAAGTCTGTTACGACAGGGTGTTCTAAAACATCCCTAGTTGATGGTGCAATTATAGAGGCATCATTCTCTAGTTTGTTTTTTTCTTTTAGTTGGTCAATTGTTCCCACGAGTAGTCGGGATATATCGGTCGCCCGTGGTCTACCCGTATAACCACAGGAGGGCTTATTTGAAATCGGAGGTCACCTGTTATCCGAAGTTCGCAAACTATCGACTAAACACCCTAATAGCCATGCATCCCTCGTCGTTTGCTGTTCCGACTTGGATTAGGGATTTATTTAGAGAGGTTTACTCTCCTCCCCTGCTCCTCTATCCGGGCTTGGGACCGGCAAGTTACTCATGTAACCAGGCGGAGTTTAGCGTCCTTTGGTTTCGGGACTCATGTGGAGAAAAACTCGAGAATCTTTGCCCTTACTCAGCCCCTAAAACTGGGCAAGTTCGACGCTCATGAAAGGGGAACTGATGGCTTAGAAATGTCTCTAGCGCTTTGCAATCAGTGAAATTTTTAATACATATATATTAATAAAATGTTACCATGGATCTTTTGGTGGTGAATATTTGTGTAGCTTGAATTATTTTAAGTATTAACATTTCAATATTATACTTCAACAACATATACCTATATACTTCTTAATCTAAGCTGTCTTCTGCAGCAACAATCCGAGAGTACAACTGTCTCAATTAGCCGTTTGGAATCGGCATAAAATTGTAGATCCCTACCATTCGTTCCAAAAATTTAAAATCACCTAAATGAATGGTTGTAAGAAGCTAGGCCCAGGGTCCCTGTTGCGCCAATTGTAACGGGTGATTTTTTAAGAGGTTTAGAACTTAAAAAAAAAAAAAACAAAAAAAATGAATGAAATATTTATTTGAATCGATAGTTTGAACCTTGCAATTTAATGTTTAAAGATAATTTCATGCAAATGTTGACCGCGGCTGCGTCTCAGGTAGCCCATCCGCTGAGTCCAATTTTGGCATACTCTTTCACACATATCGGCCGGTATCTCACGAATGAATGCATGGATGTTGGCTTCCAGTGCGTCAATCGAAGCGGGCTTGTCCCTATACACATTAGCCTTGACATACCCCCACAAAAAATAATCTAATGGTGTCAAATCGCACGATCTAGGCGGCCAATTGACCGGCCCGAAACGTGAAATTAACTGTTCACCAAACTCGCCTCGCAATTGCGCCATTGTTTCGCGTGCTGTGTGGCATGTGGCACCGTTTTGTTGAAACCACATATCATGCAAGTAAAGAACTTCCATTTCGGGCAAAAAAAAGTTTGTTATCATCGCTCGGTAGCGTTCACCATTGACAGTAACGCTGCGATTCGCATCATCTTTGAAGAAATATGGCCCAATAATGCCGCCGGCCCATAAACCGCACCAAACAGTGGCTTTTTCGGGATGCATTGGTAGCTGTTGCAATGCTTCTGGCTGATCTTCACTCCAAATGCGGCAATTTTGCTTATTTACGTACCCATTCAACCAAAAATGAGCCTCATCGCTGAACACAATTTTTCGATAAAAAAGCGCGATGAACATTTCGAACCGAGCACGAATTTTGATAGTAAAATTCAATAATTTGCAAGCGTTGTTCATTAGTAAGACGATCCATGGGTAAATTGCAAACCAAACTGAAGCTGTTTGACAGTGACACAAGGTACTAAACACACGTCAGCTGTCAAAACCAGTGTCGCCAAAACCAAACCAGCTAAAAAATCACCCGTTATAAGAAATAAAATTTTTCGGAAACAACCCTCAAAAGCTATAACTAAATGCCGAATTATTATATATTATGTCAACGACAAAGATGGACATCGTGTGCCAAAAGTGGTATGCACCATAAGCATGGACAGCGAAACATCAGTCGTAGAAAATGAAACGTAGGAAATTGAATTAACCAAGGAAAAGCCGGATATCAAAGATGAAAGTACATCAACAGAAAATTTGCGTGAAGAAAACGATACAGAGTTTGGATGAGGAGGAAGACGAATCCCAAAATGATGTCGAAGGGACCACAGTTCAGAAAGTTCAAACTGGTTTACGAGAAAAGAAGAAACCAGGTTGGACGAAGGAGTACGTGATGCTTGTTGAACTTGGAAAAATTAAAAAATCCAGCAGTTCGACGTTAAGACGGCTTTCCTGTATGGCACTCTTGAGGAAGAAGTTTACCTCGAACAACCAGATGGATTTCAAGACGAAACTGATCGAGTGTGTCGATTAAAGGGAAGTTTTGTATGGACTCAAACAAGCTCCGCGTTGCTGGCACAAACGTTTTTTCAAATTTATGAAGAAAGCAATGGACTAGTTATTGGCAACAGTGAAAAATGAATTCAGAGCTTTCTAGCAGAACTGAAAACTGAATTTAAATAACAATCGGCCATCTAAATAATTTTCTTGGCATGAAAATGACACTCCAATATGGTTCAATTGCTGTCAGTCAGGTGAAATATACGAAGGAAATCTTAGAACGTTTTCATGTGAAGAAGAAGTTCCCTACCGAGAATCTGTTGGAAGCTTGTTGTACTTGGCAACAGCAACACGACCTGACATTGCTTACGCCGTTGGAACAGCAGCTCGAGCAGTAGAAAATCCAAGCAAGGAAGACTGGAATGATGTCAAAGGAATCTTCAGATACCTACGTGGAACAAGCAATTCATGCATCGAGTACAAAAAGGACTACGAATAGTTAAAAGTCTACAGTGATGCAGATTTCGCAGGTGATATTGAGTCAAGGCGATCAACAACTGGAGTTGTTGCAATGTTTGCTGGTGGAGCAGTCTGTTGGACAAGTCAACTGCTACTGAAGCTGAAATGATGGCTGCGAGTGAAGGAGCGAAGAAGGCTATGTGACTCAAGCGTTTGATGGCAGAGTTAACTGGACAACAAGACTTTACATCTCAGCTTTTTGTCGACTGCGCAAGTGCTGTCAAACTTGGAAAGAACCCAGAATATCATAAAAGAACTAAGCATATTGATATTAGTCAATTCTACGTTCGCGAGCGTTTTCTGGAAGGTGATATGAAACTGGAAACTGGAACCAAGAAATCAACTAGCAGATTTGCTAACAAAACCATTGGAGCGAGCTTGTTTTGAAATATTATGAAGGAATGGGACAATGGGTCAACGATGAAATTTAATCACGTTTGGTGTTTATGGAGGAAGTGTTTAAGTTAGGAACAACCAAACGGCAATACTGTCAACTGTCATGTAGACAATACAACCCTTAACTGAAGATAGCAGATGTATACATTACATAGATAGGTACTGAATATATCTATCCTTTGCTTTGGTTTTAAATGCAACTGCTTTTATATTTTTCATTCTCTGTAAAACAACGCGTCTTTTGTGAATTCCTTTTCTTGAATAAAACTTATTTTACTTTTTGCTACTCTAAAACATTTATTATACTTCACAAATCCATCTAAATCAGTTTCGCTCATTGAGTTCAAAGCAAGATATCATTATAGAACAGATACATAGGTACCTATTATATCATTTTTTTGAAACAAAACCTTCATCTTTTAAACTCAAAACTTACATTATTAATTAATTTATTTAACTTTGTTTTTCTTAAAACATGTAACGTGCTACTGCTTTGCCTGGGGTCCTTGCTGGCATGCTTGCACCCGCTCTCTAAGCTCGCCGGAGGGCGTGGGAGCTTGACCCTGGCACGTCACAAAAACCATCATCATGCCAGTCTTCACGTTGAGGTGGTATAACGTCGCAAGAAATCGCCTCTACCCACCCTACCATGGTCACCTACTTGCCTCAGTGACCCCTTAATTGGCATCTTCTCCTTCCTTTATCCCAGCAACATCCTTCCCTTTCCAAACCTCCTCATCCTCTCAACCCTTCTTAATCGAAACTCATTATATTGCGTTTACCATTCAAAATTTAACACTTTTATATTTTATTCATTGTTATTATATTGAGATTACGTTACTTCACAAATTTTTGTTTAATTTAATCTTACTTTACTTTGCACTTATCAAAAGAAAGTATTCTTAATTTATACTTGTCTAATCAATCAATGTGCAACTCCCCCTCCCAATTAATCCCTGTACCTTTTTACACAATAGTCCCCTGCCCGTGATTTCGTATTTCAATAAAGTATATATAATATAAAAAAGTCTAAAAAGACTTACCAAAACTCTTCCACAACTGGCGATGACGTGGCCACAGCATCCAGGTTGCGCTGGTACTTTGTCGTTGTTTTGTACCTGTATCACTAAATTTAAGATTATATATACTTATATAGACGAAATTTCACTTTTTCTTATAGGTACCCCGCGATTTAATTTAATTCAACAAATTAAAGCTACTTTCTTTTAAATTTTCAGCAAACAAATTAAAATTTAACGCAAGTTATCAAAACTACTAATAATCGTGATTACAATTTCAAAAAAAATGTTTTAAGTTGCGGACCGGGATTTGAACCGGGGTCTTCTTTATTCAAGCGGTGCTTTTGCCGTTTGCTTGCCCGCTGCGCCAACGGGTGCTTTTTGATTCAGCGTCCAATTGCGGTTTTGTATCGGCGTATTTTTCGTTTTCCCCTTTTTGTTGAATTCGGAATTTTCCGAAGTTTTCCGGGAATCCGGGTTAATATTTTTGGGCGGCCAACACTTCCTGTTGGTCCGCCAAATTTTAGGATTGGTATATAGATGTTCCCTGTTCCCAAAAAGAAATCTGCCTTATTTCACTATTATACATACATATATATGATTATGCCTTGTTTTACCTTTTTTTCTAGAATTTATTTTCTCCTGCTTTCTATAAGCTACTCATCAGCTTGTCAGTTTTCACTAGTTCACCTTTTTATTTTCTTATTATTTAGATAAGTTACTTTAGCACTATCTGTATTAATTTAATTTTTCCACTTTTCTCGTTCGTGAAATTGCTCGGCCGTAATTCCGACTACTTAAAATTTCAAATTGCGAATGGCCGGTTAAGGAAATTTTCAACGGCAAAACGCATAATTTCCCTTTCGTATTACTGCTGTTCTCTCAGATCTTGCAGTTTCTTTAACTGTGGAAGTGGGGAACATTGTTAAAGCCGTTTCATCTCTCTTTTAATTTTTCTCTTAGCCAGAATTTTCCTATGTGTCAGCCCTGCACTCCTACCTTACCCCAAACTTCTGAACTCAGCTATAGGTAAGTGGCTTGGCTAAGTAGTGCAGGCATGGTCGGCTATGTAGTTTTTTTTTTTTTTTTTTTTTTTGTGACATTTGACAGAACGGTCGTTCAGACCAGAATTCAAAACAAAAAAGCAATTATTCGGGTCGCATTCGTATATTTTTCAATTTTGTTTTTAATTTCGGTCTAATATTGTGCTCTGTTGTTCCCATCTACTAGACGGTTCGCAACATTTGTTTTGCAACAAACATCAAACTTTTTTCTTATTCTTGAAGCCATATTTTCTTGGATTTCAAAGGAAACTTCTTTACAATTCTTTCAGTCATTAATAATATAGCTGTGTAGAGCGGATCGATGAGAGCGAGGTAATTCCGTTCATTCGATGAACGTCGCTTCCCTTTTTACACGCTGCGGAGGCTGAGGTACTCTACCGTACTGCAGATGTAAAAGAGTAACGAGCGGAACGAAAAAATAGAAATCAACGAGGTGACGGGTTCTGGGTTACGCCGAGTCTGTCTGGGAAGCAAATCAAAACGCTGACACATTGGGTGATTTGGCGCAAAAAGTCGTTCTTGGTGGTGGAACAGAGGCTGAGGTACTCTACCGTGCTGTCCACGTCGCAAGTTCAACTGCTTTATTATAATTTTTTCTCTTCCTTATATACTAGTTTACAGAGCTTTTTGTTGTTTATTTTGATCGGCTGTAAGTGAGCTTTCAGAGCTTTATTTAGTTTTATTTATAGCATTGCCAGATCTCTAAAATACATAATAATAATAAACTAGGGTATTGCCAGAAGGGCTTAATTTTAGTATACATAATACAATAAGTGATGCGTTGCTTGGGTGCTTGGTACAGTCTCCCCCTCTGGAACTTCAGTCGTCTCGACGAAGTGACAGGACTCAGTGTAGCTTCTTGGGTCGTCCTGTTCTTCGTAATCTCCGTAGTGGTTCAGCCGTTGATATAGGATCTTGGTTCAGTTTGGTTAGCGCGGAACCGTGATAAGTGCCAACTGGGGCTGCTGTATCGTCTTTATTGGCGACTTGGTATGCGGAGACGCCGACTTTGCCTACAACCACGTATGGGCCGTCTCGCCGTGGAACGAACTTTGATGTGAAGTTTTTTGATGCCTGACTCAGAACGTGCGTCGTAACCAGAACCTCGTCTCCCACATTGAATTCGACTTTCGGACGTCTCTTTTTGTCTATGTATGTTTTGTTGCGATCTTGGGTGTTTTCTGACATTTCTCTTGCATTTTTCATGGCTACATATAGCTCGGCGAGTTTAGGTGTAATTTGCTGGATAAAATTGTCCGTATCCCCTATTGTTCGTAGATTATTTGTGACATCGTCTACGGTCCGACATTCTCGCCCGAAGGTTAGGTAGGCAGGTGTGTAGCCAGTCCTTTGACATTTCGTCGTGTTTATGGCGAATCGGATAGCTGGTAGGTGCTCTGCCCATGTAGAGTGGTTATTCCCGACTAGTATGGCCAGTTGACTTTTCATGTCCCTGTTTCTTCTTTCCACAGGGTTCGATTGGGGATGGTAGACTGGGGTGAGAGTTTGAAATATTCCCAGACGATGTACTAGTTGCTGCATTAAAGTGGAAACGAATTGGGCTCCATTGTCGGATATCATTCGCCTAGGCATTCCATATCTTAGAAAAATTTCATCTAGCAAGACGATAGCGCAATTTACTGACGTTGCTTCTTTGAGTGGGAATATCTCTGTCCACCTGCTTGCAATATCTTCTATGATCATAATCCATTGATATCCGTCCTGAGTTTTTGGTAGGGGACCAAACAAGTCGATGGCGATAACCTCAAATCGCTGGTTGCTCGCGACGGTTTGCAATAAACCCGCTGGTTTTAGGTTGCTGATTTTGTGTCTTTGACATGCCAAACAGTTACCAAAATGCTTGGTTATATCAGCCCTCATTTTTGGCCAGTAGTATCTAGATGCAATTTTGGAGATAGTGCGTTCGATCCCATAGTGCCCTGCTGTGGCGTTATCATGGTGACTTTGCAAAATTGTTGCCCGTTCTTGAATTGGGACGACGAGCTGTGCGTCCCCAGCATCGGACTCTGGTGAGTATCGATAGAGTACACCGTTATTCATTATATAGCCTCTAGTTGTCCATCGAGGTAGGTTCTCGTTTGTTGATTCGAAAGATTGAATAATTACTTTAATTTCGGGGTCTTGTAGTTGTGCTTCTCGAATCTCGCTCGCTTTTCTTGCCGGGACATCAATTTGCACATTGCAGATATGGCAGGATTTGTTAGGGTGGTCAGTACTTGGACACGGGGGTCTTGACAGCATATCAGCCACTTTATTGGTGTTTCCAGGGGTGTATTGGATATCCACATTATATGGCTGTAGCTGCAGAGCCCATCTTGCTAGTCTTCCGGTTGGAGATTTCAGTGACATAAGCCATTTCAGTGGTTGGTGGTCTGTCAGTAGTGTGATCTTTGCTCCCTCTATGTACCCTCGGAATTTGTTGACAGCCCAGACGATGGCTAATGCTTCTCTTTCCGTGGTAGAGTAATTTCGTTCAGCGTTGTTCAGTAACCTTAATGCATACTCGATTGGGTGTTCCTCTGATTTCTCCCCCTGGACCAATACCGCTCCGAACGCCGTTTGTTCTTCATGACCCCATTTCCAAGGCACGTTTTTCTTGGTAAGGTTAGAAAGGGGTTTTGATATTGACGATACCAGGAACAAGTTTGCAGGAAAGAGAGAAGTTCTTTGACATTTCTTGGCTCGCTACGTTCTAGGATTGCTGATGTCTTTTCAGGATCTACTTCTATTCCCTTGCTAGTGATGAGATGTCCCAATTATTTTACTTTGTCACAACAGAATTTTGATTTTGGTCTATTCACTTTTAGTTTGTATTCATCTAGAAGCGTGAAAACCAAAGTAAGATATTCTAAGTGCTCACTAAAACTTTTGGAGCAGATAATAAAATCATCAATGAATATCAAGATCCACATGTCTACCGCAGAGAGCCTAGCCTGAAATTTTGTCATTAATCTCATGAACGTGGCTGGGGCATTCTTGAGCCCAAATGGCATTCTCTTGAAGCAATAGACTCCATTTGGTGTAATAAAGGCTGTTTTCTCAACGTCTTCGTCAGCGACCTTGATCTGGTAATAACCGCTTTGTAGGTCGAGTGTGGTTTTGAACTTCGTGCTTTTCGTATGCTGGATTGTGTCATCGATCCGGGGCATGGGGTAGCTATCGGAAACTGTTACCTTGTTGAGGCCACGGTAGTCGACACAAACTCGTATACCGCCATTTTTTTTGGGTACTAGCACCACGGGAGCAGCCCACGGTGATTCGCACTCTTCAATAATACCACTGTCTAACATTTTGTCAATTTCTTCCTTGAGTTGATTCTTTCGTACTGTCGAGAGCCTGTAAGGTGTTGAAGCAATTGGTGGGTGGCTACCCGTATTTATTTTGTGCTCAGCATATGGTGTAGGCTCTGTTGGGGCTTCGAATGTGGAACCAAACTGTGAAAGAAGGTTATTTAGTTGATCGGTTTGTTGGTGAGTAAGTTCGGTTCGCAACGCGTTTCTGTGCCTTAGGAAATAGATTACCTGGTCGATTTTGTTTATCTGGACTGATTTCTGGGCGTACGGAGCTACCGAAAATTGATTTTATTGTGCGAGGTGAGTACTCATTGCTTTCGCAATTATTTCCCATGGGCTGGTTTTCCCAGGGATATGGACCGTATCGTTCTTCGTTATTGGCAGGAGTCGTTTTCAATGGTGAAATGGGAGAAACTGGGCTGAACATATAGCTCATAGCGGAAAATGGTGAGTTTTGTAAATTTCTGGTCGGTGTTTTTTGGCATGGAGAAATCGCTTGCAAATTTCCCAACCAATTCTTGTAGTCTTTGACATCGCTCAACATTCTCGTCGCTGGTGAAACAATAGTGTTTTTCGTGTCGTAGAACTCAAAGGTTTTCTTGGGTTGATCCTGGAAGTACCAACATCGTTGTCCCAGATTTAGAACGACACCATTTTCCTCCAAGAAGTCTACGCCGATTAGGGTTCTATTGTCCTTGGCTTTAGGTAGCGCGATAAACGAGATTGGCCTTAATCGGTTACCAAAAATGATAGTTGTTGTGGCCATGCAGATCCCATCGTGCTGGACGCTACCATCAGCAAGAGTAACGCTTGCGCTGAGCTTGGTGAATTTGGTTCCGTTTCGCAGCAAATGCTCGAAGAGATAGCGGCCAGCAACACTAGTCCTTGCTGCCGTATCGATGTATGCGATGCCATTTTCCCCGTGCGAGGCGATTGGAATCGTTGCCGAGAGTGTTTTTTATGAGGTTGAAAGAAACTCTTTGTGGACCCTTTGGGAGCTCTTTACAGGAGGGGCAGTTATAATAATAATAATAATTTTTGGCGCAACAGGTCCGTAGGGACCCTAGGCCTAGCTTCTCGCAACCATTCGTTTTGTGTGAGTTTTTCATTTTTGGAACGAATGGAAGGGATCTACAATTTTATGCCGATTCCAAACGGCTAATTGAGAAGCTCTTTCATGACAGTTATACTCTCGGATGTTTGTCAGACGTTCGCGAGAGGTGGCGCAGTGAAAAAAACCCTGAGTTGGAAATTGGGTTTTTGCGGGATTCGAACCTGAACCCCTCGCTTAGTAGTCCAACACACTAACCACTAAGCCACTGCGCCCACACAGGAGGGGCAGTTGGACCTCAAAAATCCGGGAGCTTTACATTTATAACAGAAGATACCTTGATTAGAGGGTGATCTCAACTGATTAGTTGCTTCTACCTCCGCTTTCTTTTTTTTTCTGCATTCGGATATTGTGTGACCTATATTGTCGCAGAAATTACAACGCACTTTAGTCCCACTAGGTTCCGGCCTTTGTTGGAGTTTTTCTGCCAAACTATGCTCTACTGCTCTGGCTTTATCAATGAGTTGCTGAAATGATGTTATGTTTTGTCTTGGGACACCGTCGCGAATGTTCAGGTGTAGCAAGCCATAGACTAGATCGAGCATCATAGTTTCAGATGGTCTGGGCACAGGTAATTGGGCGAAAAGTGCTCTTTTTTTTCTGATGATATCGTCTGTGGTCTCTTTCCCTTTCTGCTTAGTGTCGAATATCTCTTGGTAAATTCGATAGGCTGGTTTAGTTGGTGCGAATGCGTTTCTCAGGAGAGACAAAACATCTTCCCAAGTTCTCGCCTCCGACTTAACGCCTTGCCACCAACTCCGAGCTACGCCTTCTAAGAGTAAGGGAAATCCCTTGATTGCGTCGGTCTCTGAAATGTGCTCCACATCTTTGAAACAACTAATTGTTGCGATGAATTCTTCCACCTTTAGTGGGTCTCTTTCACCACCGAACCGACTGGTGCAGTTGCTGAAGCTCCCGCTTCTAGTTTGTTGGGTCATAAGCGAGGAGAGCAGTCTTTGAACCTGCTCTTCGGTGTAGGTAGTCATGGTATTACGGGCACGCTGGTTCTCCGCAATGCGAGCACTTCTGCGTGGATCCAATTTGAACACCCCTTGCTGCTGCGTTGCTGGTACGTGTGAAACTTCCCAAAACTCTGGCCGCTAGGTGGGCGCCAATGTAGAGCGGATCGATGAGAGCGAGGTAATTCCGTTGATTCGATGAACGTCGCTTCCCTTTTTACACGCTGCAGAGGCTGAGGTACTCTACCGTACTGCAGATGTAAAAGAGTAACGAGCGGAACGAAAAAATAGAAATCAACGAGGTGACGGGTTCTGGGTTACGCCGAGTCTGTCTGGGAAGCAAATCAAAACGCTGACACATTGGGTGATTTGGCGCGAAAAGTCGTTCTTGGTGGTGGAACAGAGGCTGAGGTACTCTACCGTGCTGTCCACGTCGCAAGTTCAACTGCTTTATTATAATTTTTTCTCTTCCTTATATACTAGTTTACAGAGCTTTTTGTTGTTTATTTTGATCGGCTGTAAGTGAGCTTTCAGAGCTTTATTTAGTTTTATTTATAGCATTGCCAGATCTCATAAAATACATAATAATAATAAACTAGGGTATTGCCAGAAGGGCTTATTTTTAGTATAATACATTTTACAAATACATAATACAATAAGTGATGCGTTGCTTGGGTGCTTGCTACAGCTGTACTTAAAATTCAGAAACACGGAAATTAATTCACTGAAAATTTTACAAAGGTAAACTTTGGTGCCATTTTGTTTTCCTTTTGAAATTCCAAAACTACAAAAAGTTCCATGCAAATGAAAACAGCATAGCACTTATATAATTTAAGTGATTATTGGAAAATTTATGTAAAAGAATACTAAGAGAGGTTCGAATGATTTAGCTTGGAAAAATTATTCGCATAGCGCATTATCTTAAGTGATATTTTAGCTCTGTTTTTGAGGTTTTTCGGTATATGCATGAACAAAATTTTAAAAATATAAGTTGATATTTAAATTCGTATGGTATATATAAATCAAAACTATATACTAAGGGCCGGTCTGTTCAAAGCTGGTTAAATCATTGGTTGGGTTACCATATTAACCCAATGATTATAAATCCATAATAACCAATGAGTGTTTGTTGAGCGTTTTTTTTACTTCGGTCACCAAACCATAGCTTTCCAACAAATCGTTCCATTTTCCCAATTTATTTGTCAGTTCAGTGATTGACCGAATCCTTGGTTAATTTTTTTTTTTGTTTTCGGTTCCTTTTGTTTTTAATAAGTAATTTCTTTAGGTAGATCTTTTATGAATGTATTCAGTTATAGTTAACTTATTTAGTATTCCATTGGGATTCTGCAGATTTGCTCTCAGGTTTCAGATTTCGTGTGCCTATCGAACATGAAAACCTGATGAAAACGTCACTTGCTCTTTTTTGTGTTTATATTCGTGCAATTTGAATATGTGTATTGTGTAGTCTTCGACACTTTTCAAGCGATTTCCATTGTATAAATCTGAAGCAAGCTTGAGAATACATTCAGATTCGCAAAAGTGCTCTGAAAACTGAAATCTGAAAAAAGATTGCTTTTTTTTCAAAACGAAAAAGTGCTCTGAGAGCGCCCAATCGAATACCACATTACTAAACACAAAAAAAATGTCAAAATCCAATTTTTTAAGAACTGAAGAATGAAACTTTGTTTTTGTGACACAAAAGTAATTTTTTAAATCCAAAACCAATACCTAATAAATTTTGTTACAATATTTCCTCTAATGCGTGTGCTTTATCTCAATTTATGAGACCTCTCATAGGCTTAAAATGTTGAAAATAATCCTTATTCATCCATTATTTTGTTAAAAACCTATAGCTATACCCTCACCTTCAATTGACTGGTGTGTAGTGTAGGTATTCTACATATGTGTCAGTTGCAAACGTCAACAATTCCGATGTGAAAAATTTTATGGGCTTACTTTCATCTTTTGCATTATAATATTCGATCATTCTATTATTTCTATTTTTGTTTTTGTTTGCACAATATGGCACAGACATTTTTGTGCAGCATATACGTCAAAAATTATACCCACGTAGTCCCTAAAAAATCTTGAACAAACGATATTACAGAAAATCAGTGGTTAGATCTCATTAACCGGCCAAAATCGGCTGGTTATCGATTTCTGTGGTTAACTAACCAAACCACTGATTATCTGGGTAATATTTTTCTGAACAAACACATTCACTGGTTATCAGCTGGAATAACCTCTGATTAAAGATACCTAACCAAGATTGAACGAACCGGGCCTAAGTAACTTATGTTGTTTTTGCACGGCGCCATCGATAATGACCCTAATAAGCAACTGCCATTTACTACATAAATCATCAAGAATTTATCGTCTAAGAAAGCTCGGAAAGTTCCGTTCGTTAACGCTAAAATTTAATTTCGTATAATTCTCGTTTTTGATTATGTTAAACGAATTTACTTATTTTCGCAAAAAAATATTTATTCAAAAACTCGACAAAAAAAAATTGTGCATTTTATTTGGCAAATAAGTAGGGGCCAATCAAAAGTTCATAAATTTTAACTTGTTGTTTATATTTTATTTAAAAAAAAATACAATACAATATTTTGTTTATTTTGTTAATAAATATTTTAAACATTTACTTTTGATGGTCAAACTTGAACTGCCTAATACCAACATTCTTGGCTCCTATTTATACTCGATTTAGAACAGCAAAAGAAAGCAAAAAATGTATACATATTGGAATCAATACCTATATAGTATTAACATCCTCAATAGCCCAACAATAGATCAGTTTCACAAACAGTATGCTGGTTGCGTACTGTTGTACAGCTACAGCCTGCAGGCAGTGCATGCATTCTAACGGTTCCGTTATTTGGTCATGACTTTTGTTAGGCAGCTGCTAGCTGGACTTGGTTTTGGTAAACATGCTTACCACATTTGTCTAGTTCTGTTATGCAGCTGCACTTGCTGCTCTGCAGGTGCAGGCCGTGCGCAAAATTGGTAAACATGTTTATCACATTTGTTTAGTTCTGTTATGCAGCTGCACTTGCTGATCCGCAGGTGCAGGCCGTGTGCAAAATTGGTTAACATGTTTACCACATTTGTTTAGTTCTGTTATAAAGCTGCACTTGCTGATCTGCAGGTGCAGGCCGTGTGCAAAATTGGTAAAAATGTGACTCAGGGGGCCTCAACTCCTTTGTTGCCCTAGGGCCTCGAACCCTCTGCATCTCGATAAAGGAGAATAGCATTTTCTGAAATAAATATTGGAGTTAATACATATTGGCGCTTATTATTGCCTTTTACTTTGTAGTGCATCAAAGTGTATGTTTTTAAAATATGTATGTACTTCTAAATTTTGAATAGTCATAATGAATGCTACATTGCTTTTACAGGAGAAGCAAAACCATCTATCGGAGCATTTTCGATTGGAGATAATATTTTTTTAGGAGCAACGATAATAAAAGACGACATGGGAGAATGGTATATTTTCGTAAAATTAAGTAAATTTTAACTAACCTTTTGTTATTACAGGATAATCCAAATATCAAAGAGGCAAGATTATGAAAATGAACATCAACGAATTTACGTTTTTTCAATATATGTTAAATCGGATGTGGAACACGCAATCAGAATTTCCGTTAAGAATATATTCGATAATAATCCCGTTTTGACATATTATCCATCACCATGCAGAGTTGAAGTGAGTATTTGAAGAATTGCCAAGAGTGTTGCCCTTTAAGTTATGGGGAAAACAATTCTAGAGCGTACAGAAATCGGGTAAACAAATGCAGCCGCCGCTGCCTCAGAGGTTACAAGTCGGAATGATAATTTTCTTCTTGAAAGTGCAACAAGCAGCACGTTGATGCCGCGTTTTGGCTAGTCAGCTGGGTGTGGGTTCGATCACTGCAGAGTTTTTGGTTACTGACGTATAATAAGAGGGGAGTGATCGATAACTGGGACTAAGGAACGCAGTCTTTGAAAAAGGAAGATTGCGAAACCTTTGGTACGACGATTTTTGAATGTGAAATAATGAACGAACAATGAAATACAAGATCTTAACTATATTCCCAAAACGGGGAGTTTCACAAGTTTATAGTTTCTATGAGATTTACAAAATTGGGATATGGCCAGTAATTGTTTTGAAAAAAACATCACAGAGCTGGAAGCTCTCAGTATCGTTTTACCTACACAACTGTTTTTTTGTTGCGCGATTTAGAATCTCCTCCGTTCGAAACAAGAGCTAAATGTTGGAACGCAAAAGTGATAGGAAAATGTATGAAGCACGCAATTTCCAAATGGGAAAATGCACTATATGAAACAATTATTTCACTTTGCGGTTTTGGGCCCACGAATAACTTCCGAATACCATACGGTTCTATGGCTGACGGTCACGAAAGACGGACGCCAAAACGGCACAGAGGGTCGCGGAAAACCTCACTCGACTAATATTTTTAGAAATTATCAAAATCAACCGGTTACGAACTACAATACACATTCAAAACATCCTACTCTACTTATCTGTTTTTTTTTTTTCTCTTTCTATCCTGCTGAAACTCCTCAGCGTCCTTTATACTGGGGAATGGCATTGGCAAAAAAAACTCCTCGCTGAATTTAAATACTGCCACTGCACATTACCAGTGCTTTAACTTTCTGTCTTAAAAACTTTTCTTGCGTCTTGTCTATCAGGCGGCTAACCAAAAAGTGAGTCAGCGGCGCTGACAGCTATTCACATCCCGAGCTCTGACAGCTTCTTCTCCCGCTTGATGATCCACATTCATTCTAGCGATTTCGCGCTGTTCGATTAAACATCTCTGTGCAGTGCCGGCTCCAGCCAAACTATGCATGAGTATTTTCCAAATCACCCAGGAGGTAGATTTTAAATGCGCTTTTTTATTGAGTTATCCCCGGTAGGCCTAATCCTCAGTAACAAACAAATACGTATAAATACATTAACATATATGGTTGTATTGTGTTATAACGGGTGGTTTTTTAAGAGGTTTAGAGCTTTAAAAAAAAAAAAACACAAAAAATTCGAAAAAAAAGAATGAAATATTTATTTGAATCGATAGTTTGAACCTTGCAATTTAATGTTTAAAGATAATTTCATGCAAATGTTGACCGCGGCTGCGTCTCAGGTAGCCCATCCGCTGAGTCCAATTTTGGCATACTCTTTCACACATATCGGCCGGTATCTCACGAATGAATGCATGGATGTTGGCTTCCAGTGCGTCAATCGAAGCGGGCTTGTCCCTATACACATTAGCCTTGACATACCCCCACAAAAAATAATCTAATGGTGTCAAATCGCACGATCTAGGCGGCCAATTGACCGGCCCGAAACGTGAAATTAACTGTTCACCAAACTCGCCTCGCAATTGCGCCATTGTTTCGCGTGCTGTGTGGCATGTGGCACCGTCTTGTTGAAACCACATATCATGCAAGTCAAGAACTTCCATTTCGGGCAAAAAAAAGTTTGTTATCATCGCTCGGTAGCGTTCACCATTGACAGTAACGCTGCGATTCGCATCATCTTTGAAGAAATATGGCCCAATAATGCCGCCGGCCCATAAACCGCACCAAACAGTGGCTTTTTCGGGATGCATTGGTAGCTGTTGCAATGCTTCTGGCTGATCTTCACTCCAAATGCGGCTATTTTGCTTATTTACGTACCCATTCAACCAAAAATGAGCCTCATCGCTGAACACAATTTTTCGATAAAAAAGCGCGATGAACATTTCGAACCGAGCACGAATTTTGATAGTAAAATTCAATAGTTTGCAAGCGTTCAGTTCCGAACTGCAACCCGTCGCGAACACACGTGTGTGCAGCCGTAGCATTCTCCCCCTTAGACGCGCCAAAAACAAAAAAAAAAAAAAAGCGAAGAAAATAATACTAATCTTCTGCCGCGCAAATCCATTCTGAGTGCAGTGCCAGTGAAGTGTTTTGGAAAAGAAAAAAAAAAGAGGAAAAAAAAAACCATTAGCGTGGGCGATTCCCTCCTCCCCCTTTCCAATCGTTTGCTGTTGCACTTTCTTGGTCTTTGCAATCGCCGGCCGCCAACGTACAAGCGATTGTGCTTGTACTGTTGTACATAAGGCAATTGCAATGAGTGGGTGAGGCAACATCTGGCGGATAGCGGGTTGTGTGTGAAAGTTTTTGTTGGTGGACCAAAGCAAATTGTCATACGGGCATAACACCTATGACAGTTTGATTTGAGAATCTAACATTGGATTTTCACTTCACAGCCCTGCTTAGAAGCGTCGGAGTTGTGTTTTTTGGTGTCTGCTTTTTGTATTGATGGAGAATTTTAGGGTTGACTTGTGCAACATTCGTGGGCTACGATCGAATCTCTTCTCGGTGTACGTCCACGTTGCTAAATATAAACCAGCTGTTTTGGCGCTGAGCGAGACTCAGGTGGGTGTAAATTCTGATAAATCGGAGTTTGATCTACCTGGGTATCGTTTAGTGCCTTTATTCTTTCTTCACCGCGGTCTCGCCATCTACGTACGTGATGATATTGCCTACCAAACTCCAGGTTCTTATGGCCAATGTTCCAATTCGGAATTTAATTTCATATGGCTGAAATTCCACATCCGTAGGCAAATCATTCACTATTGTTTTATCTACAGAAGCCCTAATCTAGATAGCAACTCGACTTTTAACGAGTTTGATGCGCTGTCTGACTCCATTACAAGAATTGTCTCCCTGTATCCTAATACTGAAATTGTCATTGCGGGCGATTTCAATATCCACAATTCTAACTGGCTTCGACATACTGGACAGACAACACCCGAAGGAATTTATGTTCAGATCTTCGCTGAGGTAAATCAATTAACCCAGCTTGTAAATGAGCCAACACGCGTACCTGATATTGACGGTCAGAATGCCAACACTCTGGACTTGTTTCTTACCTCCCACCCTGATAAATACTCTTTAGAAGTATTATCGCCTTTAGGCTCGTCGGACCACTGCATCATATCAGCTAATTTCTCGTACTCCAACCACACAGTTAAAGAAAAATCTCCGAAAAGAACCGTATGGCAATACGAGAAAGCCAACTGGAGCGGACTTAACAACTTCTTTAAGAGTTTTAACTGGTCGTTATGCTTCCTCGATAACGACGTGGATGCCGCCGCTGATATGGTGTCTAGTATTATCACCTTAGGTATGAAATCCTTTATCCCTAACAGGATAAAAAGTATCATACCGAAAGAAAATGCGTGGTACGACTCGAGCTGTAAAGAGGCTATCAGACAAAAGGAGTTAAGTTTTCGGTCATATAAGGCCAACCCATCTGAGGAAAACCGAAAAAAGTTCAAGCGAGCCAGAAATGACTGCAATACAATTATCAAGCGTGCTAAATTCTCGTATGACCAAAAGTTGAGGCAAAAAATACTACAATGTCCCAAGGGTAGTAAAAACTTTTGGTCTTTTGTAAAAAATATAAAGAATTCGGTCTCATCTTCGATCCCAACGCTCATTTACAATGACATTCCAGCTGTCAACTCTTTAGACAAAGCGAATCTGCTTGCTGCACATTTTGCAGCCAGCTCAATGCTCCCAGATTGCGCTTTGCCTCTACCTGTACTTGAGAGCGTCGAATACACCATGGGACAAATCCATTTTCGCACTCGTACAGTGGCAAGAGTACTTAATGATCTCAACATAAATAAATCCGCTGGTCCAGATTGTATTTCCCCAATTGTTCTGAAGAGGTGTTCTTCCACGCTGGCAAAACCACTGCGTAAGCTTTTCCATCTGTCCTATTCTTCTGGACTCTTCCCGAGAAGGTGGAAAACAGCATTTGTCCAGCCCGTCCCCAAAAAAGGCGAATCTTCTTCTCCCACCAACTACCGACCCATAGCACTTACATCCATTCTTTCTAAGGTCATGGAAACACTGATAAATCGTCAGCTCATGAAATATCTTGAATCACGAAAACTCATTAATGACCGGCAGTACGGTTTTCGTGGTAACAGATCCACTGGTGATTTGATGGCTTATCTCACCGAAAAGTGGAACCAATCTCTACATCACTCTGGTGAAACGAAGATTGTTGCGCTTGATATTTCAAAGGCATTTGACAGAGTTTGGCACCAAGCTCTTTTGTCGAAAATGCGTGCATATGGGATCGATGCGTCTCTTCTTCAATGGATTAGAAACTACCTCTCTGGCCGTTCAATTCAAGTTGTATTGGATGGCTTCAAGTCTGAAATCCACCATATAAATGCTGGTGTTCCCCAAGGCTCCGTTTTGTCTCCGACTCTCTTTCTCATTTTCATAAATGATCTCCTGTCTGCAACATCTAATCCAATCCACTCCTTCGCCGATGACAGCACCCTCAGCTTCTCATATTCATTCCAGGACTCACGTCCCTGCTCTTCGGCCGTAGAACTGGAACGGCAACGTATGTTAAGCTCATTAAATTCCGATCTCGACAGCATTATAAAATGGGGTTCAGCCAATAGAGTGGAATTTAATGCTTCTAAAACACAATGCTGTCTGCTGTCATTAAAGCGAAACCAGAATCCTCAGCCATTATCCATGAATGGCACTTGCATCGCCGAAACCGAAAGACTTTCCATTCTCGGTATGTGTGTCCATGACAAACTCCGTTGGAATGACCACATACACGAAGTCGCCAAGAACGCTGCGAAATGTCTAGGTTTCCTCAAACGGTGCAAGAAATATTTTACCCCTTCTGATCTGGCTGCCATATACAAGGCGTTCATTCGCCCCAAACTTGAGTATAACTCTCATATCTGGTCTGGTGCGCCCAAAACCTCACTGCACCTGCTGGATAGGATACAGAATCGTGCTTTAAAACTCATTGGAGACACAAATATAGCGAATTCTATAAATTCGCTCGAACATCGCAGAAATGTAACATGTCTTTCATTGTTTTATCGCTATTTCTACAAACAGTGCTCAAGCGAAATCGCCAGCTGCATTCCACCCCTTCAACAATTCAACCGCAATACTCGCCAAGCCAGGAATGCCCATCAGTTTACCCTTCAGCCTATTTTCGGTCGTACTATGAAATATAGAGATTCCTTCATAAGCCGTACCACGCGAATGTGGAACGCCTTGCCCGGCTCTGTCTTTCCCCCTCGGTTCAATTTGCAGACATTTAAAACCAATGTGCATCGGAATCTCCTATCTTCTCTATCCCAATTTCCCTAACGCCCGCGCTGTGTACTTCAAACTACACCATAAGAGTAGTCATAACCTCTTTAGTGCGTGTTAATTATAAAAAAAAAAAAAAAAAAAAAAAAAAAAAAAAAAAGCGTTGTTCATTTGTTAGACGATCCATGGTTAAATTGCAAACCAAACTGAAGCTGTTTGACAGTGACACAAGGTACTAAACACACGTCAGCTGTCAAAACCAGTGTTGCCAAAACCAAACCAGCTAAAAAATCACCCGTTATATTAAATGATTGTAATAAATGTATTTACTTTTAAATAAAATGAAAATATCTATCAAAAATAAATATAATATAAAAGAATTCATTTAAGGATATTTATGTAGTTAATTTGTTTTGTGGAAAATTATAATAATATCAATGCAACTTCCCCATTGCTTATTTCACAAAGCTTTGTAATATATAGTTTATCTACTTGAATACATAAACCACAGCTTTTATACTTATGTAATATTTTGCCTATAAAATGAATTCTTTAGCTTACGAAGGCACAGTCAATTATAAAACTTGGATTAGTTAATTTACTTGCAAATAAACTAAACATTACTATCACTTGTAACCGGGTCTTTAAATACTTCAAGATTTGGAGTTGCAATTTTTCATATTGGTGCCGAAACCCGGGAGGTAGTAATAATTAACAAAATCGAAACGAACGGTTCGCTCTGAACGTATAATCATGGAAAACGCGAATCGTGCAGCTTATCGCGGCCAAGTAACGCGGATCGTAAATAGCGCGAACGAATATTTAGAATCAGCCGAATCGAAACCTTCCTCCTCGAACGCAGAAAGATGGGACATAATCGAAGAAGAGTTGTCGGTTCTATTAACTCGTCTTAAAACGGCGCATGAAGGCTTGATAAAAGCCAATAGTGAATTTCGACTAAGTGGAAAAGCCGAAGATCTTATAAGAGATAGCGAAAGTATGACCGAATATGAAGATAAAGCAGTCGCTTCTCTTGCAAGATTAACGCAAAGGTTAGATCGGATTCATCGCCTGCAAAATGCAGCTGAAATCTCCACACGTGCTCCCCCACCCCCCGACCATGACCTTTCGAACGCAGTTAAGTTGCACAAACTCTCACTTAAACCTTTTTCAGGCGATTTTAATGATTGGCTTCCCTTTTGGGAGCAATTTAGAACAACGGTTCATGATAATAAATTCCTCTCTGGAACGGATAAATTCAATTATCTGCAATCAACATTAAAGGGTAAGGCAGCAGAAGCAATTGCAGGTTTTACCCCAAGTGGCACATGTTACGATGCTGCAATTGCGCTGTTGTTAGACGAATTCGGGAGCATCGATAAATTAATCGACAAGAATATGAACCAGCTGATGAATATTCCACATGTAAGAACGAGGCATGATGTCAGGGCATTGCGGAATCTATATAACACTGTAATGACGTGTACAAGATCCCTCACCGCTTTGCATGTCCCAGCATCTAATTACGCAATTATGCTAAAGCCAAAGCTCTTACGTTGTTTGCCAAACGAGTTGCGGGCTGATTATTTTCGTTTACATAAGGAGCAAGAAAACGGTGAAGATCAGGAGACACCATCTAATGGTACAGTTACCCCTTCGATCTCTGGCAGCGAACATTCCCTGGGTGACAAGCAGTTACAAGAACTTATACAATTTATTAATAGAGAGACAGAAGCTTTAGAGAATTCCTTTGAAAGAAGCACAAATGAAACACGACGTGAGCAGAGACAATGTACAACGGCAGCTTGGTTATTTACCACCAGCACCACCACTACAAACGACGTATGTTTCTTTTGTAATTCGTCATCTCACTGCACAAGAAACTGTGATGGAACGCATACTCTAAGCCAACGAAAGCAAATGCTTAAAGAAGACGGCAGATGTTTTCGATGTACATACCGAGGGCATTCCGCAAACCGATGTACTTTGAAGAGAATGAAATGTGACACTTGTCATGGGTGGCATGCAACAGCTTTATGTGATCCAAATTATAAGAGAGCCGAAAAACGGAACGAACAAATGCAAGGTGTGAACGTGAACGGAGAATGGGACCACAGTGGAACGCCAAGCCGAAGTCTGAATCAGTGCGCTCATAACAAATTGAACGGTGTATATTTACAGACAGCTTCGGTATTTGTTATTAATGGCGGAAAAAGTGCTTATGTAAGACTTATATTGGATGGTGGCAGTCAAATGTCTTTTATCAAAAGGGATTTGGCTGAAAAATTAGCTTTACCTATAATAGGAACGCGAAAATTAAGCATAATTTCATTTGGAAGTGGAAAACATCAGCCTGCAAGATTGTGTGACATCGTTTTTGTAAGTTTAAAGAGTCAGTTCGATCAACAAACAAAAGGGATTGAAGTTGTAGTGGTGCCAGATATTTGTTTAGATGTTCTCGCAGTTCCAGCTTCAAATATAACAGAGACGCTGTCTTTTAATTTGGCTGATGCACGTCCGTTTGCGATTAAACCTGATGATGGTATATCCATTCTCATTGGTGCTGACCATTATTGGAAGTTCGTTACGGGAAATATTCAACGAATTTCTAATAACTTGACAGCCATCGATACCCTTTTTGGTTGGACCCTTCAGGGTCCTGCTCTTATTGAAAGCCAAAGTGTATATTCAGGACTAACCAAAGTTAATGTTTTGCAGATCAGTGGTCTTGAGGATTTTGACGAGGAACGATTTTGGGACCTCGAAACTATTGGAATTAAATCTGAAGAGAAGCGGAATGAAAATTTCACAGAAGATTATTTGCACAACTCAATTATTCAACGCAATGGTAGATATGAAGTAAGCTTGCCTTGGAGAGATAGAAATGTTTTACTGGACGATAATTATCTAGGTGCTATGATCCGTTTCAAGTCACTAATTAGAAAACTTTCTAGGTACCCCGATGAGCTTTTACGCTATGATAAGGCCATACGTGAATTTATAGCTGCTGGTGTTGCCGAAATGGTTGTTGATGACGTTCCTTTCACGCAAAAATATTACATGCCCCATCGCGCTGTATACCGAGATGACAAAGACACCACAAAACTACGTATCGTTTTCGATGCCTCGGCACATGCGGAAAACCTGCTTGTCGTTAAACGACGTTTTGATGCCCGGGTCGAATTTGCTACCAGATGTTGTGAAAGTGCTCTTAAACTTTCGAATTGGTGTGATAGGATTGGTAGCAGATATTGAAAAAGCATTTCTGCAGGTTTCACTTAATCCCAGAGATCGCGATTTTCATCGATTTATTTGGTTTTCAACGGAAATAAAAACGGCAAGTGACCTCCCTGATGTCCAAGTCTGGAGAATGACACGAGTTACATTCGGTGTGACATCAAGTCCTTTTATGTTGGGAGCAACCCTCAAAAAACATTTGCGAGAAAATCAGGCGAAATTTCCAAGAACGTGCACAGTGTTAAGCGAACGATTATATATGGATGATGTCGTGCATAGTACAGATGATACATCGGAAGCTATCGAATTCTATCAACAAGCAACATCTTTGCTAAAGGACGCTTCGATGAATTTAAGGAAATGGAATTGTAATAATACGATAGTAAGAAGTTATTTCTTAGACGCAACCGTGTCACAAACAGCAGACACACAAAAGGTACTAGGTATGATATGGTACCTACACACAGATGAATTGGCTGTGGATATCGAACCAGTTTACAAATTTACTAGTACCCTGCAAATGAAGGGGACTAAAAGGTTAGTCCTACAGGTAATTTCTCGGTTTTACGATCCATTGGGGGTATTAGGCCCTTTCATATTAAATTTCAAGATTCTGTTTCAAACTATTTGGAAGCTTAAGCTGGCATGGGATGATGAGTTACCTGCAGATCTTATGAAGTCGTGGAATTCGTTTTGTATGGAAATCATTGAGCTCAAACAGATTGCGCTACCTAGATGTACGTGGCTGCGGAAGGATATCATTCGACGGGAACTTCATATATTTGCTGATGCGAGCCCTCATGGATACGGAACTTGTGCCTATGTAAAAACAATTAGTTTGGATGGTAAGTCCTCTGTTCAATTTCTATGTGCCAAAAACAGGGTAGCACCATTGAAAGAAACTAAGAATACGGATAATCTATCCTTGCCAAGGCTAGAGCTCACAGCTGCTCTTATTGCTGCAAGATTATGCTCATATTTATCGCAAAATTTGAAGGTTGTATTTAACTGTATATATCTCTGGACGGATTCTAAGATAACGTTATGTTGGATATTAGGCGATGTTAGAAAGTGGAAACCCTACGTATCAAATAGAGTGCTCGAAATAAATAAGCTCACTGGAGACTACACTTGGCGTCATTGTCCCGGTAAACAAAATCCAGCCGACTTGTTAACCAGAGGTGTGTCAGCAAAGCTGTTAGTGACATCGGATCTTTGGATGCATGGCCCAATTTGGTTGCTGGACGATACCGAACAGTGACCTTTGGACGAAAACGCAGACGATGCTACTCAAATTGTGTCTTCATTTCAAGTAAGCAGCAAGCCTACTGATCTACTTAAGGAGCCTTTTCTTGATACCGAGAAGTTTAACAGTTGGAAACAATTATTAAGAGTAAGTGTTTATGTTTTTCGCTTCATAAAAATGTGCCTTAAAAGATTGGATAAATCCGAAAAGCAATGTTTGGCTGAAGAGATGAAGGAGGCTGAAATATATTGGCTTAGATATGTTCAGTCCACTTATTTTAAGGACGAGATTAATGCACTTAAACAGGGTCACTCAGTGGACAGGAGTTCACCACTGCTAAATCTTAGTCCAATGCTAGACGAAAACGGTTTCCTTCGAGTAAATAGTCGCCTGCGATGCGGAAATGATGACGAAATTAATCCGTTTCCAATTATTCTTCCTAAAGGGTCAAGGATTAGTAAACTGATTATATTAGATACTCATTATTACGGGTCTCATATCGGGGTGAATGCCGTTCTTTCAAAATTAAGGAATAAGTTTTGGATCCTGAAAGCCCGACAATTAGTAAAAGCCGAAATAAAGAGATGCTTTATTTGCCAACGAATGCTAGGAAAGCCAGGATCTCAGCCGTTCGTTCCACTACCTCGTGATAGGATGCTTATGTCAAGGCCGTTCGATGTAACAGGAATTGATTTCGCAGGACCTCTGTATCTGAAAATCGCTCAACAGGAATCGTCGCCAAGGAAGGTATATATTTTATTGTTGACTTGTGGATCTACAAGAGCAATTCATTTGGAGCTTGTCACAGACTTGACAGCTGACACCTGCTTACTCGCTCTTAGAAGATTCTTTGCAAGAAGAGGCAAGCCATCGATTATATATTCAGACAACGCAAAAACGTTTAAGCGTGCTTCTAAGGAGTTGAATATCCTTTACGGTTTACTGGGAGTTAAGCGGATACAGGAGTATGCTGGGAATGAGGGCATTAAATGGAAATTTATTATCGAAAGGGGGCCTTGGTGGGGGGGCTTCTGGGAACGATTGGTTAAAAGTGTAAAGGCAACGCTAAAGGCAACTATTGGTCGGGCTTCGCTTAATTTTGAGGAACTGCGAACTATATTAGTAGAAGCAGAATCTGTTATCAAATCAAGGCCACTTACATACATTTCTGATGATCCAAAGGATCTGTCGCCACTAACCCCATTGCATTTTCTTGCAGGTTATTATGGATCACCATTGGTATGCTCATCATCAGCTGACAGTTCCACAGGAGACAACATTCGACAGAAGTGGAACTCCAGACTCAAGTTAATGAATTTTTTTTGGAAGCGGTGGAAGCTTGAATATTTGCAACAACTACGCTCACTGCATTTTTCAAAAGGGGCCTCCGTCGTTGAAATTAAGCCGAATGATGTCGTGCTGCTTAGTGATCCGGCAATATCAAGACTTCACTGGAAACTTGCTCAAGTTGAAGAGGTCTATCCGGGACGTGACAACCGAGTAAGAGCCTGCCTCATCCGATTATCAAATAGTACCAAGCTGAGACGACCCGTTCAACTCCTCTATCCACTTGAGCTGAATTAGCTACAGCCTGGCGGTGGGAGAATGTGGAAAATTATAATAATATCAATGCAACTTCCCCATTGCTTATTTCACAAAGCTTTGTAATATATAGTTTATCTACTTGAATACATAAACCACAGCTTTTATGCTTATGTAATATTTTGCCTATAAAATGAATTCTTTAGCTTACGAAGGCACAGTCAATTATAAAACTTGGATTAGTTAATTTACTTGCAAATAAACTAAACATTACTATCACTTGTAACCGGGTCTTTAAATACTTCAAGATTTGGAGTTGCAATTTTTCATATGTTTAAAGGAAAAAAAAAACATAAACTAAAGCGCAGCGAAGAATTATGCAGACGTTAAACGTTTAAACTTGGAAACTTATTTTCCTGGCCTTAAGCTTTGGCAAATTCAGCAAAAAGATCATCAGCATCGCAGTCTTAAGTTTTTAATAATTCCTTTTCTATAGGCATTATAGATAAGCCTACAAATCTCTCCTGAGTCATAGTTGTCCTGAGAACATTTTTTAATATTTGAAGTGCAGGTAATCTATGTACACCAGAGTATATCCAATAATGACAGTGTGTATAGGGTATAGGTAGAGAAATTCTTTTCCAATAGTAGTGGTCAGAAATTAATTTAAAAAAAAAAACAAAACAAAATTTCCGTCACAGCCAAAGAAATTCGTTATGCAGAACCGCCTGGGCAAAAACGATTTACTAATTATTACTATGCGTTCATCCCTAGGAGCTTTCCTTTTTCAAAATAAGCTTTCGATTCCAAAAGCACTGCAGTGGAAGAGAATACATACTATATTTTCATGTACGTACAACAACCAGTGTTCCCAGGTCAAAATGTTAAAATCCAGTCAAATTTGACTGTTTGACTGGATTTTTTGTGTCCAAATCCAGAAAAAAAAAACAGTCAAACATTTAAAAAAAAAAATCCAGTCAAAAAAACAGTCGATAATGATAACTGCTTTTTTTTTTCAACAAAATTTTTTTTTATTTTATAGCTAATGAAAACAAAAAAATAAGTCGTACTTAATTTCACAGCACTAATTTCTTATACCTAGGTCAAAATTAACCATTAAATTAAATTAAACACAGTGTTACTGCTTGCACGATTAAAAGAAAACTATCTGAAAACTACCTCAAAGGACTGGCACTTGGCATGCTTGTGTATGCACAGCTAGGTAAAGTCGGATGGGGGCATGGTTCTTGTTCCAAGATAGCCAGACGCAGCAAAACATTTATTTTCATGCCAAGATTTAATTGGATTTAACGGACGGACACTACCAGTTTGTCTACAATTTTTCTCGCCGGGCAACAGGTGTTGAGTTGCCTTGAGTACGCTGGATTCCCTCCCTTTCACGAAACTCGCGAACGCCATGACAGCTTCCGTACTCTGGATGTTTAAAGCAACTGTCCCTAATTTAGGAAAAGTGATCTACCTAATCTACACCATATCTATTCCCACCGAACACGACCACACATAACCCCATAAAAATTTCAATTTAGAACATCTTAATTAGTTTTACAAATATTCATTTATTGTCTTGTAAATTCACTGATATCGTAGACATAATGTTAAATTTTAAGTAGGGTTCATTATATTAATTTAGGATAGTTCAAATTTTATACAAAACTTAGGTATAAGTATCTGTGATGTAAACAAGGAAAAACTATGTATGTATTTATAGGAATCGAAATAAGCTGTTAGACGTCAACTCAAAATATGAATACTACCAATTCAGGGTAAATCACTTACACAGGACAAATTTAATTAAATATTAAGAATTATATATTAAGAACAATAGATAGAAAATATCTGTAGCTCTAGCTTGGCGAAAAGAATGGAAACAAAAAAAAAACTCACCACTGTCCAGAGATTGTGCACAATATCCGTTAGTTGTTGCTGCTGCTTTGATGCTGCTGTTTTTGAGGTAAATAAAATCACTATGCCAAACTACCACTACACCGCACTATAGATTATCAAATTAGTTAAAATTTCTTACATTAGGTATTTAGAATTTCCAATTTTTACAACTTTAGGCCACTAAGTAGATAATTTTCATATTTTTAACTGCACGTCCATAATTTGCTGTTTCTTTTAACTTCTTTTTTTTTGTTTACTTTTCTTTTCCTTTTATTCACCCTTTTAGCTTAACTTTCTTGTAGGATATCTAATTTTTTTGTTTTCTCTTCTTTGCACTTGCAATATATATTAAGTAACTAGGAATATCTACTATTATAAAACACAAGGCACAAAAATAAATAATGATACCACAAGCACTTTTTCGCACGTTCACGCTTCTTCAAATCCCGATGCCACTAAGAAAGAGGATCTCCACACTTTTGTTAGCAACAAAGAAAAATCCCGCTTATCACAATCAGCGCGATGGTCTGAGTTGCGGAATGTGGCTGGTGTGCTGTATGAATATCCCACTGATTGGGTGGGTGAAGGGGGCTGATTTGATGATTTCGGTTTATCGGCTGCCTGTGCTGAGAGTCTACCGAGCGCACTTGCTAGGAAGCAGTTAAACTCCCGGTACGAAGGTGGTGATGTTGGAAACCGAGTTTATCCGTTCGCACACATATGAGAGTGTAATGGAGACTTACTCTCGGTTTGGATCGAGCGCTTACGATCGTTGAAGAGCCGAAAGAGGTTCCGAAGTTGGGGGAGGCGGGGCAAAAGAATTTTTGTGATTGTGTCCCCCCACGCATGTATGCGGGGATTAAAATACCCGCTCTCTCGCGCTACCGCGACGAAGAGCTTACGGGGGCCTCCAAGGGACCGAACTTCACTTGGCCTGTGGTAAGGTAAAAGAAAATTAATAAGTAGCTGCTTTCCTACACCGGCACGCTTTGGAAAGTAGTTACCTGGGGAGGGTTTTTCTGTCGGTTTATTGCTAGGATTTTTAGGTTTTTGGATAGGATTTTGGAACCACCACCCTGTTTTTGTATATTTTTTTTTTCGTTTTATTTTCCTACGATGTATGCCTGTCGATAAAAAAAAAGGATTCTGGTAGTAAAGCACTGACCGAAATATAGGGAAAATTACCTTGAAGTAAACTTAGGTCAATCGCTAATACAGTTCCTTCCTGGATGAAAGCTCGTGAGGAAAAAGGTCGAGTTTTCAGAAGGTGAATTAGTTGAGAGTGGAGTAGAGTAGTTGTGGTTGAGGTTGGCAGTACTGCTTCCTCAATATGGCTATCTTAGCGAAAGTGCAATTTTCGCTGTGGTTAGCCTATGGAATTCTACACGCATAGTGCAGGGAAGTCAAACACTATCCAAGGTTATAACACCCGTAACAACAGTCTTCTTAGTCTGTGTCATTGCAATTTTCTATTGCTTCCGTTTCTATATTTTGATAGGTATATAGTATTCTTTCCAACTTTTTCTTATAACTTCCTCAGGTATTTCAAAATTTGTACAACATGTTTTTTTATCTCTCAAATTATTTCTAGTTGTCAAAATCGAGTTGGTTAATAATAATTGCATCCGATTTCGTTGCTTATACCATGTTCCGCCAACGTGATTTAACTCATGTGATTTATTAATCACGAAAGGCGTCTCCACCGAACTTTGCGTGTTTAAGTCTGACATCCAGGAGAAAGAGTTCATCCCCTTCGGACCAGGTTGTTTTTTTTTGTGCTGTTTTTGTTTTGTTCCCATACCTGCCACAAATAAAACAATTTATGATGGCATGCGTACTTAATAAAAATACAAAAAACATACCGAAACACGAAGAATATTGGATTTAAAATAATTTTTTTGGACATTTTTTTGTTTTTTTTTTGTTTGTTGAATAAAATTGAATTGAATTGAATTGGATTGAAAATACAACAGGTATGTTCGATTTTATTTTGTGTGGATTTGCGATGACATATACGTAATTAAAATTTAAACACGTATAAATCATGTAATTAGTAATATCGAAAATGTATAGTAAATCACGTAATTTATGAGATGATTTACCTAAATCAAGTAGATTTAGCTAAATCACGTTGGTGGGAACATGGTATTAGTTTTGACCAAATTTAACTGACTAAGTATTCTTTCCACTGCGGCATTCGAAATTGGCAAAACTAAAACAGAAAAAGCAAACTTTGCGAGATCGTGAAATGGATTTCTCCACTAGCATCTTTACCTATAGCGCAAAACTTTGCACCAGAATGGTACTTTTAGCGGCTTGCGGCTTGATGCCGCTGGTAGTGGGCTGTTTGTTTCTGTCATTTTACTAAATGGGTGTGTTCATTGCACTGCGCTCATTTACACTTTTTTTTAGGAATTATAGAGTAAAAAAATAAATAACAGTCGACTTGATTTCCGTTCAAAGACGAAAAAATCCAGTAAAAAAAAACAGTCGGCTGGATTTGATTTTATTTTTCAGTCAAAGCCGAAAAAATCCAGTCAAATTTGACTGGAAAACAGTCAAACTGGCAACACTGACAACAACAACAAGGTACAAAGCTAATTGTTCTCTTTGCTACTGTAAGAGAAATTTGTTACTCTTTTTGGTAGATGAGAAATCCCATTCCCAATTTCCCATTCCCATACGTTATGTGCAGAATCAAAAACCTGCACGTTACAAGCGATTCCAAAACAACGAATTTTTCTGTTTGACATATTCCTATGCAAATTTTGCGAGGGGATGTGCAAGAAATAAAACCTGCACATACGAGGTGAAACTTTTTTGTTTTTTGAACTAAGTTCTCTTTTAAAATGTAAGTAGATGTGCAAGAAATATACCTGCACGAACAGTTTGGAATAATTTGAGATTAGGTAGGTGAGAAATGAACTTGAATATGTCTAGTGGGATTTTTTATTTTGCGATGTTTTGAGTAAGATTCTCTTTGAAGTTGCAACATTGAAGTGATGCGAGTTAATGTACAACGTGAAAGAAATAATTCAGCACAGGTGTGATGGATGTTGTTTTTTGGGGCTTATTTGAGCAAGCTTTTTGTTTAAAATGTAAATGGTAGTATTTGTTTGCGCAAGATCAAATTCATTTTACTTTCCTAACAATGCGCCCCAGAACTTGGCGCCCTGTGCATTTGCACATCTTGCACATATGGTTGGGCCGGCCCTGTACTCTGTGGTTGCTAAGGTTCGCTTTTACCATTGTATATAAATCTAATAGTACTCTCATTAGACGAATTTTTGTATTTGGGCCTATGCACTGTAGGGATCGTATGGTCGCATGGTTAGCAATATAATAATCTTTTCTCACAGAAAAAGAGAATTGTTTTGAATGGTTGGTTTAGGTGGCTCTATATACCGACGAGGGAAAAACACAAGTAGCGCATTGAGCGCCGTTTTGAAACCACAACTAACGGAACCTGAAATTAAAGTGGGTGAAGCAGACCTCAAAACCAGCCTGTGGAGTTGAGAAATTTGAAGATCTTGTGTAAATGGATGCTTTGGATGGCCGAAAGGTCATCAAAAAAGGTATGACCTAGTGCACTGCGTCTGGTTTTGGCTAGGGCCGGACACTCACAAAAAAGATGGAACACTGTTTCACTCTTGTTTGTGTCAGCACAGCTACGGCAATAGGTATTGAGGGGGATGCCAAGCTTGGCTTCGTGAGTTCCTAAAGGCCAATGACCCGTAATGATTGCCGTTAGTCTGGCAACATCTATACTCGTTCTGGCTAAAAGGTTGCTTGTTCTGGCATCAACGTAGGTTGGCCAGATCTTCCTTGAAATGACGTAGTTCGTCAGTTTCAACCATCTAGTCTCAGCCCATGAGGTATAGTGCAGGAGGTTTTCTCTCTTTACATATCCCAGCGGAGGGAAGACTTCGTCCGCATGAGACACGCACAGAGCTGAGCCAAATCTGGCAAGTTCATCGGCTTTCTCATTCCCTTCGATGTTCCTATGGCCGGGAACCCAGACGAAAGTGATATCAAACCGATGACAAGCCCTTCTCAGTGTCTCCCTCCAATCCACAACGAGCTTGGACGTTGTTTTGAGTGAGCGAAAGGACAGAGAACGACAAAAAAAAAACACACATACAATCTTTTCGTGGTACCTCGTATTGTACCTACTTGTTTTGGGTTCCTTGTGCGTTTGTGATATGTGATGTGACTGGGAGCAGAATCGTTCGTCACACCCGTGAGGTTTATGGGATATGATTAATGATCCCATCTCTCCTGTTTTGCGCAGGAGACTCCTGTGTTTTGGACCGAAAACCTGTGACCTGTTTTTGCCCTCGAAAAACCTGTTTTTTACCAAAGATGTTTTTAACGCACTAAACTTTAAAATTTCAAACGTGTCAACGTCGCCTCACGTCGAACAGAACATCGCAGTGAACTGGCAACTGCGCGAAAAAGCAAACGGAGCAAAAATTACATACGGACATACTCCCTCTCTCACTTTTTCAGTCAGTGTACGCGAATCATAAACTAAATAGTATTTATTTAATTAAAAAAGAAAGAAAATGCCGAACAAATATAAATGTGTTTTTTCTGCTAAACTTAAGGAACAATATCCGTATCTTGAAAAAATCAAAAGTGAAAGTGATGTTCGCTGTAAAAAGTGCAACAAAGAATTTTCCATCGCTTCAGGTGGCAATTCAGATATCGTTCGACATCTAAAAACAAACGTCCACCGCCAAGCCTTGAACGCAGCGTCTGGCAGCCAAGCAATCAATGCTTTCTTTTTATCGACATTCGACAAAAGAAAAATACAATTTGCGCTCCGCTGATGCCAACGTAGAAACAGATGACGACTTCGACATTGACCTTGAAGATGATGATGACTAAGCATTTTTTTAAATATTCTTTAATACATAATATTATTACGTATTTTTGTTACATTTAACATTAAATTAGTACGTACTCACATTGAACTCCTGTTTTGCACCTTTTTTTCAAAATAAAAAACCTGTGAAACGCTACGATTTTGTGAATTTCTCCTGTTTTTCAGCAAAAATGAGATGGGATCATTAGATATGATCATGATTGTGTTGGTTAATGGTTGGCTGTAGCTGGTAGGTTGGCAAGAAAAGAGAAACAATGTAGATCCAATCTGATGAGATAATGATGTGTATCTTTTATTTTTCTATATTTCTCGCCGAAATGGTGATTGGTACTTTTCCAAAACGTTGCTACATTTCATTATTTCTTTGAAATAAGCGACGTTGCCAACCAACACAATCATGATCATATCTCATAAACCTCACGGGTGTGACGAATGATTCTGCTCCCAGTCACATCACATATCAGAAACCCACAAGGAACGCCCCCTATAGTGCAACGGCCCAAATAAAAAAATTCGTCTGATGAGAGTATCTACTATCAGATTTATATACAATGGTATAACTCACACTCGTAGAAAATTGTAAATTTGTGTCCGTTATGCCCAGAGATGGCAGAAATGACATATTTTTTTAACTACATTAGTTACGTCTTCTACGTAACTGAGTTATTTTAGTAGTTAACGTAGCCAAATGTAGTAAAAGTAGCGCTAACTGAAAAACTCCAAATCTGTTTCGCTTTATTTTCTATTCAAATTTTACTTTTTCTAAGTACATAGAACATGTAGGTAACAAATGTAGACAGGTAGCAAATGAAACAAATCAGGCGTGTAGTTTACTCGATTTTACGCGTAGTTAATTGAGTAGATTAAACGTGAACAGTATAAAATAAAAGTTGTCATTTACTAATTTGAGCAACCAAAGATAAATTAAATTTATCTAGTAATTGAATTATTTGTTTTAAGGAATTGAAGAGAAATATAATAACGGACTGCATTTTCGATATATATGATGCAGATGGAATACACCAGCATGCAATAGCGGTGGAAATAAATGGAGAAACTAAGAGTGACAACATTTTTGCTTTAATTGAACATGGCAGTGGAACGGAATACAATAAGCAGTATGCTCTTAAGTATATATATTTATTTCAATAACACAAAAATAAACGCTAATTACTAAATATATATACAGAATATTGGAAGAACTTTATTACGAACAAAGGGCAGTCTATAATATAATTGTGACTGCATATGACTTGAACAACAACCAAGGTAATATTTCAGCGGTCCTTGAGATCATAGATGTTCCAAATAAAGATCCTGTATGGGTTAAGCCCCTCACAACTGAGACATTTGCAGAAAAAAGCGCGCAAGTAATAATACAATTTCATTTAGTTTTTTCTTATAGACAAATAAATATGTGCATACTTTTTTTTATTCAGACATTTGCTGTAAGAGCCGTTGATGGAGATACGGGAATTAACAAGCCAATATTCTACCGCCTTGAGTTCATCGAAAACGATTGTAAGTAAATAAATAGGACCAACAAAATTAGGACAGGTTTTCCTTTATGTCGTTTAAATTTATTTGTTAAGTAGACTAAAGATTCCATTGATAGAATTCAGCCAAAGATTTCAATTGGTAGGACACAGTTTTGACGAATACATAGGTTAGGTTAAGTTACGAAAGTGTATGATAAGAAAGGACTCATTTAGGCAGACCTTAAGTCTAGGGGCTGTCATCGTGGTCGGTTAGAAATTGGTTTAAATAGAAATGAAGTTCTTCGTGAAGTATGTCTATCCATGGCTATATTCTTTTATAAGGTATTATCCACTCCGCTTAGTTCTATAGACAAGTTTTTTTGATCCCATATTTCCTCTCGCTATCTCTCTAATTGCTTTACTATCGTTTTTGTTCCACTGAAATCCAAACTGCATCGTTGTTAGATGTTACATAATTATCTTATTGTCTGTTGCGGCTTATAAAATGATTGATGTTTCCACTTTCCATAGTAGTAGCAAGCGGCTATGGCTTGGGCAATATCGTCGGCATGATTCCCACTAGTGTATATTGTAACGAACGGTCCACCTCCGCCCGCGATTGAGTGTGCCAACGCTTCATGCATTGACATCCCAAGTAACAATTTGACTTCGGTAAGGCGCTATCGAAGCTATTTCCCCTCCCGCAATATTAACTGCATAAGACCTATAAGAAACAAATTTGGCGCACTTTATACAGGTAGGTCACTACCGAAACCTTATAGAGGCCTTATAGAAACTTTATAGAAACCTTATAGAAACCTTATAGAAGCTTTACGAAAGCACAAAATATGAAAAGAAAAATATATTTTTTTTTTATTCTTTTATTTTTTCAATTTCTTATTTTGTTTTTCGTATTAATAAACATTATCTATCTACTATAATTGACTCTTTGCAATTTTCGTTCAGTGAATACTCCCCGTATATAATTTATATTTTACTTACAACGGGTCGCACTGAGAATCGAACATGAGTCCTGCTGCGTAGTACTCCAATACACTACCCCTAGGCTAATTCGTCATAATAATGTAGCAGTGGTAAATCTCAACTACTTGATACATTTCAGAATTTCGTTAAGACTTCCAATCGCAAGTCGTTAATTGCATGACATTTCATTGCTTATATAATGCCTTCTGGGGAAGCTCTAACGAAGCTTCTACTTCCAACCACAAGCTTTACCGAAGCAATACACTTTCCACCATCTCCTCACTCATTTTTAGAGGTCTTATAGAGATCTTAACGAAACTTAATTTCATATCCCTCTATAAAGACTGCGTGTATGCTTCGCAAAGGACGTACAGAAGTTATTTTGGAAACAATTGCTTCGAAATCGGTCTACTTCGGTAAACAAATACTATAGAGACCCTATAGAAATGGTTGCCTACAGAAATTACAAATTTGAACCTTACCGAAGTCAAATTGTTACTTGGGATACGATCGCTGACAGACAGGTGTCCCACCCACCCCCTACTTAAAATACCCATATGACCCGAGGTCACAGGACCCTCGAGGCAGTCCGGGCAGAATAGATGGTGGGGTGTCCAGGCCTCCTGCGGCACAGGCATGACACGTCACCACGCACTAGCTCAACGGTGGGCGGGGATCTTGCCACAGGCCCTAGACTGGGGTTACATTATGTTTTACATGCCTGCAAGACTATATATGGAATGTCGCGACAGATGAAAACTGCGACGGGTAACCAACCAATATCCCTAACAATATCTAATTGCGAGGCCCGAGTTAAGCTATAATTCACGTCGATTCTCTCCGTAGTGGAAAAAGGTGGGGATGTCTAAGATGAAAATTTTTCCCAGGAGCAGGTCCCTCCCCACGCTTAGCAAATGCTAAACTTCCATGACCATCGTCACGCTCCGTCATACGACGGCCCCTAACTTACGTCACATTAGGACTACCTAATGCTAGACTAAACCATATTTACCATTTCGCTATCAAGCTCCTACGAAGTCTCACTTATCACGGTCGTCCTCTCCTCTTAGTATATCTTACCACGACTGCATTGCGATAACCTGTGTTCCCACGAAATAATTGAAACACATCAAGTTATACTTAATCATAAGCAGCGCTTCTTGTCTTTTTATTACTAACTTCAAAAACTTAACTTACTAGTCCCTCAAACTACTATAAACTACGGTCATCCGAGTACAAATTCAACATCTCAAATTCATAGTCCCTCAAACTAAAATACTACAATCATCCGAGTACAAATTCAAAAAAACATCGGAAGGTTCTATATGTTACATTAATCCGGTAACCAATAACAAGCACGAAACAAGCCGGGTGTGTTGCTTTCGATTCAGATACGTTAATACTCGTCGAAACAAAAAGAAACGACCCTCTAAATCCCACGCAGGGGGAGGGGGTGGAACAATTCCAAGAAATCGTCTAAGAATTCTGTATATTCTTTACGTACTCTCAAAAACCACGACAAAATATTTTCACCTACTCGGGTGGCTGAATACCACGACAACAAACGACAAAAGTTCGCGAGGGTTAGAGCAAAAGAAAATAATAATATATATATGTATATATATATATCTCAAAAGAGCCAATACTACATTTATACTTTTCGGTATTCAATATGATATCTACACTACCAATGAAAACTTACCCCCTATCATCCTCAAACAGGGGTTTAACAACCTGTACGCGCTCCTTGGTGGCGGACGGGGGTGCACCTCCTTCCTTCCAGGGACATGACCATACACGCTACCGTGGGTATGTTTTTGCGAAGAAAACTACACTCTGTAACTGGAGAAATCATTTGAACACAAAAAAGTTTACAATAACAAATAATTGGCTCAACTACTTAACTTCGGATGTGCTTCTAGGCGAACGTGCGGGATAGCGCCCTCTTGGTGACGGTGGATGTGTATCGGCGGGTGGGTGTCAATGGTGGTGATTATCTCTACTGGTGGTGTCTCGGCTAGGTTGAATTCTTCGGTAGGAATTAACTCCCTCTTCCGGTGGTTAGAATAGGTAACGTTGCCCTCGATGGGGGAATTTTACCTTCTTCTTGGATTTATGTGTTTTTTTTTTTTGTTGGTTTTTTCGCAGACGAGTGCAGCTGAATGCGAGCTTGCCACTGCGTAATTACGTTGTGTAATTTATTACTTATCTTGATGGAATGTCTTTTCTTGGGTCGGTGCAATGAAATACGATGTCGAGTGGTAACGGGCGGGGAAGGATGTTTTTTTTTTTCCTTTTTTTCTCTTTTGTTCTAGAGAATTTCTGGCCGCACACACACAAATGGGTAGTGGATATGAACGTTGCACTACGTGGGTTTTTTTTTTCTTTCTTTCTTTCTGTTTTCACACACGACAAATAATTTTAGCATGCGGGGATTTGGCCGAGATTATGATCTCGGACGCAAATTCGCCCTCGAAAAACGTTTTTACTTGCGTTACTGCGTAATTGCGTTGCTTGTAGATAATTTCCTTTCTTTTTCCACATTTCCACGTGAGGACGGACAATGGAAAAACGTGGTTGTTAAACGATTAAAGAAAAAGTGCCCGCGCCGCAGCCACTCCGACCTGTACCAACTCTATTCACCGACTGACTGCCGACGACCGCCAACACACATCACCAATTTTTTTTTTTTTTTTTTTTTTTATCCGAGGGTAGGTGAAAATCTTCCAAAAACACTATGAGAATAGCAAGCGCGTTCTCATAGTAGTGTCAGATTTTTACTGACTAAAAACACCACCCTTCTAAAGATTGTTAGATACTGCAACTAAGATATAACTTATCAGGCAATTTTTCTATCATTAAATAAAAACTTATGACAGGTTACTTTCCAATGAAAGATCCTGCGTGTTCCGCAAATTAAACGCGGTTAATCTTATCTTGCCAAGTCGAACGGTTTCGTTCTTTGTAGTCGGCGCAATAAATTGCTCTCGTCCAAGATTTGTCGGACTGTATTGTTGATATGTCCGATTAGTCGGTTTCTATGCTTTCTCGCGAAGCTTCTAGTTTCAGCTTCGATTGTTGGAATTCCGAGATCCCTATGGATATTGTCGTTTCTAATATACCATGGTGCTTGTACAATTTCTCTAAGAACTTTATTTTGAAAAGTTTGTAGAATATTGACATTTGTTTTCTTGGTACAACCCCAAAGTTGTATACCGTAGGTCCACACCGGCTTTAGCACTTGCTTGTATAAAAGCAGTTTGTTCTCAGTACTGAGCTGGGAATGTTTTCCGAGTAACCAGTACATTTCTCTATATTTGATATCGAGTTCTTTACGTTTCATTTTCACGTGCGAACTCCATTTCAACTTTGCGTCGAGTGTCATTCCCAGGTATTTGGCCTCGTTTGCAAAGGGTATTCGGGCCAAGTTTAGAAAAATTGTCAAGTCATTAGTTTTCTTATAAGTGAAATTCACGTGAACAGATTTAGTTTCGTTGAGGGCGATCCGCCAGTTCCTTGTCCATTCATTTACCTTATTCACTGCGGCTTGCAGTTTTGTAGTCGCTTCTTCGATTGTATTACCTACAGCTAAGATAGCTGTGTCGTCGGCGAACGTAGCAAGGGTAGTGCCATCTTCCCTTGGTATATCGCGAGTATATAACACATAGAGAAGCGGACCAAGGACGCTTCCTTGCGGTACCCCGGCCGAAATTTCTTTTAGCTCCGAGTATTCGTTTCCATTTCTAACCCGGAAGAGTCTATTCCCGAGATATGATTCTAGAATATCATATAGGCTTGCGGGGAGAACTTGTCGTAATTTAAATTTCAAGCCGTCGTGCCACACCTTATCAAAGGCTTGTGAGACGTCAAGGAATACGCTTGAGCAAATCTTTTTTTCTTCAAATGCTTTCTCGATTACGTCAGTAGTTCTATGTACTTGGTCAATCGTCGAATGCTTGGTTCTGAACCCAAACTGGTGGTCAGGCGCCTAAGCAATATTCTCTCGAAGACTTTGGAAATGACCGGAAGAAGGGAAATCGGTCTATACGATTTTACTTCATTTGGCGGTTTTCCTGGTTTTAAAACCATTATGACCTCCGCGACTTTCCATTGACTCGGCACGTGTTTTAGTCTGAGCGCAGCATTTATAATATGAAGGAGCTTAATTAATGCTTTCCTTGGAAGAGCTTTGAGAACTTCTCCGGTGATCAAATCATAACCAGGAGCTTTCTTAGGTTTTAGGGATTCGATTTCACGTTTTAGTTCCCTTAGCGTTGCTCTTGTGAGTGTTGAATCGTCAGGTTGTAATTCCGTCCTATTAGTATTGTCGTAGATCGCTTGGCCATCGTACGGTTTAAAGGTTTCTTCTAGATGAGCGGCAAAAACGTCCGCTTTTTGCTTATCTTCCCTTGCCCATTCATTTTGATTTATTCTAATTGGCGGCGCGGGGATTTTGGGCCTTTTGGTGCCTTTTACAGCTTTCCAAAGTGAATAATTGGAATCTTTTTTCGCTGTTAAACTTTCAAGGTAAGAACCTATCGCACGATTTTTAAAATCCTTAATGGCTGTCTTCAACAAATTGCACAAATAATTCAAATGTGCTTTATGTTGCGGAGCGCGACTCTGTTGCCATTTCTTACGCGCCTTCCTTTTTTCATTGACCAATTCTTTTATTTCGGGAGGATATCGTAGCCCGTAATTGGCCAGCGTTTTCCTTGGATTAGGCGTATTATTCCAGGAGGCGATCTGTACGATCTCGACGAAGCGATCAACCTCAACCTCAAGTTCATAGGGTGTCGTAAGTGGAACACGCAGTTCAACATTCTTTTATATTTCGTTCCTAAAGCCTTCCCAGTTAGTTTTTCTACCAGTTAATCTCGCTGGCTCTAGGTTATTGACTAGTTTAACACTCAATGTTAATATAACCGGTGAGTGGTCAGATGATAGATCAAAGCTCTCTTCAACTTTAATGTGGTTGGTAGGTATTCCTTTCACAACGAAAAAATCTATCAGGTCAGGTAGTTTTGAGGTATCAGTTGGCCAGTAGGTCGGTTTGCCCGTCGAGAGGAAATCGCAACTGTATTCCATACCTGCCCCATAGAGCATTCTACCTTTTCGCGAGACGTATCTGGAGCCCCAGAACGTGTGCTTCGCATTAAAATCGCCGCCAATAATGAAATTTGGTTTGAGCGATTTAAGCAGGTTAGTAAAATCACTTTTTTCAAGCGCGGAACGCGGTGGACAGTAGATAGATGAAATGCAATGTCAAGGAACGAACCTCGATAGTTTGACACTCGACCCACGCCTGAGAAACCAGCTCTCATGATCTACCGATTGTGCTTACAACCGGGCTGCTCTCTGCCTACCTACGAACTCGGATAATATCACCTATGCTGCCTTACGTTACAAAAAAAACCTAAAGTAATGAGAATGTAACGTTATGCCCTAACGACGTATGTCCTTGCAGTGCGTTACCCCTAAGCTGTGACCAGACACATCGACTAAATCATACAAGTTGTTTCCGATTATCTTACGAACTCTCGCTCGAATGAACTTCGGACAAAGCTTCGCGTTTCGGACTTTTGAGGCACTGCTCAGTACAAAATTGCGCCTATACACTTCGTCTCCTACTTTATATTGGACCGCGGCACTGCGGGTGTTGTATGCTCTTTCGTGACCAGCGTGCGCCTTTTCCAACGAACTTTTGATGTACGAGTGCAAAATGTTCATCTTCGCGGCTTTTGGCAAGTGATCTACTTCCGAATTGTTTAGGCCACCTAGTTTCCTCAGTAACTTGTAATCGCTCGCATGCTCGATCATGCGTTGGCCGAAGAGCGCTTCGTACGGAGGCAACCCGGTCGCGGAGTGAACTGCTGTTCGGAGTGCACAACCGATGTGGAGTGATCTGTGTCAATGTACGACCGAATCGCTGACAGTATTGACCTGTTCACGCGTTCGCTGGCATTCGCCTGAGGCGAATACACCGCGGTTCTCAGGTGTTGTACCCCAAAAGATTTCAGAAAGTCCCCAAACTCATGGCTCACGAATTGTCTCCCGTTGTCGGTTAGAAGAGTCTCGGGAACACCGAAAATTAGAAAAATTTCATCTCTGAGAAATTTGATGGCCGATTCCGCCGTGGCACTACGGAGTGCTTTGATCAACACGAATTTCGTGAGTTGATCCAGGGCTACAATTATTTGGGTATTTCCCCACTTAGAACGCGGATACGGACCTAGATAATCTACGTAGACATGCTGAAAGGGTCTGTCGACTACGAACGCTTTTCCCATCGGTGCTCTTAGGATGGCATTGGGTGCCTTTGACATTTTGCAAATGTCGCAACGCCCGATAAAAAGTTTTACCTGGGTTGCCATGTTGGGCCAAAAGTACTGCTCTCGCAGCCGAAAAAGCGTCTTCGCGATGCCTCCATGAGATGCCTGCGGGGGACAATGAGCTAAAGCGATCAGCCCTTCTGTCAGCTCGGCCGGGATCCATACCTTCCACGGCTTGTCGTCCTGCAAAGGATTCCCATCGCACGACTTGGTCTTTTTGTAGACGAAACCATCGGATGTAGAGAGGTCCGGTAACTGCGCTGCGTTACCTTTTATATGGTCTATAATTTGAACATAACCCTCCGACTGGAAAGCAGGGTCTGTCAAGTCAACATGCAAGATGTCGGCGACAGTACGGGCCTTAACCGGGCCGGATTGTAAAGACTCCACTTCACGGACGCGCGATAGCGCATCTGGCACAACGTTTAGACTACCTTTGCGGTGCTCGATCTCGAACGTATACCCTTGTAAGTCTAGGCTCCAGCGAGCTAACCTGCCTTTTAGATCCTTCAGACCCATCAGCCACTTTAGGCTTGCGTGGTCTGTGATCACTTTGAACTTATACCCCTCGATGTAGGGCCTGAACTTTCGAATACCCATCACTGCTGCTAAACATTCCCTTTCGGTAACCGAGTAGTTCCTTTGAGCGTCATTCAGCTTGTGAGAATAATAGCAAATGGGGCGTTCCACGCCGTTGTCGTCCTCTTGGCAAAGGACCGCTCCGATGCCGGTTGAAGAGGCATCGCAGAGGATGACAAATTGTTTGTCGTAGGCAGGATTGACCAGCACGGGGGCGGACGTTAGTTTGTCTTTTATCAGACCAAAGGCTTCAACCGCCTTTTCGCCAACATTGAATGTATGTCCTTTCTTGAGGGTATCGGATAGGTGTGAGGCTAGGGACGAGAAATTGTCCACGAAACGTCGATACCATCCGGCCATGCCTAGAAGTCGTCTTACTTGGCGCGCTGTTTTGGGTATGGAAAATTCCTTTATTGCCACCACTTTCGCCGGGTCTACTTTTAGAATGCCATTTCCAACGACAAAGCCGAGATACTTTAGTTCTCTGTAACAGAACTTGGATTTTTCGATGTTGATCGAGAGACCGGCGGCCTTGATCTTGCTGGCCACTATGGACAGCAATTCCATGTGTTCCGCAAAGTTCCTCGAGAAGATCAATAAGTCATCCAGATAGACGAACACCCGCTGTCTCAATTCGTGGGGGATGACCCTGTCCATCAGCCTGCAGAGACGCTGTGGCGCGTTGCAAAGGCCGAAGGGCATCACCTTGAACTGGTACAGCGGTCTGCCGGGGACGGTGAACGCGGTCTTTTCCCTCGAGCTTTGCTCCAGCGGTATCTGCCAAAAGGCGTCCTTGAGGTCCACACTCGAAATGAAGTGGGTATCATGGTCTATGTGCGGCAGAGGGTACGCATCCTTTTTCGTGACTTGATTCAGCTTTCGTACGTCTAAGCACAAGCGGTTCTTTCCCGTTTTCCTTACTAGGACGACAGGCGAACTCCACGAACTTGAGCTTTCCTCTATCACGCCTAAGGCAAGCATGCGGTCCAACTGCGCATACAGAAGGGACTGCACCGCTGGAGATACGGGATAGTGCCGTTGCTTAATTGGCTCCGCGTCCCCGGTATCAACGGTGTGTTCCTCCATCTGGGGTTTTCCTAGTCCGATCTTCGCGAAAGATGGAAAGAGACTTATGACCTCCCCAAGCTTCTGCGATTCTCTGACCGACAGCTCATGGGCCAGCGTTAGAACTTCCGATTTTTCGGTTGTGTCGCTGGGGGTATCTAAAATGGGTGAGGGTTCACCGCTCGAGGAAAATGGAGATATTTCCGATATTATGTTGGGTGCTAACTGGAATAACCTCCAGAAATCAACTCCAAGGTACAAATCCTTATTTAACGAAGGGACGACATAGAGGGTGATATCCTCGGTTTGGTTTCTAAAATGTATCTTGGCGTTTACCACGCCGATAATATCTTGTTTGGTTCCGTCCGCAGTGGTAACGGAAGAAGAAAACTTACGAAGAGAAATTCCGTTGTTCCTCAGAAACGACATGCCTCCCGACCCTATACAACTAATACATGCACCGCTATCTAACAGGCCTAGCCACTCTCGGTCGAAAATAGTTACCGTGACATAAGGTCTCGGGTCGCCTGAAGGACCTAGCAGAGTCGTCGCCGCGATAGCGCGGTGTTGCCGTTTCTTGTTGGCGAAGCGTTTCCTGACTTTTGCTATTTTTGGAGACAGGATTGGTGATCCGAAGATTCGTTCTCTCGCTTGGCGGTAATACGTAGGGATGCCATTTTCATACAAAAATGCTGTTTGTCCCCCCTAACACAAACTACTGTCCCCCTTAATAAGTCAAAATTCAATAAAAGAAAACATTCAATTGAAAATTTTTAAAATACTTTCTTTTAATATTTTTAACAAGATTCTTTGTGAACACATCCATTTGAAGTGCAAGAAAACTTTCAAAGCTATTTTTATTTCATATTTTTTGGACTCTGGTGATCAATAATAAAAAAAAATATTTGTCCCCCTTTTTTAACACTTGTCCTCCCTAGAAAACTCACGTTGTCCCCCTTTTCGTATTTTTTAATCTGGCATCCCTAGTAATACGTCAGACGTTGATGGAAGGTCGTCCTGGGCTCAACGGGTGCTTTGGCTGAAATTGAAGTACTTGCGGCTCCATCAACCCTATGGGTTTCCGGGCGCTTTAGGATGGCGAATGATGGATTTGGGTTTACGCTGAGGGGTTCGCCGGGTTTACATCCCTTGAGCGAATCCCCCCGGTCGGAAGATTGCTCTGGTGGACGTTTCCCGTACATGTTGGGCAACGAGGAGTAGTTGTATTCTCACACCCGCATTTGTAACAGAACAGGGCTCTTTGCGGAGTGGCACAATCGAAAAAGGTATGCCCGAGCTCCTTGCAGTTCCAGCATTTGAGGGCCCTAAGGCTACTACGGCGGAATGCAACTTCCTCAATCTGAGAAGATGAGCAGGGACCATCATAGCTTTCCGCTACCTGTTCCACTTCGCCGATATTCCGACGAGACGGGTACGTTTGCTGCATACGCGGACGCGCCGAGTCGTGTTCATTCACGAATTTTTCAATGGTACGGCATACGTGAACCATTTCCGGTATGTTGTGTGTGCTGAAAGTTATAAGATGCTCTCCTATTTTGCGGTTAACATTTTGTTTAAGAATTTCTATTAATTCCCGATTGGACTTGGGCACGCGCAGTCTTGAATTTAGGTGCATGAGATCTGTGAAAAACACGTCGAACTGCTCATACAAGCCCTGTCGGCGGTCAGACATTCGACGAGATAACTCGAAATCCGATTCCAAGCTGCGATACTGCTCAATCAAGGCTAAACGAAGAGTTGGCCAGTTCACCCCTGGATTACCCTTAAGGTACATCCAGAACCAGGTCTCGACTTGCCCTGCAACAAAATGATGGAAGTTGCTGACTAGATCGCACCAGGTTACATTATGCGATTCCTTTAGCCTCCCCAGCCGGAAGAGGAAATCGTCGACGGACATTTTCACATTGTCGAATTTGATTCCCCACTTGTGATAGTTGGGGAAACGGTTAAATGAAGACGATGGCGAAGACGTCTGCCCCGGCGGGTCATGACTCGGAGTTGGATCGTTCAGATTCATTCTGCTTATCTGTTCTATGAAGTTTTCCACGTTGCTACTTCGTGGCATATTTACGGGGTATACAACGGGATTACCTTCGTTGGGAATGTTCGGTGGTATATTCGGACGGAGTGAAGCCAGATCTGGGCGTCGATTCACGTCGTATTCGGGGGGTGCGAATTGCGGGTTGCGATCAGGAATATATTTCCTGAGGGAACGAGGTTAGTCGCGGACGCTTGCGGTTGGATCGCAGCTGATACCGCTGATTGAATTAACGTGGCGAATTCCCGTTGGAGGGCTACACGATTTTTATCCAGCTCTTCCCGAATGAAACGAAGTTCCTCGGTTCGATTGAGGCCGACTGTCGCCGTGACGACGTCTTAAACATATTGTTCGAACTGGGCACTCTCGTTGGCGTCGTGATGCGAGGAGCAGCCGGATTGGGGGTAGGCCGGTTCTCTTGGGGATTACCCGCGATTGCCGGACGATCGTCATTATCGTCAGTTTCAGGCATGATTGCAGTTGCCATCGGCTCTTCTGCTATGGCACGAAAATCCGGTGCTTAAAGGATATGTGAATTCGACCAGAATTCAGAATCTTATAGAATAAGGTAAGAAGAAAATGTGCTATGTCTAAAGATTATATACTAAAGAACTCAATCTGACAACTAAAATAAATGTATCAATAACTGCCTTAACAAAACACTATCAGTGATTACTCTCAATACTCAACTTTCTCAAAAAAAAACCCGAATAAAACAAAAATGTAATCTTTCCTCAAAATTCAAGAGATGACAGACACGTGAGGACATATGAAGACCTCGTCGAGCTTGAACAAAAACTAATCCCACTACGAAACATCTGCCATAAAGCATCTAGTATTTAAAATGTTTATATTCACTGCTGGAAGCGCAAGTGATTTTGGGAGTTGCTATGCTGAATTTTTCTTTGCTATGGGACTTAGTGAGGACAGCCTGAAGCAACAGACGTATGTGGAGACAAACATCAATCCACTTACCGGACTTAACAGTGCTATCCCACTAAAGCAAAGTGAACTACATCAGCGTCGAGTCCAAGCAACGGACGTAGGTGAGGAACAAGTTTCAACTCACATACCGGACATGAACTCTACAACCTAAATGTTTACGATGGAACAAACGAGAGTTTCAAAACTCGTAGGCCGAAGCAACAGACGTAAATGGAGACAAACATCAATCCATTTACCGGACTTAACGGTCCTAACGACGAAACTAGCAATTTATAGCCTCTCAAAGCGTTTTCCGCACTATCGAATCATTAATTCCTGCCGTACAACAGACGTAAACGGGGATGAAAATACACCCACTTACCGGATACGTGCAGAGAAAAATATGACCTAAAGTCGGAAACGAAAAACATATAACAAAAATTTTTGTGTGAATTATATAACAAAACGTTGGGCGCCACCTGTAACGAACGGTCCACCTCCGCCCGCGATTGAGTGTGCCAACGCTTCATGCATTGACATACGATCGCTGACAGACAGGTATCCCACCCACCCCCTACTTAAACTACCCATATGACCCGAGGTCACAGGACCCTCGAGGCAGTCCGGGCAGAATAGAAGGTGGGGTGTCCAGGTCTCCTGCGGCACAGGCATGACACGTCACCACGCACTAGCTCAACGGTGGGCGGGGATCTTGCCACAGGCCCTAGACTGGGGTTACATTAAGTTTTACATGCCTGCAAGACTATATATGGAATGTCGCGACAGATGAAAACTGCGACGGGTAACCAACCAATATCTCTAACAATATCTAATTGCGAGGCCCGAGTTAAGCTATAATTCACGTCGATTCTCTCCGTAGTGGAAAAAGGTGGGGATGTCTAAGATGAAAATTTTCCCCAGGAGCAGGTCCCTCCCCACGCTTAGCAAATGCTAAACTTCCATGACCATCGTCACGCTCCGTCATACGACGGCCCCTAACTTACGTCACATTAGGACTACCTAATGCTAGATTAAACCATATTTACCATTTCGCTATCAAGCTCCTACGAAGTCTCACTTATCACGGTCGTCCTCTCCTCTTAGTATATCTTACCACGACTGCATTGCGATAACCTGTGTTCCCACGAAATAATTGAAACACATCAAGTTATACTTAATCATAAGCAGCGCTTCTTGTCTTTTTATTACTAACTTCAAAAACTTAACTTACTAGTCCCTCAAACTAATATAAACTACGGTCATCCGAGTACAAATTCAACATCTCAAATTCATAGTCCCTCAAACTAAAATACTACAATCATCCGAGTACAAATTCAAAAAAACATCGGAAGGTTCTATATGTTACATTAATCCGGTAACCAATAACAAGCACGAAACAAGCCGGGTGTGTTGCTTTCGATTCAGATACGTTAATACTCGTCGAAACAAAAAGAAACGACCCTCTAAATCCCACGCAGGGGGAGGGGGTGGAACAATTCCAAGAAATCGTCTAAGAATTCTGTATATTCTTTACGTATGTTATGAGTTAAGAAGTTTCCACCTCTCCAGAAGTTCGCTGGTAAGCCAAGGAGCTAATATGCTCGATCCCTGTTAATTAGACCCGTGGGTTCAAGTCACAGCAGTGGCTTTTCTTTTTTATTTTTCCTATTTTTTGTTGTGGTCTCTTCTACTGGGGAGTGCTGCTAGTAGCTAGAGGTCATAAAGGGCATGAGAACGAGAGTATCGGCGTGGGAGAAGTGTAGAAGGACAGAAGTGTAGAAGGACAGTTGACACCAAGAGTTCGGGATGAGCGGATGCTAGTACAGATATTAACAAATCAAGCGATTGTGATTGCGATAAGTTCTGCTCCATAACCAAATAGTTTATTTTATAGTTTGTTTTACTTGAGTGTTATTCTCTGATTGCGTTATAAGTTAGAAATAAGATACAAAAAAGTGACCTTAGCTAATTTTCTAAATGTGGCCTACTTGCATAATATACTTATACAGTAGGCACATCCGAAATTGAAAACACTTTGTCGTGCAATAGATTGTCCAACTAAGACGTCTATCATAATAATCCTAATTGGTGCCGACACCCCCCGAACTGTAGGTGCGATTGGTGTTCCTGGTGTTCGCGTGTCAAGATCGAGTAGAGCTTTTAGCGTGCTCTGAGCATTCGCCTAATTTAAGAGAGAGACGTATCTGGGGTTTTCCTGCTACTCTCAAATAAGACGAGGAAGTCCGAACGGGACCGCGGATGACAAATCGAGTTCAAGTCCGTCGAGAAGTCTGAAGTCGGCGTAGTAAACGGTGGCCTGGAGCATAAGCCATCAGTCGCTCTTCAGCATCCGTGGTGAACAGACGACTTTGATAGTGAGGCAGCGTTAGCAATAGTGAAGTGATAAATAGTGAATTTGGACACAGAATTACAATAAGCCATTTGGCTCAGTGGTGCGTAGCATCGGCTCTGACGCAAGAGGAGTCAAGTTCAAGTCCCAGTGGGGGAAAACTTTTTTTAAATCAAAGTGCATAAAACATTACAAAAAGTGGAAGCGCCGCAAGGCAATCACGCCATGGACACTGGCCAGCCAAAGGTCCCGCAAGGTGATGCCCCGTTGCCCAAACGATTGACCAAAGAAGTCAAAACAACAACAACAACAACAACTAAATCAGCAGTAGCAGCAACAACAACATTAAGCATCACAGCTGCAACAGAAGTGCCAACAACAAGTGCCGCAGCACTAACAATAATATCAGCAAAAACCGAAAAACGGCGGCGCAAACTAAAACCGGTACCAAACCTCTCACATAAGAGGAAAGCTAAGACAACAGAGGTAGCGATGACGTCACGTACAACTTCATCGGCGCCAGAGTCAGAAGGCGACAATGACGATGATACTGATGGGCTCAGCTACTCGTACGAGTCCGAAAGGGGTGAAGGCCGGTACAAGGGCGAAGGTAATTCCTTCCAAGAATTACTGGCCGCCGAAGAGGAAGACGAACAACACCAAGAAGATAACGACGAGGAAGCTCAGCTCGATCGGCTGATTAAAGAGCTCCTCGAGAAGAGAGAAAAGTTGCGCCAGCATAAAGCGCAACAGCAACAACAAAAGCTGAAGCAAATTCAGGCTGATCAGCAACAGCAAAAACAACAACAAAAACTTCTGAAACAACAGCAACAACAAGAAACGCTGAAGGTACTACAACAGCAAAAACATAACAAAAACCAGCAGCAATCGAAGCAGCAACAACAACAACCGCAGAAAAAGCAGCCGGCACATAAACAGCCGCTGCCACAGCAACAACAACAACAGCAGAAGCAGCAACCGCAGCATCAACAACAACAGCAGCAGCAGCAACAGCAGCAGCAACAACAGCAACAACAGACGAGGAAAGAAAAAATACCTCCAATAAATGTAAGTTACTTAGATATTAGTGATAGTATTAGGTTATGTAGGCTAGTTACTAAGGACTTTTATATTAAAAGGCTAAACGCCACAAAACATATAATTATGTGCTGTAATATGGAGGAGCACAAAAAAGTACGCACGGCTCTGGAGAAAGCAGAGACAGAGTACTTTACGTACACTCCAAAAGGAGAAAAACGGCAAACGGTGCTGCTTAAGGGTATCGACCCTAATATTAAAATAGAGGAGCTTGAAAAGGAGCTCAAGAATTATGAGTGCGACGACCTTAAGTTCGTGGGGGTCAAGCCGTTTTCCTCGCCTGCGGACAGGGGTGGTAACCGCAAACTGCCATTCTTTTTGGTGCAACTAACACCCGACAGCAAAATCGATAGTTTAAAAAGGATTAGATTCCTGTACTATCATGCGGTAAGATGGGAAAAATTAAAGAGGTCAGATCGTGTACTTCAATGTATGCGCTGCCAGAGGTTCGGGCACGCCGCAGCTAACTGTCATATGCAGTTCAGGTGCGTTAAGTGCAATAAGGACCACAAACATGGGGAATGTGCCTTAGGTACGGATAGAGTAGAAGATCGGGGCCAGCTCTCGTGTGTACTCTGCAACAGCTCAGGACATCCTGCTAATTTCAAGGGATGTCCTAAGTATCAGCAGGTCAAACAGAATGTGCAGGCTCGAAAACAGAAGTCTGAAGAAGAGAAAGGTCGAAAGAGTCGCTCGTTCTCTAATTTTGTTGCACCCAATGTGTCCTTTGCCCAAATGGTAACTGGACCGGGTAGCACAATAACAAAAAGTGCGCCGAAGGTTCCTACACCGGAAGCGGATCTGGATTTGAAGTCGATCCTTCTGTCATTGCACGGAAAGATCGACAATTTCCAGAAACAGTTAAATGAGCAAGCGGCTCGAATAGACGTTATCTATTCGACACTGTTTGCCGAGTCTGCCGCGCCATGAATATGATGGGTACGCTGGACGAGGTAAACTTGAAGATCCTTGCGGTGAATGTTAATTCACTTATTCGGATCGAGAGAAGGAACAATCTTTCCAATCTGTTGGAAGCCGAAAAGCCAGATGTGCTTCTGGTTAGCGAAACTAAGCTAAATCCGAAGCACAATTTGGGCTATAGAAATTATCGTGTAGTTAGAAGAGACCGGCCCAACTCCACACAGGGAGGCGGTGTCGCTATCTTAGTACGCAAAGGCTTGCGCCATAAGGTCATATATAGCGGGGACGTGCGCAGGTTTCAGGTGTTGGAAGCATGTATCGTATGCATTCCCCTCAATAGCCAGAGGCGGGTGTATGTGGTGTCGCTTTACGCACCTGATTCCCCTCAACGCATTGAATTTTTAAATGAGATCGAGACGCTTTTTCGTTGCTTAGAGCTTCAATCAGAACATAATTATTACTTTTTGGGCGGAGATATCAATGCTAAACATGCAGCATGGGGAAATGATACTCCAAACCCTAGAGGCAACCAGTTTTACGACTGGTGGCGTCATAATATGATTGAGTACAAAATCGAATTGTACGCGACGGATATCCCGTCTTTCCCTAGAGACGGTTCTTTCTTGGACTTGGCGCTAGTTGACGAAAGACTAGAACTTACAAACACTGATCTAAGCACGCGGAACTGTTTACGAACGGTTGAGTACGATAGTGATCACTACGGACTTGCCGCCGTAATACGGATCCCGAACGAGCAGACGCAGCTGGAGCAGTACGACCAAGTGCGTTCTTTCGATTACCGAAAAGCGCAGTGGTCGCGCTTCTCCAGAGTTTTAAAGCGCGACATACGCTCATGCGAGATCGACCCACCGACAAACAGGAACTTGACGAACGATGAGATCGACAGTCATTTACGGCAAATGAATGTCGTCATCAAACAGACAATGGAGCGGACTATCCCTCGGGTAGGACGTTCCACAGACGAAGAACAAACTAAAAAGTATCGAAACTCGACAATCGATGCTCTGTACAGACATAAAAGTAGACTGCTCTCGAGGCTTAAACGGCTACACAGACAGTTTACTGACAGGAACGATCCCGAGTTAAGGACACTGAGGTCGATGATCAAAAACCTGAAACAGTTGATCACAGAGAATTACAGAAAATCTGTAAGTTTGTATTGGGGCAATAAAATTCGGGCTATAAAAACCAGTAGTCCGAATATGTTCCCACAAATAAATAAACTGTTCAGGCGGAAAGATCATAACGACATTTCATGTGTTCGAATACCTCGGACGAACGAGAACAGACAGACACTACTGACTGCTGGCATAAGTCCGGAAAGTGCTGACTCGAACGACGGTTTTTTCGTGGTCGAAGACCCGCAGGAGAGGGTGGATTTGATGGGAGCTTTCTTTGAGACTGTGTATACGGTGAACAACCCTGTTCGCTGTAACCGCGACCTTGAAGAGAGGGCCTTTCTTAACCACTTTTATCTGCGAACCGAAATTCAAAATTGGCGATCCGAGAACAACGGTTTCACCGGGTTCAATGACGACAACCGTGCAAATGGCACAATCGCCGATGCAAATACTCATCTGTTAGTGAGTAGAGATGAACTTCGGTGCATCTTTGAGTCACTTAAAAACAAAAAGTCGGCGGGAGTGGATGGTATCCCAAACGTCGTATTAAGACACCTGCCGCTAGAGGCGGTAGATATCTTCACCACGCTATTTAACAATGCGCTGAATAATGCATATTATCCGGCGCAGTGGAAAATAGCGGTGGTACACCCTATCCCTAAAAAGGATAAAGATAGGACAAACCCTGCTAATCTTCGGTCAATTAGTTTGCTTCCGAATGTTAGCAAGGTATTCGAGAAAGTCGTCAACAGATCTCTTTTAAGATGGGTTGAAGAAAATAAGATTATTCCGGAAAATCAGTTTGGATTTAGAGCGGGGCATGACACTATTCATGCCGCGTCGAAACTGGTCTCCGACATTCAGTGGAATAAAAGTAAGAAGCAATGCACGGGTGCCTGCCTGGTCGACTTTGAGAAGGCCTTCGATACCGTATGGTTGGAGGGGCTTTTCTATAAGCTGACCAGATTGGGCATTCAAAAACCTTTGCTGTATATGATTTATGACATGCTTATGGGAAAGAAGTTCGTAGTCAAAGCTGGCAACGTGACTTCGAGCAGGGTTTTCGAAATTAAAAACGGCTTACAACAGGGAGCAGTGAATTCTCCGGTCCTGTTTAATATTTACACAAGTGATCTGGTGGGTTCCCTCAGACATGCTATAGCGTACGCAGATGATTTAGTGGCGTACAGGTCAGGACCAAAAATCGAGGTCATCAACATCCTTCTGCAACGTGACTTCGAACAAATTAAGAGGTATTGCGATGATTGGAAGTTGAAAATCAATTTCCAAAAATCGGAAACAATCCTGTTCAGAACTCCATTGGCTGGGGCCTCTGGGGATACCAGAAAAAACTGGAGAAAATTAACAATTATTGGACAACAGGGGCGGCCTTTGGCGGTGAAAACCGTGGTCAGGTATCTTGGCATATGGCTCGACCAGTATCTGTATTTTGACAAACATATAGATGCTTGTCTTGCTGGGGCCAAGGGGGCCTACGCTCGGACAAGGAGACTGTTTCGTAGCAGTCAACTTGATTCCAGGGTGAAGGTCATCTGCTACGTGGCCCTTATAAGGCCCATCATCGCTTACGGCTGTCCCATGTGGTTCAATATAGCGCCGTCCTATATGGAAAAGATTCGGGTGTTTGAGAGACAATGTCTCAGGGCCTGTCTAGGGTTGTTTAGAACTCCTGAATCAGAGTACATAAAATATTATCCCAACGGGACCCTATACAATGGGGCTCGACTGAACAGGATTGACAATTTCCTTATTAAGGTGATTCGGAGGCACGTTGCAAGGGCGATGGCCAATGATAATAACCTGATCTCAGGGGCTTACTACCCCAATTTAATGTACCACGAGAGTACGCTTCGGTCTGGCTTTATCCCGCCTGAGGCATTTCTTCATGTGGACATGAAAGGGTTAGTCCAGACAAAAGATGGTGTGCCGGTATTGTACCACAGCCACCGCGGCGCGAGGGATAAGCGGCTCATCCACGACGGGTACGCCGCCAATGCTCAGGAGCTCCTCCGTTTTAGTACCGCAATTGCGGAACGGGACAGGGTAGATACGCAAAGCAGTTCACCGAATTTTGGTGGCTTGAGGAAGAGGTGAGGGTGGATACGCTCTCCCGGGCCGGTGCGCTACTTACGTAGCATCCTCCTTAGTTTTAAGCTAGATATTAAGTTGGTAGGTTTAGGTTAGAGTAGGGGGTCCTTGGGAGGGACTGGGCCAGCCAACATGTAAGTGCTACCGAGACTCGACCGTAGCTTTTGGCCTCGATCGACTCTCGGCGGCACGGATGAACCCTTGTTGGCGGCTGTCAGGCGCCCACGGATGCGATCAGGATAGTGACCAATCCATAAGATTGCTCACCACCCTGATTATAATTAATTTAGGTTAAGTAGCTTAGGTAGTTTTAAGTAGTTTTAAATAAAAGAACATAAATAAAGAATTCAAGTTTTCTAAAGTTTCTTGAAGAATAAAAAACAAAACAAATTAAATATAGATAGATTTAAGGCCGAAAGGCAATAACTTTAAGGATATAGTTAAGTTTAGAGCGCTCGCTATGAGCCAGTAAGCTAGAATTAAGATAAATGTTAGCTTTAAATTAGATTTAATCGTTTTTGTCTAGGATATAAGTTTAATGAATGATACAAATAAAAATGAATTTAAAAGTATTGCATCTGCTCTGACGCAAGAGGAGCACGGTTCGAATCCCAGTGGGGGAAAACTTTTTTAAATCCAAAAGTGAGTTTAAAAACAACAAAAAGTGGAAGTGCCGCAAGGCAATCACGCGATGGACATTGGCCAGCCAAAGGTCCCGCAAAATGATGCCACGTTGCCCAAGCGATTGACCAAAGATGTCAAGACAACAACAACAACAACAACAACAACAGCAACTAAAGCAGCAGTAGCAGCACCAACAACAATATGCACCACAGCATCAACAGAAGTGCCAACAACAAGTGCCGCAGCACTAACAACAGCAGCAAAAAGCGAAAAACGGCGACGAAAACTTAAACCGGTGCCAAACCTCTCACATAAGAGGAAAGTCAAAACATCAGAGGAAGCGATGACGTCACGCGCAACCTCATCGGCACCAGAGTCAGAAGGCGACAATGACGATGATACTGATGGGCTCAGCTACTCGTACGAGTCCGAAGGGGGTGAAGGCCGGTACAAGGGCGAAGGTAATTCCTTCCAAGAATTACTGGCCGCCGAAGAAGAAGTAGGACAACAAGAAGTCGAAGATGATGAGGAAGCTCAGCTTGATCGGCTGATCAAAGAGCTCCTCGAGAAAAGAGAAAGGTTGCGCCAGCAGAAACTGCAACAGCAACAACATAAGCTGAAGCAAATCCAGGCAGAGCAGCAACAGCACAAACAACAACAAAAAATTCTGAAGCAGCAACAACAACAACAGCAGCAACAAAAACAAAACAAAAAGCCGCAGCAAGCGCAGCAGCAACAACAACAGAAAAGGCAACCGGCTCAAAAACAACCGCTGCCACAGCAACAACAACAGCAGCAGAAACAACAACCACAGCATCAACAGCAACAGCAGCATCAACAGCAGCAGCATCAGCAGCAGCAACCACAGCAGCAGCAACAGCAGCAACAACAACAGAAGCAGCAACAACAGACGAGGAAAGAAAAAATACCTCCTATAAATGTAAGTTACTTAGATATTAGCGATAGTATTAGGTTATGTAGGCTAGTTACTAAGGACTTTTATATTAAAAGGCTAAACGCCACAAAACATATAATTATGTGCTGTAATATGGAGGAGCACAAAAAAGTACGCACGGCTCTGGAGAAAGCAGAGACAGAGTACTTTACGTACACTCCAAAAGGAGAAAAACGGCAAACGGTGCTGCTTAAGGGTATCGACCCTAATATTAAAATAGAGGAGCTTGAAAAGGAGCTCAAGAATTATGAGTGCGACGACCTTAAGTTCGTGGGGGTCAAGCCGTTTTCCTCGCCTGCGGACAGGGGTGGTAACCGCAAACTGCCATTCTTTTTGGTGCAACTAACACCCGACAGCAAAATCGATAGTTTAAAAAGGATCAGATTCCTGTACTATCATGCGGTAAGATGGGAAAAATTAAAGAGGTCAGATCGTGTACTTCAATGTATGCGCTGCCAGAGGTTCGGGCACGCCGCAGCTAACTGCCATATGCAGTTCAGGTGCGTCAAGTGCAATAAGGACCACAAACATGGAGAATGTGCCTTAGGTACAGATAGAGTAGAAGATCGGGGCCAGCTCTCGTGTGTACTCTGCAACAGCTCAGGACATCCTGCTAATTTTAAGGGATGTCCTAAGTATCAGCAGGTCAAACAGAACGTGCAGGCTCGAAAACAGAGGTCTGAAGAAGAGAATGGTCGAAAGAGTCGCTCGTTCTCTAATTTTGTTGCACCCAATGTGTCCTTTGCCCAAATGGTAACTGGACCGGCTAGCACAATTACAAAAAGTGCGCCGAAGGTTCCTACACCGGAAGCGGATCTGGATTTGAAGACGATCCTTCTGTCATTGCACGGAAAGATCGACAATTTCCAGAAACAGTTAAATGAGCAAGCGGCTCGAATAGACGTTATCTATTCGACACTGTTTGCCGAGTCTGCCGAGCCATGAATATGATGGGTACGCTGGACGAGGTAAACTTGAAGATCCTTGCGGTGAATGTTAATTCACTTATTCGGATCGAGAGAAGGAACAATCTTTCCAATCTGTTGGAAGCCGAAAAGCCAGATATGCTTCTGGTTAGCGAAACTAAGCTAAATCCGAAGCACAATTTGGGCTATAGAAATTATCGTGTAGTTAGAAGAGACCGGCCCAACTCCACACAGGGAGGCGGTGTCGCTATCTTAGTACGCAAAGGCTTGCGCCATAAGGTCATATATAGCGGGGACGTGCGCAGGTTTCAGGTGTTGGAAGCATGTATCGTATGCATTCCCCTCAATAGCCAGAGGCGGGTGTATGTGGTGTCGCTTTACGCACCTGATTCCCCTCAACGCATTGAATTTTTAAATGAGATCGAGACGCTTTTTCGTTGCTTAGAGCTTCAATCGGAACATAATTATTACTTTTTGGGCGGAGATATCAATGCTAAACATGCAGCATGGGGAAATGATACTCCAAACCCTAGAGGCAACCAGTTTTACGATTGGTGGCGTCATAATATGATTGAGTACAAAATCGAATTGTACGCGACGGATATCCCGTCTTTCCCTAGAGATGGTTCTTTCTTGGACTTGGCGCTAGTTGACGAAAGACTAGAACTTACAAACACTGATCTAAGCACGCGGAACTGTTTACGAACGGTTGAGTACGATAGTGATCACTACGGACTTGCCGCCGTAATACGGATCCCGAACGAGCAGACGCAGCTGGAGCAGTACGACCAAGTGCGTTCTTTCGATTACCGAAAAGCGCAGTGGTCGCGCTTCTCCAGAGTTTTAAAGCGCGACATACGCTCATGCGAGATCGACCCACCGACAAACAGGAACTTGACGAACGAGGAGATCGACACTCATTTACGGCAAATGAATGTCGTCATCAAACGGACAATGGAGCGGACTATCCCTCGGGTAGGACGTTCCACCGACGAAGAACAAACTGAAAAGTATCGAAACGCGACAATCGATGCTTTGTACCGACATAAAAGTAGACTGCTCTCGAGGCTTAAACGGCTACACAGACAGTTTACTGACAGGAACGATCCCGAGTTAAGGACACTGAAGTCGATGATCAAAAACCTGAAACAGTTGATCACCGAAAATTACAGAAAATCTGTAAGTTTGTATTGGGGCAATAAAATTCGGGCTATAAAAACCAGTAGTCCGAATATGTTCCCACAAATAAATAAACTGTTCGGGCGGAAAGATCATAACGATATTTCATGTGTTCGAATACCTCGGACGAACGAGAACAGACAGACACTACTGACTGCTGGCATAAGTCCGGAGAGTGCTGACTCGAACGATGGTTTTTTCGTGGTCGAAGACCCGCGGGAGAGGGTGGATTTGATGGGAGCTTTCTTTGAGAGTGTGTATACGGTGAACAACCCTGTTTGCCGTAATCGCGATCTCGAGGAGAGGGCCTTTCTTAACCACTTTTATCTGCGGACCGAAATTCATGATTGGCGATCCGAGAACAACGGTTTCACCGGGTTCAATGACGACAACCGTGCAAATGGCACAATCGCCGATGCAAATACTCATCTGTTCGTGAGTAGAGATGAACTTCGGTTGATCTTTGAATCATTGAAAAACAAAAAATCGGCGGGAGTTGACGGTGTCCCAAACGTCGTATTAAGACACCTGCCGCTAGAGGCGATAGATATCTTCACCACGCTATTTAACAATGCGCTGAATAATGCATATTATCCGGCGCAGTGGAAAATAGCGGTGGTACACCCTATCCCTAAAAAGGATAAAGATAGGACAAACCCTGCTAATCTTCGGTCAATTAGTTTGCTTCCGAATGTTAGCAAGGTATTCGAGAAAGTCGTCAACAGATCTCTTTTAAGATGGGTTGAAGAAAATAAGATTATTCCGGAAAATCAGTTTGGCTTTAGAGCGGGGCATGACACTATTCATGCCGCGTCGAAACTGGTCTCCGACATTCAGTGGAATAAAAGTAAGAAGCAATGCACGGGTGCCTGCCTGGTCGACTTTGAGAAGGCCTTCGATACCGTATGGTTGGAGGGGCTTTTCTATAAGCTGACCAGATTGGGCATTCAAAAACCTTTGCTGTATATGATTTATGACATGCTTATGGGAAAGAAGTTCGTTGTCAAAGCTGGCAACGTGACTTCGAGCAGGGTTTTCGAAATTAAAAACGGCTTACAACAGGGAGCAGTGAATTCTCCGGTCCTGTTTAATATTTACACAAGTGATCTGGTGGGTTCCCTCAGACATGCTATAGCGTACGCAGATGATTTAGTGGCGTACAGGTCAGGACCAAAAATCGAGGTCATCAACATCCTTCTGCAACGTGACTTCGAACAAATTAAGAGGTATTGCGATGATTGGAAGTTGAAAATCAATTTCCAAAAATCGGAAACAATCCTGTTCAGAACTCCATTGGCTGGGGCCTCTGGGGATACCAGAAAAAACTGGAGAAAATTAACAATTATTGGACAACAGGGGCGGCCTTTGGCGGTGAAAACCGTGGTCAGGTATCTTGGCATATGGCTCGACCAGTATCTGTATTTTGACAAACATATAGATGCTTGTCTTGCTGGGGCCAAGGGGGCCTACGCTCGGACAAGGAGACTGTTTCGTAGCATTCAACTTGATTCCAGGGTGAAGGTTATCTGCTACGTGGCCCTTATAAGGCCCATCATCGCTTACGGCTGTCCCATGTGGTTCAATATAGCGCCGTCCTATATGGAAAAGATTCGGGTGTTTGAGAGACAATGTCTCAGGGCCTGTCTAGGGTTGTTTAGAACTCCTGAATCAGAGTACATAAAATATTATCCCAACAGGACCCTATACAATGGGGCTCGACTGAACAGGATTGACAATTTCCTTATTAAGGTGATTCGGAGGCACGTTGCAAGGGCGATGGCCAGTGATAATAACCTGATCTCAGGGGCTTACTACCCCAATTTAATGTACCATGAGAGTACGCTTCGGTCTGGCTTTATCCCGCCTGAGGCATTCCTTCATGTAGACATGAAAGGGTTAGTCCAAAATAAAGACGGTGTGCCGGTATTGTACCACAGCCACCGCGGCGCGAGGGATAAGCGGCTCATCCACGACGGGTACGCCGCCAATGCTCAGGAGCTCCTCCGTTTTAGTACCGCAATTGCGGAACGGGACAGGGTCGATACGGCAAAGCAGTTCACCGAATTTTGGTGGCTTGAGGAAGAGGTGAGGGTGGATACGCTCTCCCGGGCCGGTGCGCTACTTACGTAGCATCCTCCTTACTTTTAAGCTAGATATTAAGTTTGTAGGTTTAGGTTAGAGTAGGGGGTCCTTGGGAGGGACTGGGCCAGCCAACATGTAAGTGCTACCGAGACTCGACCGCAGCTTATGGCCTCGATCGACTCTCGGCGGCACGGATGAACCCTTGTTGGCGGCTGTCAGGCGCCCACGGACGCGATCAGGATGGTGACCAATCCATAAGATTGCTCACCACCCTGATTACAATTAATTTAGGCTAAGTAGCTTAGGTAGTTTTAAGTAGCTTTTAAATAAAAATAACATAAATAAAGAATTCAAGTTTTCTAAAGTTTCTTGAAGAATAAAAAACAAAACAAATTAAATATAGATAGATTTAAGGCCGAAAGGCAATAATTTTAAGGATATTGTTAAGTTTAGAGCGCTCGCTATGAGCCAGTAAGCTAGAATTAAGATAAATGTTAGCTTTAAATTAGATTTAATCGTTTTTGTCTAGGATATAAGTTTAATGAATAATTTGAATAAAAATGAATTTAAAAGTAAAAAAGTAAGCCATCCGCTTGTAAAACAGGAGACTCGGGTTCGAGTCCCAGGCTGAGTCTTTCATTCTGCTTAATTTTTTTTTATTTTAATTATTTTTGCTTTTATACTATCTATGTTTAATTTTTTTTTTTATTTCCGTATTATTTTCTCTACGGGGGTCAGTCCTTTTTTTTGTTGTTCTGACCCACCCAACGACTACATCCTGATATTATCTGTAGTAGTTAAATTTAGTTAAACAACTGCTAGGAGGACTAATGTTAAGTGAATTAAAGTAGGGTAGCATTGTTGGTTGAAATTACCCAGGTGTGAACAAAGGGGTGGCAACGTTGCGGCGCTTTTGGGAGTGGATTCTAATTTCGGAATCCGAGGGTAGAAGTTTTTTTCTATTTCTTCCTTTTTTGTTTTGAGTGAGATTGGTTCTCCTGCTCTTTCCCCATCTGGGATCTTTTGTTTATTTTGTAATTCGAATTGTACAATAATAGGAATAAATGAATTGATTGTAAACATAGACGAATTATTAGTTTACCGTGCGCGAACGTTTCTGTTGGTCGCGATTCCTTCAGGAAAGTATCGCAGGGCAGTAAGATAAATCGCGTGGCGCCCATCCTTAACATCTTTTCCCACGACCTTTTCCATTGGGTCGGTCGGCCCTTATTGTCTTGCATCGCGGTACTGGAACGTAACATTTTGGCGCCCAACGTGGGGCTTGTAAAAACATATTATCTCCGTCAAAATATAAATACTGAAATTTATACGTTGAGGCAGAACAAAAATAATCCTAGCCATCGTTCACGTTTCCTTCACCGGATAGTTTTTACAAATTAGGTACTTATTATTCTTTTTGTTCTTATAGTGTGTTATTTTTTTTTCAAATCTAAGCAGGAAAACCTCAGATATAAGTTATGGAAGTTAATAGGCTTAATTCAGAAGAATTGCAGTACGAGTTGAAGATTAGGGGACTGAGGGCATCCACGGTCGTAGATATGAGGAAAATGCTTAGGACAGCTCTTAAAAGAGACACCAGTTTCCTACTGCCAGATTATCCATACACTTTCGATGAGGATAAATCCGCAGTGGTGTCAACATTGGTAGAGATAGAGGCATTAGTTAGGGCCTTCTCGGGCGACGATCGATGTGGGGAGTACACTAAAATAGGAGCTAAATCGGAGTGGTTGGTAAGACGTCTGAGTAGAATGATAGCGGTGGAGAAAGACGAGCAGGAATTTGTATCTGAAAGCAGGAACAAGGTAGTGGAACTGTTAGCTGAAGTCGATCTTAAGGCCAATGCTGTTGATTGGGAGGGTACTGATAAAGCACAGGCGACGACCAATCCGGAACAACCAATTCAGGTAACGGATAGCCAAGCGGAACCTCCCGCCGTTGCACAGCTGAATCTGATTGATTTGAACCTGCAAGCCGGAGGTGAACGGGAACCATCCGCTCACGCCTCCACACAAAATTTACCGGACATACAGATCCAACCACAGGCGACTTCGTCTCCACTTTTGTTTCACGCAAAGAGTGTACCGGTTATGAAGTGGGGGCTTAAATTCAATGGTGAGGCTGGTCAATCGGTCACTTGTTTCTTGGAAAAGGTTGCCGAGCTCCGGGAAGCAAGGAATTGCACGGAAGCAGAGTTGTTTAGTTCAGCATTCGATTTATTTGAGGGGAATGCGACTGTGTGGTTTAGGGCAAACAGACCCTTGGTTCGGAATTGGAGGGATTTGGTCGAGAAGCTCAGAGCTGAGTTTCTGCCACCGGGGTATGATGACCGATTGTGGGAAGAGATTCGCCATCGCACACAGGGACGTTCTGAAACAATAGGAATGTATGTTAGTGTGATGATTGGGCTGTTTTCAAGACTGAGCGAAGGATGTCCGGACGGCATGAAATTGAGTATTATCCGGAAAAACTTATCGCCATTCTATCAGACACAACTAGCCTTAGTCAATATCACTTCGCTAAATCAACTTGTTGAAGTTGGCAGGAAACTCGAGGCTACCAGATATTTAGTGGAAAGTTATATTCCTCCTCCCTCTAGAAGCCAAGTGCATCTCTTAGAACCAGACTTATCCTACGTGGAGGTAGCCGACGGATCGGCTTTGTCAGCAATCTCTAATGGTTCTCAGGCCGCTCAAAGACCAATTACTTGTTTCCGTTGCCGTAGACCAGGCCACATAGCCGCTACCTGTCCTCAACCTCCCCGTTGTTATGGGTGTAATCGGGAGGGAGTGATAAGGAGCGAATGCCCTCAGTGTTTATCTGCGGGAAACGATTACACAACTCAACCAGCTGCGGGACGTTGAGTTGCGTGCGTAAATTACCCGCAAGTTTTAGGAGTTATTCGGATAAAAGACAAGTTGGTGTAGGGAGAGACGGGGGGGACGAGGGAGTTAATGTAGATAGTATTTTCTCAGCTGATTATATGCTGATTCAGAATGGAAGTGATAGGCGGCCGTATTTAGAAGTCAACATCTATGGGCTGAAGATGTTGGGATTGCTCGACTCAGGGGCATCGAGCTCTATACTTGGTGGTCCAGGGTGGGCTCAACTAAGTGTTTTTAATCTGGAGCTAAATAGTTTTAAGGGGTCAGTTACGGTTGCGAATGGGGAGAGAGTTGAGGTGTCAGGGGTAATTCAAATCCCTATAAATGTAGAGAACCAGATTCGGTTAATCGAGTTTCTGGTGATTCCCAAATTACCACATAACCTTATTCTAGGTGCTGATTTCTGGGAAGCCTTCTCAATTATTCCCGATCTGAAAAACCGAATATGGCATTTCGGTGACGTTGCGTGTTCCATTGAGGAGCATGGCCAACTATCAAAATATGATAAATTGGCCTTAGATGAATTAGTCAAAAGTGTTTTCGCCGACATGGGTACGGAAGTAGGCCGCACTAGTTTGGTCGAGCATACCATAAAAACGGATTCGGAGCCCATAAAACAGAGGTACTATCCGGTATCACCTATTGTACAAACGAGTATCAATAGGGAGGTGGAAGCTATGTTGGAAGCAGGGGTTATAGAGCCGTCAACCAGTGCTTGGTCATCTCCGATCTTACTGGTTAGGAAAAAGGATGGAAGTTTTCGATTTTGTGTCGATTTTAGAAAACTAAATCAGGTAACCCAACGAGATGCTTATCCTATCCCTTACGTATCAGCCACTTTGGACAAACTACGGAACGCAAAATTTTTATCGTCACTGGATATTAAATCCGCTTATTGGCAGATACCATTGGCTGAATCCTCAAAGCAGTTCACTGCTTTTACCATACCAGGCAAGGGACTTTTCCAATTTACGCGGATGCCATTTGGACTTCATAACGCACCAGCTACCTGGCAGCGTTTTATAGATAGAGTACTTGGGGCCGATCTTGAACCCAACGTGTTTGTTTATTTGGATGATGTGATCATCGTAACGGATACGTTCGAGGCGCATCTGTTAGTGCTACGAGAGGTGTTAAGTAGGTTGAAAGGGGCTGGCTTGGTGCTCAGTAAAGACAAGTGTGAATTTTGCAAGCCCGAGCTAAGATATTTGGGGTACATTGTCAACCATAAGGGGCTTCTGGTCGACCCGGAAAAAGTTAAAAGTATGGTAGATTTCCCACAACCGACAACAGTATCGGGCGTACGGCGTTTCGTAGGGATGGTCTCGTGGTATCGCCGATTTGTTCCGAGCTTTTCCGATTTATTGGCCCCAATTACTGCTCTGTTAAAGAAGAGAAAAAAATTTGTATGGAGCGATGCTTGCGAAGATTCTTTTCGGAACCTAAAAGAGAAATTAGTTAGTGCGCCGATTCTTGCTTGTCCAAACTTCGAAAAACCATTTTTTGTTCATACGGATGCATCAGGGTATGGGATTGGTGCCGTGCTGACGCAAAAACATGAGGATGAAGGGGAAAATGTAATCTGTTATTTAAGCAGAACATTGTCAAGGTCAGAGCGCAACTATTCTACCACCGAACGGGATTGCCTAGCGGTGTTATGGGCAGTGGAGAAGCTTAGGCCGTATCTAGAGGGGAGTACTTTCACAGTAGTCACAGACCATCACTCCTTGGTCTGGCTCAATAACTTAAGGGACCCACAGGGCAGGTTGGCCAGGTGGGCGGTTAAATTGCAGCAGTATGATTTTAAGATCATACACCGTAAAGGGAAAGAACATCTGGTGCCCGATGCCTTATCGCGTTCCGTGCCAGAGTATACTATTGACCTAATGTCCGTACAGGATGCGTGGTACCATAAAATGGTAAAATCCATCTCAGAAGATCCTGACAAGTATCCTAGTTGGCGCTTAGGGAAGGCAGGGGTACTCTATAAATATGTACATCCCAGGTTACCAGGTACCAGATCAGAGGAAGAGAAATGGAAGATTGTGGTAGCCAAAGATCAACGAGCTAGTTTATTAAAAGAACATCACGATGATGTGTTAGGAGGCCATGGCGGGGTAAAGAAAACCGTAGATAAATTATCAGCACAGTATTACTGGCCGAAAATGAGAAGGGAGGTAGCCTCATACGTGCGACAATGCAGGGTGTGCCAGATGGTTAAGCCAGATCTACACAAACCTGCGGGGCTAATGCTTTCGAGGGGAAATGTAACCAAGCCGTGGGAGATGTTATGTATCGATCTTATCGGACCACTCCCGCGGTCAACCAAAGGTTATTGCTATATACTCACCGTGGTGGACTACTTTACGAAGTTCCCTCTTTTTTTCCCACTACGCTCGGCTACAGCAAAAGCAGTAGTTACCATAATGGAGGAACAGGTGTTCTTAGTCTTTGGCGTACCGCGATGGATAGTGTGTGACAATGGGGTACAATTTAAAAGTAGAGAATTTTTGAGACTAGGGGAAACATATGGAGTGACACTTAATTTTACAGCTTTTTACCATCCTCAAGCTAATCCGGCTGAAAGGGTGAACCAGACGCTTAAAACTAAACTAAGGGCATATGTAGCAGACAACCATAGATGCTGGGATGTGCTCCTACCAAAGGTTGCCTGTGCTATTCGTACTTCTACACACGAAGTCCTAAGAACGAGCCCATATTTCGTGTTGTTTGGGCGTGATATGCCGGTCAAGGGGGGGAGTGCCGCGGTACCATCTGAGGGTTTCCTCGTAGAGCGTGCCGAAGAGCTTGCTTGGCACCAGTCCCTGGGTACGGTAATCAACGACGTGCGGTCTAGGATGCAACAAGCGGCTCAAGTCGCAGCTAAGCAGTATAACCTGCGGCGCCGAGACAATCGATTTTTCCCGCACGACTTAGTCGAAGGAAGGAAGATAGAAGGAATTTTGTGTATCTGATGCTGCCAAATACTTTACCGCAAAATTAGCGCCTAGTTTCATAGGACCTTTCAAGGTCCTGCGTAAAGTATCTGGATGGACGTATGAACTACAGGGGTTAGATGGGAAGAAAGCAGGTATTTGGCATGTTAAAGACCTGAAATTATTTAACCAGGTAGAGGCAGGGAGTCCGGGCCGGTGAAAACTTCTGGAAGAAAGGGAGGAGTGTTATGAGTTAAGAAGTTTCCACCTCTCCAGAAGTTCGCTGGTAAGCCAAGGAGCTAATATGCTCGATCCCTGTTAATTAGACCCGTGGGTTCAAGTCACAGCAGTGGCTTTTCTTTTTTATTTTTCCTATTTTTTGTTGTGGTCTCTTCTACTGGGGAGTGTTGCTAGTAGCTAGAGGTCATAAAGGGCATGAGAACGAGAGTATCGGCGTGGGAGAAGTGTAGAAGGACAGAAGTGTAGAAGGACAGTTGACACCAAGATATTAACAAATCAAGCGATTGTGATTGCGATAAGTTCTGCTCCATAACCAAATAGTTTATTTTATAGTTTGTTTTACTTGAGTGTTATTCTCTGATTGCGTTATAAGTTAGAAATAAGATACAAAAAAGTGACCTTAGCTAATTTTCTAAATGTGGCCTACTTGCATAATATACTTATACAGTAGGCACATCCGAAATTGAAAACACTTTGTCGTGCAATAGATTGTCCAACTAAGACGTCTATCATAATAATCCTAATTGGTGCCGACACCCCCCGAACTGTAGGTGCGATTGGTGTTCCTGGTGTTCGCGTGTCAAGATCGAGTAGAGCTTTTAGCGTGCTCTGAGCATTCGCCTAATTTAAGAGAGAGACGTATCTGGGGTTTTCCTGCTACTCTCAAATAAGACGAGGAAGTCCGAACGGGACCGCGGATGACAAATCGAGTTCAAGTCCGTCGAGAAGTCTGAAGTCGGCGTAGTAAACGGTGGCCTGGAGCATAAGCCATCCGCTTGTAAAACAGGAGACTCGGGTTCGAGTCCCAGGCTGAGTCTTTCATTCTGCTTAATTTTTTTTTATTTTAATTATTTTTGCTTTTATACTATCTATGTTTAATTTTTTTTTTTATTTCCGTATTATTTTCTCTACGGGGGTCAGTCCTTTTTAAGGTTCCGTACCCAAAGGGAAAAAACGTAACCTTATTAGTTTCGCTCGGATGTCTCTCCGTCTGTCTGTCTGTCTGTCTGTCTGTCTGTCCGAACCCACTACGCCAATTTTGTTACCAGGTCTATCTCAAGAACTGATTGACATAGGAGGCTAAAATTTACACACAACATCCGGTATAACCTCTAGTTAAACGACAAATACCAATGGAAGGAATACATTGATTGGTTTTGGATTAATTAGTAATCTGGTGAAAAAAATATTTTCATTCGCCCAAAAAACGGTTTATTTCTTGATTCACAAAAAAATACATAAAATCCTTTTTTGTAGATCATGTTCTTATCTATATATGTGCTGAATACTGTTTTGCCGAAAAGTTAATAGTTTACAAGATATTTTCAAAAAAGATAATTTTACCATGTAAAATACGTTGCTCTCATTTATGTTCTAATCTACTACGCAGTTGTTCACAATTGACCCCATCAAAGACACCAGGGCTGTCGCTTCATAATTTCGTTGGGGAGTATAATACATTTTTTGGAGAGTACAGAACAAAATAAAAGTAATATATTTTTAGTCAATAGTTTTTCAATTGGGACAGGTCGCATACAGAATGGAAAATTGGTGTGGGTTGGGTACTAGGTAACAATTAGAAAATGAGATTCATGTGCGAGTAATTTTTGAGAGTAAAAATATTAAGTAATTAAATTAAACTAAATTGTGATGAATTCATGAAGAGGGAAAAGATTGAATGATATAGATTTCAAATAATATCTGATGTGTTGGACTTTAGCCAAATACGGAACCTTCGGTGCGCGAGTGACACTCGCACTTGGCCGGTTTTTTTTGTTGTTCTGACCCACCCAACGACTACATCCTGAAATTATCTGTAGTAGTTAAATTTAGTTAAACAACTGCTAGGAGGACTAATGTTAAGTGAATTAAAGTAGGGTAGCATTGTTGGTTGAAATTACCCAGGTGTGAACAAAGGGGTGGCAACGTTGCGGCGCTTTTGGGAGTGGATTCTAATTTCGGAATCCGAGGGTAGAAGTTTTTTTCTATTTCTTCCTTTTTTGTTTTGAGTGAGATTGGTTCTCCTGCTCTTTCCCCATCTGGGATCTTTTGTTTATTTTGTAATTCGAATTGTACAATAATAGGAATAAATGAATTGATTGTAAACATAGACGAATTATTAGTTTACCGTGCGCGAACGTTTCTGTTGGTCGCGATTCCTTCAGGAAAGTATCGCAGGGCAGTAAGATAAATCGCGTGGCGCCCATCCTTAACATCTTTTCCCACGACCTTTTCCATTGGGTCGGTCGGCCCTTATTGTCTGGTACTGGAACGTAACATTTTGGCGCCCAACGTGGGGCTTGTAAAAACATATTATCTCCGTCAAAATATAAATACTGAAATTTATACGTTGAGGCAGAACAAAAATAATCCTAGCCATCGTTCACGTTTCCTTCACCGGATAGTTTTTACAAATTAGGTACTTATTATTCTTTTTGTTCTTATAGTGTGTTATTTTTTTTTCAAATCTAAGCAGGAAAACCTCAGATATAAGTTATGGAAGTTAATAGGCTTAATTCAGAAGAATTGCAGTACGAGTTGAAGATTAGGGGACTGAGGGCATCCACGGTCGTAGATATGAGGAAAATGCTTAGGACAGCTCTTAAAAGAGACACCAGTTTCCTACTGCCAGATTATCCATACTCTTTCGATGAGGATAAATCCGCAGTGGTGTCAACATTGGTAGAGATAGAGGCATTAGTTAGGGCCTTCTCGGGCGACGATCGATGTGGGGAGTACACTAAAATAGGAGCTAAATCGGAGTGGTTGGTAAGACGTCTGAGTAGAATGATAGCGGTGGAGAAAGACGAGCAGGAATTTGTATCTGAAAGCAGGAACAAGGTAGTGGAACTGTTAGCTGAAGTCGATCTTAAGGCCAATGCTGTTGATTGGGAGGGTACTGATAAAGCACAGGCGACGACCAATCCGGAACAACCAATTCAGGTAACGGATAGCCAAGCGGAACCTCCCGCCGTTGCACAGCTGAATCTGATTGATTTGAACCTGCAAGCCGGAGGTGAACGGGAACCATCCGCTCACGCCTCCACACAAAATTTACCGGACATACAGATCCAACCACAGGCGACATCGTCTCCACTTTTGTTTCACGCAAAGAGTGTACCGGTTATGAAGTGGGGGCTTAAATTCAATGGTGAGGCTGGTCAATCGGTCACTTGTTTCTTGGAAAAGGTTGCCGAGCTCCGGGAAGCAAGGAATTGCACGGAAGCAGAGTTGTTTAGTTCAGCATTCGATTTATTTGAGGGGAATGCGACTGTGTGGTTTAGGGCAAACAGACCCTTGGTTCGGAATTGGAGGGATTTGGTCGAGAAGCTCAGAGCTGAGTTTCTGCCACCGGGGTATGATGACCGATTGTGGGAAGAGATTCGCCATCGCACACAGGGACGTTCTGAAACAATAGGAATGTATGTTAGTGTGATGATTGGGCTGTTTTCAAGACTGAGCGAAGGATGTCCGGACGGCATGAAATTGAGTATTATCCGGAAAAACTTATCGCCATTCTATCAGACACAACTAGCCTTAGTCAATATCACTTCGCTAAATCAACTTGTTGAAGTTGGCAGGAAACTCGAGGCTACCAGATATTTAGTGGAAAGTTATATTCCTCCTCCCTCTAGAAGCCAAGTGCATCTCTTAGAACCAGACTTATCCTACGTGGAGGTAGCCGACGGATCGGCTTTGTCAGCAATCTCTAATGGTTCTCAGGCCGCTCAAAGACCAATTACTTGTTTCCGTTGCCGTAGACCAGGCCACATAGCCGCTACCTGTCCTCAACCTCCCCGTTGTTATGGGTGTAATCGGGAGGGAGTGATAAGGAGCGAATGCCCTCAGTGTTTATCTGCGGGAAACGATTACACAACTCAACCAGCTGCGGGACGTTGAGTTGCGTGCGTAAATTACCCGCAAGTTTTAGGAGTTATTCGGATAAAAGACAAGTTGGTGTAGGGAGAGACGGGGGGGACGAGGGAGTTAATGTAGATAGTATTTTCTCAGCTGATTATATGCTGATTCAGAATGGAAGTGATAGGCGGCCGTATTTAGAAGTCAACATCTATGGGCTGAAGATGTTGGGATTGCTCGACTCAGGGGCATCGAGCTCTATACTTGGTGGTCCAGGGTGGGCTCAACTAAGTGTTTTTAATCTGGAGCTAAATAGTTTTAAGGGGTCAGTTACGGTTGCGAATGGGGAGAGAGTTGAGGTGTCAGGGGTAATTCAAATCCCTATAAATGTAGAGAACCAGATTCGGTTAATCGAGTTTCTGGTGATTCCCAAATTACCACATAACCTTATTCTAGGTGCTGATTTCTGGGAAGCCTTCTCAATTATTCCCGATCTGAAAAACCGAATATGGCATTTCGGTGACGTTGCGTGTTCCATTGAGGAGCATGGCCAACTATCAAAATATGATAAATTGGCCTTAGATGAATTAGTCAAAAGTGTTTTCGCCGACATGGGTACGGAAGTAGGCCGCACTAGTTTGGTCGAGCATACCATAAAAACGGATTCGGAGCCCATAAAACAGAGGTACTATCCGGTATCACCTATTGTACAAACGAGTATCAATAGGGAGGTGGAAGCTATGTTGGAAGCAGGGGTTATAGAGCCGTCAACCAGTGCTTGGTCATCTCCGATCTTACTGGTTAGGAAAAAGGATGGAAGTTTTCGATTTTGTGTCGATTTTAGAAAACTAAATCAGGTAACCCAACGAGATGCTTATCCTATCCCTTACGTATCAGCCACTTTGGACAAACTACGGAACGCAAAATTTTTATCGTCACTGGATATTAAATCCGCTTATTGGCAGATACCATTGGCTGAATCCTCAAAGCAGTTCACTGCTTTTACCATACCAGGCAAGGGACTTTTCCAATTTACGCGGATGCCATTTGGACTTCATAACGCACCAGCTACCTGGCAGCGTTTTATAGATAGAGTACTTGGGGCCGATCTTGAACCCAACGTGTTTGTTTATTTGGATGATGTGATCATCGTAACGGATACGTTCGAGGCGCATCTGTTAGTGCTACGAGAGGTGTTAAGTAGGTTGAAAGGGGCTGGCTTGGTGCTCAGTAAAGACAAGTGTGAATTTTGCAAGCCCGAGCTAAGATATTTGGGGTACATTGTCAACCATAAGGGGCTTCTGGTCGACCCGGAAAGAGTTAAAAGTATGGTAGATTTCCCACAACCGACAACAGTATCGGGCGTACGGCGTTTCGTAGGGATGGTCTCGTGGTATCGCCGATTTGTTCCGAGCTTTTCCGATTTATTGGCCCCAATTACTGCTCTGTTAAAGAAGAGAAAAAAATTTGTATGGAGCGATGCTTGCGAAGATTCTTTTCGGAACCTAAAAGAGAAATTAGTTAGTGCGCCGATTCTTGCTTGTCCAAACTTCGAAAAACCATTTTTTGTTCATACGGATGCATCAGGGTATGGGATTGGTGCCGTGCTGACGCAAAAACATGAGGATGAAGGGGAAAATGTAATCTGTTATTTAAGCAGAACATTGTCAAGGTCAGAGCGCAACTATTCTACCACCGAACGGGATTGCCTAGCGGTGTTATGGGCAGTGGAGAAGCTTAGGCCGTATCTAGAGGGGAGTACTTTCACAGTAGTCACAGACCATCACTCCTTGGTCTGGCTCAATAACTTAAGGGACCCACAGGGCAGGTTGGCCAGGTGGGCGGTTAAATTGCAGCAGTATGATTTTAAGATCATACACCGTAAAGGGAAAGAACATCTGGTGCCCGATGCCTTATCGCGTTCCGTGCCAGAGTATACTATTGACCTAATGTCCGTACAGGATGCGTGGTACCATAAAATGGTAAAATCCATCTCAGAAGATCCTGACAAGTATCCTAGTTGGCGCTTAGGGAAGGCAGGGGTACTCTATAAATATGTACATCCCAGGTTACCAGGTACCAGATCAGAGGAAGAGAAATGGAAGATTGTGGTAGCCAAAGATCAACGAGCTAGTTTATTAAAAGAACATCACGATGATGTGTTAGGAGGCCATGGCGGGGTAAAGAAAACCGTAGATAAATTATCAGCACAGTATTACTGGCCGAAAATGAGAAGGGAGGTAGCCTCATACGTGCGACAATGCAGGGTGTGCCAGATGGTTAAGCCAGATCTACACAAACCTGCGGGGCTAATGCTTTCGAGGGGAAATGTAACCAAGCCGTGGGAGATGTTATGTATCGATCTTATCGGACCACTCCCGCGGTCAACCAAAGGTTATTGCTATATACTCACCGTGGTGGACTACTTTACGAAGTTCCCTCTTTTTTTCCCACTACGCTCGGCTACAGCAAAAGCAGTAGTTACCATAATGGAGGAACAGGTGTTCTTAGTCTTTGGCGTACCGCGATGGATAGTGTGTGACAATGGGGTACAATTTAAAAGTAGAGAATTTTTGAGACTAGGGGAAACATATGGAGTGACACTTAATTTTACAGCTTTTTACCATCCTCAAGCTAATCCGGCTGAAAGGGTGAACCAGACGCTTAAAACTAAACTAAGGGCATATGTAGCAGACAACCATAGATGCTGGGATGTGCTCCTACCAAAGGTTGCCTGTGCTATTCGTACTTCTACACACGAAGTCCTAAGAACGAGCCCATATTTCGTGTTGTTTGGGCGTGATATGCCGGTCAAGGGGGGGAGTGCCGCGGTACCATCTGAGGGTTTCCTCGTAGAGCGTGCCGAAGAGCTTGCTTGGCACCAGTCCCTGGGTACGGTAATCAACGACGTGCGGTCTAGGATGCAACAAGCGGCTCAAGTCGCAGCTAAGCAGTATAACCTGCGGCGCCGAGACAATCGATTTTTCCCGCACGACTTAGTCGAAGGAAGGAAGATAGAAGGAATTTTGTGTATCTGATGCTGCCAAATACTTTACCGCAAAATTAGCGCCTAGTTTCATAGGACCTTTCAAGGTCCTGCGTAAAGTATCTGGATGGACGTATGAACTACAGGGGTTAGATGGGAAGAAAGCAGGTATTTGGCATGTTAAAGACCTGAAATTATTTAACCAGGTAGAGGCAGGGAGTCCGGGCCGGTGAAAACTTCTGGAAGAAAGGGAGGAGTGTTATGAGTTAAGAAGTTTCCACCTCTCCAGAAGTTCGCTGGTAAGCCAAGGAGCTAATATGCTCGATCCCTGTTAATTAGACCCGTGGGTTCAAGTCACAGCAGTGGCTTTTCTTTTTTATTTTTCCTATTTTTTGTTGTGGTCTCTTCTACTGGGGAGTGTTGCTAGTAGCTAGAGGTCATAAAGGGCATGAGAACGAGAGTATCGGCGTGGGAGAAGTGTAGAAGGACAGAAGTGTAGAAGGACAGTTGACACCAAGATATTAACAAATCAAGCGATTGTGATTGCGATAAGTTCTGCTCCATAACCAAATAGTTTATTTTATAGTTTGTTTTACTTGAGTGTTATTCTCTGATTGCGTTATAAGTTAGAAATAAGATACAAAAAAGTGACCTTAGCTAATTTTCTAAATGTGGCCTACTTGCATAATATACTTATACAGTAGGCCCATCCGAAATTGAAAACACTTTGTCGTGCAATAGATTGTCCAACTAAGACGTCTATCATAATAATCCTAATTGGTGCCGACACCCCCCGAACTGTAGGTGCGATTGGTGTTCCTGGTGTTCGCGTGTCAAGATCGAGTAGAGCTTTTAGCGTGCTCTGAGCATTCGCCTAATTTAAGAGAGAGACGTATCTGGGGTTTTCCTGCTACTCTCAAATAAGACGAGGAAGTCCGAACGGGACCGCGGATGACAAATCGAGTTCAAGTCCGTCGAGAAGTCTGAAGTCGGCGTAGTAAACGGTGGCCTGGAGCATAAGCCATCCGCTTGTAAAACAGGAGACTCGGGTTCGAGTCCCAGGCTGAGTCTTTCATTCTGCTTAATTTTTTTTTATTTTAATTATTTTTGCTTTTATACTATCTATGTTTAATTTTTTTTTTTATTTCCGTATTATTTTCTCTACGGGGGTCAGTCCTTTTTAAGGTTCCGTACCCAAAGGGAAAAAACGTAACCTTATTAGTTTCGCTCGGATGTCTCTCCGTCTGTCTGTCTGTCTGTCTGTCTGTCTGTCCGAACCCACTACGCCAATTTTGTTACCAGGTCTATCTCAAGAACTGATTGACATAGGAGGCTAAAATTTACACACAACATCCGGTATAACCTCTAGTTAAACGACAAATACCAATGGAAGGAATACATTGATTGGTTTTGGATTAATTAGTAATCTGGTGAAAAAAATATTTTCATTCGCCCAAAAAACGGTTTATTTCTTGATTCACAAAAAAATACATAAAATCCTTTTTTGTAGATCATGTTCTTATCTATATATGTGCTGAATACTGTTTTGCCGAAAAGTTAATAGTTTACAAGATATTTTCAAAAAAGATAATTTTACCATGTAAAATACGTTGCTCTCATTTATGTTCTAATCTACTACGCAGTTGTTCACAATTGACCCCATCAAAGACACCAGGGCTGTCGCTTCATAATTTCGTTGGGGAGTATAATACATTTTTTGGAGAGTACAGAACAAAATAAAAGTAATATATTTTTAGTCAATAGTTTTTCAATTGGGACAGGTCGCATACAGAATGGAAAATTGGTGTGGGTTGGGTACTAGGTAACAATTAGAAAATGAGATTCATGTGCGAGTAATTTTTGAGAGTAAAAATATTAAGTAATTAAATTAAACTAAATTGTGATGAATTCATGAAGAGGGAAAAGATTGAATGATATAGATTTCAAATAATATCTGATGTGTTGGACTTTAGCCAAATACGGAACCTTCGGTGCGCGAGTGACACTCGCACTTGGCCGGTTTTTTTTGTTGTTCTGACCCACCCAACGACTACATCCTGAAATTATCTGTAGTAGTTAAATTTAGTTAAACAACTGCTAGGAGGACTAATGTTAAGTGAATTAAAGTAGGGTAGCATTGTTGGTTGAAATTACCCAGGTGTGAACAAAGGGGTGGCAACGTTGCGGCGCTTTTGGGAGTGGATTCTGATTTCGGAATCCGAGGGTAGAAGTTTTTTTCTTTTTCTTCCTTTTTTGTTTTGAGTGAGATTGGTTCTCCTGCTCTTTCCCCATCTGGGATCTTTTGTTTATTTTGTAATTCGAATTGTACAATAATAGGAATAAATGAATTGATTGTAAACATAGACGAATTATTAGTTTACCGTGCGCGAACGTTTCTGTTGGTCGCGATTCCTTCAGGAAAGTATCGCAGGGCAGTAAGGTAAATCGCGTGGCGCCCATCCTTAACATCTTTTCCCACGACCTTTTCCATTGGGTCGGTCGGCCCTTATTGTCTTGCATCGCGGTACTGGAACGTAACACGTACTCTCAAAAACCACGACAAAATATTTTCACCTACTCGGGTGGCTGAATACCACGACAACAAACGACAACAGTTCGCGAGGGTTAGAGCAAAAGAAAATAATAATATATGTATATATATATATCTCAAAAGAGCCAATACTACATTTATACTTTTCGGTATTCAATATGATATCTACACTACCAATGAAAACTTACCCCCTATCATCCTCAAACAGGGGTTTAACAACCTGTACGCGCTCCTTGGTGGCGGACGGGGGTGCACCTCCTTCCTTCCAGGGACATGACCATACACGCAACCGTGGGTATGTTTTTGCGAAGAAAACTACACTCTGTAACTGGAGAAATCATTTGAACACAAAAAAAGTTTACAATAACAAATAATTGGCTCAACTACTTAACTTCGGATGTGCTTCTAGGCGAACGTGTGGTCGTTCGATGTAAGCAACAATTAAAGACGATATATGTATTTATTATGATTTCACAAAAGATAATACATAAGATATTACATGAATAAAAGATTTAAGGAAAAATAGCATGTGTCTTTGTCTGCTGCCAAAAACCAACAAAACTCCAGAGAGAAAAAAACCAGACATCTGCCTCCAGCTTATCGTTATTTCAATAGTGCTCCTATGCGATGGTAGCGGCTTCTGTTAGCAGATAGTTGCGGTAGTTGTGTTGTCAAGTACTGCCACATCACTCCCCCCCCCCAGATTATTTCATAAGAGTATCAGCTGTGAAGCTGACAGCTTTGACAGGTTTGTCTTTTATGGAATATGTTCGAAGAATTCCGAATGCGTTGCTTGATGTTGGTGCATCTGTAAAATCTTGATCTTCTCTGATGATAAATGCTGGCTTTAGTCTATCCACCGACACATTAAAATTTTCTCCATTCAAAAGTATTGTAAAGACGTCGTTATTTATACGCTGGATTACTTTGTGCGGTCCAGAATATGGTGGTTCGAGTGGCTTTTTGACTGCATCTATCCTGAGGAAAACATGCGAACATGTGTAGACATCTTTGAGAATGAACATTTTTGGCTTGATGTGATGTGCAGTGGCTGTTGGGCGGATTTTTCTCATATGCTCTCGGAATTTCTCAATAAATATTTGTGGGTCTGCAGGATGATCAGTGTTTATGAAGAACTCACCTGGGATACGGATGGTAGTCCCATAGATCATTTCGGCGGCAGACGATTTAAGGTCTTCTTTGTAAGCAGTGCGTAGTCCGATTAGTCCCGTCGGAAGCAGCTCAATCCATGCAACTTCCTTGTGGCACATCAATGCCGCTTTGAGCGAACGATGCCAGCGCTCAATCAGGCCATTGGAAGCAGGATGGTAAGAGGTCGTCCTAATTCGCTTTGCCCCAACGAGTTTTGTGAGAGCTAGGAAGAATGCAGACTCGAACTGGGCTCCTTGGTCTGTGGAAATTGTTTTCGGGCAACCAAAGCGAGCTATCCAATGCGTGTAAAAAGCAGTGGCTACGGTGTCTGCTGTTATATCCTTAAGAGGAATTGCCTCAGGCCAGCGGGAAAAACGGTCTATCATCGTGAGGCAGTATCTGTATTCTTGAACTCTAGGCAAGATGATCAGGTCAATGTGAATGTGTTCAAAGCGGTTGTCTGGAACTTGTAGTTTGTTTGGAATGCGACTGTTATTTCGATGTATTTTGGCTCGTTGACAAGGTATACATGATCGTGACCATGCCAAAATATTTTTTTTCATTCCGGGCCATACATATGATTGACGAATCTGGGTACACGATGCTCGTCCACTTGGGTGTGATAGTCCATGAACAGAATCAAAAACTCGTTTGCGAAGTACCTTGGGGACGTAAGGTCGCAGTTGACCTGTTGATACATCACAGTGGATAGCTTTGTAACGACCAATTGATATCTTTTGCAATTTTAAGGACGAGTTGCCTGCTAAGAGAGTTTCCAGCTCACTGTCTTCTTTTTGATGTTTCTGAAGTTCTTCCTCCTCAATAACGGTGGGCATGTCGATTTGGTTGAGCCTAGACAGGGCGTCTGCGACTGTGTTTTCTGTGCCCTCGATATATATGATTTCGGTGGTGAACTGGGATATGTAGTCCAGATGTCTGAATTGCCTAGGTGTAACTTTATCCGCGCGTTGTGCAAAAGCATAAATCAGAGGTTTGTGGTCAGTCTTGATTATGAATGGACGACCTTCTAAGATGTGACTGAAGAATTTGATGGCCCTATAGATGGCGAGCAGCTCTCGATCATAGGTGCTGTACTTAGTTTCTGTAATGCTGAGTTTGCGGGAAAAGAAAGCAAGTGGATGCCAGCTGTTGTTGACTTTTTGTTCCAGCGTTGCACCAATTGCGTGACTTGAGGCGTCTGTTGTGAGTGTGAGCTCTGCCTTTGGAGACGGATGTGCTAGGAGGGCTGCATCGGCCACGCTGCGTTTGCAGGCCTCAAAGGCTTGTGTTGAGTCATTGGTCCATATTGCTGGTGTGCCGCATGCGGAATACATCTGCGGTAGTAGTTAATAGTTCCCAGGAAGCTTCGAAGTTCGACAATTGTATAAGGTTTTGGGTACTCTAGAATAGCAGAGATACGATCAGTAGGTACCAAACTTATTAATTGTATAGCCACAAAAAATAACTTCCTCCTTACCGAAGACACATTTGTCCAGATTTACTGATTTTTTTTTTTTTTTTTTTTTTTTTGTGTTGGGAATTCGCTGGAAGTAAAAAATCGTCGAAAGACATTGCAGAGCTATACGCGAGGGATGCTTCTGCAATAGTGATGGACTTTAACTCATCTAAAAAAACTCCCGGGGGACTGGCATAAGCCATCCCGAAAAAGATTGCACCTAGTCGTACGACTAATCAGCAAATTTTATTTTGAATAATTTAATGAAATTAAAGAGATAAATCCGCCGTTTGTCGGATTTTTAAACTTGCTTTGTTTGAAATTAATACCTAATTTCTTAGCCCTAGCTAAATCTTACAGATCAAGAGGTTTAATCCGTCTCAGTCTCCTGATTACATTGTCATTATTTAAAAGTTCTGTTATTTCTGTGTTTACGTGGTTGAGAAGCCGATTTCTATGCCTCTGAGCAACCTTCTTAACCTCATCCTCAACCATTTCAACATTTAGATCCCTATGTAGATCGGCGTTGCGTATGTACCAAGGTGCATTAACTATGTTCCTTAGTACTTTATTTTGAAAAACCTGCATTTTTTGTAAGTTTGTTTGGCATGTGCATGCCCACAATTGGAGCCCGTAGGTCCATACTGGTTTTAGAACTTGCTTGTATAGCAATAACTTATTGTAGTTGGACAGGGATGAGTATCTCCCAATAAGCCAATACAATTTACTGTATCGCATGTTCAATTCATCTTTTTTTTTCTTAACGTGCGCTTTCCAACGCAGTTTAGCGTCTAGAGTCATGCCTAGATATTTAGCTGTTTTAGAAAATTCTACTACATTGTTGTTAATGTAGACTGGAATGTGTGGTACGTTTTTATACGTAAAATTAATATGGACTGACTTAAGGTCATTTAATCTAATCTGCCATTTCTTTGTCCATTCTGAAATATTGTTTATTGCCGTCTGAAGCTTTTTTGTTGCTATTTCGACAGTTGCTCCTACAGCAAGGACGGCTGTGTCATCTGCAAAAGTAGCTATGGTGGTTTCTACACTTTCAGGCAAATCGCTAGTGAAGAGTAGGTATAAAACTGGACCTAGCACACTGCCTTGCGGTACACCAGCTTTAATCTCTATCTCTCTTAATGTTGAGCACTCTGTATCTTGCTTAATTCTGAAGAATCGATCTGATATATAAGACTCCAGAATGGTCGGATACTGCTTCGGCAGTTGCTTTTGTAATTTGTGTATCAGTCCTTTGTGCCAGACTTTATCGAAAGCTTGTGCTATATCAAGAAATACTGTAGAGCACACATTTTTCTCTTCAAATGCTTTTACTATTTTATCTGTGATTCTATGCACCTGATCAATTGTAGAGTGTTTGTTTCTAAGCCCAAATTGATGATTTGGAAGTAGCGATTTTTCATCAATAATTTTTTGCAGACGTTTTGCCAGCATTTTTTCGAATAGCTTGGACAACATTGGTAGTATCGATATTGGGCGATATGAGGCTACTTCGCTAGGTGGTTTACCTGGTTTTGGTATCATTATTACCTCCGCGACCTTCCACATCCTTGGCACATATCTTAATTTAAATGCAGCATTTATAATCTGCGCTAGTTTTTTTAAATCTTTTCGAGGAAATTGTTTTAAAATTTCCCCTGTGATTAAATCGAACCCTGGGGCTTTTTTTATGTTTATGCCTTCTTTGATTTCCTTGGCAAGTTCTTTAGCTGTTACCGGCCGAATAGGTCTGTCTTCTTCGCACGTTTCTTCATTTCCTTGATAATCGTTATCTTCATAAGGTTTGAAGACGTTCTCAAGGTACTCTGCAAAAGTATTTACTTTTTCTTTACTGCTTTTTGCCCAGTTACCTTCTCTGGTTTTTACTGGCGGAATGTGAGCTATTGGCCTGTTCATTTTCTTTGCTGCCTTCCAGAGCGAGTAGTCGGTACTAGCATCATTTGTAAGACTCCTAAGAATCGTTTTTAAAGACTCGTTATTAAATTCTCTTATAGATTTTCTGAGCTTATCATTTAAGTTGTTCCGTGTGGTTTTGTCGCTTGGCGCCCTTGTCTGTTGCCAGCGTTTTCTAGCTTTCCTCTTTTCTGTAATAATTTGACATATTTCACGCGGATAAGAGTTTTGTTTAATCTTGTTTGTTCTTTGGGGAGTTGCAGCCCATGCAGCTTTTTGTATATCCAGTGTAAATATTTGCACTGCTTCTTCTAGTTGATCTTCTGTTTCAATAGCTGATGATAATTGGATACAATCTTCCAACTTCTGCCTGAAGTGGTTCCAATCAGTCAGTCTATTAACTAGTTTAGGGCTATGTTCTTTTATTATTATTCTATCGCCAAGTGTAAGAAGTATTGAGGAATGATCTGATTGAAGATCAGGGCATTCTTCTATATTTATTTTATTTGAGTATATATTTTTGGATATAAAGAAGTCTACAAGATCTGGGGTTTTATTCCTATCTGTAGGCCAGTAGGTAGGTTTTCCCGTTGAGTGATATTTGCCGCCGACTTCTTTAATAGTTTCATATAATTCTCTGCCTCTAGTGTTTGTTAATCTAGATCCCCAATATTTATTCTTGGCATTAAAATCCCCTCCCGCGATTAATCGATTGTGAAATATGCGGAAAAGACTTTTAAAATCATTTTTCTTTAGTCTATAGCTAGGAGAGCAGTATACTGCTGCAACAGATATTTGCCCATTACTCGTTTCTACACTTATGGAAATTCCTTGGATGGCACATGATTGGAATTTTGCTTCTATATGGTGTTTTATTGTATTCTTTATTAACACTGCAGCCCCACCTTTTGCACAGTTATGAGGATGTGGGGAGTGATATAATTCATATCCTTGCAGTTTAAAATTAGTTATCAATTTCAAGTGTGTCTCTGAAATAAGACATTATATCTATCTGGTGTATGTCAAGAGTCACTTTCATCTCGTCCTTGCGACTCTCGATACCATTAGCATTCCATTCAAGAATTTTTATTCTATTCATCATGTTTGTCTTTTTGGCACAGCTTTTTTGTTGCTGTTCTGTCTCTCTAACAACGATATTCTATCTAATATCGTTTTATTAGATTTTTCCATGGAACCAATCCTGTTTAGGATTTGTTTCATGAGGTTTTCCATTCCAGTGTTTGGCTCTACTTTTCGTTTTATCGTTTTATCTGTTTGATTATTTATTGATGCTGCCTCAGCATATGTCATTTTTGGACCCGCTGTATTTTGTTTTGGGACCTTTTTGATTATCTTTTCTTTTTTAAACTTTTCTTTCTGTGAGCTCTTTTGTAAGTCCTTTTTGACTTTTTGGTCTTCCTTATTTGAGCTTTTTGTTTGTTTCTTTTGCTTTTTGTCCCTTGCAAGTTGGATTTCTTTTGCAACTAAACAACCTCTGTAGCTAGCAGGATGGTTTTCATTGCAGTTTACACATTTAGGGTGTTCATTTTCTTTTTTCCTACATTCCTTGGTGTGGTGACTTCCTGCACATTTCACACATCTTGGATTTGAGCTGCAGTATCTATGTGTATGCCCATATCTTTGACAGTTTTTGCATTGAGGCACTTGTTTCGATTTACGTAGGGTATGAATCTCAACTTGCATCCCAAGTATATTTTTAATTTCATATACTTTTTTCTTATCTTCGTCATGCTCAAAGCTGAGTGTTAACATTGGTAGTGGTACTTTGCTTCTAAATTTAAGCATATTTACAACTTCCAAGATTTTAAAGCCTCGGTCTTTTAACTCCTTTTTTAAGCTTTCCGGTGAGCATGAATAATGCAGTCTTTTCACTACAACCTTCATTGGTCTGGTCTGCTTATTTTCATAAGAATACCACTGCACCTTTTTTTGGTTTAGTATTTTAGTGAGGCTTCTGTATCCCTCTTCTTCAACTACATTGATTTTTATGTCATTTTTGTTTATAAGCGCTGTACTAGCTTTAATTTTATTTTCCTCCAATACTTTGGCCAACCTTTCATACTTATTTACTTGCAGCGCTATAATTGGTGGGGGCTTGGTAGGATTTTGTGTTTTATTTTCTTTATCTGAAGCATACACAGTGACTGTGAAGCTTTCTTTTGTTGGTGAGACTTTTGGGGATGCACTCATTTTGCGTTTTTTGTTTTTATTCCCCTTGTGACGATGTCCTTCTGTCTCTTTTCTAAATTCCTCTTCGTCAGTCGAGAATTCGACAGGTTGGACATTCGCCTTTTTTTGGTTGTTGACCTCTTCTTCAACAATTGCAACTCCTGCTTAAGATTATTTATTTCCTTAAGCAGTGTCTCATTCAGTTGCTTAAACCCATCTCTTTCGTCACAGGCTTTTAAATATTTAGCCTTCAATGCTTCGCGTGTTTCTTCTTTATTAAATGGGAGTGTTCTTTCTACTCTTTTGCTTCTCCCAAATGGGTTGTTGCTTTGCAATAAATGGTCCCCCCCAGAATCCATGGAACCGACCTCCGAAGAGAGTGGATTTACCAGTGTAACTGGCATACCACCTGGGGTATTACTATCATTTGTTTTGTTCATTGCATATACATAGCTTTTTATTTTAACTTTTTGTGAAAAGTTTAAACTTTTGCAAGCACAGCCGCTCCTAACATGGAGAACAGACGCTGACCAGGGAGCCGCCCATTATGGGTCAGACGCTTCTGGGTTTAAATGACTAGGGTCCGCGGGTTCGTTACGCCCGTTACCTCTCTGTCCAGATGAGAGAAGTACCCTTGCGGGTATTTACTGATAGTCCAAATTGTTTCAGCTTCGACAAGACAATCCTAATGTGTTTCGCATGTTGATCTGGGGTTTCGGACATGATAAATATATCGTCAATATAGCAGAATACAAAATCCAGTCCTCGGAGTACATCGTCCATAAACCTTTGGAACGTCTGTGTCGCGTTTCGTAAACCGAAGGGCATCACAACGAACTCATATAGCCCGAATGGTGTTGTTACGGCAGTCTTGGGGACGTCGTCTGGCGACATTCTTATTTGGTAGAATGCGCGAGATAGATCAAGTGTGCTGAATATTGATTTAAGGTGAAGATGTTCTGCGAAGTCGTGGATATGTGGGATTGGGTATCGGTCGGGTATTGTTTGACTGTTAAGTTTGCGGTAGTCGCCGCAGGCCCGCCATCCGCCATTTTTTTCTTTTGCATGTGGAGTGGACTCGCCCAACAGCTCTTGGATGGGCGGCATATTCCCTGCTCTATAAGATCATCAAATTCAGCTTTTGCCCATTTAAGTTTGTCTCCCGAGAGTCTTCGATATCTTTCAGCAGCTGGTCTACCTGTTGTATCGATTTTATGTTCGACTGTTGTGTTATGCTTGTGACACACATGTGGTTTCGATACCATGGTATCGAGATGAACCACATGTCTGTCAGGGTATACTACGCTAAAACCAGACGAGCAATGTGGTTTGAGCGTAGTATCGATACTAGGGTTTTTTGCGTAGTATAGCCATCCCCCTAGCGAAAGCAGCGCCACTCTCATGAAGTGGAGCATAGTTTTACTTAAACTACCTATCACTTTCATAGAAAATGCTATAGTATTCTTGCCATGGAGTCTATAATAGGTGTGTGTCACGGGTTTTATTGTCTACCCGAGCATGGTAACGATGGTAACTGTCAAACTATACTACGTTGAACAGTGTGTCACGTAGCATATGTAGTATTGACGATGCCATAGTATCGAAACCATGGTTTTGAAACCATATGTGTGTCACAGGCATTAGGGTTGATCTTATGCTGTGTGAGATTTTTAGTGGTTACAATAAACTCGTTGAGAATGGATTTGTACGGTGATTGAGGGCTTACCGTGGAAATGCCAAACTCTGTGGTATGGAGCACTCCTCCATTAGATTTGAGCATTGTGATGGAGTCGACAAGCCGTCGGTGTTTGAGATCTATGAGGAGCTCGAAGTGCGCCAAAAAATCGGCGCCAATGATTGATGTTTGTACGTCTGCTATGATGAAGGACCACTTTAGTGTACGTCGAATCCCACAATCGAGTGTAAGGTTATGTTCGCCGTATGTATGAATTTCTGTTTGGTTTGCAGCAAACAGTTTAAGGGAGCTTTTCGAAGTTCGGTGTTTGATAAGCGAGCGAGATATAACTGAGACTACGGATCCTGAATCGATTAGAAATCGGGTGTGTGAGATTTTGTCATGAAGATATAATCGGCGTTCCTTAATGTTGTTGCTGCTGTTGTTGTTTTTGTTGATGCTGGTGTTGGTGCTGTCGCTAACCGTCTGAAATAGCGACAGCCTCTCTGGTTTTCCTGGTTGGAGACAAAATTGCATGGCTGCTCACAGTTATGGGCATGAACACCGAATCTAATATGGAAGTAGCAGATGCCATTTGTTCCACGATTTGGTGATCGATTTCTGGGGCGGTTCTGACGTGGCTGGTGAAGTGCTTCCAGCTTGGATGATATATTTTGTACTGCCGTGGTCAGTTCGGCGAGTGCACGTTCAATTGTTGAGAGTCTTCCTTCAGTATGACTGCTGGCGTTTTGTGTAGACGTGGCACATAATTGGAGATTGGTTGTGTTTTCTAAGATCCTGTCAGCCATTTCAGCTAGTTTCGTGACAGGAACGTCGTCCGTAGCCGAGAGTACAGCCTTGACGCTGAAAGGAAGTCTTTTCATCCAGATGGTCTTTAGGAATTCATCAGATATGCTGTTTGTTGCAAGGTTTTTCATTTCCCTGAGTAATTGCGAGGGCTTTTGATCTGCCAGCTCAAAATCAGATAGGAGTTTATTGAGTTGGGTTTCTTTTGAGTCTGTTAGACGAGCTATGAGTTGAGCCTTAAAAAACGATACTTATCTGCTTCTGGGGGGTTCCTGATTATGTCAGAAACCTGTCGTAGCACATCCAGGTTCTCGATTGCTCCTACCACCATGTTGTATTTGGTAGAGTCTGTTGTAATTCTACGATTTTCGAAACGAGCCTCAACGTGGAGGAACCATAGTTCTGGTTCGGTTGTCCAGAGTGGTGGTATTTTGAAGCTACCCACTGCAGCAATTTGTTCATTTTCCATGGTGGAGTGAGCCGACTGAGATGAACTGTTACCCCGTGGTGCTATGTTGAGGTTTGAGCCCGGATTAACGTTGTCACTGAGCTGGATGTCCTGCGAGCTTTCCGACAGCATTTGTTACGGATGATTATGTGAACTAGTTTTTTGACGAAATCACGTCGGGGTCACCATTTGTGGTCGTTCGATGTAAACAACAATTAAAGACGATATATATATTTATTATGATTTCACAAAAGATAATACATAAGATATTACATGAATGAAAGATTTAAGGAAAAATAGCATGTGTCTTTGTCTGCTGCCAAAAACCAACAAAACTCCAGAGAGAAAACACCAGACATCTGCCTCCAGCTTATCGTTATTTCAAAAGTGCTCCTATGCGATGATAGCGGCTTCTGTTAGCAGATAGTTGCGGTAGTTGTGTTGTCAAGTACTGCCACAAACGTGCGGGATAGCGCCCTCTTGGTGACGGTGGATGTGTATCGGCGGGTGGGTGTCAATGGTGGTGATTATCTCTACTGGTGGTGTCTCGGCTAGGTTGAATTCTTCGGTAGGAATTAACTCCCTCTTCCGGTGGTTAGAATAGGTAACGTTGCCCTCGATGGGGGAATTTTACCTTCTTCTTGGATTTATGTGTTTTTTTTTTTTTTGTTGGTTTTTTCGCAGACGAGTGCAGATGAATGCGAGCTTGCCACTGCGTAATTACGTTGTGTAATTTATTACTTATCTTGATGGAATGTCTTTTCTTGGGTCCGCGCAATGAAATACGATGTCGAGTGGTAACGGGCGGGGAAGGATGTTTTTTTTTTTCCTTTTTTTCTCTTTTGTTCTAGAGAATTTCTGGCCGCACACACACAAATGGGTAGTGGATATGAATGTTGCACTACGTGGGTTTTTTTTTCTTTCTTTCTTTCTGTTTTCACACACGACAAATAATTTTAGCATGCGGGGATTTGGCCGAGATTATGATCTCGGACGCAAATTCGCCCTCGAAAAACGTTTTTACTTGCGTTACTGCGTAATTGCGTTGCTTTTAGATAATTTCCTTTCTTTTTCCACATTGCCACGTGAGGACGGACAATGGAAAAACGTGGTTGTTAAACGATTAAAGAAAAAGTGCCCGCGCCGCAGCCGCTCCGACCTGTACCAACTCTATTCACCGACTGACTGCCGACGACCGCCAACACACATCACCAATGGCGTATGCCGGTTGTCTTTTCGCTGGGAGTGTTGTCTCACTCGCTCCTATGGCGCTCACTTATGGGACAAATTTCAATCGGTTCTAGCTCAGTTTCGAATGTTCAGAAAATTCTGAAGCTTATTTAACTATTTAACCTTCGCATGGATGGTATCTACCCGGGTAGATATTTGAATTTTTAAGGTGAAATATCTCGGAAAGTCTGAAACTTATATCGAAACCCTTTCTAATCAGTGACTGAATTATTGAAATGTACACGCAAACAGTATAATTTACTTTTTTTGATACTTATTTGCACATTTTTCTTAAATTTTGAAGTTTTTTTTACGTAGATGAACAGTATCTACCCTGGTAGATATATTTATATTCATACATTTTGTATGAAAAAAAAAAAAAAAAAAAATTCTTCATTGTACTGCAAATTGATAACGAAAATAAACCTTGAACATCAACTGAAATTGAATTAGAAACAGCCGATCTTGGGTTATAGTTTATTTGAATAAATGATTGAACAGTTAGGGAAGAACAAAATAAAATTAAAGCATGTAACAATTCTGACACATTGTTTGGGTTAGGCTGTGCTCTGCACATACTGGTTTTAGGCATTTAACACACCCTGACGAGTAGCTCGTTTTCTCTTTTCAGTGGCATAACACATATTGCATCTGCATGCACCTTTCTGACGGTTACGACCACTCTTATCTTTTTCGTATACATTTGGAATAAATTCGACGTTGTCATCATTGATTGCGTCTATAGCTTCGGTGCCATGAAATAAGGCCATATTTCGAAATATGGCGTTATGACACTTTCACAAAACGACATAAGGCCATATTCGAACATATGGCCTTTTGTCGCTTTGCTAAAGCGTCATAAGGCCATAATTTTTTGCGACATAGGGCCATATTTCAAAAAACTATGGTACATGTTTATATTGTCAACAACAAGAACCTGTCTTTACGGTTAGAAAGGTGTTATTTGTTGTGAGAACACTCGGTGAGGCCACTCATACATTTCGCTATGCAAAAGTGTAATAAAGCCAACTTTCAATAGTTGGTCTTATTTCACTCCGACAATGCGCAACACGTCAAATTGGTGTTATTGCGCTTTCAAACTATGAAATGTGTATGGGGGGGCATGCTGCCCCCCTGCAACCCCCCCTGCTTGGGTTTGCTGTTGGTTTACGGGGTGGGTGCAAGGTTGGTCTTATTACTCAAATTTTGTTGGCGTTATTGCGCTTTGTCGGAGTGAAATAATATATATACATACAAAATAAAACATCTTTATTTAATCTTTTATAGCTTTGACTAACCAGAACAGTAGAATAACTTGAAAGTGACATAAGCCCATAATGGCCTTATGACGCATTAGCAAAGCGACAAAAGGCCATATTATGTTCGAATATGGCCTTATGTCGCTTTGTGAAAGTGTCATAACGCCATATATTGAAATATGACCTTATGTCGCATGGCCTTATGTCACGGCACCTATAGCTTCTCCTAAAACGCACTCCATTGCGCTTCGTATGCAAAATTTGCCTATCAATCTTCGGTTTTGAGATCTGTCCTTGATATGTGGTATACACAAATTCTCACCAAGGGTTTCAAGAAAATTAATTCTTGCACTTTTTTTTACAGCTATTTGACTATGCGGATTGTTCTTAGCATAAATGATATACGCAGCAAGGGCGGCTGTATCGATCAAATTATAGAACACGGCAAGAGGCCAACGGCAAGTCCTACGTTTGGTTGTACCTATACTGGCTCAAAATTTTATCCATCGTATCCACTCCACCTTTCGTGCTGTTATAATAGTGGATTACTTCTGGTTTTTTTTTTCGGTCCTGAAACTGCCTTTTTCCTATGGAAAGTAGATAATAAAACGACGGCCTTATTGTTTTTAGGCACATAGGAGCAAATCGTGACGCTTTGGTTAAACCCAAACTCTGTAGACAAAACTTCTCTATTTTTTGAGGCCTTGAACTCATTGGGCAAGCATCGTTAGTTTTTTTTTCAAGGTTCCGACGACCGATAGCCAAACTCTCAAAATTTAATTTAAATTACTTAACAATATGAAGAAAGAAGGAAATAATGTAAGAAAACAACATTTAAGAAGAAATGCATACAAAATTATATACGAATCTAATATACATATCTACCCTGGTAGATACTGTTCATCCGGGTACTTGAAAACTTCTATCCATGCGAAGGTTAAATTGGATTTTTCTGCTGTGATAGTGCAGTCTATCTAGGTTTTTTGAATTAAAGTTTTTTGCACACGACCAATTGAAATCTGACCCATAAACTTGGCGAAAAAAAAAATATGGCTGCCCCTTCGAAGTAAAGGTGGGTCACCGCTCGTGGATATTATGGTATCCGAGAAATTCACCCAGTGCTTCTCAAAATGAGCAACCTACCCAGTTTGTGCCGAGTTTTTACTCAGCGGTTCCTATAATATCATTTGCATTTGTTCCTTTCTGACTTACAAACTTATGGTCATCTTTAACTAGTATATAATGTCGTAAATATTATTATACTTTATGTGCGCTTTGAACATTATTTCATATCTAGCGACGGTATCAACAGTTTCTACCTGTTTTCTGCTGCTGTGCTCGGATCAAATGATGCTCGTCATATGCATTACGTTTTGGTTTAGGATGAAAAATAGGTAACGTTAAAAAATACAAGATGTATTTTTTTTTTAAATGGAATTGGTTTAGTGCCCGATTCGGATAATATGGTTACGAATAAAACTGTAAAGGTTAAAAATTTAAACACGGTTTCAAAACCCTCAACAGACTATACATCCAACAACGACTTTAACAAAAAAAAAAAACAAATCTCTCCCCATGCAGAGATGTACATGGGGAAATCAGAATACCTATACTAACAACTATGAAATCGCTATTCACACCAGCGGATCCAAAATGGAGATAAGTACAGGAGCGGCTTTCTGCTCAGAAACAACGCAAATAAATAAGTTTTGAAGACTTTCGAGACTCTTGCAGCGTTTTTAAAGCAGAGGTAGATACAAGCTCACCACATACGTGATAGCAACATACCAACACGTACCTATTTTCAGAGACAGAGCCAAGCCACTCTTAGATCGATTATATCTAACACAGTTAAATCGAAGGTTAAAAATAACTGTAGAAGCTCACTAAGGGGCTTCAACTACATCAAGCTCTGCTGGATTTGGATTCCAGGATATAGCAATATCGAAGGGAACGAAAAGACAGATGATGAAAGATTCTGATCAGCAATGAATGCAAATGAGGCAGGCATCTCAAAACGTCCACAGATTGGCATACTGTTTGGCATTATAAACGATGCATTTTAAAAGAGACCAATAACACCTGGTCCTCAAAAGATAGACAACAGAACTGCACGACCCGTATGACCAGAAATGAACGAAAAAAAATAAAAAAAATCTCATAACTTTAGACAGGAACTCTGTTGTGTTCAAATCAATAAAATGTAATATGAACAAATGTTATTGTTATACTTCAATGTAAGTTGCCCATTCGATGTTATTCTATTTGTTTACTTTCAATTTGCTAATGTTAATATAAGGTTGTCAAACTAACATTTGCTGTTTGCCGTTTTTTGTGCTGAATCGTCTTTCCGTTGGAGTCTTGTTCTTGTGGAATGTAATATGTTAAAGGTCTAAGAAGATTGATGACATTGCAGAATCATTTTGAGAATATAGGCTTATATTTATACACACACCTGTGCCTTGATTTTGTGCTTTTTTTTCTGCAATGGCGGTGTCGGAAAGGGTTCACGTATAGGCGGATTCTATAAATGTGTGAGTGATGTCGCGAACTGACTGTTATGTCGGTACAATTACTAATTTATTAGAAAACTTCAGTGTGTATAATATAATAATAACGAGTGACTTAATGATAATAATGCGTATGACGCGGCGGTTAGGTATCGACTGAACTGCTCGTCGATAATGGTCAGCCCAGCTAACGTTATCTCGTGTGCTCTCGATGGAAGTCATTGTTGTTGTGTGACGATGGATACTACACTTCTCCCCTTTTTAATTAACGCCTACGTTGGCGAAGTTTAACATCTGGTGTAAATCTGACGACCGGCTTACGAGTACGCTGAGAACGACGCTGACTGATTTGGTCCTTCATAATACTCCTAGTCGGCGATGGTACATCCTGCTTCTTTCTGACCTCTTGGCTCAGAGCAGCTAAACGGCGTCCTTCATCGAACTCACTTGGGCCAATCGTCTTGAGCATTTGATTTTGATGTCGTCTACTTGAACCTTTCGAAGTCTGCACCTCATACATTCTCCTCCCTACTTTGGCTATCGTCTTGGCTGGTATCCACCTAGGACCTCTGGCGAAGTTCCGAATGTACACATCTTCTCCAGGAGTAAATTTGGACTCGAATGTGCTAATTTTTGGCGGAGCTTCACGTGGGGCCAGCTGCGAGAGTAGAGTGCGAGGTTGTCTAGCATGAAGCAGCTCAGCGGGTGACTTCCCCGTAGCGTTAGGCAGACTTCTGAAAGAAATTAAAAAATCTAGTAAAGCTTTGCGAATATCATTACCATTTTGAAAAAGCTTTTTCATCGCGGACTTAAAAGTCCGAACCATCCTCTCTGCTTCGCAATTGGACGCCGGATGGAAAGGGGCCGAACGGAGATGTTGAACATCCCTCTGGCTGCAAAACTGCTGGAACTTGTCTGAGGAAAACTGTGGGCCGTTATCGGATACCAGCAGTTCGGGCAATCCTTCAATAGCGAAGACATTCTCTAATGCGTTAACAGTTGCTTCTGCTGTGGTACTGGACATCCAGTATATGAGGTACATGTGGTTTAGAAAAGGACCAGCGAAGTCCACATGAATCCTCTCCCAAGGTTTAGTAGGTACTGGCCAGCTGGTGAACTCTTGGCGTGGGCTAGAACTATTCTGCAGACAAACTTCACAGTGACGTATTAACTGGTCTATCTCCTTGTCAATGCCGGGCCACCAGCAATGACGGCGTGCTAACTGCTTAGTCCTTACCATACCCCAATGGCCACTATGTAGCATGTGAAGTACTCTATTCCGTAGGCAGGAAGGGACTATTACGCGTGACATACCTCCTTGCTCCAATAAAACACCTTTATGCTGCGTTATAGCAAAACGTCTTGCAAAAAACGGCTTCACATCGTCATCCTTTCCATTTAGAGACTCTGGCCAGCCATTCTCGACCAATTGGAGGACTTTTTTTAGAATTCTGTCCTTATTAGTTTCCCTGGCAACTAATTTAGCGTTGATTGGAAACTCCTCAGCTTCCCTGTCCAGCTCGGCTGCAACCTCAAAACATTGCTCCTCTGCAACATCAAACTCCTCGTCTGTTCCTGCGGGTAACCTCGAGAGTCCATCTGCATTGCCGTGCTGCTTCGTTGGCTTATACTTTATGGTATACCTGTATCCCATCAGAATGATTGCCCACCTTTGCAATCGATGCGCGGTCATTGTTGGCAATTGTTTGCTGGGATTAAATATCACGATCAGGGGCTTATGGTCCGTGACTAGCTCAAAAGTGCGACCAAAAACATACTGGTGGAATTTTTGGACACCAAATATGATAGAAAGAGCTTCTTTCTCTATTTGGCTGTACTTTAACTGCTGTGTATTAAGGGTTTTGGATGCATGCGCAATGGGGCGTTCCGATCCATCAGGATATCGATGCATAAGCACAGCACCGATTCCTTGCGATGATGCATCCGTAGCCAAAACGAGGGGTAGTTGGTCCGTGTAGTGGGTTAGGCGGGTAGCTTCTATAATTTGAGTCTTTAATGCATTGAACGAGTGTTCCTGACGGCTTGTCCATAAAAAGCGAGTGTTTTGCTTTCTCAACTCATTTAGCGGAGCTGAAATTTGAGAAAAATTGTTTAAAAACTTGCCGTAGTAGGTGACCTTACCAAGAAATGCTTGCAGCTGCTTGAGATCCTTGGGTGCGCTCATCTTTTTTATCGCTTCCAGTCCGCTGTCCGATGGTCTAATACCGGCACCTTAATACCATCAATCTTGTGTCCAAGGTATTCAACACTTTCCTGGGCAAATACACATTTATTTTCGTTGCAGTGTAGACCATACGACGATAGCCGCTTTAACAGTTCCCTTATCGTTTCGATATGCTCGTCGTCAGTTCTCCCAGTCACGATAAAATCGTCCAAATAAGCAGCACAATGTTCAATGCCACTTATTATTTGTTCCATGAGGCGCTGAAATATTCCCGGAGCACTAGCGACTCCAAAAGGCAACCTCTCATGCTGGTACAGCCCAAACGGTGTATTGATGACCAAATACTGCTTGGCCTCCTCTTCGAGCGGTAGTTGAAAATAGGCGTCGCTCAAATCAATTTTGCTAAAGCGGACGCCTCCTTGTAGCTTGTGGAATATTTCCTCCACCCTCGGAAGTGGATATCTTTCAACCTCTAGCTGCGGATTCACAATCACTTTGAAATGCGTATGTTTCCTGAGGGTTTTTGGACATCAACGATAGGAGCTGCCCATTGGCTTGTCACTACAGGGCGTAGAATTCCAGCAGCAACCAACCTATCCAGCTCCTGCTTAACAAGTGCGCTTTGGGCAAAAGGAATCGGTCGAGATTTGAAAAACTTTGGACAAGCATTCTCCTTCATATATAGTTTAGCGGAGAAATTATTGCAGCAACCGAGACCACTATTGAATACTTGAGAAAACTGCGTACAAACCTCCTTGATACGTGCGGACAATTCTTCTCCAGTACTAGCTACTTTGGAAAAAAACACACTATCGCAGCAACTTAATTGGAACCGTAAAACGTCAAACCAGTCCATCCCTAAAATGTTGCCTCCTTCATATGTGTCAGCAACCAAGAGTTTGAGCTCGTGGGTCTGTTCCCTGAACTGAACGAATTACCTTTGACTGGAACAACAAAGTTACCATACGCTCTTAGTACCCTAGCTGGTTCGATGTAATTGGGTTTCCCTAGCTGTTCATACGTACGAAGATCAATCATGGAGCAAGTAGCACCAGTATCCAGCTGAAAATCGAGGACAATGCCATTGACCGATACTGGCACTACAAACTTTCTAGCAAGCCGCTTAATGTCCCCCATGACATCTTCTTTCAAGGTTTTAATTTGATCGCAGCTACCTCGTATGTTAGCGAATTTGGCTTTTGGATTTTGTCGGCAAACTGAAGATATATGGCCTTTAACATTACATACTCGGCAAATGGCATCCCGTACTGGACATTGAAAATATGTATGTCGTACCCCACAACCAGGGCAAGACCTTTTTGCTTCTTTGTTCAAAGGCATAGCATTAGAAGCATGTGGTTTTTCAAATTTATGTGCACTATGGGACCTAGGCTGAGAGCGTGAACAAGGTCTATGATTGTCCACTCGATGCACTACCTGAGGAACCATACTGTCACCTTTAATAGCAAGCACAGATTTTTGCGTCGATTCATAAGTTTCCGCTATTTTAACAACATCGTCTAAACTAGGGTTAGACTTTTGCAAGGCAGCCGACCTAACCGTATCGTGCGGTGTGTGCAAAATAATTATATCTCTAATTAAACTGTCTACAAACGGCTCTTTACACTCGGTATTATTGCACACAAATTCGCAATCGCGCGCAGCTCCACGCAAGTCCGCTACCCACTCTGCATACGTTTGGCTCTCTTGCATGCGCATTTGAAAAAAACCATAACGGGCAGCAAGCACATGAGTTCTATCAGCGAAATGTACGGTAAGTTTGGCAATGAGTACCGCAAACGATTCTTCCTCTACTTTTTTGTCAGCGAACAAATTACGTATGAGTTCATAAAGCTCTGGACCCGACCAAGATAAGAAAAACGCTTTTTTCTGTTCATCTGTGACCACATTATAAGCATTAAAATGTTGGTTTAACTGGTCAACAAACGATTTCCAAGATTGTTTCTTTTTGTCAAACGGCGGAAAAACGGGAATATGAGAAGCTGGAAGCGACGCAGCTACCTCACTTTTTGTAGATGTACCAGCAGCAAATCTATCCATAATTGCTTTTTGGTTAGCCAATATACCCGTCATCCACTCTTGTTGCGTATTTAGCAATTGCGAAAATGACTCTAACAATCCATTCGCGTCCATTTTCTTATTACTGCGAGTAACAAACTAAAACGATATACATACTTTCATGCGAAAAAAAAAATCATGCAATAAAAAAAATAACCTCGTCGCCAATTGTTATGTCGGTACAATTACTAATGTATTAGAAAACTTCAGTGTGTATAATATAATAATAACGAGTGACTTAATGATAATAATGCGTATGACGCGGCGGTTAGGTATCGACTGAACTGCTCGTCGATAATGGTCAGCCCAGCTAACGTTATCTCGTGTGCCCTCGATGGAAGTCATTGTTGTTGTGTGACGATGGATACTACACTGACAACTTCCAATTTTTCCTGTTCTTATATCGCTTTGTTCCTGCAAATTCCAGGCGAGCTTTCCCACACGCGACCTTTTTAGGTAGCGAGAAGGATGTCGGATGAGAAGAAATGACAACAGCGTGACCGTTGTGCGACAATTTGGTACCTTTTTCGAGGACACTAATACAATTTGTTGTTCCTTTAGTCCTTTTTATTATTTGGAAAATTCACATTCTAGGACTATTCGCATGAGAGCCAATGGCGAACGAACTGCGAACAATGTTAACTTCGATAAAATTTGTTCATTCGTGGGTTTGTGGATCCGCGAATTTTTTTAAGTGGATTGTGTATAAAGTGTGACAGTTCGCTGCAAGAATTTTCAATTCCTGTAATAGTTGTAAATTGGGCTATTTAAATTGATTGAGAGTTCGATTTTTTGAAGATAAGACTTTAGATTAATTTAATTTAATGCTTTGGTTATTTTCAATTTTCAATTCATAAATACAATTAAATTCATTTGTTCGCAATTCGCGCTTATTTGAATAGTACTAAAAAAAGGTTTCAAAAACTGTGATTTCAAAAGGAATATGTTTAAAATATAACGCGTAAATAGTGTAAAGCCGACTAATACTTGTTAAATATTGGAGAAAATACTAAATTTACGTAGCAGCGTCAGAAAAAGGCACATTTTTCTTTCATCGCCCCTTTTTTAGGGATAACCAAAATTCAATTAATTTTTTATATAGGTAGGTATTTATAAATAAAAATCAAAGCTAAAAGGTTTTTGTTTTAAAAGTTGTCGTTGAAAACGAATTGCATCTAAAGTACTGTCAAGCTTACCCGCAGAACAACCTTAAAGACATCTAATTCTAATGTGATTTGGTTGTTTTGGCTTTATTTATAAAAGAAACGTTGTGAGAGAGTGATCTTATTACAGTCTATATTGTATTGTGAAACTAAAACCAAAATTTATAACCTTTCTCTAACAATCCGGGAGATTGTTGCGAAATTCTGAAAAGTAACAAAAGAAAGAGCGGTGAAAGAAAAAAGTGTCATTTCTAAAGCTACTCTGCAATTTAAGAATTTTCGCACAGTATTTAACAATTGTTGGCTCTCCTAACACTATAATCGTGTTCTGATAGACAGCAGCGTTATATTTTATAGAAATTCATTTGGAAATCACAGCGTTTCTAGAATTTCCAAAGTGAATTTTCACACTATAAAAAAGGGAAAAAGTAGCAACAAATAGTATCAGGGTCCTCGAAAAAGTGCCAAATTATTGAACTACGGTCACGTTGGTCACAGCGCGAGGCCTCACTCACACACTCAAATCCGATTCGGAACGTTCCCTAGCGACATCGCCTCAAAAACCGCACAAAATCAAGGCACTGGGTTTTGTTTTTTTTTTTTTTTTTTTTTTTTGAGTTTGTGCGTCTGAAAATTGCAACCACTGTTATTGGAGTCTAGTGTGCAGTTCAATTTTGTAAACCGTTGGAATCATATCCTGATACAGCGCTATCCATTGACATCGATCTGGAAGCAACTAAGAACAAAGTGAGTGCAAATTTCTTTTACATTTAATTCGACTACGCATTTTAATATAAAATCAATTGAAAAATATGAGTGTTACCTCCGCAATTAAATTGTTGAAGAGAGTACGTGCTCAGGTTGAGCAAGATTTTGTCAGCTTCTGGAAATTGAGTGATGATACTAAAACCAGGAGTTATATAACCAGTAGATTGAATATTTTGGAAGACAATTTTAGAAACATCTGCGAACACCGTGATGACATCGACAGTTCTGACCAGGATGAAGACGTATAAAAGGGGTGTGAAGATTTATATGACAATGTTATGGAAACTTACCTCTTATACAAATCCTTAATGCTAGATGAACTAGATAGGTTAGATAACTTATGTTCCCCTGGGTATCCACCTGAAGAAGTGTTAGATAAGAATCAAGCAGGGTTAATTAGAAATCGAAGTGAAGCCGCTAATTCCAAAGGGCAATCACAAGAACAGATATAACTATAATCCGACTCTCGCATCTAATTCAAACTTCAGACTTCAAACTTTTATCGACACGCGAGAGTGGGTCTGAATCAATTTGGTAAACGAAGTTTATGTGCGTATGAATCTTATAGAATGAGATAACATTACATTTTTTTATGTTTAATTTTAAACAATTTAAATTACACAAATTACGAATAAACATTATTGATTACAATTTTTTGTGATCTAACTTAGAAATGTTGAGTGGAAACCAAATAATTTGAGTTTTCGCAGTAAGCTAAAATGGTTAACCGAATCAAAAGCTTTACTGAAATCGGTGTAAATTGCATCAATTTGACTCTTTCCCTCAATATTTTCGATAACATACGATGAAAAAATGGCCATGTTTGTTGTTGTAGAACGCCCAGAGATAAAACCATGCTGTAATTCAGATATGGATTCGCGGGTTAAAAACTCTAATTTTGTTTTCACAATGCTTTCGAATAATTTTGGAATTGATGATAGTTTAGAGATCCCTCTGTAATTTTCTATTAACTTCTTGGAGCCAGATTTATGAATTGGAATAAGATATGAAGTTTTCCATTCGTTAAGAAAGATACCATCGGAGAGCGATTTATTGAAAATGCAGAGCAAAGGAAAGCATAGTGTATTGGCACAGTTCTTTAGAAATAAAGCTGGTATTCCATCCGCACCAGGTTTATTTTTAGGCTTCAGTGACTGGAGTTCTAAGAGAACTTCATCAATACTTAGGTGTAACGCGCCAATATCAACCTTACTGGGTATATTGGGCAAATATGACTTGTTTAAGTTATTTCGATCAGAATATACGGATTGGAAAAAATCCGCAAATAGATCCAGAATCGAGGTAATATTCGAAGCATCTGAATTCTTATATATATGACTATTTTTCGGATATCCACAAGACTTTCTCTTAGTATTAACAAATGACCAAAATGAGCTACTATTGGACTTGATATTACTTTCAATACGCATAATATAACACCTATGAAGGAATTTATTAAGGATAGAAAAATCTTTTCGCAATTTGCTAAATTTAGCATAGTCTAACTCATTATTAGTATTCTTATATTTATTAAAAGCTTTACTTTTAACATTTTTAAGATTTGTTAAATGATCATTGTGTCAAAACGGCATTGGTTTTCGTAGGAGAGAAACACTCATACCGTGGAATGTGGCAAGTTGCGTCAATGGAGTGATGCAACATGCAGCTATGTATGTTCCACGATATGAAAAAGCAACATCTGCACTCAGTTTTTATACTTATAATTATTACTAGTTAATCCTTTTTGATATTTTTCTTTTCTAGAAAACAAAATGATTTTATTGTCGTAGAAATCCAGAAATGAGAATTAAAAAAAGTTTAGTTTGTTAAGAACCTCAGAATAAAAAACAACACAAAAAATACAAAAGAAAAAATAATATAAAACAAAATAAATAAGGACTGCGTTTTCATGATGGCAAGGAAACAAAAGGTATATTTAAGTACAATTGTTCGGCGTTACATATAATTATGTTTTAAGTATCTATAAAATGATTATACATTAAGTAGCTATAATTTCAATCCAACATGTAAACACACACAAATTGTTAGTAACAAATCAATAATACCTTAACACAAATGTCAACAAAACATAGAATGTCAAATTAGATAGGTACGAACATAAGACATAACCAAGAAATACACACTTCAAGTAAAACCGCCAATAAAGCAACACATTTTGTAACGTAAATTGGAATTTCTTATTTAATATCAAGTACATAGTAGTTTCCTTTGTTCGGGCATTATATAATTATAAAATTACACTAAGTCGAAACCTACGCAACTTATTTGAACAAAAAAATCCTGTGGATATTCAAACAACAATCTTACTATCTATTTGCCTTACCAGCTGAACTTTCGATATGGTCCTACCGAACCGGATGGAATTAGCTGATCTATGGATGTTGCGTATTCAAGGAGATGCTTTCAATCTATAGCCTTTTTCACTCTCAAGAGCTGAGCGTGTATTTTTTATAAAGCGTTTGTTTCGTCGATGCAATGCACGCTGTAAGAGTTTTTTTTTTTTTTTTTTTGTCTTTTGTTATTTTGTGTCTTATTATTGTTTTTGCATAATGTGCACATCTACCTCTGTCTAGTGTACCCTGAGATTTAGTAATTCTTTAAATGCAATAGTTGCTGGAAAAGCAGGTACTTAAGAACAATTGAAGACGGTTTATGGGTCACATTATGCGTGGCCATAACCAAATGCAGAATGTATTATGGGTTACAATTGCGTAACCATAATCAAACAAGTTGCTTATGGGTCACATTATGCGTGGCCATAATCAAACGCAGAATGGATTATGGGTTACAATTGCGTAACCATAACCAAACAAGTTTCTTATGGGTCACATTATGCGTGGCCATAACCAAATGCAGAATGGCTTATGGGTGCAAAGGCGTAACCCTAACCAAAGATAATGTTTTATGCGTCACAATATACGTGACCACTGTTTAGGCAGACTAATAAAAAGTATTATTTTATAGAAAAGAGAATTCAGCAAAGCAGTTGCAAGCAGCTATCTGTATCAGAATCGGAAATTGAATTCAAAGAACCAGATTATTCCGGGCCATGGGCTCCATCATACAAACCCGAACAAAGCAGCAACGATCGTGTTAATAGTTTGAAACCAGTGCATCAAGCAAATAACGATGCCAATAAGGTCAACCAATAATGCAAAAGAGTCAAACAGTTGGCGGGAAATGAAATTGGCTGCGCTCCGTCGAGTTTTGAATTTCACTCAGCAAATCGAGTTTATTGACGCTGATCAGCATGAAATTCAAACAAAGCTGGAGATACTAAACGCAAGCTGGAATGATTATGAGAACGCAAGTCACCAATACGTCTTGATGGGTAACACAGCTGATCATTCATTTCTGGAACAAGGCGAAGACATTTATTTTACCGCCAAGACAGCTCTGCGATCGCGGTTGGCGGTATTGACACCGCATGTTCCAGAACAGACAATTCAATCTGAAAACAATGTGTTGCAAATTGAGTGGAGTGATATGCCGAATCAAAATACATAGATTGCCAAAATTTGCAGGAGATTTTGCAAAGTGGGCACCATTTCGCGATGTGTTCATTGAAGAGATACACAATAACCAGAAACTGACAAATGCACTGCGTTTACGAGAACTATTGGCTGCTCAGGAAGGCCCTGCAAAACGTGCAGTTGGTGAATGCTCCGTAGCAATCGATGCTAATTATTTATTGGCATGGTCTTCATTGAAACAACAATATGATAACGACCATCAAATAATCCGAGCTCACATGCAAGAAATCAGTGTTTTGCTCCCAGTACGCCATTAAACATTTGAAGATTTGCGCGAAATTTTGGATACTGTGCGGGTTAATCGACGACATTTACTATCGCTTTTAACAACAGAGCAGTTGGTCGATTTCCAGTTTCTGCACCAAATCGAAAAAATTTTGGACACAGAGGGACGACGCGAATGGGAAATGCGCCGCCGTGTTAACGAACTACCCACTTTGACTGAAATGTTTGCATTTTTGGAGCAGCGTCCAGCGTGCAAATTGTATCGCGAGTCTAGCGATTAGTAGCGGAAAACCACGTCCATTGGTAGCTGATGATTCACGCAATGTTACAAAGTTTTTCTCCGGCAGAACGCACCGAACATCAAGCCCCTTGCAATCAACATCAGTGAATGCCCAAGGCCGGTGCCCAATGGGACATTTTAATGATCGTAAACGTCCGACGGACAATCGCAAGTGCTTCAAATGTGACTTGCCGGGCCGCGTGCAATGTTTCATTGTGATAAATTCGAGGCGATGCCAATGAACGGACGACTGGAATTGGTGCAGAGGATGCGACTGTGTGAATCATGCTTCAGTCCAAATCATTTGGCCAGAAACTGTCCCAGAGAACCTTGTCCTCGATGTCCGGGTCAAAGGCACAACAGCACAATCTGCTCCGGTTATAACCAAACAAAATCCGAAGGAATGGTTGCTCAGACAAGTGCCTCTGCTTCCAACGAAACAGTGCAGTATACGAATTGTGGGAGTTAATAGTGTTTCACGAAACCCACTTACAAGGAAAGTGTGCTGTCAATTGCTCTCTCGTTTTAATGAAAAGCCAATAACAGAGATTGAGGTACTTGTGGTGCCCGAATTATCCATAAGCTCATTACTGAACACACTTACATCCGTCGATATGGCTCCAAAAGATATTCAACAGGCATTGGCGGATCCAGTTTTTAACATACCGGGACCTGTTGATATGCTGCTTGGTGCTGGTGTTTGGGCAACAATTGTGCAAAAAATTAGCTCGACAAATGAATTCGGCATTATTGCACAAAGTACGAGACTAGGATGGTTGCTTTACGGGGGCGGTTTATGGCCATTAGAGGAAGCACAGGTGTGCTCTGCAGTAGGATATGCAAAAGATCTTGAGCTTGTTACGCTACTGCATAGGTTTTGGGAAGTAGAAGAGATACCTGCATGCCGAATACGAACAACTACACAGGAGGAGTGCGAACAATTTTTTATGAGCCACCATTATCGAACTTCAACTGGCAGGTATGTCGTTGGCATTCCATTCCGTAGTGATATAGATGAAATTGGATCGTCACGAGATATCGCATTGCGGCGTTTATATTCATTGGAGCGACGTTTTGAGCGTGATACAGCACTGCGTGAGAAATATGTTGCCAGTATCAACGAGATGGTAGAAGCGGGTCATTTGCTCGAAGTTGATCGTGAGCCAATTGGATGGTGCTACTATATTCCTCATCATGCGGTCACACGTAAATTTCGTGTCGTTTTTGATGCGTCTTGTAAAACCAGCCACGGAATATCACTGAATGAGGCACAAATGATTGGCGAAAAACTGCAAGACGATTTATTTGACCTCATCATGCGTTTTCGCACTCATCGAATCGGAATTACAACTGATGTTCAAAAGATGTATCTGCAGGTCGGAATTCTTGAGGAACAGTGGGATGTGCAGCGGATGCTTTGGCGGCCAAATCCAAAAACTCCGGTAAAGGAATACTGGTTAACTAGGGTAACTTTTGGAATGATCTCAGCGCCTCACTCTGCAGTACGTGCAATGATCCAGTGTGCACGAGACCAACAACATGAATTTCCACGAGGAGCAAAAGCAATTGAAAAGGATTTTTATATGGACGATGGCATAACGGGTGCAGACAATGAAGATGAAGCTCACGCGTTGTGCATCGAAATGTCAACAATACTTGAAAATGGTGGTTTTCATTTGAAAAAATGACATCGAATGGCCCTCATCTCGAGCAGAAGTTTCCGTTCTGATCGATAAAGAGATACACGCTGAAATTAAATCAAATTGGCTTGAAAAGGCAAACGATAAAAAACTGCGTCCAATTCAAAAAACATTAATCGGCGCTACTGTATTCGAAATGCGTGGCGGAATTTCTTTGATTCACACCAAGTCGGATGTGCTTACTCGAACATCGTCATGGCGTCGCCTCATTCGACGTACGGCCTGGATGTGGCGTTTTATTGGTAACCTCAAGTGTCATAGAAAGGACAAGTTTAAACGAGTATCTGGTGACGTTACCGAAGCAGAAGAGGAGATGGCTATAACTTCGTGGGTAAAGCGAGAGCAATCAATTTATTACGGTCCAGAACTGAAAGCTTTACGGCATGGAAAATTAATACCAGTGAAGAGTCAATTGCTACCACTCAGCCCAGTGATCGACGAGAAATTCATCATTCGAGTAGGTGGCCGATTAGAGAATGTCCTATTGTCGTACGACCAGAGACACCCTATTATACTGCCCGATGTAAGCCACCTGTCTCAATTGCTCATACGGGATGCTCACAAGCAGACCCTACATAGTGGTTTTCAAATAATGGCGGCAGCTTTGAGACAACGCTTTTGGATTACAAATCTTCGACGTGCAGTACATACGCAAATTTCGAGATGCATTCCATGTGTACGACAAAGGCAGAAACTGTTCAAACAAATAATGGGGAATCTTCCAGCAGATAGAGTTCGACAAAGTCCACCTTTTGCACATGCTGGCGTTGATTATGCCGGACCGTTCGAGGTTAAGGCACGCGGCGGCAGGTGTAGAATCTTCGAAAAGAAGTATGTCGCTGTATTTGTGTGCATGTCAACAAAGGCTGTTCATCTCGAACTGGTTGAAGATTTGTCTACAAAGGCTTTCATTTCAGCATTTCTACGATTCACTAGCAATCGAGGCAGTTGTACCCATTTATGGAGTGACAATGTAACGTGTTTCGTTGGAGCAGAAAAGGAATTGGCAGAAATGATAAACAGTTGGTCACAGATTGACTCGGACGCTTACCGGGAAATGCGAGAGTTAAGGGTTAAGTGGCATTTCATTACGCCCTCTGCTCCGCATCAGGGCGGTTTATGGGAATCAAATGTGAAAGCCATGAAGCACCATTTGCGGCGGGTTGTCGGGAAACAAAAACTAACCAGCAGTGACTTTCAAACACTTCAAGCGCAAATAAGTGCTATTTTAAACTCACGGCCACTTACGGCGCTAACAGGTGACCCAGACGATTTAAAATTTTTGTCACCTGGCCACCTAATCAGTGGAAGGCCACTCAAGCAGCTGTTCGGAGAACGAATCGATGAAACACCCAAGAATGCATTACGACGGTATGCACTTACGCAGCATTTGTCGCAATCCTTTTGGAAGCAGTGGCATCAAACATATTTAAATGAGTTGCAGCAACGTAGAAAATGGAAAATAGCGCAACATAATTTGAAGGTGGGTGATTTAGTGCTGATCAAAGATGAAAACACAGCGCCAACTTTTTAGGCAACTGGTCGAGTGACACAAACATGTCCTGGAACTGACGGTCATGTAAGAAATGTTGAACTACGTGTAGCTGGAAAGAAACGACGAATCATGCGGCCAGTCCAAAAATTAGTTCTATTGCCGTTAGATCAAATTGATGTATCTTCCGATTCATCAAGGGGGGAATGTGTCAAAACGGCAGTGGTTTTCGTAGGAGAGAAACTTGGCCAGCACACTCATACCGTGGAATGTGGCAAGTTGCGTCAATGGAGTGATGCAACATGCAGCTATGTATGTTCCACGATATGAAAAAGCAACATCTGCACTCAGTTTTTATACTTATAATTATTACTTGTTAATCCTTTTTGATATTTTTCTTTTCTAGAAAACAAAATGATTTTATTGTCGTAGAAATTCAGAAATGAGAATTAAAAAAAGTTTAGTTTGTTAAGAACCTCAGAATAAAAAACAACACAAAAAATACAAAAGAAAAAATAATATAAAATAAAACAAATAAGGACTGCGTTTTCATGATGGCACTTTTTAGGAAACAAAAGGTATATTTAAGTACAATCTTACTATCTAATTGCTTTACCAGCTGAACTTTCGATAATCATTGTACCACGGGATCTTTGGTAGTTTCTTCGATTTTGACGCTAGAGAAAGAGGAACAAATTTGGAAAAACTTTCAAATATAATTGATGTAAATCTCAAATACATTTGTTCAAGATTTAAATTTAAAAATTCATGAGACCAATTGAACGATTCAAGAAAACTGTTTAGTTCAATGAAGTTAGCCTAATTAAAGTTTTACGATTTTAAAGATATGTTAGATTCATAAGACGAATAAATATATAATTCAATTTCAGCAAATAATTCTTTGTGGTGAATAGATTCGTTTAAGAGTGAAAAAGGAACTGTTGTGACTTTAGAATTAAGATACTCACTACATACAAAGATTAAATCTAATATATTATTTAAAGCATTTGGAATTATATTTATTTGATTAAGATTAAGTGAATGAAGAGACTCTATGAAATAATATTCAAAATCTTTAATCATATTAGAAGCTAACAACATGTTATCACTAGCTGACCAGTTCCATATAATATTTGTCAAGTTAAAATCTCCAAAACAACATACAGTATGGAATTCAGAGCAAGTATTATTAATAGCATCAATATTCAAAAAGTGTTTTTCATAAACTTCAAAAATACTTCTAGGTGGAATATAGCTTATGATAAAAAATAAAAAAAAAACATTTTGTGTAGAAAATAAGGTTATAGAAATACATAATTGCTCAACCTCCAAGTTAGGTAAAGCAACTTCCATACAGCATAGCTTGTACTAACGGCAATCAGGATTCCCCCTCCGCGTTCAGAGATAGAGTTACATCTGTCGCGTCGATATACGACAAAATGCCGAGAATCAAAAAGTTCAGACGAAGAAATATCAGGGTATAACCAAGTTTCGACGATAATGATTAAACCGTAATCAAGATGACTAAAGTTGTTAAACAGTTCAGATATTTTAATGATATTTTTTGTAAACCGCACAGTCCACACGATATATAACAATCGTTAGTTAGAGAATTTAAGCATTTAGAGCAAACGAAATTCATTCTTAAGCAGAAGTATATGTGACTTAACGTTAACAAGAATTTCTAAGCACGTCTTATCACGGCGAGTAAGAGAGGTCTACTAAGGCCATCTTTTGTTTTTATTTATTTGGTAACTTCATGAGCTCAGTGCGCACTTTTTATTTTTTTAACCAATTTATGTTCAATCGTTTGAGCACAATTTAGATACCTTCATTGCAGATGTTTCACTGGTAATTCACTTTGTTATACTATGATATGTATAGATTATTTGTGTTAAAATTGTTCACTCTGTATAATATTTTTAGATTATTTTTGTAACAGTTTTCACTTTGGGTAATATTATTTTTTTTATTTGGGTTACGGTAATTCACTTATTTGTGTTACAGTTTTCCACTCTGTAAAATATGTTTAAATTATTTGCGTTACAGTTTTTCACTCTGTATCCATATACTATTTTATAAATTATTCGGGTTACACTCTGCATCCCATCCTCGTCGCCAGTAATGTATTAAAACGAATCTGTTTCTTTCAGCTGGTCGAATACGACTAACTTTATTTTTCCAATCAAAAACTCTAAAGCTAATTCTCAACAGTGTGACGAACAATGGAAAGACGAAGTTATCTTAAAATAAACAAATCCATATCTCTGGCCACACACGAATGCTTAGTCAGCATAAATCCCTTAAGGATTTCCCATCCTCGTCGCCAGTAATGTATTAAAACGAATCTGTTTCTTTCAGCTGGTCGAATACGACTAACTTTATTTTTCCAATCAAAAACTCTACAGCTAATTCTCAACAGTGTGACGAACAATGGAAAGACGAAGTTATCTTAAAATAAACAAATCCATATCTCTGGCCACACACGAATGCTTAATCAGCATAAATCCCTTAAGGATTTCATCATGACGATAGTCAGATGATCGTGCTGCCAAATTGCTAACCAAGCGAAAAAACGTTCCTTTGTTCCTCGCACTGTTGTTTGAACTCGAAGAGAGATATTATGAATATAAACAAAGAAACCATTACAATTGAATAGTCATGGGTGAAGCTTCAGCTTCACTTGGTTTCGTGGGAGGGATGGAAGAATATGTAACTTGCGTCATCAGCCACCTGCGCATTTCCTCAGAAACACATTGTCGCTATTGACTACATACACATTCAAGTCGCATACTTCTCTTTCGTTTCACTTTATTCGGAGAAAACACCACGCAGTTTTTTTTTTCATATGAACGTGCTTGTGCGATGTGCGCCACCCAACCACCCCAAAGCAGAACAACGATCAAGAACCATGGCTGCTGATAATGTTCGATTTGAGAAAATAAATTTATTTTTTTCATGTTAGATTTAAGGTTGTAGCTCAGCTTCTATGGGACATAGAAAGCTGATTGATGGCTTAATCTTAACTAACATTTCAAAAAAAGTTTCATCGAAATCTGTGCAGTAGTTTTCACGCCAACCGCGAACATATGAAAACGGCTACAGTTTTATTATACATATGTATAGAAGATATCATAGTCAACATCGTTGATTTCATTAAACATAACTGGCACAGTCTTAAGACTTAAGGCAAGAACCACGTTCCACCAACCTGTTTGGCGGAATCCTCGGTAGCAGATATTAGCATTATTATTATTATTATTATTATTTATTTATTTAGCAGATCTCTGCTATTAAAATTCAATATTACAAATTAAACTTATACTAAAGTGTGTTATTTACAAGTATATGAATTCAGATGTTTGGGTAATTACATTTAACAAATTCAATTGTACTTCTCTTAAAACTAGAAAAATTTGTTTCATTTTTTATTGCATTAGGTAATGTGTTAAATAAACGGCAGCCTTTGTACACAATGCTATTTTGAGATACATTATTTAGGTAAGAAGGTAGCCTAAAGTCACTTCCGTTTCTTAAATTATAAGGTTGTATGTCTCTTATATATATCAGGTATTTCTTTAAATAGTTAGGTAGCATTCCATGTTTGATCTTAAAAACAAAACATAGTACATTTACATAGATTCGTTGTTTTACACTTAACCACATAAGCATTTCTAACATTACTCTTATTGACGTAAAACGATTACATTTTAATATTATCCTCATGGCTCTATTTTGTAAGCGTTGCAGCTTCATTAACATAGTATTACTACATAAATACATTATTGACGAACAGTACTCGAAATGCGGTTTAATCATTACATTGTATATGTTTATTGCACACAGGATTGATATCCTTTTTCTTATTCTATTGAAAAACCCGACTTTTTTGGATACTTTCTTAACTATGTAATCTACGTGTGAGTCAAACCTTAATTTTGAATCAATGACTATCCCTAGATAGGGGAGGCACGCCAACAGTGAGACACTTTTTTTTTAAATTGCTGTAACTTGAAAAGTTTTCAAAATATTTTGAAATTCTAATATGTATCCATATGCGTCATGTTTCAACTTAACTTTTGCATATCAAATTTAGTATTTGTGTTTATGGAATAGAATTGGTGATAAAAAAAGTCTGCAAAACTCTTTTGTCTCACTGATGGGACACATGCACATACAGTGAGACAGCTGATAGCCAACAGTAAGACACGTGACTTAAATAAATATATTATCTTTTCTTTGCTAAGATTAAATAAATATTTTGCTAGACTTACATTTTTTATTGAGTTTTTAATGTTAAAAAACAGTCTTCAGTGACTAAACATGGGTAAAAAATTAATTAAAAATAAAACTCAGACTTCAAAAAACGGAATTAAACAAAAAAAAACTAGCGAACATCAATTTGGTCAAAATGTATTTCAAACTGTATGCTGCCTTGTTGCATACTCGTGTGGCCACATGAAATAGGATCGGGTTGTACAATTTTTATGTCTAGGGTAACAAATGATATATCGCCCACATTTGACACTGTCTCACTGTTTGTCGATGTGCACTGTCTCACTGTTAGCGAACCCTTCAAAATTAAACAAAATGCAAATACCTCCAAAGATACACTTTGAAACATCTTAAATGCACTGTCAATATTGACTACACACTTTAAACTAAATAATAGAAATACATCCTGTTGTAAATCACCTAGAAATATATCATTTTTTACTTTCGCCGAAAATCGAAAAAAAAAAAGATTTCTTGTGTTTTGTGAGCTTCAATCTCATAGCCGGTCTACACTACGTGCGAACTTGATGAGAAGTGAGTCAAATGATAAAACACAGTCACACTCCTTGTATATGCAGGGGGCAACGTGTTGGAACAAGTCATTTCGGAGTAACATTGAGTGTCTCACTGTAGGAGTTGTCTCACTGTTGGCGTGTCTCCCCTACTTAATTTGTTCAACCTGTTCCAATGTTTCATTATCGATTGTTAGATTTAGATTAATGTTATGCTTCAGAACCATGCTTTTGGATTTGTTTACATTTAATTTCAGCTTATTTGATCTTAGCCATATGCTTACTCTAGATAAATCCTCCTGCATCCATCGCGTACACTCATCGGGGTTGCTTCCGGATATGAAAAGAAGTGCGTCATCAGCGAAGAGGGCTATTTGGGAATGTCTTAGTTCACTTTTAATATCATTTATATATGTGATGAAAAGCAGTGCGCCAAGGACAGACCCCTGCGGTACTCCAAACGTTGTTTTAACACTGCTAGATATAGTTCCATTTACGCTGGTAGTCTGTTATCTTCCATTTAGGAACGATTTGAACCACTTTAACTCATTACCTTCGATACCATATCCGCGGAGTTTGGTCAGCAGAATTCTCCTGTCGATGGTCTCGAAGGCTCTTTTGAAGTCGAGAAAAATAGCAATCACGTATTTTTTTGCTGCAATTTCCTCCTTCCAGCTAATCAACACGTTGTTTAGAGCTGTTTCACATGAGTGTTTTTTTCTGAATCCGGACTGGTTTTCTAAAAACAGGCTGTTGGTTTCAAAGTAATCTTCCAGTTGTGCTTTGACAATTTTTTCAAATATTTTTTCGTACACTGGAAGAGAATTAATCGGACGAAAATTTTCACATTTGGTCGTTCCTTTGATTTTTTCAACTGGCGTTATTACCGATTCTTTCCATGTGTCGGGAAATGAACCAATGTTCATGGACAGATTTATAATGCGTTGAAGCATAGGTCCGATTATGTGCATAGCATCAAGCATCATTCTAGCATTAGTGAAGTTGAAGTCTCGCTTCTGATTCATCGATTTGAGTACCATTCTTATATCTGCTATCACAATTGTTTTAAATTTAAAAGTGTAGTTCTGGCACAAAGGTACTGTTGCAAGAGGTGCATATGGTATTGAGTCATTAATATCTGAAATACTTTTCACAAAGTAGTTATTGAATTTTTCAGCTATGTTTTTATCATCATTTATGCACTCATCATTAAAATGTATATTTTGAATTCGTTGCTTCGTTTCATTTAAGACATAGGATTTAATTACTTTCCACATCGATTTTTGGTCCCTGGCACCTGCGATATGTAGCTTGATGTGATTGTTTTTCGCTCTCGCTATTTCTGTTTTATATCTATTTCTGGATTCACGGTAGTTTTCCCATGTATTTTCACTTGCGGATGATATAAATTCGTTATATTTTAATATTTTTTCGCGTTTCATATGGCGTAGCCTTTCATTAAACCATGTATTTGTACTAGCTTTTATAGGCTTTGTACATATCATTGTATTTGTTATTCTTAATAGCTCCTGTCGAAAATCTTCACCGATTTTATTTGGATCTTCGCAGTTTAAATTGCAATCCGTGGTTGCTTTACGATTTCAACAATACCCTGCAGAAAATTTTGGGTTTAATGCCCCAAATTAGAGGGACGAATTATGAAAAGATAATTTTACGTTCTATTCGCAATTAGATAATCGGTGAGGCTAATGAGTAATCTAGTAATTCACTACTCAGACAAACGAAATGAAACTAAGTTTATACATGATTTGCATAAGCTGAGCAAAAATCTTAAATTTTTGATAGATGCAGGCAGCATAAGATCATTCATCAGGTACATAATCGAAGGTATGATAGTTATGGCTATTGCGCTTATTGAAATCAGAAACATTTTCAATACTCATTCGGTTAATCAAACAAATTATTTTATTTAGCTTACCTGAGCTAAATTCAAGGGAGGATTTGTCGTTTTTGGTTTTCAATTTTCATAGGTATTTCGATGGCCTCATCGGCAAAGACTTAGTACAAAAACTGGGTATCAAAATTGATTTATAATCATCTCTTTTAGAAATTGGCAATACTAAAGTTTCCTTGGATTTCAAACCGAATTTGATGTCTGAAGCGTTTGCAGTTCCACTATTACGTAAGATGATTTGTCATTTACCCATTGATGTTGAATCCAAAAACATGTACATTAAGCCTATAATTTGGTAATACCAGAAGGAATATACAATGCAAAAAATTGGTTTTCGTATGTACTTATTTTCTTACTTAACGGACTCCCGACCCGTGAAGAGTCTCTGCCTGAGACACTGCAGCTTTCCATTCTCTGCGATTCCGGACACACTGCTTCCAGTTTGCTAGATCAAGCGCTCTGGCATCCGCGATGGTTTGGTCTTTGAAACGGAGGTTCGGTCCTCCTTGTCGTCTCGAGCCTGGGGGCTGAGATTCAAAGATCCTCTTAGCTGGAGCATTGTTGTCCATTCGCTCGATGTGGCCTAGCCAATGTAATCGACGTGTTTTGGCTTTTTGGACTACATCCACATCTTGGTACATCTCATAGAGTTCGCGGTTGTATCTTCTCCTCCATTCGCCATCCTCACACACATGACCAAAAATCCCAGTATTAGCTCTCCCTTTGTGCTTATCGTCCCGCACTCGGCGCCATAAAGCAGAACTGGCAGGATGAATGTTTTGTAAAGCGTACATTTCGTCCTTCGAGTTAGGAGTTTTGAACCCAATTTTTTGCCAAATCGAAGTAGCAGCGGTTTTTTTAGGATAATTCTTCGCCTGATCTCCACTCATTTGTGGAGTTCATGTTTACTACGAGGTAGATGAACTCCTTAACTACCTCGAAATTGTTGCTATCAATAGTGACGTTTTGTCCTAGGCGGTGAACAGATGCGTGTTTGTTTATTGATAGCATATACTTGGTCTTGTCCTCGTTTACTTCAGGGCCAACAAATTTCGCCTGTTCCTCAATCGCCATAAAAGCCTCTATCACGGCACGCTGGGAACGGCCGATGATGTCGATATCGTCCACATACCCCAGTAGCTGAACGGATTTGTTGAAGATAGTGCCTTCCGTGTTGACACCTGCCTTGCGCACTATCTGCTCCAGCACAAGATTGAAGAAGTCACATGATAGCGCATCTCCTTGCCGAAATCCGGTGCATGTTTGTAATAGTTCGGAGGAGCTACTTCCAAATTGCATGTAGCAGCGCGTGTTCTCCAGCATCACGCGACACAGCTGGATCAGTTTCGCCGGGATTCCGAAATCGTCCATCGCCATATAGAGCTTCTGACGATGAATGCTATCATATGCGGCTATGAAGTCGATAAGTAGGTGGTGAGCCTCGACTTGAAATTCATTGGTCTTTTCCAGGATTTGCCTCAGTGTGAAAATTTGGTCTATGTTTGATCTGCCGGAAGCCACACTAGTATGTGCCGATTAGTGTGTTGCAGAACGGTTTAAGATGTTCACACAGTACGTTGGATAGGATCTTGTATGCGACATCAAGCATGGATATGCCTCGATAATTCTTGCAATACATAGGATCGCCTTTTTTGTATATGTCATCGGGCATGTTTTCTTCCACCCATACCTGGTTGATGATTTGGTGCATGCGCCCTACCAAAACATCACCACCGTATTTGAAGATCTCCGCTGGTATACCATCAGAGCCTGCGGCTTTGTTGTTCTTAAGCTTTTTTATAGCTACGCCGACTTCTTCTATACAGGGTGGTGGAACTGGTTCTTCATTGACTGGACGTGGATTCTCTTCTTGCCATATCACTCTCTCTACATGATGCCCATTTAGCAGCTGCTGGAAGTGCTGCTTAAAGCTTAAACACATCTACTATTCCCTGTGCTTCGGTGACTAGATTTCCTTCGCTGTTTCGAAGAGCCTGCGTTCCGGTCTTGAAGCCCGCAGCTAATTGCTTGGTTTTCTTGTAAAATCGCCGGATGTTGTTTCGATCGCGAGACTCTTCGATCTCCTTGAGTTGGGAGACTAGGCCCTCTTCTTGCGACGCAGTATCTTCTTCTCCTCCCTCCTCCTTCGATACTCTTCCCTCGCTGCCCTTATTTTGCGCTGCAGCGTCTTCATATGTGCATCTTCTGGCACCTTTTTCCGCCGTACGCATTCATCATCATACCACGGGCTTTTTCTCTGGGGTGGCTGGTATCCTATAGTAGTTTCGGCTACCTCCTTGATGATGTCGCGATCATAAACTAAGTATTAAATAGACCGTCAGCTCCCGCGCACCTATCCGATTCCCCCCGCAAATTTTGAAAGAAAAATTCTCTCTTAAATTTCGTATCGGTGAATACGTGTGAAGCAACAGAACAAAAAAAAAAAATGTGAATGGAGGGGGTATAATGAAATACTATGACACTCAGCAGTCATCCTACATCGTGGAATTTCTACCTTTTGTGGAAATTTTGTTACCTACGTGAAGTTAGCCCGCACTTTTTCTAGAATGAAAAACGTGAATTGCAGTTCGATAGCCATTCGTTTGTAGTTGTTTGTAGTGAAATTTTTAACTTTCTCCATTACGTAGTAAGAGAAAGATATTGGTTTCGTACAAAATTTCGAACTCGAGATTTTAATCAATTCTGATATTACGATGATAGAGGAACTCAAAAAAGTGGGTCGCAAATTCTGTCCGGTCTGTCCGTCCTTCCACGGGCCTACAGCCTAAACGGTTTCCCGAATTACGTTCAAACCTCGGATTTGGAGTTTTTGGGCTTACAGTTCGGGAGGTGTTTGTTTTTTTGCAAGGTAACCACAATATAAATGGTACTTCCCATACAACATTTTCGTACCAGTTTGATTTGATTGAAAACGGCTCTAACGACTTCAACCAAAATTGATATTTAACTTCAATACTATTCCGAAATTGCGGTTCCTTGCTAAAAAATTACCTTCCCCGGCTTATCAGCCCCTACGACCATGCACTACAGGTACTGCTATTGGTCAATAAGAACTGTAGGGCGAAGGGTGTTCGGATAATTTTTACAGCGGCAGGCCTGCTAGCGGAGCTCCGTCCTATGCTCGTCGGATTGGGGGGGTTCTTGCTGCAGATTATACCGAACGGCGTTACATTCAATTTTCAGGCCTGTCTCGAGGTGGAGGTTGAGAAGAAATATTAATTGTTCTCCAAAATAGAGAAGTGGGAGCTCGAAGTTGCCATGCTATCCTAATCCCCGAAATTAACGATCCGTTAAATCGAATTTTAGATACCACCTAATCTTGCCATATGACATGCGGTAGAGAGCCAGGTAGAATGCTCCCTGGGAAGTGTAAACCCACCCCTATGGTGACCTGGGCTATGCCAGTAGTCAACCACCTTTGGTGACTAAGCCACTCCCTTACCTTAAAGTTAGTCACCCCTTATGGTGCCGGGGTCACATCCAAAGATGACCTCGGTAAAGCCGATCTATTTCATCGGACTTATCATTGCGTCACCACATCCACGGAGATACTTAATTCTGCATCATCTGGGGACTATCCTAAGAAAAGTACCACTCCAAGCATAAAGAAAAAACACTAAACTGCTAATAAGTTTCTGTCACATAATTAACCAGAGGCTGTTTATTCAAAAAAGGAAGATCTTATATCTGAATTCTACTTTCTAATAGGCCGTTTCAAAGCAAAGTTAAAGTTAATTCCATTAAAATAGCAAGTGCTATGACAAAATTCAAAAATAAAGTTATAACAATAGGCCGATCCTATAGCTAATTTCTTACGACTAGGGAGGGGGAGGAAATACTAGCTCTCCATAATATCTTACAAGTGTAATTCTTCACTGTATTATTTTTATTTATTTATTTTCTTGTTATATTTAAAATTCTCTTTTCTTGAGAAAGCTAATTGTGGTTTAACAACTACACTAGGGGTGAAAACCAAAAACACAAATATCTATGCGAACCAATTCGGTCCGTATACCGTACGAATGAACGGGATTCAATTAAACAAAATCCAATAAAAATTAAGTTTTAAGGAAAATCAATAAAAGGTAATAGTTCCCAAAAGGTATTGGAAAGAAAGTAAAAAAGACTTACCAGACTAAATAATTTCAGCCTATTCCGGCTTGATGAGTTGACTGCAGGGGTCCGATGTTGTGCACAGCATCTCCTGAGTACATGTAAAAAAAAAAGAAAGATAGAACAGGTAGGAAGAAACTGACGGAATGGAAAGCATAACCGCCCACAAGACTACCAAAGACTACCCTTGATTGACTTTCGATTAGGAGGAAATTAAATTTAGTTTTCTTTTTTTTTTATGTTTTTTTTCTTTTATATTTTATTCTTGATTAAAAAGACGCTAAGAATATTCGGGACTCATCCCCTTCACAAAATTTTTTTTTTTTACCGAGCAATTATAAGAAACTATACTATGAGTATACAATAAAAGCTGGAGGCTTACAATAAAAAACTAATAGGGATTGGGAAAAGGGGGGGATGGTAAAATTCGGATGATGTGTACTGCATCGTGTTGTTGGTCCGTCGCTGAGGAGATTTTCTGATGGGCCCTGGTGCTGAGGGTCAGGTGTCGTCTGCTTCGGTGATGAACGCTCTCGTACCACCGGCCGAAATCGAAGATGATGGGGGATCTCGCCGCTGGACACGTGTCATAAAATTAATGCCACACTGTGGCGTCTGGACGTGACCAGAAGTTCAAAGGACGTTCCTGGGTGCACGTGATTTTGACAATTTGTCTGTTGCACAACGGCACTGGCACGAGGAGTCAGAAAAAAAATTATCGTTTAATGCGTACAGGTTTTAGGGCAATTTGAAGGGCGGAGCACTGTTCTGCACATGGTCACTTTGGACAAAAAAAAACAATTTTCACCAGACGTTTAGAGTTGGGTGACGTGTATCAAATGCGTGTTTGGACGTGGGGGACTCGTGGCGTTACTGCGCGTAGATTAGCACTTTCGGTGGTGGCACGGAATTTAAGCACGAACATAATCACTATGTTTTATCGAGAAAGGAGATCACTTTTTTTTTATTGTGTTACGGCTGGTTTTATGATCCTCTATGATTTAACACACGGATTTTTGTGACTGTTTCCACCGCGAATTCCAGTTCACCGAGACGTATTGGCCATAAACTAAGCATTAAATAGACGGTCAGCTCCCGCGCACCTACCCGATTCCCCCCGCAAATTTTGAAAGAAAAATTCTCTCTTAAATTTCGTATCGGTGAATACGTGTGAGGCAACAAAACAAAAAAAAAAGCGAATGGAGGGGGTATAATGAAATACTGACACTCAGCAGTCATCCTACATCGTGGAATTTCTACCTTTTGTGGACATTTTGTTGCCCGAAAAAACGATTCGTACAAAACAAAAATAAAGCATCAAAATGGTTTAAATATCATGAATCTGACGAAAAAACATTCGAACTACAATGGAACACACTTAATGCCTATAAAAAGAGATTCGTCTTTTAGCAAAAGATTTCTAGTACCAAGTATTAACCATTATAATGTTAACAAACTGCGATTTTTATACTCAAGGTTAATTTAATGTGAATTTCTTTCCGAATAATACCAGCTTTACTTTTAGAAGAAATATTTTTTCATACGCAAATCGAGGGTATTTGAGTACGGCGAAAAGGGAAAAATGCCCTCGCTTCGTGGGAAAAATAAAGAGAGAATGCTAAGAACACTGACTGAGTTTAGTGTATTTCGATCAGCTGATGGATGCGTTCCCACAGTTAAGATTATTTGTTTTATTTCACCACGAAAACGTTTTTTGCAGAATGGTAGAAATATTCATTCGTGGAAATAAAATAAAATATTTTTGTTTTCACAATTATAATTGTGTTTGTTTTCGTTTGTTGTTTTTGGCGAAATGTTATTTTGCCCGCGAATGTCGACACAAAAAAGGCAACGGATTCAAAGCGAATAACTAAGGAATATTAAGACATAAAATGTGTTGGGGTTCTGAGGAGAGATATGAACATTTCTGATTGGGTATAATTTATGAGTTATAATATTTTCATGAAGTAACCGTGTAATAACCGAAAACAAAAAGGGGGGAAAAAATTATATTTTTAACAAAGTTTGCAACAATTTAATAAACAAACGAATTTCAAATTAACGTAATTAATGAAAACAATCAAAATAATAAGGTTGCAACGTTAACAGCCCTCAACAAAATAATAGGACATCAAATAATTTTTTTTTTAATTCTGATGACCAACCAATATGTAGATGAAAATCAATTACATATTTATGAATTAATTTTCTTTAAACTGTAAGTCAAAATCGAAACTACAATATATAGTAAAATATATATAAAATATTTAGTAAAATTCCAAATAATTATTTGTAGATACTGATTTTATTACATTTTTGCAAATGGTAAATATTTCCATTGTTTGCAACCACAGTGTAAACATCCCGTAATTTATCTAGGTAAAATAAGAATATCGTAATAATATCCGTGTTTTTTTTAGCTTCGATCTCAACAAAGCAACGTAAAGTAGGATTTTCAGCACGCAATTACAACAACTGTTACGAGTCTCGAAGTGTCAAGTCTAACGCAGTTGTTGTAATTGTGTGCTGAAAAAGAAAATCCTAATTTACTTTGCTTTGCTGAGCGAAGCTCAAAGAAACAGGCCTGATATATTCGTTTTAATGAAATGTATGTAGGTACTAAATTCACCACACCAGACCCTCCGTTTTGTTAACACGTCCCGATAACTGCCAATTATTTGAATTATTTGAATTTTTCCCAATGTCACCACAGAATGAAGTGTCAGTCATCTGTCAGGTTGCTATGTGCCAGCGTATGCGTGCGTCTTATGGACTTTAACATGGCACACATACTTTCGCACATAGTAACACGGAAAACAGTTTGTAGGCAAATTCTCTTAAGTGGGCGGAGCTGACGGTCTATTTAATACTTAGTTTATGGTATTGGCTTAGGCAGGCATGATTTCTCTTTCACCTTTATCGATGTTAGCTATTGTACTCTTATGAGAATATTTCCCTGGGGTCAATGTGAGTGGGGCGGATATGTGCCAATTACCTTAGACACCCACCTGAGCTTTCGAACACGGAAATTATGGTGGTGAATTTCTCGCTATAAATCCTTCCGAATTCGGAAATATACGATCGGATTTTCCTATTACGACATTTGACGAGTGCAAATGTTGTGACTGGGTGACGATTATTTCGGATGATTCGACCAAGTACAGAATCAACTCGAATTACCTAAAAGAAGTTTTTAGGGTAGGGCGTTTCCCACAAACGGTCTATACGATTGTAGCAAAAATTGATTTCTAAGGTTATGTGGTCATTTATAACTTAATAGAAAGCTCAGTTTTCCTCTATATTATCTCGAAAACCCCATCTTCGATTTCTTTGGTTTGGTCAATTTCGACATTTAAGGTTTTATTAGATAGAGCACACATGCTTTCTAACAACCAACTCGTTTTTGTCGTTTGTAGCTGTCCAGCATTTGAAATATCCGTCCCCTAAAATCAGTCTTCGAAGACGATTTCAACCATTTTCTTAAATTTTCAATAAATCGTTATCTATTGATAAGAGGTAATTTTTTTGTTGCACCATTAGATACATCTAATAGAAAGCAACAAACAAAATTTGAATTGGATTAGATAGTCAGGAATACAGGCTTTGCAGAAATTGCATTTTTGATGTTATAAATTGTTTCAAAGGGGTTAGGTTTTAATGTTATTCGAAGGAATAGAAAAAATTGTTGGATAAAATCGGTGTTTATTGATTGGTTATTGTTGCTACCTAATTGACAAGTAGTGACTCATGTGGATGGGCACTGATGATGAGTGCTTTGCGAAAATGTGTTTACCGTTGTTTTGTTGTTGTTTGGAAGCCCATATATGGATGCAACTCTAAAGGGATGCGTTTTTTGACTTTGATTGCTTTTTATTAAGTAAACGCTAACGCTTAAGTGAATTCAGAATTTTTAAATGCAGTTATTTAAGTTATGATATGCTTTATGCAACAGTGGTTTTAAATTATTTCTCTCTTTTGTAAATTCGGATTACAGGTACAAACACAAATGTCCTTATATCTCGGAAATAAGACATTTGTGTTAAAAAAGAATTTCACTACAGACAACTACAAACGATTTCAAATGCAAATGGTTAGTTTTTGTTTCAAAAAGCCAAAAGTGCGGGCTGACATTTTTTTCTAGTGCTTCTAACTTTCTAACCTTTGAACTACAAACGAAAAAAAATTCACTACAAACAACTACAAACGAATGTCTATCGAACTGCAATTCACGTTTTTCATTCTAGAAAAAGTGCGGGGTAACTTCACGTAGGTGTTGTTATCGGTAGCTGGTGCTGGACTCATTCCTTTTCGGAAATAGAGTTCCAACTGTTGGGCTCTTCTCGCAAAGCAACAACCTGAAGACTGTGAGTTTTCCTTCGTTGACCCTGAACGCTCAGAATCGCTTATGACGTGGTTCAATCTTCTCCATGCTCATCGGTAACAAGAAGGCAGTTGCTCTTTGAAATCGCGCGTATCTTCTTCGATCCTCTGGGACTACTTGCCCCCTCGGTTGTCCTATTCAAAATTATGTTTCAGCAGCTCTGGTCGTCCGAACTCAAACTAGGCTGGGATGATCCTCTGCCTCCTGCCATCGCTGAACAGTGGCTGACTTATCGATAACAACGACCATCGTTTGAGCGAGTTCAGGTACCACGATATGTTTTTCCCTCTGAAGAATCCATAGAACTTCACGGCTTCTCTGACGCTTCCTCCATCGCTTATGCCGCAGTCGTTTATGCCCGCTCTACATCCGTTACTGGTGACGTTACCATTACCCTCGTCGCGGCAAAAACTAAAGTGGCCCCAATTAAATGTGTTCATTCCCCGTCTCGAACTATGTGGTGCGCTGTTGCTCTCTCGGTTGATGACCCTGGTGAAAACGTTGGTAAATGCCAAAATCGTGAAGACATTCGCGTGGTGCGATTCCGAGATCGTTCTCCATTGGCTTTCGTCACCCCCTCGTCGCTGGACAACCTTCGTGGCCAACCTAACAGCATATTTTAGAAACTATACCCCGATACTCTTGGTTTCATGTCCCATCGGAATCGAACCCTGCGGACTGTGCGTCGCGTGGTGTCCTTCCTTTCAATGTCTACAATCATTGTCTGTGGTGGACCGGTCCACCGTGGCTATCTTTATCTGACGAACATTGACCGAAATCAAACCTTTCTTCAAATCTGTTCGAAAGTGAATTGGTTAAACGGGAAGAAAAACCAATCTCTATGCAGGTGCTTGTCACTGCGGTCAATGAGCATGTCTTTCAGGCCTTACTAAGGAACGTTTCTTCGTATTATCGGTTGCAACGGATAGTCGCTCATTGCCTACGATTGGCCTCTGAGTGTCAATGCTGCTAGGATAGCCATATTAAAGTTTGTGCAAGCAAATTACTTTGAAGATGATCTCCGACACCTTCGTACAAACAATCAACTTCCGTCTAAATCGGCACTGTTGGGGTACTCCGCGTTTGTGGACATCGATGGACTGTTACGTGTAGGTGGACGTATAAAGCACGCTAGTGTGTCTTTTAATATAAAACATCCGATAATTCTTCCTAAAGCTAGGCACACATCAACGGTATTTACACGCTTGAGTATCCGAAACGTTCGCCTTCGTTCGACAACAGTACTGGATTATGGGCAGCCGAAATCTCATTCGTCGGATCACTCACAGGTGTAAGCCGTGCTTTATGCAGCGCAAACTAACAAGTCAGCAACTCATGGGCGATTTACCGTCGCATCGTATCCAGCCAAGTCGTCCATTTTCTAATACAGGGTGTGATTACGCCGGCCCAATAACCATTAAGCTATCCCGTTGTCGTAAACCGAATACTTCCAAAGCCTATATTGCGCTCTTCATATGCATGGCAACAAAAGCTATCCACTTGGAATTGGTGAGTGACCTCACCACGGATGCTTTCCTAGCCGCTTTACAAAGATTTGTGTCTCGCCGTGGCAAGTGTAGCAACATCTACAGCGGCAACGGGACAAACTTTCAAGGAGCTCGTCGGTGTCTGACTGAAATGCATAAATTGGTTATGGCACAAGCCCACAACGATATAATTGCTGCCGCTCTTGCCAAGGATGGCATTGCGTGGCATTTCATCCCTCCTTCAGCGCCACACTTTGGTGGTTTGTGGGATGCTGGCGTTAAGTCAGTCAAACTGCACTTACGTCGTGTTATTGGGAGTTCAATGTTAACGTTTGAAGAATTGTGTACTGTCCTTAGTCAAATAGAATTCATTTTAAATTCTCGTCCTCTATGTTCAATATCTGACTCCGATTTAAATCCACTAACTCCTGCTCACTTTCTTATAGGTGAACCGTTCACAGCCGTTCCTGAGCCCAACCATTTAAACGCCCCTCCAAATCGCCTTTCAAACTAGAACCATATCCAGATTATGACCCAAAGATTCTGGAAAAGGTAGTGACTCATGTGGATGGGCACTGATGATAAGTGCTTTGCGAAAATGTGTTTACCGTTGTTTTGTTGTTGTTGGGAAGCCCATATATGGATGCAACTCTAAAGGGATGCGTTTTTTGACTTTGATTGCTTTTTATTAAGTAAACGCTAACGCTTAAGTGAATTCAGAATTTTTAAATGCAGTTATTTAAGTTAGGATATGCTTTATGCAACAGTGGTTTTAAATTATTTCTCTCTTTTGTAAATTCGGAGTAACAGGTGCAAACACAAATGTCCTTATATCTCGGAAATAAGACATTTGTGTTAAAAAAGAATTTCACTACAGACAACTACAAACAATTTCAAATGCAACTGGCTAGTTTTTGTTTCCAAAAGCCAAAAGTGCGGGCTGACATTTTTTTCTAATGCTTCTAACTTTCTAACCTTTGAACTACAAACGAAAAAAAATTCACTACAAACAACTACAAACGAATGTCTATCGAACTGCAATTCACGTTTTTCATTCTAGAAAAAGTGCGGGGTAACTTCACGTAGGTGTTGTTATCGGTAGCTGGTGCTGGACTCCACCTTCGGAAATAGAGTTCCAACTGTTGGGCTCTTCTCGCAAAGCAACAACCTGAAGACTGTGAGTTTTCCTTCGTTGACCCTGAACGCTCAGAATCGCTTATGACGTGTTCTCCTTTCGGGTAGTTCAATCTTCTCCATGCTCATCGGTAACAAGAAGGCAGTTGCTCTCTGAAATCGCGCGTATCTTCTTCGATCCTCTGGGACTACTTGCCCCCTCGGTTGTCCTATTCAAAATTATGTTTCAGCAGCTCTGGTCGTCCGAACTCAAACTAGACTGGGATGATCCTCTGCCTCCTGCCATCGCTGAACAGTGGCTGACTTATCGATAACAACGACCATCGTTTGAGCAAGTTCAGGTACCACGATATGTTTTTCCCTCTGAAGAATCCATAGAACTTCACGGCTTCTCTGACGCTTCCTCCGTCGCTTATGCCGCAGTCGTTTATGCCCGCTCTACATCCGTTACTGGTGACGTTACCATTACCCTCGTCGCGGCAAAAACTAAAGTGGCCCCAATTAAATGTGTCTCCATTCCCCGTCTCGAACTATGTGGTGCGCTGTTGCTCTCTCGGTTGATGACCCTGGTGAAAACGTTGGTAAATGCCAAAATCGTGAAGACATTCGCGTGGTGCGATTCCGAGATCGTTCTCCATTGGCTTTCAACACCCCCTCGTCGCTGGACAACCTTCGTGGCCAACCGAACAGCATATTTTAGAAACTATACCCCGATACTCTTGGTTTCATGTCCCATCGGAATCGAACCCTGCGGACTGTGCGTCGCGTGGTGTCCTTCCTTTCAATCTCTTCAATCATTGTCTGTGGTGGACCGGTCCACCGTGGCTATCTTTATCTGACGAACATTGACCGAAATCAAACCTTTCTTCAAATCTGTTCGAAAGTGAATTGGTTAAACGGGAAGAAAAACCAATCTCTATACAGGTGCTTGTCACTGCGGTCAATGAGCATGTCTTTCAGGCCTTACTAAGGAACGTTTCTTCGTATTATCGGTTGCAACGGATAGTTGCTCATTGCCTACGATTGGCCTCTGAGTATCAATGCTGCTAGGATAGCCATATTAAAGTTTGTGCAAGCAAATTACTTTGAAGATGATCTCCGATACCTTCGTACAAACAATCAACTTCCGTCTAAATCGGCACTGTTGGGGTACTCCGCGTTTGTGGACATCGATGGACTGTTACGTGTAGGTGGACGTATAAAGCACGCTAGTGTGTCTTTTAATATAAAACATCCGATAATTCTTCCTAAAGCTAGGCACACATCAACGGTATTTACACGCTTGAGTATCCGAAACGTTCGCCTTCGTTCGACAACAGTACTGGATTATGGGCAGCCGAAATCTCATTCGTCGGATCACTCACAGGTGTAAGCCGTGCTTTATGCAGCGCAAACTAACAAGTCAGCAACTCATGGGCGATTTACCGTCGCATCGTATCCAGCCAAGTCGTCCATTTTCTAATACAGGGTGTGATTACGCCGGCCCAATAACCATTAAGCTATCCCGTTGTCGTAAACCGAATACTTCCAAAGCCTATATTGCGCTCTTCATATGCATGGCAACAAAAGCTATCCACTTGGAATTGGTGAGTGACCTCACCACGGATGCTTTCCTAGCCGCTTTACAAAGATTTGTGTCTCGCCGTGGCAAGTGTAGCAACATCTACAGCGGCAACGGGACAAACTTTCAAGGAGCTCGTCGGTGTCTGACTGAAATGCATAAATTGGTTATGGCACAAGCCCACAACGATATAATTGCTGCCGCTCTTGCCAAGGATGGCATTGCGTGGCATTTCATCCCTCCTTCAGCGCCACACTTTGGTGGTTTGTGGGATGCTGGCGTTAAGTCAGTGAAACTGCACTTACGTCGTGTTATTGGGAGTTCAATGTTAACGTTTGAAGAATTGTGTACTGTCCTTAGTCAAATAGAAGCCATTTTAAATTCTCGTCCTCTATATTCAATATCTGACTCCGATTTAAATCCACTAACTCCTGCTCACTTTCTTATAGGTGAACCGTTCACAGCCGTTCCTGAGCCCAACCATTTAAACGCCCCTCTAAATCGCCTTTCCCACTAGAACCATATCCAGAGTATGACCCACGGATTCTGGAAAAGGTGGCATACGGAGTACTTAACAACACTGCAGGAGCGAAACGAATGGCAACACCGTACTACAAACCTCAAATCTGGAGACCTAGTTGTCATCAAGGAACCTAATCTTCCGCATACAAAATGGTTACTAGGCCGAGTCGAAAGTGTGAACCCAGGATCTGATCAGCATGTCCGAGTCGCAACTGTGAGGACAATATAAGGCACATTCGTTCACCCGATCTCTAAGCTAGCCCTTCTACCTGTATCCTGAAACTCGTTCCAGGGGGCCGGGATGTTTGAGATTGAGACTACACAGTTGTTCATCATTAACATCACCAATCAACATAATCGGCCTTACCAATAATCAACTTTAGTCTGGCACTTTACGAAAAGACTCCACACTTTCCAAAATCCCTTTACCAATAAACAAATATAGTTGCCAGACTATCGCTAACTGTAGGGTTAAATGTTAGTGTTGAGAAAGCCATGTTTATCTCGGACATTAGCTAAATAAATCCTCCCTTATGTCATTTTGAAGACAAGTGTTGCCCAACCATCCAAAATCGCGGTATTAAATTTCGAAATAGGAGAGAATTTAATACGATGTTGTTCAGCCTGAGCGTTTTCAATTTTTAATTAATTTTAGTAAATTGTGAATGTTTTCTAATTTTATTTGTTGTAATACAACAATGCAAACGGTTTTTAAGTCTATCACACACAAATTTTGTACAAATGTATGCAAAATATTGAAAAATATTGCGTTTTTGTTTTATTTCTAAACACGTGAAGCATATATTTCTGTGTTTTTCTTTCTGTTGCTTTTTGATTGGTTTTCCTAGTTAGTTGCTTAATAAAAAATAAATTTTATATACATAAGTTTGGGATAATTCCAAAACTTTCTTGACAGTCGTCGCAAACAGAATAAAATATCTTCTTACCAAAGTTTGACGGCTTATAGGTACCTTTTTGCAACAATTCTCAGTACCTTAGGCGACACAGGTAGATATTTTGTTGCAACCAAACCCTTTTCAAACTCTTTGCAAAAGGAGTTTGTTTACCGAGAATGAGGATCTCTAATGAGACAATGGTTGGCGTGAAAAGGTTCCCTTCGCGGAAAATATAGTTATACAAATAGAATTATCAGAACTCAGCAAAATACATGCGAAATAACAAGTTTATTAACTTCTGGGGGTGCAAGTACAGCCTAACAGCTAACAGGTAGTACGAGAATATGCGTTTTATATTTTTCAGTTCAAATTTCAACTTTTGTCGGTTTCAGAGTTTCCCGATTTAAGTAATATATAAGCCATAAAATTTTTTGTAGGTTAAATTGTATTTGTTTTCAAACCCGGAAGCGATAAAATTCTTACACGCTTCCTACGTGCGATTGTTATTTATTCTGAAATGAATGAGCCAGCTATTATTTCTATTTTCAAAAATATTCACTTGCTAACGACGCAATTGTGATGTTTAGACCTCTAATAAGTTTTGATTTGCATCGTCAGCCTACGAATAAATGAAACCATTTAAATAAACTGTGCTCCGTTTATTGAATAATTTGAAAGAAATTTTATTACGACGAAAATGGACTCATAAAGAAATCGCGAGGTAGTATTAGAAAACAATGGAAAGCTTACCATAAAAGTACTGAAAATTGTGTTCGATCGAACGATATGGCATTACTGATTTGCATATGATATTTGACAGATCAGCGGATATTTTGTGCATTTCCTATTTTGTGTTTTGTTTTTTGCTTATAATAAGTCTCAAAGAGCATTGGAAAGATATGTGTTGGGCAAATTTAATTGCAATTTATGTATTCCTTCTTTTAGAATAAAATCCTCCTTGTGAAAGAGACCATTGACCTTGTTTTTCAAGAAAACAAATTATGAAATTTGAATTCTGCAATGACAACAAATGTAATATATTCTAAGAAAGTTGTAGGACTAGTAAATGTGGAGGTCTAATTGTTTATTAGTACCATTTCACAAAAGCTGTACATTTTTACTAAAGCTGACATCTAACTAGTTGTCGACATTAGTGATTGATTATTAGTAAGGCCGAATTATTCTAAATTAATTTCGTTTATCTTTCTTATTCTGTTTGTAATTACTTTCGTATTAATTGTTAAACCTGTACTTATATATTTTCCTTATCGTTATGTCTTTAATGCAATTTCATAACAAGTTACTAATTAGGTATATTAACTTAATGTAATGGCGTTAATTTGTAAGCCACTGTCGACATGCAAACTCACACAGCTTTGCAACAACACTTCACTTGCATATGTAAAGCGTGTAATTGGCGAGAGTTTGCTTTGCATGATCGACTTGATCTACTTTGCTTTCGGGCACTTGGATCTCGTTCGTGAAAGGCAGCACATCTCAACTACTCAGCTAAGTATCGACTTTGACACTTTATACTTGTCCATTTATTATATATTATACAAATTATATAAAAGAAAAACTCTTGGTGTTGCACATTATTTCCTGCTCGTTTCAAACTCTGCTTCGGTGTAACATCAAGCCAATCCATCCATATAGAACATCCATATGATAACGAATGTAAAATTTAAAAAAAAAAAACGATTTAAAAATAAATAATATAAACGAAATAGAAGAAAAATTCCGTTCACACAAAAACATAAACCTTAGTATGCATGGAATTACTTTAATTAATTATAGTTATAAGAATTTAAATTTTTGTAATATAGGTACTTGTTTCGGGAGAAAGGAGGGAGGAGTTATGTTAGAGATAACAAGTAACAGACAACACAGACACACATGTCAACCAGATGGCGACTGAATACCCTCACTGTCAACAGACCGAACAAACATCCCAAGTATCTTTCTGAGAAGAGATCAGCTCCTAAGATATTTTAATAATAAAATTATATTATTAGGCCCATTTTATTCACTCGAAGTTGAACACAACTTGGGAAGTTTTCCATATAAAAATCCCCAAGTTGTGTTCAATTTCCATATAAAAATCCGCAAGTTGTGTTCAACTTCAAGTGAATATAACGGGCCTTGGTAATTTATTTCACGCCGTACCTGCTGATGGCGCTTTACTTTGATGAACTTGTAGTGAACTCGTGCGACACGGTTTTCTGTGCACACGGAATATTCGTATTTTCTTTTGTTATGTTCTGTTTTCGTAAAGCGTCATAAGTCAAATATACATGCAATACATCGACGCTCGTGCAAAAAAAGCAGTGCACGATGTGCACAGTCGATGAATGAATGAACGAATTTTAGCATTTAGCATTTATTTAGCATTTATTTTTATTAAACTTTCTTTATATACAATTTGACTTAATTCTAGGTAGCAAAATATGGTGGTGAATATTAAATATTTAAATGCGTTGGCTCAACAACAGGGGCCCAACGGTATACAATGTTTTGTTTTCTTATATCTATTTTACATAAATGGTTCCTGTCTTCTCGGATTCATACTCGTAGTATGCATCGTTGTCTGGGTTGACCTCAGGGTGTTCAAGTCCGGGTGTTACTGTCCTTTGTGATTGGGGTGGTTGGTCATCTTGGTATTATCCTCGATGGTGGGTTGTCTCGGTCAATTCGTAAAAGGGCAGATCTGTCCTGTCAGTGTCGCTTGGGAATAACTCCTCGTTAAGCAGAGCCAGCACATGAAGATACCGGTGCTCTGGGATGTGTGGCAGGTCCGCGATCCTTCTGACTAGTGGGTTTGGATGGCTGGAGGTATTCCTGAGAATTTTCTGGAAAAGTGTGACCATATACTTTTCCAGTGGTAGAATTTTGGCTTCTTCGTAGTCTTGAGCTTCTGAAGTTTTTCTTCCGGGTTGGATTGTAGTGCAGTCCTGTGCATATCCGCAAGAGTTTTCTTTCGAACACGCACAGCTTCCTCATGTGTGTCTTGGAGACTGTATACCATGTGGGGAATCCGTAGGTTATAACTGGTCTTATGAGTTGTTTGTATAGCAGCAGTTTTGTTTTTCTGCTTAGTCCATTTTGCTTCTTCATCAGAGGGTAGACTCGGTGGAATGCTAGTGATGCCTTCTTGAGAACAGCGCTCACGTGTGGGTTGAATTTAAATCTCTCGTTGAAGTTGACTCCAAGATACTTTATGTTGTTTGTGGTTGAGAGTGATGATCCGTCAGGCAGGTTTATTTGTATGCTGCGGCAGTTGGTGGCCGACCTTACTCTGGTTCCTCTGATTGGTCTTCTTATACAGATCAGTTCAGATTTGCCCGTGTTGATCCTTATGCCCCATCTTAAGTAGTACTGGAATAGTTTCCCTACGTGGGCTTCTACTCTTCGTGCTGCTATGGCTGGGGACATCGAGTTGCTGTATGTGACGGAGTCATCGGCGAATAGGCAAGTGTTAGTTGCGTTCTCGAGTTGGGGTTGGTCGGACGTGAAAATGTTGAATAGCAATGGTCCAAGCTTCGATCCTTGGGCGACGCCAGCTCTGATGTTTTTGACTTGCGATTGGCGGTCTTCTATCTGCACAAAAAAGGACCTAGAGTGAAGAAAACTAAAAATTATATTAATGAGGGCGTTAGGAAAACTTAGCTGTTTTAATTTATGTAACGGGTGATTTTTTAAGAGTTTTAGAACTTTAAAAAAAAAAAAAACACAAAAAATTCGAAAAAATGAATGAAATATTTATTTGAATCGATAGTTTGAACCTTGCAATTTAATGTTTAAAGATAATTTCATGCAAATGTTGACCGCGGCTGCGTCTCAGGTAGCCCATCCGCTGAGTCCAATTTTGGCATACTCTTTCACACATATCGGCCGGTATCTCACGAATGAATGCATGGATGTTGGCTTCCAGTGCGTCAATCGAAGCGGGCTTGTCCCTATACACATTAGCCTTGACATACCCCCACAAAAAATAATCTAATGGTGTCAAATCGCACGATCTAGGCGGCCAATTGACCGGCCCGAAACGTGAAATTAACTGTTCACCAAACTCGCCTCGCAATTGCGCCATTGTTTCGCGTGCTGTGTGGCATGTGGCACCGTCTTGTTGAAACCATATATCATTCAAGTCAAGAACTTCCATTTCGGGCAAAAAAAAGTTTGTTATCATCGCTCGGTAGCGTTCACCATTGACAGTAACGCTGCGATTCGCATCATCTTTGAAGAAATATGGCCCAATAATGCCGCCGGCCCATAAACCGCACCAAACAGTGGCTTTTTCGGGATGCATTGGTAGCTGTTGCAATGCTTCTGGCTGATCTTCACTCCAAATGCGGCAATTTTGCTTATTTACGTACCCATTCAACCAAAAATGAGCCTCATCGCTGAACACAATTTTTCGATAAAAAAGCGCGCGATGAACATTTCGAACCGAGCACGAATTTTGATAGTAAAATTCAATAATTTGCAAGCGTTGTTCATTTGTAAGACGATCCATGGTTAAATTGCAAACCAAATTGAAGCTGTTTGACAGTGACAAAAGGTACTAAACACACGTCAGCTGTCAAAACCAGTGTTGCCAAAACCAAACCAGCTAAAAAATCACCCGTTATAAGTCCTTGAATCCATACTGAGTCAAATGCTTTCTCCACGTCTAGGAAGCATGCGACTGTAACCTGATGGTTGTTCAGAGCCATTGTGACATCATGATGAAACTTCATTAGCGGGTGTAATTCGCGGAATCCAAATTGATTATCCGGTATTATGCTGAGTTGGCTGCATACATCTTTTATTCGCCGCAGAATCAGTTCTTCAAGAATTTTGCTCACACTGCATAGGAGCGATATTGGCCTGTATCCAGTTACGTTGCTGCGGTCGCCTTTCTTTGGTAGTGCTATTATTTTAGCGGTTTTCCATTTTGCTGGAAAGTAACAGTTATTAATACAGTTATTCATCACTATAGCTAGTAGAATTATCATGGTCTGTGGTAACTTCTTTAGGACGAAGTTCGAAATGTTGTCCGGTCCAGTTGACTTCTTGGAGTGACTGCCATTTATTATTACAGCGATTTCTTCAGGCGTTGAAAAGCTGTTTTCCGTCTGAGGATCGTCTGCTGGGTTCATTTCGCTGAATGAGGTGCCTGCGGTTCTCAGTTCTTCGATACTTCTGACCGTAGCATCGACTTCTGCGAGAAATATTGGGTCGTCGGGAGGTGACGGTTTGAAGTTGCCTTCGAAGTAGTCCGCTAATGCTTCTGCCTTTTCGTCTGCTGAGGAGACGGTTCCTGAATTTGTGCTTAGTACATCCGGCATTTTTGGGCTTTTACCAATAATTCTGTTAATCTTCTTGAAGGTGTCAGGACCAGGTCTTATGTCTTGCAGCCTCTTTTGAAGTTGGACATCATTGAAGTGCTTCACTGCGTTCCTGAACATGATGTTGGAGCAGTTGAGTTCGCTTGAAACGGCCTGATAGTCACTGTTGACCGTATTCCATTCCCGGTTGCAGATTCTTTGCAGTCGCTTTCTGAGGCGTTGCCTATGATGGTACAGGTTCTGGATATATACTGGAAGATGATTATATCTGTCTCGCGATGTCCTGGGCTTTCTTTGATTATCGAGTGCGTTGTTGACAGCATTCCCGAAATTTTCGACTGCTGCATCTATCTCATCATTGGTGAGATTTCTGGTTGCTGGGGGTAGAGTAGTGTTGTTTTCGACTTCTCTTTGGAATAGGTCAACATCCAATTGCTGAAAATTAATATAGTTAGCTTGTGGTTGTTCATTCGTGAAGATTGGTTGATTGAGTTTGATGGTTAGTTGCACTGCTTCATGGTCAGAGTCGCTGTTGAGTGTCTTTCAGTCGTAGTTCTGAATCTCATGGAGAACATTAACAAGGCTCGAGGTTGCCAAAAAGAAATCCAATAATGATGGTGTCCTGGGAAAGGTCGGTTTTGGTTGAGATACTACCACGACCGAGTGGACGCCGTTGTTGTCTTCCATCCAGTTGACTATTGCCGAACCTTCGGCGCTATCAACGGTATCGCCCCACATCTGATGTCTGGTGTTGAAGTCCCCGCCTATTAAACCATATGAGTGTTGCGTTAAGTGTCCGTTCAGGATCTGCATATCGTGATGAATGTCCAAAGTGTTAGCATTGCACTTGTTGTATATGCTGATGACTGCCAGAGTTTCGGATGGAGACGTTACTATTACTATTCCAGTTGCTTCGAATGATTTGAGTCCTGGAATGGCGAATTGTGTAATCATGGATTTCTTGATGCTATTTCTGACGAAAATGCCTGTTCCTCGTTTGCCTTCTACTTTGTTCGTCTTGAAGAAGTTGTAGTCCTTTAGATCCATCCTGTTGCGGCTGGTGAGCATGGTTTCACTGATGAGTGCAATATCTGGGTTTTTGGACTTCATAAATAGGTGGAAAGCCGTCCTTCTGTGGAGGCTGTATAACGAGTTAACGTTATACGCAATTACACGAAGTTTCCTTATGTACTGCATAATTGGAAAATAAAGGTGGCCAATGCCACGGACTTATTTTGTTCGCTCATTCTGGAGTAGTTGGGGGGGACAGCGTTGCGAGCTTTCTTCATTATGGTGGCTATGTCGGCTCCGAAAACTCGATGGACTTCTTCGTTGAGGTTTAATGGATGTTTCTTCTGAGCTGGGACTTGATTTTTGACCTTAGGGGTTTGCGCTGGTGGTGGTAGTAGCTTTATTGGAGTCTTGGGCGGGCTCTGTTTTGGTTGGGTTTGCTTAAGACCTACTCTCGCCATTGCAGCAAAACTTAATGCCGGTTTTGTTAACGTACAAGCTGACTTTGCTGCAAATTCTTGTTGTGCTTTCCTCTGCATGACCTGCTTCCCTTTGTCTGCAAGCTTCGTCTTGTACTGTGGGCATCCTCTGTAGCTCGCTGGGTGACCTGTTGCCTTACAGTTTGCGCAATAGACTTCGGTATCTGATGTGTCCTTCCGCTTGCACTCTCCGGGCTGGTGGTTTATATTGCATTTTACGCTGACGTATGTCATACCGCAATTGGTGGCGACGTGTCCGAAACGCTGACAGTTCTTGCACTGGATGATGTCATTCGTCTTGAGGCGCTCCCAGTGGATCCACTGGTTTAGCAAGAGAGTCTTCTTGTAGACCTCAGTGACGTCAAATGCTTTGCTGATTTTTACAACAAAGCAATTGAAAGTTTTGCCTTTTGCCCTTGGCGATTTGAAGAGCGAAACCTTCAGCACAGGAACCCCTTCCGCTTTAAGTTCGTCCTCAACCTCGTCTGTGGTGTAGGAGAAATTAACTCCCTTCAGCACCATTAGGGTCCTCCGATCTTCACGTGGGGTAAATGTGTGGTGTTGTATCTTCCGTAATTTCAAGAAGTTCCTGATGGCTTCAAAACCTTCCCGAGTGATGGCGTTTATTATTGTCTTGGTGGTGTTGATATTTTTCAGCGTGAAATCAATCCTTTGTCCTTTAGCGAATCTGCTGATTTCGGCTATGTTTCCGGAAAAGCACATTATTGGCGGCATTCCTGATTTCTTCTGTGGTGCTGTCGCGGCTGTTTTTGCGGTGGTTGGCATCGTGGTTGCAGTACTAGCTGCTAATGGCTGCTGTTTTGCTGGTGGAGTTGCCACGGGGGCTATACTTGGCTGCTGGGCTGCTTCGATTTCTGTCTTGGACTTCTTGGTACAAGAGTTGGACGATTTCTTAGCCCGCTTCTGTCCAGGTATTGGTGACGATTCTCGGCTTGACTTCTCGGATTCGTCATCCTCGCTGCAGCTGGCAATTTCACCGTTGTCGTTCGTTGTATTGTTATCCTCTTCATTGTCGGATTCGTCAGTGCTGGATGCTTGGCTACCTTCCGTATCCATAAATTCTTCCTCTTCTTCTTATTCTTCTCGATGTTCTTCTTCTTTATTAGTTACCTCTTCGGAGAATTGTTCGAGCATTTTTCGTACTCTACTTCCATAAATCGGTGACAGGTCCTTTTTTATTTGCTTTAAAAGCGACTCAAGGGCAGCTAGTGCTGACTCTGGTGTCAGTGGTCTACCTGCCATAGTGTCTCTTTTATTGCTGTCCTTTTGTTTTTTTCTTAACCCTTTCTATTTGGGGTCACTAATACACACTCACAGGTAATATTTTGAAGAAAACTTTCACTTGTGAGTATGATCAGGTATATAAATGTTAATGTTTTTAAAATAAATTTATCCGTGCACAACCGTTCGGTTCCGTTGCAGATGTCTGATTGAATGAACGAATTTTGCTTTTCGTTTAGGTTTATAAGTGGTTACAGTTCCGTGCCGTGCATTTGGTTTGCACACCCATCTAAGTAATTCACGCGAAGCCACTGGTATAAATGTTTCGAATTCTGAATATGAAGATCCCACTTCTGACACCATGTAACGTGTGTCATCAACATGTTAATAATAAAATGAAGTTTACAGACGTTCAGTTAGTTTTGGGTACAGTTTATATCGGTTTTATTACATTTCTTAATGCACGTCGATGAAGATGGTTGACGCTCAACTGGTTTGACTTCTCCCTATCCTAATGCAAGTCGGTGGATTCAAAATAATAATAATAATATTGGTGGATTCACAATAAAAATAATTCATGTGTTCACAATTAGCATTTCTATTACATAGACGTCTCATTTTTTGTTTAAAATTTTGCCATGCTGACAATTATTCTATTTTGTCACGGAGCTTGGGACAATGGCGAGTCACTTGATTTGAAAAAGGTGAAAAAGAGTTTTTATATTAATCGCTCACATTCCAACCTTCCTCTGTAGGTGTTTTCCTTTTTTGTTATAACAAGTTTAATTTATGTATGGAACTCAATAACTCAAAGGAACAGTCAAATGTTGTTGGCTAAGTAAATTTAATGTTTGAAGAACTTAATTTATTTTACCATACGTTTTCATATTGGAGCTATGTCAGGCGGATCTACTAGTAGTGTATTAATATAGCCGTTAAATCAAAGTAGTGACACCCTTTTTATTTACTAATAGCTAAAACATCGATCTTTTCAGATTCAAGCCTAATGCATATTGGAAAAGAAACCGGAGATTTACATGTGAGCCCAATTGACAGGGACGCGATGGATCAATATATTTTCACATTTAGTGTAAGTCTTTTTCTATAGCAAAAACAACAACAATAATCATTATAGTTATGATTTGTAATCTATAGATATACAAGACGGTTTGTGTATACATACGCCAAAGTTTGTGAATAAATTTACGTCATAAACCGTCTGAACCACAAATTTGATATCAACAAACGGGATAAGCAAACAATTTGTATATCAATTTTGACTAGCATGACACAAATCGAATTTTCGTATAAACACAAATCTTTGGATCGGATACACAGATTAATTTCTTCTTATTTGTTTATATTTGTGCATCGGTTGTGTAGGTATCTCATATCATTGGTTTTGGGAGTTTAGTTGAAAAAAAGTGCAAGACTGGATCGAGCGAAACTTTCTCGTTCATCAAAAGTTAGGTTGGTTGTTTTCTTTATGCTAGTTCTGGTTAGAGGGTTGTGGGCCTACTGTATTAAAATAAAGTGACCATTCGTCCCACATTTACATGAACTGTCCCACATCGAAAATTGTCCCACAAATGTCCCGCAAAGTTAGAAGATGTCCTACACTGACCCACGAAATTGAACTTTTATTTTTAAATCAATTTTAAAATCATCATGATTTATCTACGCTAAGCTAAGCTTGGAGTGAAAATTTTGTTTGTAAATTTCTTTCAAATTTCATTAGGCTAATTTTTAAACTTTGTGGGCCGGCCACACCCAACAGAGATGAGAACGCACACAATTTTTTGCAGATTAAAGCTTAGCGCATTAAAATCAAGTGGATTTAAAAAAAATGACCTTTAGAGCGCGGATTAAAGTAAAATCTAGTAATTTTTTTTTAACTTTCTCGTTTTTTGTTTAACTGAACTGATTTGTTTTTTGTAAACTATGCTTTGTTTCACTTTTTGCGAGAATTTATTGAATAATTTTGTTTTTTAATAGTTACTAGCTGTACCCCCCGGCTTCGCCCGTGCAAAATGTGGTTTCAGAACAGTTGATGGAAAAGAGATCTTAGAAATTTGCTATCTTGTAGGGGGCCATTTTATTCGCAAAAAATATTTATTCTTATTCTCATAACGCTTGAGTTTGCTAATAACAGATATTTCTTCCCACTGCATAAAATAATTTGTATTCCTTCCGTAATTTTAACAGGTATTCGTTTCAAACGTTAAATAATTTTCTTTCAGTCCCGTATACAATTCGCACCCTATCTTTTTCAATCCCACGTCCCACACGCCACATTCTTACTCGCCAAAAGCGGATGCAATTGTAGGTATCAGTTAATACATGTTCAATGAATTACTGGGCCTTACAAATAATCATTTTTAACCTTCACACTAAATATTTCGTAGGTCACAATAAACAATTTTGTATGAAAATTTTCGCCATTGTGAGCTAGAAAAATTTAGCCTGGACACTAAAAATGATTATTAGTACCGCGGACTGAAACTAAGAATTTGTTAAGCAACGCATATCATAATTTTAAAATTGAAAGCTTTCTTTTACAAAAGAACTCACAAATAATAGTGATAAGGCGCACTAATAAGCCTAAATCCTGAGGTGAGACTCAACTATTATTATTATTTTATCCTTTGAAAGTCTGTATCTATTCATTTGTTTTCAAAAACAATGGACCTTACCAATAATCATTTTTAACCTTTACACTAACTATTTCCTAGGTCACAATATGCAATTTTGTATGGAAAATTTCGCTATTGTGAGTTCGAAAAACTTAGCCTGGACACTAAAAATGATTAATGGTATCGCGGAATGTATTTTTTTATTATGGTCATTCATAATATTATGTCACCAATAATGTTTTCAAAATATCGACTTAATTTATTTAAAGGCCAAGGAGATACCATATTTGTTTTTTTATATCATGAGCTTATGTATATGTAGTAAAAAGTATGTGGGCACATTTAACTTAATATTTACATACCTACGAATTTTCAAAACGGCAAAGTTACACTTCAGTCCTAAAAGTTACAATGCATACTGAGAGTAATGATTGCATTGCACATGCAAGTACCTATATGAGGTGTATATGTATAGGCCGCTTCAGGCTTTAATGAGATGCCATCTCTCTCCTTCCTATTTAATAGACTATACACACCTCCTTTTGTGCAGAGAGTAGAAAATAGTACTTACCCCAGCAAATAATAAATTGTTTCCCTTCTTATTACCATTACGGTACCAGGTGATTTGATAATGAAGTGCGAATCCACTTACCCAGGTGAAAATCTAAGAAATGTCTCAAATTTCGCCTAGTATTTAAAAACCATTTAAGTTATCGAGTTATTGGATATCCTATGTTGTACCTACAGAAGTCCTCTATAAGGTGGCATTTACTATATTTATTTTCGAACGCAAAGCGTGACAAAGAAAAAAGCGAAACGAAAAAATAAATTACTCTTGTCCATTTTTTTCCGGAATTTATAGAGATATAGAAGTAAAAACAAATTGGAGATTGTGGGCCTAGGTATCCTCTATAGGCCTGTGAAAAATGCACCAAAATATATTAAGAAGTTTCTAAGAAATTGCATTCAAAGACAGGCAGTCAAATTCATTCTAAGTCGAACAGAACTACACCCATTTCTTTATAAGATTATCAATTTTAATTTATAAAAACTCACAAAATGAAGAAATCCGAATTTGTAATGCGCAATGGCCGGCAAACGTTATTCGATCGAACAAAACACGAATTCGCAAAATGCAATATGGACGCTGAAACAGCAACGAATGAAGAAACTGCGCAACTGAATTAAATGGCACAGTCGACGTGGACAGCGCCACCATACATGAAACAAAATTGGCTTCTCGATTGATCGATAATAGATGGCGTTACGTTGCGAGTCTATCTGACAGTTCAATTGTGATACGATAATGTTACATACATTTAAATTTGATTCTTTTTCTGGTTGTTGCCAAAATAAATAAATACAAAATGAAAACAAAAAATATTTAAAAAAAATCGAAAAAAAACCTGTCGTAACAATTTTTTTCTTTTAAAACCCGTGCTGATAAAAACCTTTCCAACAAAGTATAAATCATCAAAATCGGTGCGGTCAATCTCGAGTTATGGGATAACATCGCTTCGGACACTTTTATATACCTATATTTTGTTAATTAATAATTAAGAATGGCTTACAAAAACATCAGTGGACATTTTAAAATGCAACGTTATAAAATTTGCAAAAGAATATCTATAAACACGAATGGAACACGCGAGAACTAAAAATTTGCAAAACCATTTGGATTGATACGTTCGATTGAATAATCCAATTAAATACCACATTATATTGTATTTTTATTAGGAGTTTAATCTTTAATCATTATTATATCCGAGAATATTATCTTTTTATAAATTAGCATTTTTCTATTCCTAAGTGACAACAACACATTTCAGTATTCACTCTAATTAAACCACAGAATTCCTAATCACATTCTGATTTTGTACAAAAATTGTGCTAAAAAAATGAAGTTGAAAATACCCACCAAGTAATAGAAATTTATGCAATGTTTACTTACTTACTTACTTAGGTGGCGCTACAGTCCGGGGTGGACCTGGGCCTCAACCAATACGCCTCTCCAGTTAGCGCGATCTTTGGCTTTGGCTAACTGCCTCCAGTTGCGCACTCCAAGTTGGTTGAGGTCCCCTTCCACTGCGTTGTCCCTCCGGGTTGGAATCGAAGACTCTTCGGGCCGGAGCGCTGCTGTCCATCCGCTATACATGTCCCAGCCATCTTAGACGACTGATGCGTACTTTTCTGACCAGATCGATGTCGCTGTACAGCTCGTAGAGTTCGTTGTTAAATCTCCTCCTCCAGAGCCCGTCAACGCAAACGGGACCAAAGATCACTCGAAGAATTTTGCGTTCGAAACGACCAAGGAGATCTTCATCCGCCTTTGATAGCGTCCATGCTTCTGCACCATAAAGTAGGACTGGGATGATGAGGGTCTTATATAGAGTCTCCTTAGTATTTATCGACAAGGCCTTACTAATCAATTGCCTTCTTAGACCAAAGTAACAGCGGTTGGCAAGTGTGATTCTTCGCTTGATTTCTGAGGTGATATCAATTTCAGAATTAATAGCGGAGCCGAGGTAGACAAAGTCCCGAACTACCTCAAAGTTATAGCTGTCTATCATGACGTTCTGTCCGATTCGTCGGTATTGTGCGTCCCTTCTTGTGGACAGCATATATTTTGTTTTGCCCTCATTCACCACTAAACCCATTTTAGCCGCTTCTGTACTGATACTTGCAAACGCACCAGTGACAGCTCGCTGTGTTCTACCAATGATGTCGATGTCGTCAGCGTATGCAAGTAGTTGCACAGACTTCTGGAAAATTGTGCCTCTGGTGTTGGCTTGTGAGTTTCGCACAATCTTCTCAAGAATTATATTAAAAAAGTTACATGACAGCGGGTCACCTTGTCTAAATCCTTTTTTGACACCAAAGGTCTCGGTGAGATTGTTTCCGACCTTTATGGAGCAGCGAGCGTTCTCCATCGTCATTCAAAACTAGACGTGGCTCTGTATAGCTCGTCTCTATAAATGCTGTCATATGCGGCCTTAAAATCGATAAACAGGTGGTGGGTATCGACTTGGACTTCTTGGGTTTTCTCCAGGATCTGCCGTAGTGTGAATATTTGGTCTGTTGTGGACTTACCGGGCCTAAAGCCGCACTGATAGGGTCCAATCAGTTCGTTGTCATATGGTTTCAGGCGATCACACAGTACGGCAGAAAGGATCTTATACGCGATGTTAAGGAGTCTGATCCACTTTCTTGTGGATCGGGCAGACAATGCTGAGGTTCCATTCATCAGGCATACTTTCCTCTAACCAAATCTTGGAGACGAGTTGGTGTATGCACTCTACCAAATCATCTCCCGCTGCCTTGAAAAGCTCGGCAGGTAAGCCGTCTGGTCCGGCAGCTTTGTTGGATTTCAGCTTGGATATTTCTATCCTCACTTCATTTAGGTCAGGTGGACGGAAGTCTTGGCTTTCATCGTCCAGGTTGAATGGTTCAATCTGCTTGACAGCGGAATTTATGTCGTCTTCGCCGTTTAACAGTCTGCAGAAATGGTTTTTCCATGTCCTCAGCACCGACTGTGATTCCACTACAAGGTTTCCTTGTTCGTCTCGACAGGTTTCTGCTCGGGTTTTGTTGCCATGACACGTCCTTTTTACCCTTTGATAAAACTTCCGAACATTGTTCCTGGAGTAACACCTCTCTATTTCCTCGATCGCGCGCTTCTCATGCTCTTTTTTTTTCTTCCGGCCGGTGTTCTTCCTTCCTCTTTTGCTCGTAGAGCTGACGAGCCGCTCCCGTCCTTTTGTGCAGCGCCGCTTCGTAGGCATGTTGTTTTGCTGCATGTGCTTGCCGGCATTCTTCATCGAACCAGGGGTTTCGTGGGGGTGGTTTGGTGAAACCAAGCACATCAGTTGCGGCGTTCCTGATGGCTTCTTGGCAGCGATGCCACTGGTCTTCAGCACTTGATGCTGGCCGTACAGGACTTCTCGAGAGGTTGAGGGATACACGATCGGCAAAGGTTCTGGCGGTTTGTTGCGTTTGTAGCCGTTCAACATTGAATCTCCTCACAGCATTTCCCCGTTGTTGTGGCGTCTGGGATATCCGCATTCGTACCTTGGCTACAACAAGGTAGTGGTCCGAGTCTATGTTGGCCGCTCGGAAAGTTCAGACATCTAGAATACTGGAGGAGTGCCTTGCGTCGATTGCAACATGGTCAATTTGATTGACGGTTTGATGATCCGGTGAACGCCATGTTCCTTTGTGAATGTTGAGGTGTGGAAACCGTGTGCTAGCTATAGAAACATTATGCCCCGCAGCAAAGTCAATTAGCCTAAGTCCGTTCCCAGACGTGGTGTCGTGTAGGCTGTGCTTTCCAATTGTGCTACCATAGATGTCTTCCTTTCCTATTTTGCCATTAAAATCACCTAAGATAATTTTAACGTCATACTTAGGACATTGCTAGTATGTTTTGTCGAGGAGCTCGTAGAAACATTCTTTGGTAGCATCGTCTTTATCTTCTGTGGGGGCGTGAGCGCATATTAGGCTGATGTTAGCGAATTTAGCCTTGATGCGGATAGTTGTAAGACGCTCACTGACGTGTCGAAAGCTCAAGACTTCTTGCCTAAGTCTGCCGCTTACAACGAATCCGCATCCAAATAGACGCTGTTTCTGTTCCCTGTAGCAATCACCGTAGTAGATGTCACAGTTTTTCATCCTTCTTTTGCCCGGCCCATCCCACCGCACTTCCTGGATGGCGGTGATGTCTGCATTGTAGCAGTCTAGGGCCTCCGCTAATTGTTCGGCTGCACGCGGTCTGTTCAGGGTTCGAACATTCCACGTGCAAATCCGAAAGTCATTGTCCTTTTTCCGTTTTGCAGGGTCGTCAACAGTGATTCCATCCTTATCCGAGGCTCTTGGTTGCTTCGTAACCATTTGCTTTTTTCCGTGGTTGGGTAGTTAACCCCACGCACAACCCCCAACCTGGAGGACCAGGCCCTAAATTCACACTAGGACATCGGGTCGGAAATTCCGTTGTCTGTAACCTACTTCGGGGATATGAGTGCTGCCGTTGGCCCATAAATGGTTCATCCGCCACCATCTCTATTTCAGCACCCTGACTAGTGCTGAAAATCCTTAATGACCTTAGCTCCAAATATGTCAGAGTAGATCATGCAAGGTATCTGCCATCTTGACTGTTGACACCACCGTTTATCCAATCTCGTGGATTCATTCGCTGTATGTCCTCTTTCTGAGGAGCTCATGTAAGACCTCTGAGTCTCGATCAGGCAGTCTTTCCGACAGAGCATTATAGTGTTGCTATTTTCTTCGTGTTCAACACTCGCGCTTATAAGTTTAGCAAGTCATGCCCGGACGGACAAGACCAGTACCCGGTGGTTACCACGCGGAGGTAAAATAAGCACAATTGATGTGTATGATACAGTTGCAACAACTGGGCATCGCCAAGTTGATGCCAATCAGAGTCTACCCTATTCATACAAGACCCAACCACCAGTGCAATGTTTAGGAATATTTAAAAAATAAATCACTTTTGCTCTAGTGAAAACTTGCGTAACTTGCATGGTAATAAGATAACCTATTTTTGGAACAACTCCCAAAGGTAGCTGCATGAATTTTGCTGTTAAAAATATTTTTCATGTAAATAAAACTAAAAAACCTGAAATGTGAATGGATGAACATTTTTTGGCACCTAAGGTGGATAGAGCACAAGTAAAGCTATCTAAAAAACCATACTCAACATGTATTCCTATTACATTTATTGTTACATATTCATTTACAAATTGTTTGTTATTGAAAAAGTGCCACCCGGCGGCCATCAATAGCCCTTTTTTTTATTATCAGCCATGATCTATATAGATCATCGATTTACATGCAATTAAAACAACAGCATATGATCCTACTTTCCATCGAGATCATGAATCATCATCTGAAAATAATGTCTACTATTGCTCGCAGCGCTGAATGGCGTTGTTTTTTTCATTCTTGAATGTTGGTGTGTCTGTAAACCATAGCCACACAGTCACGTTGCCAGACTAAAAAATTCAATACTCTTCAAGCACAAGAAACCAATAAGTATTTTTTCACATCCAATAAATTTCCCGTCCTTGGAGATTTTGCTTTTCAATTCTGTAAATTTCATAATTTTTTAAGTAAATGTTTCATAAACATTTATTTAACAAAAAAATGTCTATGAAATGTTTCGCAGTTCATTAATAATTTGTTGAGGGCTTATTATATTTGCATAATTAAAACATAAAGTAGGTAAAATTGTAAAGTATAAATAAAAAGTATTGTATATAAAGCCCTAAGCTACAATTGACGTTTGTCATTAAAAGTCTCCACACTGTTGTACATAAACAAAGGTATAAATGTCAAACTTTTGTATATACATAATTATAACGTTGAACGAAAATTTCTGCCGTTTTTTACTTTATCCGTTTTTCTTGAACTAAAGTTATTAGCAACGGGAAGTTTTTTTCATCCATTGTGCACAGTTCGACTTTGTGCACTTTTTCCACACTGTTTGAGACAAAACATAATTATTGTTTCACAAGTTTCCCGGCAGAAAGGTGAGAGTTGTTTTTTGTTTTTACTTAAAGTACAAATGTCCAAAAAATCTTGGAATATCTAATGAAAAATGGAAACTAGCAGGCTGCAAAAATTTAAATTATTTTCACAATTTGTTATTGGGAAAAATATTTCTATTTTATCACAAAATATTACAGAAAAATGTAAATGCAACTGTTTTCGCCGAGTTTTTTGAACAAATAACTTTAAATTCGTGTGAAGTGACGATTTTATTTCAACAATCAAACGTATTTTGTATGTGCGTGCAGAGAGAGAACTATGGTATTATTTTGAAAAGTATAATGCTTTGTCTAAGAATTCTAATCTAAGCGGACCAGATGTGCAAACTGCGGCTTTCATTATATTTTGAACTGATTACTTTAAACTAGTTCTTCAAAAACTCTCACCTTCAAAAATAAAAATTATTAATTTTATTCATACGGCAACACCTCCGACAAGCAACTGAAATGTCACATCATATTGTGACGTCACGTTTGCAACTGGTGTGCAATATGGCTGGAGGCATGGTCGTCTTTTGAAAGCAACTGTTGCCACAACTCGAAAATAAAATTTGTCTATGATCCGTATTGTTTTATGTTCGTGATCTGATTCGGATCAGATCACGCTGATAATAAAATACGGCTAATAACACGTATTCACAGAAAGCAAAAATAAGAGCGCGCGAAAGAGGGCTGTCATTCCAAAATTGAGGGGATAATCGGTTAGGGGCAAGTGAAGTTGGCTCTCTAGTTATAGATCCTCTTTGCATCAAACAGAGAATGTATCTCTTACAGATGTAATTTAATTTAAAATATCTATAAAGAACTAGCTGACCTGGTGAACTTCGTACCACCTAACATTGATCTAATTCAAACTTCTTTTTTTTTGGATTTCAACTTAGTTTGGCGATTAAATAAATTTTGGTAGTAATTCAAATTAATTCAATGCCTTTTATTTTCCTGTAAAATAGATGATATGAACATTCAATGCAAAGCTTTGTAGTAAAAAATTGCAGTCGTTTGAATTCAAATGGTAAGTCCGTTGGAATCATCGGGATGCATGGAATCAAAACATCCTCACCTCTATACTTCCCCTTGATAATCGTCGCCTCTATGACGTTGTTCATAAGCTTTTTCACAACCAGTCTCGTTCCATTGCCCATTCGAGGTTGACTGATGATACGTAACGTTTATTGAGCTTTTAATTCCAAATTGTGAGGTGGTAGTCCGGACAATTTCAACTGGTTGATAACTGTGTCAACCGATTTAAAGGAAAACAACTGTCCCTGAATGACATTTTTAATAGTGGAGTTAAGATCATAGACATCTCTATTTTTCGCTATGGCTCATTCGCTCATCCAACTATTGTTTTTGAAGTTCTGCGGTATGCCCGGAAAAACACGTCGAACGAGCTCTTCCTTAGAATCGTTTATGTGGCACAAATTAGTGGCAATGTGATAAGTCCGGTCGAGATATCAACTGCAATCTTTCCATTACCAATGTCCAACAATTACTTCGAAAACACAGCAGTTTGAGCTCGTCAATCGGAGTGTCTTGACATGCCGTCACAAATTTGATGTTTCCAAGCTCGCATTTAGTTCGTCAGCTGCTGTTGATCGCGGTAATAACTGGAAGAGCCTCCCGAAAATCACCGGATAATGAAACCATGGCTATTACAAAAATGTTTTGATTGTCACAAAGACCATTCAACGTTCTGTCCACCGCAACCACTGACCTTTTGTGGGCCACCATGCATTCCACCCAAATGAACAATTTGCATCATTGTAAAATCTTCGCATTTTTTTTTCTATTTTTCAAGATGGTGTCTGGTTGATCTGTATGTTCAGTGGAAATATCAATGCTGTTCGGTAGTAACTTCTAACAAAGTTGCTGTTATTCCAGATGAAGCCAATGCTAGGGCAACATGTGCTGCGATCAAATCCATGCCAAAAGCAATGAACTTAAGAACGTTTTGGCAGTACCTCCGGCAGCACCCAGAAAGTAAATGCTACCAGTTCTTTTGTTCACAGCTTCCATCAAAGAGTCATACGCAATCATTTGTTGTCGATTCAATTGCGGAACATTTTTACGAAATGCTTCAGTATCGTATTGTTGTCCTCTTTGTAATTCGTGGTTGAATGCATCATGGAATGCATTGGACGATTAGGTGACCCAACTACGCACTTCGCCATCAATAAACACACATCTTCGATCATGATCATAGACTCATTGTGTATTTCTGCTTTCATTTGAAGTTTGAACTAATGTAAGTTTACTGAAAACATTTGACATACAAAAATGATGGATTCAAACACCATCAAACAAATCAAAGTGTCTACTCTATTTCAAAAAATTACTTAATGTCACATAGTAATCATAAACAAACTTATTAGGTAGATATATTAAAAAAAAAATTAATTTACACACATTTAGCAATTTATTTTTATATATCTTCTTAATATATAAAAACGTTCGTGCGTATGTATGTGTTGAAGATATAAAACAAACAAATAATTTATTTGTTTTCTAAACAATATTTATTATTAATTATATAACTACCTTAACACTTAAATGTACCATTTGCATGAGAAGCTTAAAGTTACGAAAACTAAAATAGTGATTATTGTTATAATTGTCAGTTGTGAAATATAAAAATACAATGTAAATTTTGCTACATAAACGAAAAAGTTGAATGAACCCGAAAAATATAATCTTTATAACGTTGTCCGAAAAACCGTGCGTTTCTTTTATCCGCTTGAAAATTCTAAGTCGATCGGGAAGACAATTTTAGAGTGTACAGTTTCTTCTTGGGACACTTTTTCCAGCCCAATAATAAATTGGTGTGAGACTCAACATTTGGTCCATTCGAGCCAAATTACATATATTGAACAAGTTCCATTGACATTAAGTGTGTGACAGATATGCATAACCTATATATAGGTACATAGATTAAATTAATCAAGAAAGTTCTTTGGTGATATTTGATTGACTGTCATCTGCAAAATAAAACAAATTTTCAATTAATACAATCAAAATTATTATAAAAGACAATACCTTGTGAGTTTTTTGAGTAAATCGATTTCCCGCTTCGTTTAATTGATTCGCATTTTTCTACTGCAGTACCAGGTGAGTGAGTAATATTTTTATTTGCTCCATTATTTGTCTATATAATTGCCATTCCTTCATCGAAAATTAACTTAAACTATTAAAAAATTCTCTATCGATTATCTCGAGAATTTCAATAGAATTTCAATAGTTTTAATCTGGTTTCTCCGTCGAAAAGAACAAAAAACATGTTGAGTGGCCGTCTGTTCCTTTTAGAAGATTTGTTTAGGCAAACGAAATCTATTAATGACAACTTGATCTCATTGTCGAATGAACTGCATAGAACTGCGTTGATGGATTCCTTGGATGAGCTAACTAAGTGCGAATCCAAAAACCCTCCCGCGCAAGGCAGTTCAAATACGATGATTATACGCTTGCCAGAAATGGCGCTTCCAGTTTTCTCTGGACAGTACGAAAAATGGAGACAATATAAAATGTAAATTCGAATCTATGATTCATAATAACTCTGGTCTCTCAGAAATACAAAAGCTTCATTATCTGAAGTCAGGTTTATCTGGGGAAGCTGACCGTTTACTTCAGCATTTGGACATAGATGAAGGAAATTACGAAAAGGCTTGGTCTATTTGTGTTCGCGGTATGAAAATAAGCGCTTTTTAGTTAATACCCATTTAAAGGTGCTTTTCAATCAACCGCATATGCAAAATGAAAATTCTTTTGGGCTGAAAACGATGCTGGATACGTCAACCGAGTGTATTCGTTCCATACAAAATCTGGGGATTCCTGTAAAACAATGGGATTTAGTAATAATTTATATTATATTTCAAAAGTTACCTCCATGTACGCAACAGTTGTGGGAAGAACGCTTAGGAGCTAGGAAGGAGCTGCCATCGTTCGAAGAATTGTCAACATTCCTGGAAACTAGATTTAGGACATTAGAGGTTATAGAACAGCAAAAGCCGAAGTCCAAACCTTGTATAGGCAAAACAAGCAGAGGGAACAGTTCAGTTGCAGCGTGTGTAGCAAAGGTCAACATCCGATTCGCACCTGTAATAGATTTGTTAAAATGAATGTTGTTGAACGGTGCAATGTTGTCAATAAAATTGGCGTGTGCAGCAACTGCTTAGCATATAGCCATACCACGCAGCAGTGTCCCAGTCAGGCTCGTTGTAATTTTTGTCAGCAGAAACATCACTCACTATTACATCCAAAATCACACCCAAACATATCACAAACCCACACTTTATCATCCGTTGAGTCACATTCCAATCCTACACCACACACATCAGGTTTTAACCATTCAAATAATCACACTTCCATTACACCACACTCTTTCACAACCCCACACAACACAAATACACATACTCAGTCATACCTAGTTTCGACTCTTAGCCCTAATGCACCCGTAGGTCGGCCATGCGATGACGAACGTCCATCTACAAGCGGTGCTATAAGAAATCATCTTGCTCAACACAACACAAATACCCAAATTTCATTACTGAAGCTGCAGCACAACTTTTGAGGCTGGAGGCACATAGTGCATTTGTTGAAGTGTGCGGGCTGGGGAAGGTCAGCAGTGGAGCATGCCATTGGTATGCTGATATTTCGTTTGGGTCATTAAATTCCTCATTTAAGACCAGCACACGAGCCATTGTTTATAAATCCCTGACTGGGCTTCTTCCGGCCAAGGAAGTGACACTTCAGCTTCATAAATGGAATCATCTGAGCGGGCTTGTTTTAGCCGACCCTTTGCTTTTTAAACCAGCTACGGTAGACATTTTGCTAGGTAGTGATGTGTTTTCGGAGCTTATTCTTCCGGAAATAGCTAGAGTAGATGAACTGTCGCCAATAGCGCAAAACACACAACTAGGATGGATACTGTTAGGCAAGGTATCCGAAAATAAACACAGGATTGTGAATAGCTTTCTAGGCGATCCCATTTGAAGAAGCCGACACCGAAGAGAATTTGAAGTGTGAAAAACATTTCAATGATACGACGAAGCGTCTGTCTAACGGATATAATCCCGCGCTTGGATCCTCGAAGCAAGGAGCCCTGCGTAGGTTTTATCAATTGGAGAGGCGATTCAAACACAACGAAAAATTACACTCCGAAAACGTCAAATGTGTAGAAGAATACCTGGGCAGTCATTTCGTAACTCTGAGAACAATAATCGTGTCAGCGATAGTAGTCAACGATCTCGTCATTAATTTGCTTCACGTAACTCTTCTACTATCGTGTCGTCCATCGTTATTTTACCCAAAGTTTGCGAGCTTTCAGTATTTCCCAGAAGCTCACAAACTGTAGTTGGAATCTGGCGGGAATTTTCATAAGTGACATTTGTTAAAGGATTTAGGTTCTTGTGTTTGGTGCCGGGGAATTAATTGGTTCTAAAATTGGGGGAATGTAGGTTAGACGACAACCGCCTGGCAGATTTATTGTTCAATACCATCAAAAATGCTTCTTTTGATAAACGATAGCGTTGAACAAAACTACGAAGTAAATATAAGAATAAAATAAAGTTTGTAATGAATGTATGTATTTACATTTCCGTTGGAAGAGATAATGGGTCGGATGCGTCTCTTAATTGTCTCCGTCTTCGTATAATTTGTAATTATTTTCATTTTATGATTTTAAATGTGGATTGTCACCTAATTATATAAAATGAATTGGGAATCATTTAAAAAATGATTAAGTCAATTTTTCACAATAAAATTCATGAAAAAGATACCTACCTATAAATACCTATACACAAATAAATGCAAGACGATACCTCTTTAGCTATCGCGCAAACGCTATCGTCTTGACGATAGTAGTCTGTCGATTATTGAGTTACGTGAAGCAAATTTTGTATCGTCGAAACGATGTCGTCCAGGCGATAGTGATTTTCAATGTTACGTGATGCAAAGCTATCGTCGAAACGATATCGTCAGACGATTATTGAGTTACGGAATGACTGCCCTGGAGTTGAATCAGATGACACTAGTTGATGATAAGGATGATGTATACTGCAAACTCCATTCCATTATTTTTTGCCACACCACGCTGTGATGAAGGAGGCCAGTTCGACAACGAAACTTCGAGTCGTCTTCGATGCGGCTGCAAAATCGTCGGACGGTTCTTCATTAAATGAGCGACTTTGGGTAGGTCCTAAAAAACAAAATAACATTTGGGACATTATTTTGAGATGGAGAATATATCGATATACCTTTACAGGGCTCTAATCGCGTAAGCACAAAACGATCGAACGACATCGTCTCGACGATACTTCAACTTCGTGTAACAACCAAACAACGATAATCGTCCTAACGATTGGACGATCATCGTTTTTTGTTGCTTCACGTTACTAATTCAAGCGTCAAATACCCTCGTCGAAACGATTCGATTGAACGACAGCTATTTTGCAATCGCTTCATCGTTTTTGGTCCATATTTTCAGTTTTGAATAGGGAATTTTAGTTTTGGAGAAAAGTATAGCAAAATATTTAAAGGAAAACACACTTATGTTCTCTTTGGAGGTGACTCGCTCTTATCCGAGTTGTGAAAGAATGAAATCCTTGCAAAAAAAAGAAATGGGTTGAGTTTTGTTTTGTATTTTTTGTCTTGCAACTGGATCCTAAGCAATAAAAATTCTCATATCTGTTCCAAAAAAATGCAAGAAATTTATTGGCGTTTTGATTGTAAATAAATAAATACAAATCTATATTTCGAAAAACAATAATTCTTCTGGCCTACCACACCTGTGCACACTTTAGCATATTCCATTGGGCTATGGTTGGTTCCTACACACTTTTGGCTATCTGCGTATACGCGTACACTTTCACTTCACATTTCACTTGACTTATTCCTTACTACCTCTCCATCTGCATTAAATGCCTTATTCACTCGAAGTGAATAAAATGGGCCAAAATCAATGTCAATCAATAAAAAAACATAGAAAAATAAACAAATTCAAGAAAAAAAACTATTTCCATACATTTTTTTGATTTTTTTGCTGTCAGAGTTTGTTTACAGTCATGTTCAAACTGTTCAAAATGAAAACGATGAACGATTCGATTGAACGATCCGACGATGATGTTATGTGAAGCAAACTAAAAACGATATCGTTGTGTTCAATCGTTTCGACGACTATCGTTTCAAAAGTTACGCGATGAGAGCCCAGCAGATATCGAAAAAATTTATAGGCAGATCCGCATGAAACAAGAGGGCGCATACTGTCAACTTATCTACTGGCGTAGCAACGACAACGAGCAAATACGGACTTATCGCTTGGACACGGTAAACTTCGGCACAGCCAGTGCACATTACCTCGCCATTCGGACTATGAATCAGGTGGCAGTTGATGAAGAGTCCCGTTTCTTGGCAGGTGCTAGGACAGTACGAAAGGAGATGTATGTCGACGATTTGCTTTCAGGAGCAGATTCAGTTGAAGAGGCGTTACTCAAGCGTGATGAGGTAAGGAATTTGCTGGCAACCGCAGGATTCCATTTGCGGAAGTGAACAAGCAATTCTCCCGATGTCCTACAAGATATTCCCTTGGATCAGCGAGAGTTGGATTTCTCCTTCGCATTTGAGACTACTGAGCATATATCGGTATCCAGTGGTTTCCCAATGATGATGTCTTTACATTAAAAAATGTATTCAGCAAAGATTCCGCGGTGTTATCGAAAAGAACTATGTTGTGGATATCATGATGCAGCAGCTGTGGTGAAGAGGACTTTCATGGGATACCTATCCCAGCAGAGCTCAGAGAGGAATGGGCGAAATTCTGTCAGGAGATTCCCTTGGTCGAAGGTATTCGTATACCACGATGGGTTCATCTGGAAAAACAACAGAAAGCGATTGAAATCCCTGAGATGGCGTATGGAGCAGTCGTATACTTACGAGTTTTGGATGAGGAAAACAACATTAATGTCCACCTTCTTATGTCCAAGACAAGAGTTGCTCCGCTAAAGACCGTAACTCTTCCTAGACTTGAGCTTTGTGGAGTGGTAATACTGGCATCGCTTTTGAAGTACACATCAAAGGTTTTGGAATTGGAAAATGTCAAATCATTTGCCTGGTCCGATTCGAAAATCTCGTTGGCTTGGATCACAGCTCCTCCTTCGAAATGGAAAACATTTGTTGGTAACAGAGTAGCAGAAATTCAACGGCTTACCAACTGCAGTATCTGGAGACATGTACCAAAACAACCCAATCCAGCTGATCTTGCGTCACGAGGACTGTTGCCATCCGATCTTAACGGAAATAGAGATTGGTGGAATGGTCCTGAGTTTCTCAGGTCAGTCTGGAATTTTGCAATGCCAAACCAACCCAACGATATTTTCACTGACGAGGAGGGTCACAAAATGCAATCCCATTGCGAAATCGAAATGTTATCAGAACAGTCCAAAGCAGTATGTTCTCTGATGACCTAAAAGAAAAACATCCTAAATATAAGGTACTAAAATTATTACATCCTTTCCGTGATGAAGACGGGATCTTACGAGTAGGAAGGAGACTGCAAAATGCTGATTTGTATTTCAATCAGCGACGCCCAATTATTTTAAGACCAAGCCATCCTTTAACCGTCTCGTCATAAAGGAAGCACATGAAAAGACATTTCACGGTGGGACCCAGCAAATGATTGTGTATCTGCGTCAAAATATGTATTCACGGCTGCAACATATGCTTTCGATTTCGAGCTTAACCAGTTTGTCAACTAATGGGAAACCTACCAGCCCCACGGGTAAGGGTGTCCCGACCATTCAGTTACACCGTAGTAGACTATGCTGGTCCCATCGAGGTCAAAGCATGGAAAGGCCGAGGATCGAAGACGTTTAAGGCTTATTTTGCTATATTTATTTGAAATGAAATTGAGCTGGTAAGTGATATGACCATTGACCACTCAAGGATTTACTGCAGCTTTTAGATGATTTTCTTTGAGACGAGGAATCTGCAAAGAGATTTTCAGTGACTGTGGGAGAAATTTCGTGGGAGCTACCAAAGAGTTGGAGAACCTTCGAAAAGCAGCAAACTACAACCACACGGAAATCGCCGCAACTCTTAGTGATGATGGATTGAAATGGAATTTCATCCCTCCAGCTTCCCCTCACTTCGGCGGTCTATGCGAAGCCGGAGTAAAACCTGTAAAATACCACCTAAAACGCGTTGCTGGTAATTCAACATTAACTTTTGAGGAGCTGTCTACACTATTGGCACAAATATAAGCATGCCTCAATTCTAGGGCTCTGTGCCCGCCAACTAGCAATCCCGATGATTTTTCCACTTTTACTCCCGCACACTTTCTCATTGGAGAAGCTACTCAGAACATACCAAAACCTTGTCTCACCGAAGAAAAAATATATTACAACAATAGATGGAAAAGAATTCAGCAGATGTACCAAACATTTTGGAAACAGTGGAGTTCCGAGTACTTGGCTCGTCTTCAGCAGCGCCCAAAATGGCTGAAGACAACAGAACAACCACAGGTAGGCGACTTGGTTCTGGTAAAGGACGAGCGTATTCCACCATCAAAGTGGATTATGGCCAGAATCGTTAAACTTTTCCCAGGAGCCGACGGTCTATCTCGAGTTGTGACGTTAAAAACACAAAGTGGTGAGCTCAAAAGACCCATCACCAAAATCTGTGCACTACCGAGAAATAAAACCGAAGATGAAATTCTGATATAACGTTAAATAAAACATAATCACATATTTACATTATTTCTCATAGCACACGACACACAAATTATAATCATACGCACACTACACACATTTCTCACAAGCAAAATATCACAAAAAAAAAAAAAAAATAATAAACTATATTTAATTTCATAACTCAGCACCACACATCACTGAACATTATACGACCTAAACATAAATTTCGCATGGGATAAAAGTTCCCTACCCACCTAACACTGATGAAATTCACTCTATCAATTATTCAAACAAACCTTATAATAAATAATTTATTAATACAATCCGCTTCAACGAAGTAAGCATACACACATACCACCCCACACAAATACATAATAATAAGAACAATTATAATAATAACTAGCTGGCCCGGCGAACTTCGTTCCGCAAAAATAACTTATCAAGCAATTTTTCTATCCTGAAATAACAACTTTTGACAGGTTATTTTCCAATGAAAGATCCTGCGTGTTCCGAAAATTAAACGCGGTTAATCTTATCTTGCCAAGTCGAACGGTTTCGTTCTTTGTAGTCGGCGCAATAAATTGCTCTCGTCCATGATTAGTCGGACTGTATTGTTGATATGTCCGATTAGTCGGTTTCTATGCTTTCTCGCGAAGCTTCTAGTTTCAGCTTCGATTGTTGGAATTCCGAGATCCCTATGGATATCGTCGTTTCTAATATACCACGGTGCTTGTACAATTTCTCTAAGCACTTTATTTTGAAAAGTTTGTATAATATTGGCATTTGTTTTCTTGGTACAACCCCAAAGTTGTATACCGTAACTCCACACCGGCTTTAGCACTTGCTTGTATAAAAGCAGTTTGTTATCAGTACTGAGCTGGGAATGTTTTCCGAGTAACCAGTACATTTCTCTATATTTGATATCGAGTTCTTTACGTTTCATTTTCACGTGCGAACTCCATTTCAGCTTTGCGTCGAGTGTCATTCCCAGGTATTTAGCCTCGTTTGCAAGGGGTATTCGGGCCAAGTTTAGAAAAATTGGCAAGTCATTAGTTTTCTTATAGGTGAAATTCACGTGAAGAGATTCAGTTTCGTTGAGGGCGATCCGTTCCTTGTTCCTTGTCCATTCATTTACCTTATTCACTGCGGTTTGCAGTTTTGTAGTCGCTTCTTCGATTGTATTACCTACTGCTAGGATAGCTGTGTCGTCGGCGAACGTATCAAGGGTAGTGCCACCTTCTCTTGGTATATCGCGAGTATATAACAAATAGAGAAGCGGATCAAGGACGCTTCCTTGCGGTACACCGGCCGAAATTTCTTTTAGCTCCGAGTATTCGTTTCCATTTCTAACACGGAAGAGTCTATTCCCAAGGTATGATTATATTAAAAAAAAAATTGTGCGACAGTCCCGAAATATATGTGCAAAACGGTGCGTGCGGTGTGTGTGTGGCTTGATACACGTCATTGAGAAAAAAGGGAGTTGTAATAACCGAATTCTTGATATATTATGAAATAATAACAATAAGTTATTCGTTCTGTGCTAGTTTCGGTAGAATAGATACAATCGGTTTGTGGAAGCTGAAGTAAGATGTGTATATTCGAGACTGTAATCTATTTAGATTACGCTGGAAGACAGCATCGATGGTTGTTCCATATCGTGTTGTTGAAATTTTCCGGTTGGAGTTCATTTGAAGATTAAATTTGTGATTTCTGCGTGCCTGGTAATTCACGAAATATTTGGCACCGAATTTCCTCAAGATGTCCGTCACAGGAAAGAAATGTGACACCATCATAAATGAAAAACATGCTTTATTTCACACCAACAAAAAGCTGAAATTAATATGCCCCAGCTCATAAATGGATGCAATCCATCGCCGCAAGTTAAATGACATCAACTGTTACACAGCAATGAAAGGAATTTCATTCGGCTTGCATTGCATATTGTAGAGGTGCTGGTCTACGACATTTTTGTAAGTTGTAGTCCAGCTGTGATTTCTGCGTGCCTGGTAATTCACGAAAGATTTGGCACTCGCGAGAGGTTTGCCGACACGTGAGCACGCCACATACAACTGACCATGTGAGAAACATGGAACGCTATGCTGATGACGATTGTGTTGTTGTCTATCTCGGTATCCAGTATGGTATGGACGACTGCATGATATTCTTTCCCGGAGTTCCGACATATTCTCTCGATTGCTAGTATTCCGATCTGACTCTTCGTCCTGATTTTCTGCGGCGTGAAACGTTTGCCCTTCTCACTGGCGATGGCGGCATGATCAAATTTGTCTTGGAATCGCCGAATCCCACACAAACTTTCATCCTCTATAATATCATCCTGTCAAAGTTTTGTTTTCGAGACATGAAGTAGCCTATGACCTGCCTTGGGCCCAATCGAAACCATCAAGCTCAAAATCTTTAAAAACTAACCATCATGTCTCGAGTTATGCGCGTAAAAACTCAAAACGCTCAACAACTCTTGTGTTGCCTATCATCATCGTCATCTCAAACATTTCAACTTACTCACTCATACAAATGCAAAGATCCTGAAAATATTTGGCAAACAAAAATGATTCAAACACCATCAAACAAATCGAAGTATCTACTCCATTCCAAAAAGCTACTTAATGTGACATAATAGTAAACATAAGCAAACTTATTAGGTGTATTTAAAAAAAATAAATTTCAAAATTGTTGGCAACAACAATTTGCTTGCAAAATAATTAAAATAATTGACAACAACAATTGCCATTAAAATTAAAAATATTTTTTTTTTATATTTGAAGTATCACTACATACTCGATTTCCACCCCGTTTATTATTTTTCAAAGTGCATTTCCCCATACAAACTTTCATAACCTTTTTCATCCCCTCAATGTTTCGTTTTCGCGACAAAAAGTAGCCTATAACCTTCCTTGGTCCAAAGCGAAACCGTCAAGCCCAAAATCGTTGAAATCCAACAATCCTTTATCGAGTTATGCGCGCACACACGGACTTCATTGCCTTTTATATATATAGATAATAAGAAGAAAACACTCATCAAATTTCCCAAGCTTTCATTCATAAATAAACCGAAATTTTAGCCCAACACAATCCAAATTTTAAAATGAAATTACATGAAATACAACTTACCTGAGAACAAAAACTCACTTGCATAATTTAATGCACACACCCCGAATCTAAATTCATTACACTTGCCAGTTGCCACATATTTAACAATATATTACACAAAATAAAAAACAATATTAGACGTAAAATTCAAAAATCGAACCGACGACGACGCGAAGCCATTCACAACAATACTTGATAGTAAAACGAAACCGATCGAAATGCTATAGGTAGAGGAAAAGAGACAACACGTTATCAACATACGGCAATGGCAAAGGCAATGGGCAAATGGCTATTTATAGGCGTTTTTCTTTTTTAGTTCAGAGCTGAGCACTGAACAGAGTTCGAGCATTATGAGCGCGCTCTGAACCATGCGTGCTCAGAGCGTTCAGAGGATGTTTTGTTTTTCCTTTTTTTTTGTCCTTCAAATGTGACTGGAAGTGTGCATGTACATGTGTACTCTGCTTTTTACTCAGGATGCTCTGTCAATTTATTCTGAGCTCATAGAGCGCGCTCTGATCATGCTCTGAGCGAAAAAAGAAACACAAATTCGAGCTCTGAAGTGTCTGAGCTAAAAAAGAAACACGAACTTTTTGTATAACAGTTCAGGTTGTGCTCTGAACTAAAAAAGAAAAACGCCTTATATTAGCATTGTATATAAATCTAATAGTACTCTCATCAGAGGAAATCGACACTAGCGCCTCTATAGAGCAAAGGCCCGATTACTTTATTTTCCTATCATTGACGGCAACCATAGTTTTGCACTTACCACAGACACCAATTACTGTCACTGAGAATAGAAAAAGGCAAGAGAGAACCAAACGAAGTAGTAAACACAATGAACCACCCCTATAAGCTACAAATGACAGGATTTGTTATTAGATCTAAAAAAAAGAGAAGAACACAGAAGCACTTCTGTTCGCTTCGCATGAATGTACCTGCTGCGTATACTCGTATAGTTGTGTGTGTACGCATAAAGTGCAACACAATTTTCTGGATTGTGCGAACAAATAGATATGACATATGAGATAATTTGTGTATCATCTCATCTCGTTTGCATGTACAAATTATTTATTTTCTTCTTTCGATCTTTGCTTGTTGGTGATATTTTTTTGATGTATGTTTTTTATGGATGTTTGTGTGTCACAGAGCTCGTTGCCTAAAAAATTCCTAACTTTAACGATTTTTGGGTTGTCTGATTATTAGGGTAATTGGGCGAAAATATAAATTTTTTGGATGTTTAAAGTAGGTATGCCAATAAAAGGATTTCCACGCCCTTTCCGCTGGAAACTAAGTTGTTCTTGCAATACTAAATATAAAGAGTGGACATAGGCAAAAATTGATTCAAAAGCATTACGGAAGCAAAGTTACCACAAGTGTTTTGCCTTTTATTTTAAAGTAAAGCTAGTAATTTACATTTAGAAGTTTCTTATAAGTTTCGCATAATTGAAAAATTGAATATGTTTTAAAGAGTAAAGTAACAATTAGAAAAGACACTGGTGTGCTTGTTTTAATTAAAATACAATTATTATTTTTTTAAAGTGCATACGCCCTAAGTTTTAAATAAAAATGCCTGTTAGAGATGCCTACACTCATTGCCTCAGCGTAAAAAAAACGTTTTCCTTATCATTTTTTCAAGTTCCAAATGACCACCGAAAGGAAATTTGGTTAAAACATTCTCGGAGCACACATTTTGAAAAAAAACTGCCTATTTTTGCGAGAAACATTTTTACCCAAAAGATATAATAACAAAGGGGACACGAAAATGCCTTACTAAAAATGCAAATCCAATGTCAGCTATAGCTGTGTGTAAATGTACTGACACTGTAATTGGTGACCCGTGCATTGGGGTTATAAATTTTAGGGAAAGTGCAGGTATTTTAAAAGTTGCTACTGCGATAGAAGAAATTCAAAATGATTCACCTCCATTATTAGTAAATAAAACCTCTTCACACAATTACATTTATAAGGGATAATAGTTTACCTCTAAATATTAATGATGGTAATGAGGCCTCTTCCTTGCAGTTTCCATCTCCCCATAGACAAACAAATAACAAAACATTAGAAGCAAATAGCATTAAGACGACTATATCTCGTTTTTTATTTGATACCCCAAAAAGATTAAAGGAAAATAGATAATACAATTTGCAAAAGAATCCAAAAGCTCTGATTTAAGCACGTTTGTCAATATGAAACTACTTCACAAGCCTTAGGCACATTTTCACGACGAAGAAAAGGATATTTGCTTAAAATGTTTTTATAAATCTCCATCGCTTTGTACCCATATGCTAGATACGAAATTTTTTCAAATGCACTCCATGTTGTTCTTAACCGGAGGACAGTATGGTGCAATTTTATTAATCTTTTACTGAGAAACATAATTACCCTTTACGTTTAAAGTTTTTCCTCAAAAATTATGAAAAACTGGAAGATTGCAGAAAAACTAGGTTTGTGCGCTTTATTTTTTCGGAATAGGTTAGGTAAACGTAGGCATATAGGTAGATCACAGATTAAGATCCCGAAAATCTTCCGGATATCCTCGGATAATTATTAGCTTCCGATTGGGTTGAGCGTTGATAATGACCTATATGAGATTAAATGCAAAAATTATGTCCTGGTACTGGTACATTATGTAGCTACAAAACCAGAAGAATAATAATCTAAGTACATTACATATCCACCTTTCAACAAACGGGCCTATGCAGCAAAACCCAAAGCAAAGAAACGTCGCTTATTTTAAAGAAATAATGAAATGTAGCAACGTTTCGGAAATGTACCAATCACCATTTCGGCGAAAAATATAGAAAAATGAAAGATATCTCATCTTGTTTTGCCAACCTACAGCTGCAGCCAACCATTAACCAACACAATCACGATCATATCTCATAAACCTCAGGTTAGGTTAGGTTTATGGGTGGGTGCGTCAGAACGGGTTCTGCCGCACCCCACTTAGGTCCATGTGGACCCATTGTGATGCCCTTATTGGGGGGTTAGCCGGTGTTGTTGGCTATAGTGTTTCCTTCTTGGTTACTCGACCTTGTCCAGCCATCCTGATGTGTTTATGAACCTGTAAAGATTAGATAAAGATATATCTGAAAGTTCATGTAAATCATGGAAGTAGTATCTTCCAAGTGTCCTATTCCTCAAGTGACAGAGACTTGGGCATTGACAGAGGAATGTCCTCGTGTACCTCCTCGTCGCCGCAACCCCTGCATATATCGTCATTCTTGAGTTTAAGTTTCATTGTGTGGTATCTTAGGAAGTTGTGACCCGTTAGGGCTCCTACCAGTTTATACATCGACGTTCTATCAAATCGCAAGAGCTTGATAGTCCGACTTGGATTGTATTCCGGCCATAACTTCCGTGGTATTTCGCAGGTAGTTAGTTCTTTCCACCTGTTGTTGGCTTTCATCCGGGTTTTATTTTCCACCCTCTCTCTGAGATTACAGAGTGGTGGTTTGATTGAATTAATCGCCCGATCTTGGTCCATAGCAGAACCATTTCTTGCCAATTCATCAGCCATCTCATTGCCGGTTTTGTCACTGTGTCCAGGGACCCAGCAGAGACGCGTGGTGTGCTGCGAGCAGAGAACCTTAAGCTCTTCACGGCAGCGGAGAATTAGCTTTGATTTTATTTCGATAGCAGATACTGCTTTTATAGCCGCCTGGCTGTCAATGAATATGGTAATATCATTGTTTGGTATTGATAACATTGACACCATATGGGCAGCTTCAGCGATTGCCAGAACCTCCGCCTGAAAGACACTACTGTAATCAGGTAGTCTGATTGACTGGTGTATATTTAACTCTTCAGAGAAGATTCCAGCACCTGTTCCACGGTCCATCTTAGAGCCATCTGTGTAGATGGATATCGATTTTCCTTTTGTGGGTTCATCTGTGTTCCATTCCTCCCTGCTAGGGAAATAGCAGGAGAATGGTATGTCAAAGTCAAGAAGGGGAGACAAGTAGTCAGAAGTGACCGCATCTCCCACATATTTATTCAGAATCTGTGTGTGTCCCGTTGTGTAGGGTTTCCAGCTTTTTGTTTGGCTGATCCTGAGGGCACTTTTGGCTGCAGATTCTTGCATGTATAGATCTAGAGGTAACAAGTTGAGGATAGCCTCCATTCCAGCAGTAGGTGTTGTCCTTATTGCGCCGGTTGTACCTATACATGCTAGTCTTTGTATTTTGGTCATTAATTTAAGATTCGAAGCTTTGTTTGTGGCTTGCCACCAGACTAAGCTACCGTATGTGAGTATTGGACGCACAACAGCCGTATACATCCACAGAATTATTTTGGGGTTTGGTCCCCACCTTTTGCCGAAGATTCGGTTGCATGCGTAAAAAGCATTTGCGGCTTTTTTTACTCTTTCATTGACGTTTGGTTTCCAATTGAGCTTCCTATCTAAGATTATACCTAGATATTTGGCAATCTCAGCAACCCTAAGGGGTATACCCTCAATAGTTGGAGGATCGAAGTTTGGAATCACCCTTTTGTTACTGAACAAGACTAGTTCAGTCTTCTGTGGATTGATTCCAAGACCGCATTGGTTTGCCCACAAACTAAGTGTTCGTAATGCGTTTTCTAGTAGTTCGCTTATGGTCGGTAGGAATTTGCCTGTAGCAAGTATCACTACATCGTCTGCATACGCAGTAACTTTGACCCCTCTGTTTTCGAACTGTAGTAATATTTCATTTATGACAAGGACCCAGAGTAGGGGGGAAATGACTCCTCCTTGTGGTGTACCTCTTGAGGCTGTCACTCTAAGTTCAATGCCACCTAATTCTGCGTTAATATTTTTTTCATTGAGCAAACTCTCAATCACATTGGTAAGCGTTTGGTCTACATTGTTATTGAGTAGTGCTCTCTTCACAGCACACGTCTTAACATTATTGAATGCTCCTTCAATGTCGAGGAACGCGGCTAGTGTGTATTCTTTGTCCTTTAGGGATTTTTCTATGATGCGAGTGACCTCATGCAACGCAGTCTCAACTCCTTTACCTTTGATGTAGGCATGCTGAGCCGTTGAGATCGCGTTATTGTCAAGTCGACTGCGGATAAAAACGTTCAAAAGCTTTTCCAAGGTTTTCAGGATGAACGAGGTTAAACTTATGGGCCTGAAATCCTTAGCAGTCGTATGGCTGGACTTTCCTGCCTTCGGAATGAAGACAACCTTAACTTCACGCCATGCCTTGGGAATGTGACCACATTCGAGGCAGCGCGTGAAGAGTCTCGTCAGAGCTGGTATAACAATTGACCTGGCTTTCTGGAGCATGATTGGGAAAATCCCGTCCAGCCCAGGAGACTTAAAAGGGGAGAAAGTTTCAATCGCCCAGTTAAGTTTTTCCTCGGTTATTATACCAGCTGGAACTGTTGCTGCTGTAGTTGCAGTGCTTGGTGCAGACTGGACGGTTGTTTTGATACAACCCGGGAAGTGCGTTTTTAGAAGCAGACTTAACGTCTCTTCTGAAGACTGTGTCCAGTTGCCCATATTGTCTTTAAGATAACCTGGAACTGCAGGTTCTTTCGATAGGATTTTCCTAAGTCTAGCTGATTCCCTGGTATCTTCTATTTCATTGCAAAAGGTATGCCAGGCTGTACGTTTAGCACTAGTGACAGCAGCCTTGAATTTCCGTTGACCGGCTTTGTATGAGTCCCAGTCTGACTGGGAATTGGTGCGTTTGGCTAAATTGAACAGGCGTCTGACTTTCCTTCTAATTTCAAGGAGGTCCTTGGACCACCACGAAGAACAATTCCTTTTCTTGATTGTCCGTAGAGGACAGGCTTTATCATATGCCTTACTTAGAATTTTGTTTAAATTCTCTGTGAATGCATCGATTTCGGCTGGTGTCCCTATTTTTTGATCATTCAGGATTTGGCCATTTCTCACAGCCTCCGAGGCAAAAGCTTCCCAATTGGTGAGTCTTGGGTTCCTGAATTTACTTGAAACTACTGTCTCTTCATCTATTGAAAATTCTATAATCCTGTGATCTGAAAAGGATGGCTCAGAAGAGACCCTCCAATCCTTCACAGTTAGAGTGGGCGAGTTACTGTGAAGAGTAATATCCAATACCTCACGTCTATTCCTAATAACGAAGGTTGGTTCATTGCCAATATTTGCTATCAGGAGATTATTTTTGATTATAAATTCTAAGAGGGACTCACCTCGTACATTGATGTCCGTACTGCCCCAGAGCGTATGATGGGAGTTGGCATCACAGCCAGCGATCAGATCCCATCCTTCCTTTTCTACTGTTCTGGCTAGTGAACAGGATAGCTCTGAGGGTGGATTGTCCGACTCGAATGGCATGTATATCGTCGCCAGTACCAGCCCGCCTTTTCCTGCCCTGTCCCATTTGACAGCCGTTTGGTCCGAATCACTGAGACTAGGTAGAAGAAAAAGTTTAAGCTGTTTTCTAGCGACAATACATGTTCGGGACTTACCATTTACTGGAGTATTATGGTAAGTGGTAAAGTCTTTGGAGTTCAGCCCACTTATCTTTCCCCGGTGAATCCAGGGTTCTTGAACCAGGGCGACATCTATATGTTTCGTTTCCATAAGGAGAACGAGATTGGCGCTGGCCGCCTTACTGTGATGAAGATTTATTTGCGCTATCTTCATCACGAGTAGTCGGTTGCTCTCCCTTATCTTTCGCCGCTAACACCCGGAGTTTGCATCGCGTTATGCCTACGCGAACCTTAAACTCTTGTTTCCGGAGTAGCGGCAACGATTTGTGACTAAGCAGTATAGTCACGTCCATTCCATTCTGGGTATATTCACCCGTTTCAAGGACTTTCCATTCCCTGCTTTGTAGCTCCGGGTTAAGGAACTGCAGGTTCCGTTCTATCCTTTCCACGGGTAGATAAGGCCCCCTCAAGCGGATAAGACCCTTAGGCCTGGTCAAATTTAGGATTTCTTTCCTGTCAACTACGCGCAGGTCAGCATTTGACCAAGGTGCGTTTATGTTGGCGACGAAACCCTTTAACCATTCCAGAGTCTCTTGGTTGTCACACTCCATAGTCTTAAATCCTTTAAAGGTGGATAGCTGGCCAAACAATGGAGGCTTGCCATCTGCCCTCACGATAGCATCGTTGACACCATCAAGGATTCGCTGTTCTATAAGCTCCCATTGGTTGGATGAGAGCTTCCGGTCTGGGTTGCCGTAGTCGACGATTGCGACGCGCAGACTTTCCTTCACCTTATCGGCGAATTTCAGCCTTTTTGCCTGCCTACCTACTACCGGGGAGATCGTGTCGTCATTGCGACCTCTTTTGGAGACTACCGGAGCGTTCCCTGGTTTGGACGAATCCTTGCCAGAGACAACCCCTTGACACCTTGGATCAGTCGCAGACGAGGTGAAAGGCAATCGGCATTTCGCCCCCGCTACGGCCGATCTCATGTCGGCTCCTCCAGAAGTCCTACCTAGCTTCCTACCTGACAGAACCTTGTTTGAGCAACCAGGTGTTTGCTCAGCCTTAGACGAATCTTTAGCCGGGCCGGCACCTGGTTTCCCGGGTTTTGACCTTCCCAAGGCGGAAGGCAATAGGCATTCCTTCCTTGGTCCAGACAGCATCCCTTTGTCAATCGGGTTCTGCCTCCTCTCTTGCAGGCTGCTGCGCCATGCGTCTTCGGTTGACTTGATAGTCTCCCGGGCCCTAGCTAGCTGCGCTGCTTCCCTTTCCGTGAAGGAACTGGGGTCACGGCTTTTAAGCCTATTGACAATGCGACGCGCATTTTTTCTTCTTTTGAGGGGATCCGCCTGTTGTACTGTTCTGAACAGCTTGTTGTCTTTTGTCATGTTCGCCGCAGGGGTAGATGAGGCTTCGGCTGTTGCCAAACTTACATCGTCCTTTGGCTTTGACTTTTCAACAACAGTCACTGCGCTGTTCAGGGTCGAGTCCGCCTCTCCCGGTGAAACTACGTCCTCTTTGTCGACTTCTTTTGCGGGGTCAGATGCAACCGCCCCACGCCCCGATAGGCTAAGGCATATCACAGGCATAGGTGGTTGCATAAGAGCTCCCTCGCTCGAGATTTTCATAGGGTCAGCCCCAGGTGAATTGCTAGCACAACGCTCGCCAATATCACTGGACTGCCTTTCTAGAAAATCAAGGGCGTTTTGAAGTCTTTGTTTGTCCTTGTCCTCTAGTTGGTGCTTCTTTTTTAATTTCTTGATCGTCATCTTACAGTTCAGCACTCTTTTCCTAATTGAAGCTGTAGACGATATTGAGAATTTGGATGAGCTGGCGATTGAGCGATTGTCATCGTCCTCGAGAAATAGATTCTCGAGTCCGAAGTCAACCGTTCTAACGCTTCCCTCAACCGAAGCGGCCCTACTAGTTGACGGTTCTTGGAGTAAGATACTTTCTTCCTCCTCCGTCATGTCCGTATGAGAATCGGTGTTGCCGAAGTTCTTGGTGCCCGATTCACTTACACCAGTCCCTTTGTTTTGTTTGTTTTGTTTTTAAATTGTCTATTTTGGACCCACGAGTAAGGGGGAAGAGGAGGTCATTCTGTACTCACCCCCTGTATACAGAAAGGGGGAATTTGGATTTAAACTAGAGGCCCCCAGGTATCTAGAGTTCACCGCTAAAAGACACATAACATTGTGCCATACATCCCATGGGCACGGTAGTTAACCCGGGATTACGGGTTTTATAGAGTGGCACCTCGTGCAGGGTGTGGTTCTTCACCACGTATAACGGTCTTGGGCAGTCCCCTTGGGAACAACCCCTGGTTTCTTACCGAAAACCTCACTACCTCATAAACCTCACGGGTGTGACGAACGATTCTGCTCCCAGTCACATCACATATCACAGAGACACAGACCCACAAAGGAACCCAAAACAAGTAGGCACGCGTACGACACGACACACGAGGTACCACGACAAGAGTGTATGTGTGTTTTTTTGTCGTTCTCCGTCCTTTCGCTCACTCAAAACAATTCTTCTCTGAGAAAAAGTTATTCTTTTGCTAACCATGCGACCATACGCCCTCTACAGAGCAGAGGCCCAAATAAAAAAATTCGTCTGATGAGAGTACTATTAGATTTATATACAATGATATTACTCACTCATAGAAGACGATAAGGGTTTTGTGTGTCAATCTCTATGTTGTTTAGTGTAATGTCTGTCTTGTTCCAACTAATCGTTTCTCCAACAGATCAATGAAGAAGAAAGTACCATTGCAGATTCATGCAGATGGTTTAGAGATATGATAAATAAATGAGGCGAATTGGAGATGGTCATTCAGTGCTGCCACTTTTCAATTTTCTGGAGTTGGTCGAGCAATTTGCGAACTAGTTCACGGCGGGGGTGAATGTTGAAGATATAAAACAAACACATAATTTATGTTTTTTCTAAACAATTTATTATTAATTATATAACTACCTTAACACTTAAATGTCCAATTTGCATGAGAAGCTTAATGTTACGAAAACTCAAATTGCAATTATTGTTATAATTGTCAGTTTAACAACTGAAATATACAAATACAATGTAAATTTTGCTATAAAAGAACAAGTTGAATGAACCCGAAAAATATAATCTTTATAAAGTTGTCCGAAAAACCGACCGTTTCTTTTATCCGCTTGAAAATTCTAAGTAAAATATACCCTATAGGGGGCGCTGGGGTCGCATTTTTGAAAATTCTTATTTATAGACCGATTTGGTTCAAATTAACACCATATAACACTTAAAGAAAAAGAAAGTTTTTGCCAAAATTTGGGCCCGATAGGTGGCGCTCGGAGATATTTACGAGAAGTTAGATTTCCCTGCATATCAATTTTGTATCAACAACATTAAATGTAATTGAAATAATATAGTTGGCGTTGGTTGTCTATACTTTTTTGAATTTGACATTTCAGTACCTAATTCATATTTCATTAAGCTGTCCAATTGTTTGACAAAAACTCCAAATTAGTTTTTAATCAATTTTAAATAGGTAGGTAAATAACATTTCCATTCGATTTCCGGCACAAATAACATAACCAAGGAAAATGTTATTTTTTACCATACATAAGTGTACAAATTGCAGTGATATAATACAGAAAAAATAATAAAATGCCTGAACGACGAAGTTTGAATATTAGTTGTAGTGACCGACAAAGTCGCAATAGGCAACAAAAAAGAAAGAAGTTAACACCAAAACAAGTCATGGGGAAATGCGGTTTTAAAAAAAAAAATAAACTGGATAAAATTCGAGAAGTGACACACTGACACCTCAAATACAAAAAAAAAAACAAACATTTTAAATTTTAAAAGTTGTTGTCAATTATTTTAATAATCTTCCAAGGAACTTGTTGTTGTTAACAATTTTTAAAATTATAATTTTTAAATATACCTAAAGCGGCATATACACGTCAAAATCTTTTCAAGCATTCGAGTGTGTATTAGTGAAAATGAGACACGTATACGCTGTGTGTCTGCTTGAAGCAAAATCAAAACGTTTTGATTTTTGTTCAATCAGGTGCCAATGCTTGATATAGTATAATATATTGGTATACTAATACACTCCCGCATGCTTGACGTTTGTTTGTGTTACAAGTAACTTTTTGCAATGGAGTTGATACTTTGATTTGTTTGATGGTGTTTGAAACCTACGTGAAGTTAGTCCGCACTTTTTCTAGAATGAAAAACGTGAATTGCAGTTCGATAGACATTCGTTTGTAGTTGTTTGTAGTGAAATTCTTTTTTAACAGAAATGTCTTATTTCCGAGATATAAAGACATTTGTGTTTGCACCTGTAACTCCGAATTTACAAAAGAAAGAAATAATTTCAAACCACTGGTGCATAAAGCATATCCTAACTTAAATAACTGCATTTAAAATTTCGGAATTCACTTAAGAGTTACTTAATAAAAAGCAATCAAAGTCAAAAAACGCATCCCTTTATAGTTGCATCCATATTATGGGCTTCCCAACAACAACAAAACAACGGTAAACACATTTTCGCAAAGCACTCATCAGTGCCCATCCATATGAGCCACTACTTGTCAATTAGCAACAACATAATAATAAGAATAACAATAATAATAGTTGGCACAACAGGTCTGTAGGGACCCAGGGCCTAGCTTCTCGCAACCATTCGTTTAGTGCGAGTTTTTAATTTTTGGAACGAATGGAAGGGATCTACAATTTTATGCCGGTTCCAAACGGGCCGATTGAGAAGCTCTTTCATGACAGTTATACTCTGGAATGTCTGTCAGACGTTCGCGAGAGGTGGCGCAGTGAAAAAAACCCTGAGTTGGAATTTTGGTTTTTGCGGGATTCGAACCTGAACCCCTCGCTTAGTAGTCCAACACACTAACCACTAAGCCACAGCGTCCACAATTAGCAACAACAACCAATCAATAGGTAAACCCCGATTTTATCCAATAATTTTTTCTATTCCTTCGAATAACATTAAAACCTAACCCCTTTGAAACAATTTATAACAACAAAAATGCAATTTCTGCAAAGCCTGTATTCCTGACTATCTAATCCAATTCAAATTTTGTGATTTTATTACAAAGAAAAAAAATTAAATTAAACTTAAGCGAACACTACTTCGTCATATAAACTCATATCCATATTTCAGTTATTAAGCAACTCAAAATAGTGAAATCTTTATTGACCTAATGCTTTCTGTTAGATGTGTCTAAAGGAGCAACAAAAAAATTACCTCTTATCAATAGATAACGATTTATTGAAAATTTAAGAAAATGGTTGAAATCGTCTTCGCAGACTGATTTAAGGGGACGGATATTTCAAATGCTGGACAACTACAAACGACAAAAACTATTTGGTTGTTAGAAAGCATGTGTGCTCTATCTAATGAAACCTTAAATGTCGAAATTGACCAAACCAAAAAGAATTTATATGCAATTTAAGCAGGCGATATAGGACCGCGTTATCTTCGAAACGGTACATTGTCTTAATGTTATTCGAAGGAATAGAAAAAATTGTTGGTAAAATCGGTGTTTATTGATTGGTTGTTGTTCCTAATTGACAAGTAGTGACTCATGTGGATGGGCACTGATGAGTGCTTTGCGAAAATGTGTTTACCGTTGTTTTGTTGTTGTTGGGAAGCCCATACATATATGGATGCAACTCTAAAAAATGCGTTTTTGGACTTAGATTGCTTTTTGTTAAGTAACTCTCAAGTGAATTCCGAAATTTTAAATGCAGTTATTTAAGTTAGGATATGCTTTATGCAGCAGTGGTTTGAAATTATTTCTCTCTTTTGTAAATTCGGAGTTACAGGTGCAAACACAAATGTCCTTATATCTCGGAAATAAGACATTTCTGTTAAAAAAAAAATTCAGTACAAACAACTACAAACGATTTCAAATGCAACTGGCTAGCTTTTGTTTCAAAAAGCCAAAAGTGCGGGCTGAAATTTCTAATGGTTCTAACTTTCTAACCTTTGAACTACAACCGAAAAAAAATTGACTACAACAACTACAAACGATCTATCGAACTGCAATTCACGTTTTTCATTCCAGAAAAAGTGCGGGCTAACTTCACGTAGGTACTTTGTTTGTGTGCATGGTTTTATGCAGCTAGAAAGATAGGATCATTTTGGACCCGATAGGTGGCGCTGTTGTCGATTTTTTTGCGAAACTCAACCGATCTCAATGAAAATTTGTATGTGTGCATGTTTGTATGCAGCTAGAAAGTTAGGATAGTTTTGGACCCGATAGGTGGCGCTTTTGTGATGATTTTGAGAAAATCAACCGATATCAATGAAACTTTTTTTGTGTGCAAATTAAATTAAAATTGTAATGTATGCATAATTTTTGTAGATGAAAATTCATAAATTTCATTGGTATTCGTTTCAAAGAATACCAATTAATTATTAAATTCAATATTTTATGTATGTATTTTGAAATGTACGTTTCAAGCAATAGATTGCAATGTTTTGATGTAAAATAATATGCATTATTTTTCATGTCCAATAGCGCTTTAAATTAAAGTGAAAATTGTAATATAATATTTGTAGTAGTAGTTTATAATAATCAATAAAGAAACACGTCATTTAAAAGTATTTCCTGACGATTCGAAAAATGCACACGTAATTGTTCAAGTAATAACTTCTGTCGGCACTCCCGGAGTGCCTGATATATTTTGTTTTGTTTTAACGGTTGCTATAGTACCTACGGTGATACATACCTTACAGTAAAGAATTGAAGAATACAAGAAGTAAAGACGATATAGGTGAATTATGTTGTTTGATTTATTGTTGGTATGGGGACAAATTTGTGTATGCTCCAGGCAACAGAACCTCAAATACATATTGTATTTCAAGAAGCTTTGTAAAAAAATTATCATAAAAAATATAATTATCTCATGTATTGAAACTTAACTATTAGTATCTCTTTTATTGGAAATTACACAGTCTCACGTCGCGTACGAAGTTGCGGGCACAGCTAGTAATCAATAAAGAAACACTTCATTTAAAAGTATTTCCTGACGATTCGAAAAATGCACACGTAATTGTTCAAGTAATAACTTCTGTCGGCACTCCCGGAGTGCCTGTCTTTTTTTTTTCTTAACGTGCGCTTTCCAACGCAGTTTAGCGTCTAGAGTCATGCCTAGATATTTAGCTATGTTAGAAAATTCCACTACGTTGTTGTTAATGTAGACTGGAATGTGTGGTACGTTTTTATACGTAAAATTAATATGGACTGACTTAAGGTCATTTAATATAATCTGCCATTTCTTAGTCCATTCTGAAATATTGTTTATTGCCGTCTGAAGCTTTTTTGTTGCTATTTCGACAGTTGCTCCCACAGCAAGGACGGCTGTGTCATCTGCAAAAGTAGCTATGGTGGTTTCTTCACTTTCAGGCAAATCGCTAGTGAAGAGTAGGTATAAAACTGATAAAACTGGACCTAGCACACTGCCTTGCGGTACACCAGCTTTAATCTCTCTTAATGTTGAACACTCTGTATCTTGCTTAATTCTGAAGAATCGATCTGATATATAAGACTCCAGAATGGTCGAATACTGCTTCGGCAGTTGCTTTTGTAGTTTGTGTATCAGTCCTTTGTGCCAGACTTTATCGAAAGCTTGTGCTATATCAAGAAATACTGTAGAGCACACATTTTTCTCTTCAAATGCTTTTTCGATTTAATCTGTGATTCTATGCACCTTGTTTCTAAGCCCAAATTGATGATTTGAAAGTAACGATTTTTCATCAATAATTTTTTGCAGACGTTTTGCCGGCGTTTTTTCGAATAGCTTGGACAACATTGGTGGTATCGATATTGGGCGATATGAGGCTACTTCGCTAGGTGGTTTACCTGGTTTTGGTATCATTATTACCTCCGCGACCTTCCACATGCTTGGCACATATCTTAATTTAAATGCATAGTTCGATGCAGCTAGAAAGATAGGATAGTTTTGGACCCTATAGGTGGCGCTGTTGTCGATTTTTTTGAGAAACCCAACCGATCTCAATGAAACTTTGTTTGTGTGCATGGTTTAATGCAGCTAGAAAGATAGGATAGCCCGATAGGTGGCGCTGTTGTCCATTTTTTTGAGAAACTTAAGCGATCTCAATGAAACTTTGTTTGTGTGCATGGTTGTATGCAGCTAGAAAGATAGGATAGTTTTGGACCCGATAGGTGGCGCTATTGTCGATTTTTTTGAGAAACTCAATCGATCTCAATGAAACTTTGTTTGTGTGCATGGTTGTATGCAGCTAGAAAGATAGGATAGTTTTGGACCCGATAGGTGACGCTGTTGTCGATGCTTTTGAGAAACTCAACCGATCTCAATATAACTTTGTTTTGTGTGCATGTTTGTATGCAGTTAGAAAGTTAGGATAGTTTTGGACCGGTAGGTGGCGCTGTTGTCGATTTTTTTGAGAAACTCAACCGATCTCAATGAAACTTTGTTTGCGTGCATGGTTGTATGCAGCTAGAAAGATAGGATAGGTTTGGTTCCGATAGGTGGCGCTGTTGTCGATTTTTTTGAAAAACTCAACCTATCTCAAAGAAACTTTGTTTGTGTGCATGGTTGTATGCAGCTAGAAAAATAGGATAGTATTGGACCGGTAGGTGGCGCTGTTGTCGATTTTTTGAGAAACTCAACCGATCTCAATGAAACTTTGTTTGCGTGCATGGTTGTATGCAGCTAGAAAGATAGAATAGGTTTGGTTCCGATAGGTGGCGCTGTTGTCGATTTTTTTGAAAAACTCAACCTATCTCAAAGAAACTTTGTTTGTGTGCATGGTTGTATGCAGCTAGAAAAATAGGATAGTTTTGGACCCGATAGGTGGCGCTGTTGTCGATTTTTTTGAGAAACTCAACCGATCTCAATGAAACTTTTTTTTGTGTGCATGTTTGTATGCAGCTAGAAAGTAAGGATTGTTTTGGACCCGATAGGTGGCGCTGTTGTCGATTTTTTTGAGATACTCAACCGATCTCAATGAAACTTTGTTTGTGTGCATGGTTGTATGCAGCTAGAAAGATAGGATAGTTTTGGACCCGGTCCCAAGTAGAAATATGTGACTATTATCTTGAATTATAGTCGCCAAACGGGATATTGGACTCAGTGTGTCGATAAACTACATTCCAATAAGATGGTATGTATTTTAAACTTGTGTTACCATTAATGGCCTTAAAGCTACAAATGTCCTTTAAAGTTACATTTCAACACACACAAAACCTGCGAGGTTTCTGTTTTATGTTTCCACTTAACAACTAGGCGAGCTGACTGCGCAAAGTCTAATTTGTGTCCACCGAGAGTTACCATAGTATTTTGGCGCTTTTATTTGCAAACAATCTTCACACATACCACAAACTAATGTCTGCTGTAGGTGTACACAGACGAAGGAGGTAGAGCATAATATACTCACACACGTAACATGCTTCTTTGAATGTTGACGAGCGGTGTGCACGGAGAATATTATATGACATTGAGCATCGTCAAAGGGAATATAGGGTGGCATAAAAAAAAATATCGTGAATAATCAAATGATGAACAATGAATTTATCTAAAAAGAATCGAAATATTGTAATATAGAGACTTATTCATTATTTAAGCTTAGATATTATCTTTTAATGATTTTTCCTCCTAAATAATTAATTTTCATTTTAAACAGTGTACTGAAAATTGTTTGCCGTTGCAGCACGACTCCGAATAAAATTTTAAATTTAATTTTACTATGTGCACCGCGCTGCTTTTCGACGTTTCAGTATTTTAGTAGGAGAAAAATGAGAATGTTTTTTGATTTTGTAAGCATAAAACTGGAGCAGATTAAATTGTGAAAAAATGGAAATATGTACATAAAAAAAATATTCCAACTTGTATCAAATGTAATCCATATATTTTAATAAATAGCATGTTACATATGTACATTATGTAATTGTTATAAAATAATGCTAGAAATATCATAAACCTTCTACAAAGATTTATTACACAAATTTTCTTTGCCAAATGAACTACAAACGTTACCTATATTTATTAAAGTTATATCTCAGTAACATACCTACACGTAAAAATGTTCACTTCTATATATATAAAAGGCAATGAAGTCCGTGTGTGCGCGCATAACTCGATAACGGATTGTTGGATTTCAACGATTTTGGGCTTGACGGTTTTGTTTTGGACCAAGGAAGGACATAGGCTACTTATTGTCGCCAAAACAAAACTTTGAGGGGATGAAAAAGGTTATGAAAGTTTGTATGGAGAAATGCACTTTGAAAAAAAAATAAACGGAGTGGAGATCGAGTAGTGATACTTCAAATATAAAAAAAAATATTTTTAATTTTAATGGCAATTGTTGTTGTCAATTATTTTAATTATTTTGCAAGCAAATTGTTGTTGCCAACAATTTTGAAATTTTATTATTTTTAAATACACCTAATAAGTTTGCTTATGTTTACTATGTCACATTAAGTAGCTTTTTTAAATGGAGTAGATACTTCGATTTGTTTGATGGTGTTTGAATCATTTTTGTTTGCCAAATATTTTCAGGATCCTTGCATTTGTATGAGTGAGTAAGTTGAAATGTTTGAGATGACGATGATGATAGGCAACACAAGAGTTGTTGAGCGTTTTGAGTTTTTACGCGCATAACTCGAGACATGATGGTTAGTTTTTAAAGATTTTCAGCTTGATGGTTTCGATTGGGCCCAAGGAAGGTCATAGGCTACTTCATGTCTCGAAAACAAAACTTAGACAGGATGATATAGGGATGAAAGTTTGTGTGGGATTCGGCGATTCCAAGACAAATTTGATCATGCCGCCATCGCCAGTGAGAAGGGCAAACGTTTCACGCCGCAGAAAATCAGGACGAACAGTCAGATCGGAATACTAGCAATCGAGAGAATATGTCGGAACTCCGGGAAAGAATATTATGCAGTCGTCCATACTGGATACCGAGATAGACAACAACACAATCGTCATCAGCATAGCGTTCCATGTTTCTCACATGGTCAGTTGTATGTGGCGTGCTCACGTGTCGGCAAACCTCTCGCGAGTGCCAAATCTTTCGTGAATTACCAGGCACGCAGAAATCACAGCTGGACTACAACTTACAAAAATGTCGTAGACCAGCACCTCTACAATATGCAATGCAAGCCGAATGAAATTCCTTTCATTGCTGTGTAACAGTTGATGTCATTTAACTTGCGGCGATGGATTGTATCCATTTATGAGCTGGGGCATATTAATTTCAGCTTTTTGTTGGTGTGAAATAAAGAATGTTTTTCATATATGATGGTGTCACATTTCTTTCCTGTGACGGACATCTTGAGGAAATTCGGTGCCAAATATTTCGTGAATTACCAGGCACGCAGAAATCACAAATTTAATCTTCAAATGAACTCCAACCGGAAAATTTCAACAACACGATATGGAATAACCATCGATGCTGTCTTCCAGCGTAATCTAGATAGATTACAGTCTCGAATGTACATCTTACTTCAGCTACCACAATCCGATTGTATCTATTCTATCGAAACTAGCACAGAACGAATCAATTATTGTTATTTCATAATATATCAAGAATACGGTTATTACAACTTCTCTTTTCTCAATGACGTGTAGGTATCAAGCCACACACATACCGCACGCACGGTTTTACACATATATTTCGGGACTGTTAGATACAGTCGCACAATTTTTTTTAAATATAATCATATTTTGGGAATAGACTCTTCCGTGTTAGAAAAGGAAACGAATACTCGGAGCTAAAAGAAATTTCGACCGGTGTACCGCAAGGAAGCGTCCTTGGTCCGCTTCTCTATTTGTTATATACTCGCGATATACCAAGGGAAGATGGCACTGCCCTTGCTACGTTCGCCGACGACACAGCTATCCTAGCAGTAGGTAATAACTACAATCGAAGAAGCGACTACGAAACTGCAAGCCGCAGTGAATAAGGTAAATGAATGGACAAGGAACTGGCGGATCGCCCTCAACGAAACTAAATCTGTTCACGTGAATTTCAGTTATAAGAAAACAAATGACTTTCCAATTTTTCTAAACTTGGCCCGAATACCCTTTGCAAACGAGGCCAAATACCTGGGAATGACACTCGACGCAAAGCTGAAATGGAATTCGCACGTGAAAATGAAACGTAAAGAACTCGATATCAAATATAGAGAAATGTACTGGTTACTCGGAAAACATTCCCAGCTCAGTACTGAGAACAAACTGCTTTTATACAAGCAAGTGCTAAAGCCGGTGTGGACCTACGGTATACAACTTTGGGGTTGTACCAAGAAAACAAATGCCAATATTCTACAAACTTTTCAAAATAAATTGCTTAGAGAAATTGTACAAGCACCATGGTATATTAAAAACGACGATATCCATAGGGATCTCGAAATTCCAACAATCGAAGCCGAAAGAAGAAGAAGCTTCGCGAGAAATCACAGAAACCGACTAATCGGACATATCAACAATACAGTCCGACAAATCTTGGACGAGAGCAATTTATTGCGCCGACTACAAAGAACGAAACCGTTCGACTTGGCAAGATAAGATTAAGATTAGATCTTTCATTGGAAAGTAACCTGTCAAAAGTTGTTATTTAATGATAGAAAAATTGCTCGATAAGTTATATCTTAGTTGCAGTAATTAACAATCTTTGAAGGGTGTTGTTTTTATTCAGTAAAAATCTGACGCTACTATATGAGAACGCGCTTGCTATTCTCATAGTGTTTTTGGAAGATTTTCACCTATCCTCGGATAAAAAAAAATATAACTTTTGAATAAAGAATTTAAATTGACCGGAAGCAAAAGCTCGGAATTATTAATTTCATTAACTACATTAACGAATTTTTGCGGAACGAAGTTCGCCGGGCCAGCTAGTTATTATATAGATTTTAGCAAACCACAATCGCATTACCAAAAGTTAGAGGCGGAAACATTCATAAAGGCTGGTACGCTGATCGAGTGAAGTGAAATTTTCACTCCTCTCCAAAAAGTGCTGTGAAATAGAGAGTGAAATATTTTGTTGGAGATTTTAGTTGGAGAAATTTATACAGGGTGACTGAGCTCAAAAAAAAATTGTTTTGTGGCAGTTCAAGAAAACAGCTGGAAGAAACAAATTGGAAACTTCACTTTTTATGAATCATGTGATACCTACAGTAAAATGTATTGACCTATTGGATGACATTCATCCGTGATCGACCACAAAAACAATAAGTTATTGCCATAAAACCAAATTCTGCAGCCAGTATGGACCTACGGGCACCAGTTGTGGGTATGACCGCTCCAAACGTATTTCAAAGGTCTTTCAAAAATATTACAAAGGAACAAAGTCATATTCAATGCACAACGCTGATCTAGATATTGAATCAGTATAGAAAGAAACTAGCGCAGATTATAAATGCTGCATTTAAATTAAGATATGTGCCAAGCATGTGGAAGGTCGCGGAGGTAATAATGATACCAAAACCAGGTAAACCACCTAGTGAAGTAGCCTCATATCGCCCAATATCGATACTACCAATGTTGTCCAAGCTATTTGAAAAAATGCTGGCAAAACGTCTGCAAAAAATTATTGATGAAAAATCGCTACTTCTAAATCATCAACTTGGGTTTAGAAACAAGCACTCTACAATTGATCAGGTGCATAGAATCACAGATAAAATCGAAAAAGCATTTGAAGAGAAAAATGTGTGCTCTACAATATTTCTTGATATAGCACAAGCTTTCGATAAAGTCGGGCACAAAGGACTGATACACAAATTACAAAAGCAACTGCCGAAGCAGTATTCGACCATTCTGGAGTCTTATATATCAGATCGATTCTTCAGAATTAAGCAAGATACAGAGTGCTCAACATTAAGAGAGATTAGAGCTGGTGTACCGCAAGGCAGTGTGCTAGGTCCAGTTTTATACCTACTCTTCACTAGCGATTTGCCTGAAAGTGTAGAAACCACCATAGCTACTTTTGCAGATGACACAGCCGTCCTTGCTGTGGGAGCAACTGTCGAAATAGCAACAAAAAAGCTTCAGACGGCAATAAACAATATTTCAGAATGGACTAAGAAATGGCAGATTAGATTAAATGACCTTAAGTCAGTCCATATTAATTTTACGTATAAAAACGTACCACACATTCCAGTCTACATTAACAACAATGTAGTAGAATTTTCTAACACAGCTAAATATCTAGGCATGACTCTAGACGCTAAACTGCGTTGGAAAGCGCACGTTAAGAAAAATAAAAAGATGAATTGAACATGCGATACAGTAAATTGTATTGGCTTATTGGGAGATACTCTTCCCTGTCCAACTACAATAAGTTATTTCTATACAAGCAAGTTCTAAAACCAGTATGGACCTACGGGCTCCAATTGTGGGCATGCACATGCCAAACAAACTTACAAAAAATTCAGGTTTTCCAAAATAAAGTACTAAGGAACATAGTTGGTGCACCTTGGTACATACGAAACGCCGATCTGCATAGAGATATAAATGTTGAAATGGTTGAAGATGAGGTTAAGAAGGTTGCTCAGAGGCATAGAAATCGGCTTCTCAGTCACGTAAACGCAGAAATAACAGAACTTTTAAATAATGACAATGTAATCAGGAGATTGAGACGTATAAAACCTCTTGATCTGTAAGATTAGGCTAGGGCTAAGAAATTAGATACTGATTTCAAACAAAACAAATTTAAAAATCCGACAAACGGCGGATTTATCTCTTTAAATTCATTGAATAATTCAAAAATTAATTGCTGATTAGTCGTACGACTAGGTGCAATCTAATTCGGGATGGCGAATGTCAGTCCCCCGGGAGTTTTCTTAGATGAGTTAAAGTCCATCACTATTGCAGGAGCGTCCCTCGCGTCCTAGCTCTGCAATGTTTTTCGATGATTTTTTACTTCCAGCGAATTCCCAACACAAAAAAAAAAAAAAATAGAAAGAAGTCGAACAAGTTCCTTAAATGCACAACGCTTCTCAACCACTTTAGCTTAAAAACAACCGAATTTATAAATACAGGCAGTGTAATCAGGAGATTAAAGGCTGGTACGCAGTTCAAGTGAAATCCAATTTTTCATACAAATTTTTCACTGCGAAATGTCAAAATGAATTTTCCAAATGAAAATTTCACTAGGCGGTACGCAGTTCGAGTGGAAAATATCGCTTCCAAAACTGAGTCGTAGGTGGCGATACTAAAATCTCTCCGCAGCTATTTCACTTGGTTTTTATTGTCCGTCGCATTAATTTTTTGACATTTCAGCGTGAAAAATGATTTGTAGGATGCGGTTTAGAAATTTATTGGAATTTCAGATGTTTCCTTAAGAGAATAATAAGTTTTTCGCACTTGCAAAGTCGTTTTTTCATTGAATATAGTGCGAGAATGTTAGGTGTACAAATATTTGGTGGCATGGATGACCTTTTCCATATGCAGGGTGCCTCAAGAATATTTTTCTACCCAGTTTTGTTCAAGCAATACCAGCAGATGATCTTTGAAAATATGTGTAATTTCCATGCACTGTTAATTGTTTAAATTTGACGACTGTCCTTTTTATTTTACAAATCAGACATTATTTGCCAAATTGAAAACTGTTAAAATTGTCATGAACAAAATACGAAACATTTTTTTTTGTGTGTTTGGAGGTTCGCTGGAAGGGAAAATCATCGAAAGTCATTCGAGAACTAGCAGGTAGCGAGAGATGCTTCGACAAAAAGGAGGGCCTTTCAGCCGATCTAAAACACCTCCCGAGAGCAATGACTTTTGCCAACCGAATGTGAATGTGCCTATAGCCATTCGACATTGTTAAAAAATATATTGACTTAGCTAATTTTTATAGATCAACATGTTTTATCCGCTTAAGGCTGGTACGCTGATCGAGTGAAGTGAAATTTTCACTCCTCTCCAAAAAGTGCTGTGAAATAGAGAGTGAAATATTTTGTTGGAGATTTTAGTTGGAGAAATTTATGCAGGGTGATGGGTGACTGAGCTAAAAAAAAAAATTGTTTTGTGGCCTTAAGCGGATAAAACATGTTGATCTATAAAAATTAGCTAAGCCAATACATTTTCTAATAAAAAAGTTCAGAAATTCTACAACGAGGGATCTTTCGATTAGTCGAATTCACATTCGGTTGGCAAAAGTCATTGCTCTCGGGAGGTGTTTTAGATCGGCTGAAAGGCCTTCCCTATTGCCGAAGCATCTCTTCCAGCGAACCTCAAAAAACCCCAAAAAAAAAAAATGGTTCATATTTTGTTAATGACAATTTTAATAGTTTTCAATTTGGCAAATAATGCCTGATTTGTAAAATACACAGGACAGTCGTCAAATTTAAATTATTAACAGTGCATGGAAATTACACATATTTTCAAAGTTCATCTGCTGGTATTGCTTGAACAAAACTGGGTAGAAAAATATTCTTGAGGCACCCTGCTTATGGAAAAGGTCATCCAGGCCACCAAATATTTGTACACCTAACATTATTGCACTATATTCAATGAAAAAACAAGTTTATAAGTGCGAAACACTTATTATTCTCTTAAGGAAACATCTGAAATTCCAATAAATTTCTAAACCGCATCCTACAAATCATTTTTCACGCTGAAATGTCAAAAAATTAATGCGACGGACAATAAAAACCAAGTGAAATAGCTGCGGAGAGATTTTAGTATCGCCACCTACGACTCAGTTTTGGAAGCGATATTTTCCACTCGAACTGCATACCGCCTAGTGAAATTTTCATTTCGAAAATTAATTTTTACAGGCTGGTACGCTGATCGAGTGAAGTGAAATTTTCACTCCTCTCCAAAAAGTGCTGTGAAATAGAGAGTGAAATATTTTGTTGGAGATTTTAGTTGGAGAAATTTATGCAGGGTGACTGCGCTCAAAAAAAATTGTTTTGTGGCAGTTCAAGAAGATCTTAGGTTACATATAAAATAAAGAATACTCCAATATTCAACTCTCGCACTTTTATTTTACTAGACAAGAAAACAGCTGGAAGACAAATTGGAAACTTCACTTTTTGTGAATCATGTGTTACCTACAGTAAAATGTTTTGACCTATTGGAAGACATTCATCCGTGATCGACCACAATAACAATAAGTTATTGCCATCAAACCAAATTCTGCAACCAGTATGGACCTACGGGTACCAGTTGCGGTTATGACCGCTCCAAACGTATTTCTAAAAAATTAAGGTCTTTCAAAAATTTTACAAAGGAACAAAGTCATATTCTATGCACAACGCTGATCTAGATATTGAATCAGTATAGAAAGAAGTCGAACAAGTTCCTTAAATGCGCAACGCTTCTCAACCACGTTAGCTGAGAAACAACCAAATTTATAAATACATGCAGTGTAATCAGGAGATTAAGGCGGATAAAACACGTTGATCTATAAAAATTAACTAATTCACATTATTTTTTTTGTAACAATGTCGAATGGCTAGGCACATTCACATTCGGTTGGCAAAAGTCATTGCTCTCGGGAGGTGTTTTAGATCGGCTGAAAGGCCTTCCCTTTTGTCGAAGCATCTCTCGCTACCTGCTAGTTCTCGAATGACTTTCGATGATTTTCCCTTCCAGCGAACCTCCAAACACACAAAAAAAAATGTTTCGTATTTTGTTCATGACAATTTTAACAGTTTTCAATTTGGCAAATAATGTCTGATTTGTAACATAGACAGGACAGTCGTCAAATTTAAATAATTAACAGTGCATGGAAATTACACATATTTTCAAAGATCATCTGCTGGTATTGCTTGAGCAAAACTGGGTAGAAAAATATTCTGGAGGCACCCTGCTTACGGAAAAGGTCACCCATGCCACCAAATATTTGTACACCTAACATTATTGCACTATATTCAATGAAAAAACAATTTTATAAGTGCGAAAAACTTATTATTCTTTTAAGAAAACATCTGAAATTCCCATAAATTTCTAAACCGCATCCTACAAATCTTTTTTCACGCTGAAATGTCAAAAAATTAATGCGACGGACAATAAAAACCAAGTGAAATAGTTGCGGAGAGATTTTAGTATCGCCACCTACGACTCAATTTTGGAAGCGCTATTTTCCACTCGAACTGCGTACCGCCTAGTGAAATTTTCATTTGGAAAATTCATTTTGACATTTCGCAGTGAAAAATTTGTATGAAAAATTGGATTTCACTTGAACTGCCTACCAGCCTTACATTTCGCAGTGAAAAATTTCTATGAAAAATTGGATTTCACTTGAACTGCGTACCAGCCTTAACATTTGCAAATCCCTTTCTTATTATTTTCACCAACCTTTTTTTTTTTACATGCTCTCATTCATTAAAAGTTAGAATTTAAAAGAATGAATTATTTAAATACTACGACACAATAATAATAAACGCACACAAAACAACATTTCCTTATGTGGTATTCGTTTGGGCTTCTTCAGATTTGCTCTCAGATTCCAGATTTCGTGTGGCTTATCGAACATAAAACTTGCTCTTGCTCTTTTTTGTGTTGATATTCGTGCGATTTGAATATGTGTAGTCTTCGACACTTTTCTAAGCGATTTCCATTCACTAGTTAAATTTTGTATTAAAACATTAGAAATAGCTGTTCCGATTGATTTCTAAATATATATACATAAATAATTTACACAAATAGATTCACCCGATGCAATGCCTTTCTTTGCTGGAGAAAAAATTCACTAAAAATGTAAACAAACTCCATCAGCTGTCAAATTCAAACGCACTTGTATTGGTAAATCTGAGAAAATATCTAGATTCGCAAAAGTGCTCTGAAATCTGAAAAAGATTGCTTTTTCCTGTACCAAACGAACATAAAAATTGCCCTGAGAGCAAAAAAAGTGCTCTGAGAGCGCCCAATCGAATACCACATAAATGTATGTACATTGTGCATGCACCCTGTGATTCTTCCTAAAGAAATCCATATGGCAGGCAAATGGCCGTCTTCTGATTCTAATTGGGATCCATTATTATCAGAAAAAAGAAAAAAAAATTGTCCCTGTGAAAATAAAAGAAGCTTGAAAATAAAATCGAATATTATAAATACTCAATATTTCTTGAGCGCGTAAGTTTTTGCCACTACAACTTATTGATATTTGTGGTAAAACTGATTTTCGTTTAAATATTTTGCATTCGGGTACGAAGATATGCAATTATTAAATTCGCATAATATTATACCTGCTTTACCATTTTCATGACATTTTGTTCATCTTTGACAATTTTTGCATTGGGGTACTTGTTTCGATTTACGTAGGGTATGAATCTCAACTTGCATCCCAAGTATATTTTTAATTTCATATACTTTTTTCTTTTCTTCGTCATGCTCAAAACTGAGTGTAAACATTGGTAGTGGTACTTTGCTTCTAAATTTAAGCATATTTACAACTTCCAAGATTTTAAAGCCTCGGTCTTTTAACTCCTTTTTTAAGCTTTCCGGTGAGCATGAATAATGCAGTCTTTTCACTACAACCTTCATTGGTCTGGTCTGCTTATTTTCATAAGAATACCACTGCACCTTTTTTTGGTTTAGTATTTTAGTGAGGCGTCTGTATCCCTCTTCTTCAACTACATTGATTTTTATGTCATTTTTGTTTATAAGCGCTGTACTAGCTTTAATTTTATTTTCCTCCAATACTTTGGCCAAGCTTTCATACTTATTTACTTGCAGCGCTATAATTGGTGGGGGCTTGGTAGGATTTTGTGTTTTATTTTCTTTATCTGAAGCATACACAGTGACTGTGCAGCTTTCTTTTGTTGGTGAGACTTTTGGGGATGCACTCATTTTGCGTTTTTTGTTTTTATTCCCCTTGTGACGATGTCCTTCTGTCTCTTTTCTAAGTTCCTCTTCGTCAGTCGAGAACTCGACAGGTTGGACATTCGCCTTTTTTTGGTTGTTGACCTCTTCTTTCAACAATTGCAACTCCTGCTTAAGATTATTTATTTCCTTAAGCAGTGTCTCATTCAGTTGCTTAAACCCATCTCTTTCTTCACAGGCTTCTAGATATTTAGCCTTCAGTGTTTTACTACTTTCTTCATTTTTATATGGAGTGTTCTTTCTACCCTTTTACTTCTCCCAAACGGGTCGTAGCTGAGCAATAAATGGTCCCCCCAGAATCCATGGAACCGACCTCCGAAGAGAGTGGATTTACCTGTGTAACTGGCATACCACCTGGGGTATTACTATCATTTGTTTTTTTCATTGCATTTACTAAGCTTTTCATTTTAACTTTTGTGAAAAGTTTAAACTCTTGGAAGCACAGCCGCTCCTAACATGGAGAACAGACGCTGACCATGGAGCCGCCCAATATGGGTCAGACGCTTCTGGGTTTAAATGACTAGGGTCCGCGGGGTCGTTACGCCCGTTACCTCTCTCTCTCTCTCCAGATAAGAGAAGTACCATGCAATGCACGTGGTCTTTCGAAATATTCCATTCAGTTAGCATTATGTAAAATTTTTAGGCAATTATGTCACCCGTGTGACGATCGTCAAAAGTCTCGCATTTCAATAAGTTTACTGCTATTCCATGACAAGTCAGGCTAAGCAAAGAAGCATTAGAGCTTGGATCCGTCCAAATGTCAGTAGTAAATGAAATGTAATCAAACTTTTCAATCAATGCTTTAACTTTTTCAGCAACTCTTTCATACAGTTCCTTGCACACGAAGTCAGTAAAGAAGTTGCGCCCCCTTAAATTATATTTTGGTGATATTTCTTGTATTAGTCTGCGAAGTCCTATTCCTTCTACGAAATTAAACGGTAAATTTTGAAGTGCAATCATTTCCCCTTCGAGTTTATCAATTTTTCTCGTGTTAAAATTGTTATTATCCCACTTTTTTTCTTTTTCAAATACTTCCTCTAACAAAAGCTGTCTTTTTGCTTCTTGTAGAGGAGTGACTAATTTATCTGAAAAAGGAATACATAAATAAATCATAGCCCGTTCTTTAAACTAGAAACTATATGAATAAAATATAATGTTTTTAGGTTTAAGAAATGATTTTTAAGATTCCGTGCTCCCGGGCGCTTCTTTTTGCTTACCCGATTAATTTTTTTTCTGCAATTGTTTTTCGTTTTCGGAGTTTAAAAGATTAAATTGCTCCGGGTGCATCGATTTTGAATGATTTTTCAACGATGTGGTTATACGGGCCTTGCGAGATTATGTCTTTTTAGATAGTTTAGACTGCGAATAATCTCGGTTATGCTCATCTATTTAAAGAAAAGACCATATCAAGCTTTGCGTCGGTGGTGGCATTATAAATTCCCTGTCTTCACGGCGAAACATGAAACAAAAATAACTACTTTGGCGTCACTCCGGTTCGACTTCACTGTTCACTCCAAAGAGGATCTATAACTAGAGAGCCAACTTCACTTGCCCCTAACCGATTATCCCCTCAATTTTTGAATGACAGCCCTCTCTCGCGCGCTCTTATTTTTCCTGTCTGTGAATACGTGTAATTAATGGTCGCCGGGTGGCACTTTTTCAATAACAAACAATTTGTAAATGAATTTATAGCAATAAATGTAAAAGGAATACATGTTGAGTATGGTTTTTTAGATAGCTTTACTTGTGCTCTATCCATTTTAGGTGCCAAAAAATGTTCATCCATTCACATTTCAGGTTTTTTTAGTTTTCTTTACATGAAAAATATTTTTGACAACAAAATTCATTCAGCTACCTTTGGGAGTTGTTCCAAAAATAGGTTATTACCATGCAAGTTAAGCCCAAGTTTTCACTAGGGCTAAAGTGATTTATTTTTAAATATTCCTGAAAATTGCATAAATTTCTTTTACTTGGTGGGTGTTTTCAACTTATTTTTTTAGCACCATTTTTGTACAAAGTCAAAATATGATTAGGAATTCTGCGGTTTAATTAGAGTGAACACTGAAATGTGTTGTTGTTACTTAGGAACAGTAAAAATGCTTATATAAAAAAAATATTATTCTCGGATATAATTATGATTAAATATTAAACTCCTAACAAAAAGCAATATAATGTGGTATTTAATTGGATTCTGCGATTTGATACGATTTCAGATTTTGTGTATTCAATCGAACGTAAGAGTCCAAATTGTTTTGTTAATTTTTAGTTCTGGCGTATTCCTTTCGTTTTTATAGATATTCTTTTGCAAATTTTATAACGTTGTATTTTAAAATGTCCAGTGTCCACTGATGTTTCTGTAAGCCTCCCTAAATTATTAATTAACAAAAACAAGTACACTTTATGTGTTTTTGAAATACAAAAACAGATGTTGTACTAAGTATAGGCGTTTTTTTTTGAGCTTCAAACTCATCAAAGTAGGTTTTTCAGCTCGAAATTACAACATAATTACAACAACTACTGCGAGTTCTCGAAGTGTCAAGTAGAGCGTAGTTGTTGTATTTACGTGCTGAAAATATTACTTTACTTTTCTTTGTTGAGTTCGAACCTAAAAAAAAAACACGCCCTACTTCACATAAATAAAAGGCGATCTACATAGGATTTTTTTTTATGGAATTTACCCGAAAAAATTAAATGCGCATATAGTATAAATCAGGTAGGTAGGTATTATAAACGGATAAAAACAAGAATTATTTATCCATTTTATGTACCATTTACAGATTTAAAATGTTGCTGATACTAAAATACCTTTTTCCCCACAACATAAATCAAACGCTTTCCCCAAACTGTGTTAAAATAACTTTTTTTTTTTCAATATCAAAAGCATTAAAATCGACGAAAAATATTTTTTTTTTCTTTAAAATATACCTAAAATAGATGCTTGAAGTTACAAATAAGTCTAATAAGAGTGCTAAAATCGTTTAAGTTGATTTTTCTCTGATTAATTACATGAGATCGATTTCTCCTAGATATTGAAAAAAATAACATGTTTTATTGTGGTATTTCGCATTGGGACCAAATTATATCAGAAATTCCATTTGGTAAAAACAATTTCATAAACCTTAAAAACATTTAAACTGAACTGAGATGTGAGCGCCGTGTAACTAATGGGCACCAAAAATGCCGAACACAGTCGTCCACACCATAATAATGGCCACCCAATTGACATAAAGTCCCGGCATAGGATTTCCTAAGTATGCGTGCGGCAGCAATGGCGCTCCTTTGATTTGTACAGGCACTAATACTTAGGAATTCCTGTGCAGGACAGCAGCCAAACAACAACTTGTAGGCAATTGTACCGTTTCTGCTCTCAGTTGGCTCTCTAGATATAGATCCTCTTTGGTTCACTCTACAACATACAGTCTACATTCTCATAGCAGAAAAAACAGCCCACTCAAAAAATTGCAAAAGTGTGTGTAAAAAAAAAAACAATTTTTTATTTATTTGCCACCTCGTCACATAGTAGCGTGCAGCTGGTTTCATTCATTGGCACCCCACAATGTATGATTGATAATCAACGATGAGATGATTAAGCGAAATTCCATCGATTAAAGGGACGAAAACAGCGAGATCCTAACAATATGACAATTTGTTTATTGTGTTACCGTCTGCTCTGAAGGTCCAAATCATAAACTAAGTATTAAATAGACCGTCAGCTCCGCCCACTTAAGAGAATTTGCCTACAAGCTGTTTTCCGTGTTTCTATGTGCGAAAGTATGTGTGCCATGTTAAAGTCCATAAGACGCACGCATACGCTGGCACATAGTAACCTGACAGATGACTGACAATTCATTCTGTGGTGACATTGGGAAAAATTCAAATAATTCAAATAATTGGCAGTTATCGGGACGTGTTAACAAAACGGAGGGTCTGGTGTGGTGAAATTAGTACCTACATACATTTCATTAAAACGAATATCAGGCCTGTTTTTTGAGCTTCTGCGCTAGACTTGAAACTTCGAGACTTCCAATAATTGTTGTAATTGCGTGCTGAAAATTGTACTTTATTTTGCTTTGTTGAGATCGAAGCTCAAAAAAACATGGCTATTATTAGGATTTTCTTATTTTACCTATTTAAAGTACGGGAAAAATGGAAAAAATTGATCATTTGCAAAAATTAAATAAAATCAGTATCTTTACTATGTATTTTATATATATTTTACTATATATTGTAGTTTCGATTTTGACTTACAGTTTAAAGAAAATTAATTCATAAATTGATTTTCAACTACAAATTGGTTGGTCATCAAAATTTAAATAAAAATATTTGATGTCCTATTATTTGTTGAGGGCTATGAACGTTGCAACCTTATTATTTTGATTGTTTTGATTAATTACGTTAATTTGAAATTCGTTTGTTTATTAAATTGTTGCAAACTTTGTTAAAAATATAAGTTTTTCCCCCTCTTTTTGTTTTCTGTTATTACACGGTTACTTCATGAAAATATTATAACTCATAAATTATACCCACTCAGAAATGTTCATATCTCTCCTCAGAACCCCAAGACATTTTATATCTTAATGTTCCTTAGTTCTTCGCTTTGAATCCGTTGCCTTTTTTCTGTCGATATTCGCGGGCAAAATAACATTTCGCCAAAAACAACAAACGAAAACAAACACAATAATAATTTATTTCCACGAATGAATATTTCTACCATTCTGCAAAACACGTTTTCGTGGTGAAATAAAACAAACAATCTTAACTGTGGCAATGCATCCATCAGCTGATCGAAATAAACTAAACTCAGTCAGTGTTCTTAGCATCCTCTCTTTATTTTTCCCACGAAGCGAGGGCATTTTTCCCTTTTCGCCGTACTTAAATATCCTCGAATTGCTTATGAAAAAATATTTCTTCTAAAAGTAAAGCTGGTATTATTCGGAAAGAAATTCAGATTAAATTAACCTTGAGTATACAAATCGCAGTTTGTTAACATTATAATGATTATTTCTTGGTACTAGAAATCTTTTGTTCCATTGTAGTTCGAATGTTTTTTCGTCAGATTCATGACACATTAATAATTTTGATGCTTTATTTTTGTTTTGTAAGAATCGGTTTTCGAGCAACAAAATTTCCACAAAAGGTAGAAATTCCACGATGTAGGATGACTGCTGAGTGTCAGTATTTCATTATACCCCCTCCATTCCCTTTTTTTTTTTGTTTTGTTGCCTCACACGTAGGTATTCACGTTCACCGATACGAAATTTAAGAGAGAATTTTTCTTTCAAAATTTGCGGTGGGAATCGTTTAGGTGCGCGGGAGATGACCGTCTATTTAATGCTTAGTTTATGGTCCAAATCCAAGTGGACGAGAAAACGAAAAACGATTTTTACAATTGCAAAAGTGAACTGAGAATGATAAGAGAAAGTACTAAAAACATCAATTACAAATAAACGAGAGAGAGAGAGCACAAAATTTAAGCAGAGAGATAATTTGCTTTTACAGTTAACGTTAGTTATAGCAAGTAGACAAATACATAATTCATTTTGGTTTAGGTAACAGCAAGAAAGAACTAGAGTTTATGTATCTTTGTAGACTATTTCTAAGTATAGGGTATGATTGTTGGGTTTGTAAGAAAAAAACCCCTATTATTTTCAAACAAATTTATGAGTTATTTCACCAAAGTAATCCAATTAACAAGGATTATTAAGGATTATTATAAGTAAAAGTACAAGTAATAGACGAAAATGAAGTTACAACACACACTTTTTGAATAAGATCAAAAATAAAACAGCAAAAAAATACCAAAACACACAAGTATAGCCACCTTCACCACAATCGCGATCTCGCAGACTGAGAGTCTTTTCTCTTTTTTAGATTTATTTTAAAATGAACAGAGACATTACTAGAGCAAATGATTCACTGTATAGCCTGATTCACTGTTGACACCTTTACCTAACCCTACATTAATGCTTGAACATACTAATGCTAATCTCAAGACGTATAGCTACTTGACTATGTTGTATTCATAATCCCAAAGGCTGTTGCAACAACTTTTATTTTATAACAACAGATATATTTATAATAATTTTTTATTTGTAAGTGAAAAAAAATCATTATTATGTTATTTTATTTTCTAGATCTGTGCATATAAATTCGACAATGTGTCATGGGCGATATGTAATATAGCGGTATTTATTGTGGAAGATATCAATGACCATTTCCCTGAAATAGATATTCAACCGAATTACATAGAATTTCAGGAAAGTACTTATCTTACACTGGATCTTCAAAAGTTTACTGTTAATGATATGGATTTTGTAAGTATTCTTAAATGACATTAAATAAATTTTAGTTTTAATTTTAGTGGGGGCAATACCCCCATATATTTGGCTTAATACAAGCTAAAATTAACATTTAAGTAACAGCTTAAAACTAAGACACTAAAAAATAAGACATGAAAAGACTTAGGTCCATTTTATTCACTCGAAGTTGAACACAACTTGGGAAGTTTTCCATATAAAAATCCCGAAGTTGTGTTCAACTTCGAGTGAATGAAATGGGCCTTAAAGATAAGGAGAGTGGTGAAGGAGATCGAGTTTCAGGTGTGCAGCGCTGCGGTTGAAATCGAAAACTGAAAGGTTGGAATTAACCTTTCGCAGCATACGGGATATCGGTTCATTGGAGCCATATGAGGTACGATGGTGTGGGTAAAAGAGCCGAGGGCAACGTAAATTACTGGGGTTAGTGTTGAAGAAAATAGAGTTGTAAAGAGAGGCGCAGTCGACGGAGCCGGAGAAAAGACGAAAAATGAAAAGAATGTCTGCAGCGTCTCTGCGTTCCTCTAGGGTATTCAGGTTAATGAGATTGAGCCGGTCAATATAGGGTGGCAAGATAAAAGGATCGTCCCAAAGCAGACCTCGAAGGGCGAATCGAAGAAAGCGACGTTGGACGTTCTCAATTCTGTCTACATGAACTCTATGAAAAGGAGACTACACTTGACTAGCGTATTCAAGGAGGGGGCGAACTAAAGAGATGTAGAGAGATCTAGTCACGTAAGGGTCGGAGAATTCTTTAGACCAACGTTTAACAAAGCCGAGTGATGAGTTGGCCTTACAAATTATTTCGTCAATATGCGAATGAAAGTTTAGCTCCCTGTCATAGAATATGCCAAGGTCGCGAAGAGAATGAACGAGAGAAATTGGATGACCATGGAGAAGGTAACGTCGGAGAGGGGACTTGTTGCGCTTGCGTGATAGGGTAATGGATGGGCATTTGTTGATGTTGAGTTCTAAGCAGTTTTTGAGACACCAGGTCGAAAAACTGTCAAGGTCTTCTTGAAGGAGGCAAGAGTCTTGAGGTGAAGAGATGGTTTTGAAGATTTTAGCATCATCTGCGTAGAGAGAGAGAGATGAGTGTTTGATGACCTTCTCAAGATCATTTACCGTTAGGATGAAGAGAAGGGGACCTAAATGGCTGCCTTGTGGGACACCAGATGTTGCTAAGAAAGAGGACGAATATACGGACCTAAAGCGAACGCTGTAATAACGGTTTTCAAGGGCAGACAATTTGAAGAGGATTAATTGATGTGATATCTTATCAAAGGCCTTGCTGAAGTCAGTTGCGATGACGTCGACTTCATTGCCATTCTCTAGGGATGATAGGGCATATGAAACAAATTCGACGAGATTTCTTGCTATAAAAAATATAATGAAAGAATGGACGAAATTGGAAAAACACACCAAAATCCCGAAAAAAGAGTTCCTTAAAATGCTGGAATTCTGCCTACGGGATAATAACTATTTCCAATATGATGAGAGGATCTACAACCAAACATTCGGCATGCCAATGGGAAATCCACTCTCTCCCACCATTGCTAATATAATCTTGGACAACCTACTTGACAGGGCGACAGACGAACTGAAAAGAAACAACGTAAAAATAAAATTCCTAGTAAAATACGTGGACGACATTTTTGCAATTATAAGGAAACAGGACAAAACCATAATTCTTGACACACTAAACAAATATCACCCTAAGCTACAATTCACTTCTGAGGAGGAAGAAAACAACAGTTTACCATACTTGGACGTGAAACTCATTAGACGCAATAATGCTATAAAAATGAACTGGTATCAAAAACCACAATCCTCGGGACGTATGATAAATTTTAACTCGACACAACCCAACAAACAAAAAATAAACACAGCTAAAAACCTTATAAATAAAATTTTTGACATTTGCGACATTGAATTCCAGCATGAAAATATTAATAAAATCAGGAACATTACGAGAAACAACAACTATCCAAACAACATTATCAACAACCTCATACAGGAGAAAATATCACGGACAACAAACATCCAACAAAAATCATACAAGGAAGTTGGTAGCCCTAAAATGTTTCACAGTGTCGCATACATACCAAAATTAACTGACAACAGAAACCTACATGCAACCATCAAAAAAGAGAATGCAACATACGCACATAAGTCGAACTCCACACTAACAGCCCTATTATGGCTATCAAATATCAATTGTTTGATACTTGATAACATCTATCAATTCAACGATATTTTGGTATTATGAGTATCAATTGATAGTTTTTATCCCATTGTGAATGCTAATCAAAATATCATTGAGAATGGGTTCTGTTTTGAAGTTTGACGTTTCTAATTTGTATGACATAAAAAAACCAAACCAAACTAATTTTTTTTTTTTTTTTAATTTTGGTGTTTTTAATATTTGTTACGTATCAACAAGAAATTTGTGGTTGATAGAATATTTGATGAGTATCAATTTTTTTGACAACCGTAATACCAAGTTTATCGACAAAACTATTCACAATAGATCTTAAATCCAACAATATTCACAATTCATCAAAAATGTTGATAGGTTGATAACCATAATACCGATTCATTCATTTTGTTGATACGTATCAATTATTATCAAATATCGTGTTGATATTTGATAGTCATAATAGGGCTGTAAGGAACATTTTCACCAACACCAAATCAAAAATTGACAAAGAAAAACAGAACAATGTAGTCTACCAAAGAAATTGTAAAGGTAAAGAGAACCAGACATGTAACATGGTATATATGGGAACGACAAAAAGATCCCTTGGAACGAGAGTGTCAGAACACAGAGCTGATATAAGCAAAGGGAAAAAAACTGCCACGGCTCTTTCACAACATATGATCGACAATGGACATGCACCAGACTACGAAAACATACAAATACTTGACAAAGAAAAGAGAACAAGAAGGAGATATACACTAGAAAACATAAACTAAGTATTAAATAGACCGTCAGCTCCGCCCACTTAAGAGAATTTGCCTACAAGCTGTTTTCCGTGTTTATGTGCGAAAGTATGTGTGCCATGTTAAAGTCCATAAGACGCACGCATACGCTTGCACATAGTAACCTGACAGATGACTGACACTTCATTCTGTGGTGACATTGGGAAAAATTCAAATAATTGGCAGTTATCGGGACGTGTTAACAAAACGGAGGGTCTGGTGTGGTGAATTTAGTACCTACATACATTTCATTAAAACGAATATATCAGGCCTGTTTTTTTGAGCTTCGCTCAGCAAAGCAAAGTAAATTAGGATTTTCTTTTTCAGCACACAATTACAACAACTGCGCTAGACTTGACACTCTTCGAGACTCGTAATAATTGTTGTAATTGCGTGCTGAAAATCCTACTTTACATTGCTTTGCTGAGATAGAAGCTAAAAAAACACGGGTATTATTAATATTTTCTTATTTTACGTAAATAAAGTACGGGATGTTTACATTGTGGTTGCAAACAATGGAAATATTTACCATTTGCAAAAATGTAATAAAATCAGTATCTACAAATAATTATTTGCAATGTTACTTAATATTTTATATACATTTTACTATATATTGTAGTTTCGATTTTGACTTACAGTTTAAAGAAAATTAATTCATAAATTGATTTTCAACTACATATTGGTTGGTCATCAGAATTTAAAAATAATTATTTGGTGTCCTATTATTTTGTTGAGGGCTATGATCGTTGCAACCTTATTATTTTGATTGTTTTCATTAATTACGTTAATTTGAAATTCGTTTGTTTATTAAATTGTTGCAAACTTTGTTAAAAATTTATTTTTTTCCCCCCTTTTTGTTTTCGGTTATTACACGGTTACGTTATTAAAATATAATAACTCATAAATTATACCCACTCAGAAATGTTAATATCTCTCCTCAGAACCCCAACACATTTTAAGTCTTAATATTCCTTAGTTCTTCGGTTTGAATCCGTTCCCTTTTTTCTATCAACATTCGCGGGCAAAATAACATTTCGCCAAAAACAACAAACGAAAACAAACACAATAATAATTGTAAAAACAAAAATGTTTTATTTTATTTCCACGAATGAATATTTCTACCATTCTGCAAAACACGTTTTCGTGGTGAAATAAAACAAACAATCTTAACTGTGGGAACGCATCCATCAGCTGATCGAAATCACCAAATACACTAACCAAAGAGGATCTACAACTAGAGAGCCAACTTCACTTGCCCCTAACCGATTATCCCCTCAATTTTTGAATGACAGCCCTCTATCGCGCGCTCTTATTTTTCCTGTCTGTGAATACGTGTAATTAATGGCCGCCGGGTGGCACTTTTTCAATAACAAACAATTTGTAAATGAATTTATAACAATAAATGTAAAAGCAATACATGTTGAGTATGGTTTTTTAGATAGCTTTACTTGTGCTCTATCCATTTTAGGTGCCAAAAAATGTTCATCCATTCACATTTCAGGACTTTTTTAGTTTTCTTTACATGAAAAATATTTTTGACAACAAAATTCATTCAGCTACCTTTGGGGGTTGTTCCAAAAATAGGTTATTACCATGCAAGTTAAGCCCAAGTTTTCACTAGGGCTAAAGTGATTTATTTTTAAATATTCCTGAACATTGCATAAATTTCTTTTACTTGGTGGGTGTTTTCAACTTATTTTTTTAGCACCATTTTTGTACAAAGTCAAAATATGATTAGGAATTCTGCGGTTTAATTAGAGTGAACACTGAAATGTGTTGTTGTTACTTAGGAACAGTAAAAATGCTTATATAAAAAAAATATTATTCTCGGATATAATTATGATTAAATATTAAACTCCTAACAAAAAGCAATATAATGTGGTATTTAATTGGATTCTGCGATTTGATACGATTTCAGATTTTGCGTATTCAATCGAACGTAAGAGTCCAAATTGTTTTGTTAATTTTTAGTTCTCGCGTATTCCATTCGTTTTTATAGATATTCTTTTGCAAATTTTATAACGTTGTATTTTAAAATGTCCACTGATGTTTCTGAAAGCCTCTCTAAATTATTAATTAACAAAAACAAGTACACTTTATGTGTTTTTGAAATACAAAAACAGATGTTGTACTAAGTATAGCTCGAAATTACAACATGATTACAACAACTACTGCGAGTTCTCGAAGTGTCAAGTAGAGCGTAGTTGTTGTATTTACGTGCTGAGAATATTACTTTACTTTTCTTTGCTGAGTTCGAACCTAAGAAAAAACACGCCTTACTTCACATAAATAAAAGGCGATCTACATAGGATTTTTTTTATGGAATTTACCCGAAAAAATTAAATGCGCATATAGTATGAATCAGGTAGGTAGGTATTATAAACGGATAAAACAAGAATTATTTATCCATTTTATGTACCATTTACAGATTTAAAATGTTGCTGATACTAAAATACCTTTTTCCCCACAACATAAAACAAACGCTTTCCCCAAACTGTGTTAAAATACCTATTTTGTTTCAATATGAAAAGCATTAAAATCGACGAAAAATATTTTTTTTCCTTTAAAATATACCTAAAATAGATGCTTGAAGTTACAAATAAGTCTCTTTTAATAAGAGTGCTAAAATCGTTTAAGTTGATTTTTCTCTGATTAATTACATGAGATCGATTTCTCCTAGATATTGAAAAAAAATAACATGTTTTATTGTGGTATTTCGCATTGGGACCAAATTATATCAGAAATTCCATTTGGTAAAAACAATTCCATAAACCTTAAAAAACTTTTAAACTGAACTGAGATGTGAACGCCGTGTAACTAATGGGCACCAAAAATGCTGAACACAGTCGCCCACACCATAATAATGGCCGCCCGAATGACATAAAAGGCCTACATAGGATTTCCTAAGTATGCGTGCGGCAGCAATGGCGCTCCTTTGATTTGTACAGGCACTAATACTTAGAAATTCCTATGCAGGACAGCAGCCAAACAACAGCTTGTAGGCAAATGTACCGTTTCTGCTCTCAGTTGGCTCTCTAGGTATAGATCCTCTTTGACACTAACCTCAGTCAGTGTTCTTAGCGTTCTCTCTTTATTTTTCTCACGAAGCGAGGGCATTTTTCCCTTTTCGCCGTGCTCAAATACCCTCGATTTGCTTATTTTTTTTTTTTTTTTTTTTTTTTTTGTGTTGGGAATTCGCTGGAAGTAAAAAATCATCGAAAGACATTGCAGAGCTATACGCGAGGGATGCTTCTGCAATAGTGATGGACTTTAACTCATCTAAAAAAACTCCCGGGGGACTGGCGTAAGCCCTCCCGAAAAAGATTGCACCTAGTCGTACGACTAATCAGCAAATTATATTTTGAATAATTTAATGAATTTAAAGAGATAAATCCACCGGTTGTCGGATTTTTAAACTTGTTTTGTTTGAAATTAATACCTAATTTCTTAGCCCTAGCTAAATCTTACAGATCAAGAGGTTTAATCCGTCTCAGTCTCCTGATTACATTGTCATTATTTAAAAGTTCTGTTATTTCTGTGTTTACGTGGTTGAGAAGCCGATTTCTATGCCTCTGAGCAACCTTCTTAACCTCATCCTCAACCATTTCAACATTTAGATCCCTATCTAGATCGGCGTTGCGTATGTACCAAGGTGCATTAACTATGTTCCTTAGTACTTTATTTTGAAAAACCTGCATTTTTTGTAAGTTTGTTTGGCATGTACAAGTACATGCCCAAAATTGGAGCCCGTAGGTCCATACTGGTTTTAGAACTTGCTTGTAGAGCAATAACTTATTGTAGTTGGACAGGGATGAGTATCTCCCAATAAGCCAATACAACTCATCTTTTTTTTTTCTTAACGTGCGCTTTCCAACGCAGTTTAGCGTCTAGAGTCATGCCTAGATATTTAGCTGTATTAGAAAATTCTACTACATTGTTGTTAATGTAGACTGGAATGTGTAATATGTTTTTATACGTAAAATTAATATGGACTGACTTAAGGTCATTTAATATAATCTGCCATTTCTTAGTCCATTCTGAAATATTGTTTATTGCCGTCTGAAGCTTTTTTGTTGCTATTTCGACAGTTGCTCCCACAGCAAGGACGGCGGTGTCATCTGCAAAAGTAGCTATGGTGGTTTCTACACTTTCAGGCAAATCGCTAGTGAAGAGTAGGTATAAGACTGGACCTAGCACACTGCCTTGCGGTACACCAGCTTTAATCTCTCTTAATGTTGAACACTCTGTATCTTGCTTAATTCTGAAGAATCGATCTGATATATAAGACTCCAGAATGGTCGAATACTGCTTCGGCAGTTGCTTTTGTAGTTTGTGTATCAGTCCTTTGTGCCAGACTTTATCGAAAGCTTGTGCTATATCAAGAAATACTGTAGAGCACACATTTTTCTCTTCAAATGCTTTTTCGATTTTATCTGTGATTCTATGCACCTGATCAATTGTAGAGTGCTTGTTTCTAAACCCAAATTGATGACTTGGAAGTAGCGATTTTTCATCAATAATTTTTTGCAGACGTTTTACCAGCATTTTTTCGAATAGCTTGGACAACATTGGTAGTATCGATATTGGGCGATATGAGGCTACTTCGCTAGGTGGTTTACCTGGTTTTGGTATCATTATTACCTCCGCGACCTTCCACATGCTTGGTACATATCTTAATTTAAATGCAGCATTTATGATCTGCGCTAGTTTTTTTTAAACCTTTTCGAGGAAATTGTTTTAAAATATCCCCTGTGATTAAATCGAACCCTGGGGCTTTTTTTATGTTTATGCCTTCTTTGATTTCTTTGGCAAGTTCTTTAGCTGTTACCGGCCTAATAGGTCTGTCTTCTTCGCACGTTTCTTCGTTTCCTTGATAATCTTTATCTTCATAAGGTTTGAAGACGTTCTCAAGGTACTCTGCAAAAGTATTTGCTTTTTCTTGACTGCTTTTTGCCCAGTTACCTTCTCTGGTTGAATGTGAGCTATTGGCCTGTTCATTTTCTTTGCTGCCTTCCAGAGCGAGTAGTCGGTACTAGCATCATTTGTAAGACTCGTAAGATACGTTTTTAAAGACTCGTTATTAAATTCTCTTATAGATTTTCTGAGCTTATTATTTAAGTTGTTCAGTGTGGTTTTGTCGCTTGGCGCCCTTGTCTGTTGCCAGCGTTTTCTAGCTTTCCTCTTTTCTGTAATAATTTGACATATTTCACGCGGATAAGAGTTTTGTTTAATCTTGTTTGTTCTTTGGGGAGTTGCAGCCCATGCAGCTTTTTGTATATCCAGTGTAAATATTTGCACTGCTTCTTCTAGTTGATCTTCTGTTTGAATAGCTGATGATAATTGGATACATTCTGTAGTGGAGGTGGTGTTGAGGAGGAAAGGGAGAGAGATGACTCTCTGCAGAAGACGGAATAAAATTGCGGGGGGGGAAAGGACTGGGGTTTAGGGAAGGAGTAAGGAAGCGGAAATCGGGATGATTTGGCAACTCGGATGCGGGCGCATGCCTTGCTGGTCAAAGCTGGAGCTCGTCGGAGGGTGGGTTCTTGCACCCAAGTTCCAAAAGGAATCACCACTACATAAAACAAAATGCATGCGTTTGGTTATATTACGAAACTGAAAAAAAGGAACAGAAAAAAAAGAAGTCAAGAAAAAGTCTATTTGTGAGGGAGTTCTAACCATACCTCGGGAGGAACTGATGGTCGTCCTCCTGGCGGTTCAATACCCTCCCTACCATGTACCAGTAGGTACCCGCTAAAATTGCCACCTGGTACCCTAGCGATAGCCCTATGCTTTCGCTAATCCACGTCGTCGAGCGTTTTCATCGAAATATCCCGCACAGCGGTTTTCTTTTTCTTACCAACGCGGGCGCAAACACACACACATAAGTCCTTGGTATAACCAAAATAAAGGATGCTTAATTAACTAAATCGACCAAATGCTGCACTGTCACCTTTAACAATAATGCTTAGTTTCAAATAACTTATTTATATATTATTTTATTCAAATTTTCTCTTTGTTTACTTCAATATATATATATTTTTTTTTTTTTATTATTTTTTTTTCTTAAATTTTCTTTCTTTCTATCAAGGTATTATGTATTATTGATGTTCTCGATTGCGGGAATGAAAGGCGCACGCTCAAACTGCTTAAGATGGTTTATTTCTACAAAGGAAATTTTACAATACATGTAAATCTTTTAAAAGCACACTTACCGCGGTTTGCACCTCTTCCCTTGGCTTTCGAGAATAAAGTAAGGCGGAAATAAAATGGCCGAATATGGAAAGAAGTGTCAAACCGAGGTCGAGAGGAGTGGTGCCAACTCATTGTTAGCTATCGGGTAATAGATGGCGCGCTTGGGTTATTGGGTTTTCCACATCCCCTCCCCCGTGAATCGTTCCGATTCACCATCGGGTTCCACATCCAGAACTGCCAATCTTGAAACTGGACGAGATAAAATGCCTGTATTCGTCCGAACGTCGGCTCGCCTGACAACTCCATCTGCACCTCGGTATATGCGTTGAACTCTGGCTCGCTTCCATTCTCGTCTTGAAATGTGGGGGTCACAGATAGAGACCAGATTTCCGACTTCAATTGACTTCGTCCTTCGGCACCACTTCACTCGGCGTGTTAAAGTTGGAAGGTACTCAAGTACCCATCGCTTCCAAAACCTGTCCCTCAATTGGCGGGCGATTCTCCACTGCTTCCTTAAACGGCACAACTTCTCGTCTGGTTCCAGTGTCCTAGGGGTATGAGCTGTGTTGGCTGAGCCCAGCAAAAAATGGTTCGGCGTCAGCGGCTCCTCCTGGTCGACTGTCACTGGTAGATGGGTTAGTGGCCTCGAATTTACCACATTCTCAGCCTCAATCATCAAGCAATGTAAAGTGTCCTCTCGTGGTGAAACCTCCTTGAGAGTGTGTCGCAGGACGCGCTTCACACACTGCACCATACGCTCCCAGGCACCTCCTTCGGATGGGTTGTTCGGGCAATTGAAACGCCAGTCGATACCCTTTGCTGACAGCTCGTCCTGGATCCGATGGCAGTCAAAAACTTGGGAAAAACGCTTCGCTTCTCTGTCGACGCCAATGAAATTTTTTCCGTTGTCACTGCGTATTCTTAGCGGCACTCCACGGCGGTTGATGAAATTGCGTATGACCATAATGCACGCATCGGTAGACAGGTCATGTGCTATTTCGAGGTGAATGGCTCTCACCGTCAAACAAGTGAAAAGCGCTATCCACCGCTTCTCAACTCGACGACCAATAGACACGGTGAGTGGCCCGAAATAGTCCAGACCAGTATATGAGAATGGTCTCAAGTACGGCATGACACGATCCTCCGGTAAGGCTCCCATGAGAGGTGGAATCGGCGTGGCTTTGCGATGTCTGCAGATCCTGCAGTTTGCGACGACCTTGCGCATAACCTGGCGCAGGCGGGGCACCCAGTACTTTTGACGCACCTCGCAGATTGCAGCTTCCGTATTTTGATGCATCATTCGGTCGTGATAGTGAGCGACTACAAGCATTGTAAATCGGTGATCAGAAGGCAGGATGATAGGTCTTCGGGCAGCATACGTCAACCATGAAGCGGCGTCAAGTCGTCCATAGACGCGTAGGATGTCTTCTTCATCCAGATACGGCATAAGCTTAAAGAGGTCGTTCCCCTCTGGAACTGGTAAGCCACGCTGAATTAGACTTACTTCAACGCTAAAGGCTTGACGTTGAGCTTGGCGGCAAACCTGCTTTTCAGCGACATCCAGTTCGTCGACTGTTAAAGACAAATGCTCGTTGCGATTAAAAACACGTAGTACCCAGGCCATAGTTCTGATGATTCTTCTGAAAGAAGAAAAACGGTTCCAATCTATTAAGCTGTTACCTCTATGTCGTGGTGACTTTGGACGTTGACATTCACTGGCCAGTCCCTTTCTGACTGGCACAAAAAGGACGGACCCTTCAACCATCTGGAAGTTGGACTAAAGTCAATCTGACTCTTAGCCCTCGTAGCGTCATCTGCTGCATTCTCGGTTGTCGGCACCCATTTCCAGCTACTCTGCTCCGTGTTTTCCAAAATTTCGGCAATTCGGTGAGCAACAAACGGTGCAGATATTTTCCGGCAGTTCTTCATCCCACAGTATATCCCGTCGCCAAACCTCACGCATCACCAGCTTCGCAGATACCACGAATGGGCTCAAGAATCCCAACGGATCAAACACCGACATAACGATGCTGAGCAGTTCTCGTTTTGTCGGACGTCGGCTTCCATCAATGATTTCCTTGCTTACTCGGTGAAACTGCAACTTGTACTGGAACTCGTCGTTATGTGGCTGCCAGAACATGCCCAAGACCTTTTCAGCTTGTAAAGGCGTCCCTTCGCTAGCTGGTAAAGCTCCCTCCAAGGCTCTGAGGACGGATTCCGAATTCGAACTGAAGTTGCGCAATTCAAACCCAGCGGTGTTATGTATCTCTCGGACTTGAGTTGAAATTTCGATGGCCTGCTCGACGGATTCGAAGCTGTCGACGAAGTCGTCAACATAATGAAACTCCGTAATGGCTTTGACGGCACGACGATTATATATGCTGCTGTGCTCCAGGGCATTTTTGATCTTGACATGTTGAGCAGCACATGGCGAGCAGGCAGCTCCAAACGTCATCACTAGCATTTCATAAACATCGGGCGGCTTCGTGTCATCTCCGTCACGCCATAGAAACCTTTGAGCACATCTGTCCTTCTGGCGAACTCCAATCTGGTGAAACATCTCCTTGATGTCCCCACACACAGCGACGGCACCTTCCCGGAAGTTGAAGAGAACAGACGGTAGTGGCTGGTACCCCTGTGGGCCCTTCAGCAAGTTCGAGTTGAGTGAAACTCCGTTTACCTCGGCGGCGGCGTCAAAAACTAGGCGAAGTTTCTGAGGTTTGTTCGGATTTACTACCCCGAAATGAGGCAAATACCATGTCCTTGGTCCTATGACGGCGGCTTCTTCTGGCTGCAGCTTACGGGCATAGCATTTGTTCACATAACCTCTCATAATTGATCTGTAGGCGGCGGCAAAGTCTTCATTTCTTCTCATTTTTCTTTCAACTCCAACCAAATGCTTCTGCGCCATGGCATAGCTGGCTGGCAAGACGATATCGTCAGCTTTCCACAACAAGCCAACCTCGAATCGACCGTTGATCCTCTTTGTGGTTGAATCGAGAATGCTTCTTGCACGGATGTCTTCCTTGGATTCTACCGGGGGTAAAGCTCTAACTCCAAAACTTTCCGTTGGAAAATAATCGCCAACCAGGTCATGTAAGATAGCATCAGCGGATTTGGTGTACGTCAGGAGACACGCAGGTGTGCTTGTAGGAGTGGTCGTCGTCGTCGGACCATAAATAGCCGAGCCAAGCTTCGTACGTGTTGCATACGGTCCATTCTCACCAAAACTTCGTAGTTCCATCGCCAGGCCCAAATGGCAATGATCGAGCCCGATCATGAGTTTCGGAACGGCATTGGAGTAAGACTGCATAGGAAGTTCCTTCAAACATTTTGAGATGCTACTTAAATCCGAATCTTTGAGACTTTGAGTTGGCAGACTGAGATCCGAAACACCGTACACGTGACGAAGTTGATATTTTTTGTTCATACCCACTCCACTCACCTGCAGGTCAACGACCAACGATGGCTCCTGTGCTTGTTTTCCAGCAACACACTGCATGGTGAGCTGGCGCGAGTCACCTTTAGGACCCATTTCCTTAATCAGGTCCATATCGACGATCGAAATCGAAGATCCTTCATCAAATAGTGCATAGGTATTGATGGCTTTATTTGGGCCATACAGCGTCACTGGTAAAACTCGAAACAAGAGCTTCTGCTCGGCGTTGGTCGTCCCTTTCGTAGCCAACACACTACCAGCGGAGGAACATTGAGGAATTTGTTGACTCACATCAGCCAATGGAGTGGGCTTGGGCTGATCTTCGTGGAGTAGCTTGTGATGTCTTCTCTGGCATCCATTTGTGGCACAAATACTCCTCACGCGGCAGTTCCGAGTATTATGCCCTTTCCTTAGGCACGCAAAACAAAGACCATATTGCTTTACAATCATCCATCGTTCCTGCACACTTGCTCTTATAAATTTTCTGCAATCGTTGACTTTGTGTGCCTCTTGACACAAATGACATCTTAGAGATCTCGGTTCCTGGGACTCCGTAGTTGTGTGTAACACAGGCACGCGTTTCTTCGTCTCCTTGTCTTGGTTGTCTTGGACGGAACAAACTAACTTGGCTACGTCAGAGAGCCAATCGCTGAAGTTAATGATCGTTGGGTAAGGCTGAATTATTGTTGCGTATCTCGCCCACTCCATCCGCTTTGTCATAGGCAACTTGCATACCAGCTCTTGCAATAGTGATGGGTTCGCAATATGCTGCTGGCCGTTGACAGATTGCAAAAACATAGATAAGTTCCGCACCTTTGTCGCGAATGGAATGAGAAGACCCAGGTTCAATTCGTTGATTGACTGTATCTCACGAACTTGACTCAACTGGCTGTTGATAAGTTGTTCCGGGCGACCAAAACGAAAACGTAATTCTTCTATAATATTTCCAACGTTATCCGGGTGAATCAAAAGAGATTTTACTGTTTCCTTTGCTTCACCGTAAAGAGATTTTTGAAGCCTCTGATTGTTCTCCAAGTTCGTATAGTTGAATGCTGCGTTTGTCTGTAGGAAAGTGTTGTAGAACATCGGCCAGTCATCTGGGTTTCCAGAAAACGGAGGAAGATCTTGGACCTTACGTGGCATCAAGGTATATGTATTGGACCCTGATAACTGGCTGGCAACATTGTTTGAGTTGGACGGCTGTTGAGCTTGAGAACACTGCTGCTGTACGTACGGATGTGGCGACGGTGTGTACGTATGTATCGGCAGTGTTTGCAAATATAGCGGCGATACGGATGTGCTGGATGTCATCTGCACGGGCGAGGGTATTGCAGACGAAGGTAGTGACGCATGCGCAACTGGCTGCAGTGTATACGACGCTGGCGGCTGTTCATGCGGAGCTGGCTGTGGCGCATGTGACATTGATGACTCTACGTTGATGCCTGTCGACTGTACATTGATTACTGGCGGCTGAACATGAGTGACTGGCATCGGTGCATGCATGGCTGGCGGCTGACAGAATGCGATTGGCATTGGTGCATGCGTGGTCGGCGGCGGACAGAATGCGACTGGCGATTGTGCATGTGATACAGGCATGTGCAACGGCTGCGACTGCATCGCCAATTTAAGCGTGTTACACTGCAAATCGCTATTCTTTAAATGGACTTGCGTGGCCTTGAGCTGTCCTTCTAAAACACTAATCTTTTCCTCTAAAGAACGAACTAACATTTGGTCCACCTGAGCAGCGGCAGCTCCTCGTGAACCATGTGGACCAACAGAGATTTTCGTCGCGGTTAATAGAGCACCAGTCGTAGTGCCCACAGAAGTCCCACTCATGGCTGAAGAGACGGGTGCTGTGAATGCACTGTTTTGCATTTGTGCAGGCAATGTGTCCACGGGAGTCTCAGTGGCGGCAGGATTCTCATCTACGGCGGCTGGATGAATCGGAGCGAGAGTTGCTGCGGCTGCAGCGGCTACAGTTCTGGCGCTACTTACGACGGCGGAGGAAGTAGTTGGCACATTGGATTCTATATCCATGCCGTGGTTGCGTGGACTGCGACGAGGTGGTGTGCGACTCAGCATGTGGTGCGTGAACAATGAAATCACGCGAAATAAAGTTGTTCTCGATTGCGGGTATGAAAGGCGCACGCTCAAACTGCTTAAGATGGTTTATTTCTACAAAGGAAATTTTACAATACATGAAAATCTTTTAAAAGCACACTTACCGCGGTTTGCACCTCTTCCCTTGGCTTTCGAGAATAAAGTAAGGCGGAAATAAAATGGCCGAATATGGAAAGAAGTGTCAAACCGAGGTCGAGAGGAGTGGTGCCAACTCATTGTTAGCTATCGGGTAATAGATGGCGCGCTTGGGTTATAGGGTTTTCCACAATTGATTCGATAATTTTTTGTATTAGGCAGACTGAACACACACACAAACGCAGATCGGCACTATATTTTCGTTGACCGCCTTTCGTGGTACCCCGGTCGCTGGGAAGTTCAGAGGGGTGGCAGGAAGCTTATCACCGTGGACTAGGCGTAGGTAATATCGGAGCCCTTGAACCTCAAGGGATTCGTCCCGGTGCGGCTTCGTCGGATACGCACAATTCACTACCGACTAGGGCTGGGGCTGGTTTCGAAGCGAGTCAGGTGCACAAAGAGGTAGAGTTCGCTTTCCACGTGCGCGAGATACGTAGGGTACGGGGATTTATTTTATTTGTATCTCGGATTCGGGTCCACTGAAATGATCGCAGTGTAGCCGTTTGGTAACAAACGGTAGAGGTGGATTTAAGATTCCAGTGTGTCGGGACACGAAGCACCGCCGCGCCGTCGCGTTTTATCACTTTTATTGGTAACTTGGTAAAGTTTTATTGTTTGCTTATTTTTTTCTTATTTGTTTTCGAAACGACTAAACCGACTCGATTCCCCAGATCAACTGACTGACTATTCTATCTTTGGCATCGACTCCGCTACCAAAACCAGCTCCGCACCTCCGACGTTCTCGCGTGATGAGCCCTTCGCCATAGTAGTTATGTCTATGTACAGGCCGCCATACAGCTACACTCCTAATTACTAGCGGATCTCTCACGAGATTTGTCACCCTCCCCCCAGTACCCTGTGGGCTGATTGTCCCCCGGACATACCAACCTCTCGTACGACAATACCCCAGCAGCCATGCGAGAGAATGCATTGCGGGTTTATCAGGCCACACGTTGGTCAAAAAACAAGTGCAGGTTGTTTTGAGTTCGGTATATAAGAGAAAAAAAGGAACTATATATGGTGTTATCTGACTGAGCATTATACTTGTCAGCCGAAATTATTATTTTTCTGTGCGTTTTTTTTTTTTCAAGATTTTTGCCGAACCTGGCCGTCACACCACAGATTTAGGTGTAGCTGTCCCCCAAAGAAAAGCGAAATCCTAAGCTGAAGGAAAGGCCATCATTAACGACGAATGTCCTTGGCATGGTATGTTCCCAAAGTCTTACCTGATAGATCTTCTAAAACATAGTCTGCCGATCCTTTTTTTTCTTTAATACGAGCCTTGAGAAAAGTGGGAGCAAGCTTCGCATTAAATCCTTTTTCGAAGCTGCTTTGCGCGAAATTACGGCGGTAGACCTCATCGTCCACTTTGAAGTCAACCGGCTTCGACCTGGTATTATATACTGCGGCATTTTTAAGAAATGACACCTGGATGTTCTGTTGGACGCTGTCTCGCACCCCTGCTAATTGGTCGGTTCTATTCAAAGGCATATCTTCACCACTAATCATTCCCAGCTTCTTCAACAGTTCGTAGTCCGATCCGTGTTGAATCATGTTTTGACCGAACAGTACAAAGTAGGGACTACACCCTATTGACCTATGGAAAGTCGATCTTAATGAACAGGCAATACTGCTAAGTTTGGCATCCCACTCTGTTTGGTCTTTGAAGATAGAAGCGCGAATTGCCGCAATGATCGAGCGGTTCACTCTTTCGGAGGAATTCGATTGAGGGGAATGTATGGCAGTGAGCATATGTGTAATTCCGTATTTGGTCAAGAAGCTTCCAAATTCTCCCGACTTGAACTGGGACCCATTTTCACTCAATTATTATCTGGAACCCCGAATGCATGGAAAACCTGTTCTTCCAGGAAGTCTATTATCAGCTTGGTGGTGAATTTCTTTAGAGCTTTCAAAAGGACATACTTGGAAAGGTGATCAAGGACAATAAAGATCCCGACATTTCCTGATTTCGACCGAGGATAAGGTCCCAGGAAGTCAATAAACAATTTTTGAAATGGCCTTGACGTTTGAACTGGCTGGCCCATCGGGGGCCTTAAGAAAACGTTTGGACTTTTTGTGGTCTTACATATTTCACAGGCCAACACATACCTCCTCACGTCTTTTACCATAGTTGGCCAAAACAGATAACGTCGCAACTTTTCCAGAGTTTTACCTATGCCGCAATGAGATTGTAGCGGACATGCACTTCAGTAAAATAAACAAAGCGCTAAGAAAGCGACTTCGCTAGTTTTGCCTGAACACTGTCACAATGAACGCACGCAGTTCAGTGGCGACTCAATAGACTAAGCCGGGGTTTTTTCGTTGTCGCGCGCGTACATAAAAAAGAAAAATACGTAAATCCGTTGTTCATTGTAAGTTGTGCTGAGACAGATGCCTCTCCTAAGATTGAATTTTGTAAAATAATATAAGTCGAATAATTAATATTAAATAAATAGTGAATAGATGTTAAAATTCATCCATCGAGTTTTCCATTAATCGATGCACATAGCAGCATACAAAAGCTATATTGGTGACCCCTACTAGAACATCGATACCGCAGTGAAAAGGCGGTGAGGCCATTTTTATTTTTCGTCGGTGCAGTAATTTGGCGAAACTGTAAGCCGCATTAATTTTGCTTCAGGAATCGACGCCGCGTGACAATTTGGTGCACTGCCCACCCGTTAAGCGACGGCGACCAAAATTAACTCTACATTTGTTAGGGGGGCCCCGGCAACAGAAACCGAATTCACGCCACCCAAAAGCACCGCTATAAAGCCAGCGTTAACGGGCCAGTCATATAACGGCACCCTCATTAGCACAATTGCGTCATCATCTGCAATTACGCCACCAGCACGTCCACCAGCACCGGCTTCAGGAGGAAGCACGTCAGCACAACCACCACCAGCACACCCAGAACCAAAATAACCACCGCCATCAATACACGAAGCGCCAAAACGGCAACCACAAACGGCTCATTCAGTGCTACAGGACCAACAACGGTTGTGCATCCAAGTCACGCCACGTCCACGTCCATATTTTCAACGTACAACGAACATCTTAACAACAAGCTGCATCAACGCCATCAGCGCAAAGTCCAGCCATTCATCTGCGCCCAACCAGAACAGCAGTTAAATCTAAAGTCTCAGCGCATCCTGAAAAGCCGACTGCAGTCAGCAAAACCATGACACCACGTTCCAGACAGCAATAAATAACTTTGTACAGGTGAGAGCATTAATCACAGCACACATTTAGTAGATTGCTACATTTCTCGCGTTCCTTTCTTTTTGTTTTTAAAAAACTCGTACGAATTGCCTCGAAGTGTCAGTGTTCTCGCAAACAGAATTTTCCCGTTTTGCTTTTCGGTAATTTTTTGGGGGTTCCGTTACTAGGTAATTTTCTATCCTTACGGGATTTGCAATTTTCTTTCGAAACACGTTTTTGGTTTTTTTTTTTTCGACGTGAGGTTTAATCCTATGTCGGGTTTTCGATCATTTAATGAATGAAATAAAACACGACATGATTGATAACGACGATAATACTCAGTCGAGATCGGGAGTTAATCAAAATGCGCCAAGTACAAGTCATAGCGAAAATCACAATGCAGGTCCACAATCGAGTCCCTATCAAGGAAATTTAGAATCAATTAGAGTACGCCTTCCAACATTTTGGAACTCAAATCCAGTCACATGGTTTATTCAGGCGGAAGCACAATTTACAGTGCATAGAATAACTAGTTCTGAGACCAAATATTGTCTCACAGTCGGTTCTCTACCACCAGAGACTTGCGATTCGGTTATAGACATTCTTGCGAACCCACCAACTACCAATAAGTATCTTGAACTAAAGACAGCCTTAATAGAACGTCATTCAGTTTCTGAAACCAAACGTTTGGAAACGCTGATTTATAAAGCGGATATAGGCGATCGCAAACCATCAGAAGTATTAAGGTCCATGAAGATGCTAGCCGGCACTGCCTTTAATGACGAAATTGTTAAGAATCTATGGATGCGTCGACTACCGCAACACATTAACATCGCGTTATTGTCGGTCGGTATCAAAGCGCTAGAAGAGCTGGCTACCCTCGCAGATAAAATCTACGAAGCATCGCAAAGCGCGAGCATCTACAGTGTCTCCACTGCTCAACAAAGCGCAAATACTGCAAATGGTAGCAACTCTCTCGAGCAAAGGCTGGCCAGAATCGAGTCAATGATTGAAGCTTTCTCTTTCAACTCGCGATCACGCAGCAATAGCAGATCTCATCAAAATTTCAAAAACAGAAACAACCGTTCACGTAGTCGGGCAAACTCGGGAAATGAGATCTGTTGGTATCACAAACGTTTCAAGAGTAATGCCAAGAAATGCGACAAGCCCTGCAAGTTCGACAAAATCAAATTTCAGGAACACACCCATAACCCAAACTAAATAAGTCTGCTGTTGCAGCGGCAAACACGCAGAACCCTTTAAGCCGCCGCTTATTCATTAGGGACAAAAATTCCAATATGACTTTTTTAATCGACACGGGGGCGGATCTATCAGTCATTCCTTACACCAACAGAAGAACACCAGCATCTCAAGATTCCGTATTCTTGCTATCGGCTGCAAACGGAACTTCAATTCCAACATACGGTTCAAAACTACTAAGTCTTGACATCGGTCTGAGGCGTAGTCTAGTACATTCCTTCATCTTAGCCGCGGTGAACAGACCAATAATAGGAGCTGATTTTTTAGCAAAGTTTAATCTACTTGTGGACACAAGAAACAAAAGATTAATTGACCCTCTCACTAAGATGCATACAAATGCATCAACCATCAAAACTGATGATCCAAGCCCTAAACATTTTCAAATCAACAATGAATACAGTACAGTCCTAAAAAAGTTCCCTTCCTTAACCCGGGAGCCCAATTATTTTGCCCCAATCAAACACACAATAGTGCATCACATTGTCACCAAAGGCCAGCTTCCAGTCTCAAGGCCTAGACGGCTTGACGCTACTAGACACGGTGCAGCAAAAGCTGAATTTCAACATATGATGCAACTAGGAATTTGTCAACCATCGTCTTCGAGCACGTGCTCACCCTTGCACATGGTCAAAAAAAAGAACAACCAAGATTGGAGACCATGTGGGGATTACCGCAGACTTAACGCTGTCACGGTACCGGATTGTCACCCAATCCACCACGTCCAAGACTTCTCCATGAACATTCATGGATGCAAAATATTCTCAAAAATAGACATTGTAAGAGCTTATCACTTAATACCAGTCGCTCATGAGGACATTCATAAAACAGCCATAACAACGCCTTTTGGACTATTCGAATGGCTCCGAATGCCCTTCGGGCTCCGAAACGCGGCGCAAACGTTTCAACGTTTCATGAATGAGGTGTGTTTTGGGCTCGATTTCGTTTTTGCCTATATAGACGACCTGCTAATCGCCAGTAAAAATGAAGAGCAATACAAGAAACACCTCGAAATTCTATTCAAACGTCTAGAAGAGTACGGCGTGAATATTAATCTGTCTAAGTGTGTTTTCGGCGTTCCCACATTGGAATTTTTAAGCCACACCATCAATGCTGAAGGTATCTCTCCCTCGAAAGATCGCGTGGAAGCAATTTTAAATTTTCCAACACCCACATCAGTCAAACAAATTCAGCGTTTTCTAGGGATGGTCAACTACTATCACCGATTTATCCCTAACCTAGCTCACATCATGGCACCACTTCACGCGCATTTAGCTTCTCTAACAAACCACAAGAGCGTCAAAAAGATTTTTTCATGGCCAGATAGTCTCAATAGCGTTTTCAATAAGGCAAAGGAAGGCCTCTCGAAGGTTACCCTTTTAGCTCACCCCATGCACAACGGCAAGTTCAGCATTGCCACAGACGCATCGGACATAGCCGTTGGTGCAGTCCTTCAGCAGTTCAGTTCACAGGTTTGGCAGCCACTAGCATTTTTCTCAAAGAAACTTAGCGATTCCGAAATCAAATATTCGGCTTTTGACCGTGAGCTACTAGCGATATATCTAGCGATCAAACATTTCAGGTTTTTCGTGGAGGGACGAGAAGTCACAATATTCACCGACCACAAACCGCTCTCATATGCGTTGGCGAGCAAAACAGAAAGAAGCCCGCGACAAACGCGTCATTTGGACTATATCTCTCAATTTACCTCTGACATCCAACATGTTAAGGGCAAGAACAATGTGGTCGCAGACGCTCTTTCCCGCATAAGCACTAATGAAATCGCGGCCGCCAAGAACCACGAACTAGACCTAGAAACCATCGCCAAGTTACAGTCAACTGACGAAGAACTGCAAAAACTACTTAAAGAGGAAAACTCAAATGAAACCTCTAACATATCCTTAAGAGAGTTTAACTTTCCAAATCTGAGCATATACTGCGAAACGTCAACAAACAGAAATAGGCCTTTCGTCCCTTTACCTCTGCGCTCAAGCGTTTTTAACATTCTCCATGGAGTCTCTCACCCAAGCATACGCGCAACACGCAAGCTCATATAAGAGCGATACTTCTGGCCAAAGATGAACGAGAACATCAACAACTGGTCCCGGGCGTGCATAGGTTGCCAAAAATCGAAGATCCAAAGGCACACCAAGTCAGAACACGGTGTATTCGAATTGCCAAAAGGACGATTCGATCACATACACATAGACTTGGTAGGACCTCTACCTCCATCTAATGGTTTTTCTTACATCCTCACAGCCATAGACAGGTTCACTCGCTGGCCAGAAGCCTATCCGTTAAGAGACATTACGGCCAGCTCCGTGGCCAAAGTTTTCGTTGAGAATTTCATCTCACGTTTCGGCATCCCCATACAAATAACCACGGACCAAGGAAGCCAATTTGAGTCCAAGTTATTCAGTGAGCTTTCAAAGTTATTGGGTATACACAGACTTCACACTACGCCGTATCACCCACAATCTAACGGCATGGTCGAGCGTTTTCACAGGCAACTCAAGTGTTCACTAAAAGCCAGGTGTAACACCATCAATTGGAGCTCAGAGCTCCCAATCGTCCTCTTGGGGATTCGCTGCGCAGTAAAAGAAGACTTAGACGCGTCGGCCGCAGAAATGGTATATGGGCAGAACCTTAGACTGCCCGGAGAAATTTTTGTGGACAGCCCAAAGCAAGTTCATTCCCCAGACGACTTAATAGATAAGTTGCGCAATGCGATGAGAAATCTCATACCAACCGGGACTCGCAAAACAAACCAAGAAATTTTCGTCCCAAGACATCTAAGCGATTGCAAACAGGTGTTTGTAAGAATTGACAGAGTTAAAACCGGTCTAATGCCTGCCTACGAAGGTCCATATAAAGTGGTTCGACGGTTAAGAAAGCACTTTGTAGTTCAAATAAAAAACAAATCCGTTTCGATATCCATCGACCGTCTAAAACCGGCACACTGTATCTAATGCTACGTCCGGAACAACCATAGACGAAGAGTAAGGTAAAACAATTTTGCGAGGGGGACTCGATTGGGGAAGGGTGATGTAGCGGACATGCACTTCAGTAAAATAAACAAAGCGCTAAGAAAGCGACTTCGCTAGTTTTGCCTGAACACTGTCACAATGAACGCACGCAGTTCAGTGGCGACTCAATAGACTAAGCCGGGGTTTTTTCGTTGTCGCGCGCGTACATAAAAAAGAAAAATACGTAAATCCGTTGTTCATTGTAAGTTGTGCTGAGACAGATGCCTCTCCTAAGATTGAATTTTGTAAAATAATATAAGTCGAATAATTAATATTAAATAAATAGTGAATAGATGTTAAAATTCATCCATCGAGTTTTCCATTAATCGATGCACATAGCAGCATACAAAAGCTATATTGGTGACCCCTACTAGAACATCGATACCGCAGTGAAAAGGCGGTGAGGCCATTTTTATTTTTCGTCGGTGCAGTAATTTGGCGAAACTGTAAGCCGCATTAATTTTGCTTCAGGAATCGACGCCGCGTGACAATTTGGTGCACTGCCCACCCGTTAAGCGACGGCGACCAAAATTAACTCTACATTTGTTAGGGGGGCCCCGGCAACAGAAACCGAATTCACGCCACCCAAAAGCACCGCTATAAAGCCAGCGTTAACGGGCCAGTCATATAACGGCACCCTCATTAGCACAATTGCGTCATCATCTGCAATTACGCCACCAGCACGTCCACCAGCACCGGCTTCAGGAGGAAGCACGTCAGCACAACCACCACCAGCACACCCAGAACCAAAATAACCACCGCCATCAATACACGAAGCGCCAAAACGGCAACCACAAACGGCTCATTCAGTGCTACAGGACCAACAACGGTTGTGCATCCAAGTCACGCCACGTCCACGTCCATATTTTCAACGTACAACGAACATCTTAACAACAAGCTGCATCAACGCCATCAGCGCAAAGTCCAGCCATTCATCTGCGCCCAACCAGAACAGCAGTTAAATCTAAAGTCTCAGCGCATCCTGAAAAGCCGACTGCAGTCAGCAAAACCATGACACCACGTTCCAGACAGCAATAAATAACTTTGTACAGGTGAGAGCATTAATCACAGCACACATTTAGTAGATTGCTACATTTCTCGCGTTCCTTTCTTTTTGTTTTTAAAAAACTCGTACGAATTGCCTCGAAGTGTCAGTGTTCTCGCAAACAGAATTTTCCCGTTTTGCTTTTCGGTAATTTTTTGGGGGTTCCGTTACTAGGTAATTTTCTATCCTTACGGGATTTGCAATTTTCTTTCGAAACACGTTTTTGGTTTTTTTTTTTTTCGACGTGAGGTTTAATCCTATGTCGGGTTTTCGATCATTTAATGAATGAAATAAAACACGACATGATTGATAACGACGATAATACTCAGTCGAGATCGGGAGTTAATCAAAATGCGCCAAGTACAAGTCATAGCGAAAATCACAATGCAGGTCCACAATCGAGTCCCTATCAAGGAAATTTAGAATCAATTAGAGTACGCCTTCCAACATTTTGGAACTCAAATCCAGTCACATGGTTTATTCAGGCGGAAGCACAATTTACAGTGCATAGAATAACTAGTTCTGAGACCAAATATTGTCTCACAGTCGGTTCTCTACCACCAGAGACTTGCGATTCGGTTATAGACATTCTTGCGAACCCACCAACTACCAATAAGTATCTTGAACTAAAGACAGCCTTAATAGAACGTCATTCAGTTTCTGAAACCAAACGTTTGGAAACGCTGATTTATAAAGCGGATATAGGCGATCGCAAACCATCAGAAGTATTAAGGTCCATGAAGATGCTAGCCGGCACTGCCTTTAATGACGAAATTGTTAAGAATCTATGGATGCGTCGACTACCGCAACACATTAACATCGCGTTATTGTCGGTCGGTATCAAAGCGCTAGAAGAGCTGGCTACCCTCGCAGATAAAATCTACGAAGCATCGCAAAGCGCGAGCATCTACAGTGTCTCCACTGCTCAACAAAGCGCAAATACTGCAAATGGTAGCAACTCTCTCGAGCAAAGGCTGGCCAGAATCGAGTCAATGATTGAAGCTTTCTCTTTCAACTCGCGATCACGCAGCAATAGCAGATCTCATCAAAATTTCAAAAACAGAAACAACCGTTCACGTAGTCGGGCAAACTCGGGAAATGAGATCTGTTGGTATCACAAACGTTTCAAGAGTAATGCCAAGAAATGCGACAAGCCCTGCAAGTTCGACAAAATCAAATTTCAGGAACACACCCATAACCCAAACTAAATAAGTCTGCTGTTGCAGCGGCAAACACGCAGAACCCTTTAAGCCGCCGCTTATTCATTAGGGACAAAAATTCCAATATGACTTTTTTAATCGACACGGGGGCGGATCTATCAGTCATTCCTTACACCAACAGAAGAACACCAGCATCTCAAGATTCCGTATTCTTGCTATCGGCTGCAAACGGAACTTCAATTCCAACATACGGTTCAAAACTACTAAGTCTTGACATCGGTCTGAGGCGTAGTCTAGTACATTCCTTCATCTTAGCCGCGGTGAACAGACCAATAATAGGAGCTGATTTTTTAGCAAAGTTTAATCTACTTGTGGACACAAGAAACAAAAGATTAATTGACCCTCTCACTAAGATGCATACAAATGCATCAACCATCAAAACTGATGATCCAAGCCCTAAACATTTTCAAATCAACAATGAATACAGTACAGTCCTAAAAAAGTTCCCTTCCTTAACCCGGGAGCCCAATTATTTTGCCCCAATCAAACACACAATAGTGCATCACATTGTCACCAAAGGCCAGCTTCCAGTCTCAAGGCCTAGACGGCTTGACGCTACTAGACACGGTGCAGCAAAAGCTGAATTTCAACATATGATGCAACTAGGAATTTGTCAACCATCGTCTTCGAGCACGTGCTCACCCTTGCACATGGTCAAAAAAAAGAACAACCAAGATTGGAGACCATGTGGGGATTACCGCAGACTTAACGCTGTCACGGTACCGGATTGTCACCCAATCCACCACGTCCAAGACTTCTCCATGAACATTCATGGATGCAAAATATTCTCAAAAATAGACATTGTAAGAGCTTATCACTTAATACCAGTCGCTCATGAGGACATTCATAAAACAGCCATAACAACGCCTTTTGGACTATTCGAATGGCTCCGAATGCCCTTCGGGCTCCGAAACGCGATAGTCTCGCTGCTTAATCGGTCGGGTAGTTCCGACATCAATACAATGCTCGAGCAGCATCGTCTTTCCCAGGCCTGTTTGCTCAAATGACGGAAACATGGAGATAAGACCTCTAAGTTGGTCTTGCTGATATAGAGTAAGCTCATGCACAGGCACCGATGAAGGCGAGATGCTAAGCTCTCCGATTATACCTGGTGCGATATTAAAGCTCCGCCAAAAATCGACACCGAGATATAAATTTTGGCTTAAGGAAGGAACAATATAAATGTCCAAAGGCTTTGTCACATTTCGAAAAGTGACATCCACCCTAATGCTACCTCGAACGGTTTGTAACCTGCCCTCTGCAGTTTTCAAGAAAACGTGGTATTTTTTTAATTTTGCCCCAGAGATAAGAATTTCCTCAGCAGCGCTAGCTCCAAAGCAGCTAATGGATGCCCCGGAATCCAGCAGACCATTTATGGTTCTTCCTAATATTACTACCTGGGCGTAAGGTCGTATATCCTTAGTATCTCCACTGAGGGCAGCGCTAAGAAGATATCTTCTTGATTTCCGAACGTTTTGCCAAAATTTCCGGAGGCGAATCGTTGATCTTTTGGGTTTACGGGGAAGTACAGTGTTGCTATTGACAGAGAATATTTGTGAACGAATTTGATTGTATTCGCGCAATCTTCGGTGAAACGGTTTCGAAGGGTCGATACTAGCAGGCTTTCTTATGGGCTGATTATTATATAGTGCGGAACCGTCCTGGTCTTCGGTCTGCACTTCCTGGTCTTGAGCATAGTTTAGTTTCGGGGGGTGGGATGTGACCGGGTGTTGGTGGCCACATCCACTTTGCAGTTTAACGGTGGGGAACATTTTGGGCATTGTGGCTTGTACGTATTTGGAGTACCACACCCATAGCAAAATACCCTTTTGGGTTCAAGGAAGTCGATGTATGAGTCTCCTTTTGCCTCACAGTTCCAGCAAAGAAGAATCTTCTTTGGGATATTTATAGCTGAAATGTCTTCGTCTAAGGGAGGAGCTGATGCCACTTCGGATACGAATTTCCGTTGAGGAGTGTTCCGATTGAAAGATCCTCTATTCATCTCATGTACGAAATTCTCATGGCGATGGCATGCTCGGCGCAACTCGGAGATAGAGGAGATGTTAAGGTGAAGAAGCTCATGTCTTAGATCCGGTTTCAAATTGCGCATTATGATTTCAAGGAACTGTGTATCGGGCAAGGGTTCGGCCAACCTGTCAGCTATGGAAGTAATCACGTCAAGATAATCGTCAAACGACTCCCTTTCTCGCTGTTTCCGGCTTCTTATCATTTCGATGATATCGAAATCGGTTCGCGGATCCGAGTACTGGAAACGTAACGCTTCGCAAAGAGAATTCCAGTCAATGGACTGTTCTCGGCGATGGTACCGCCAGTACCAATCTTTTGCCTTGCCCGTAAAAAGATTGTGAAGATTCATACACAGAGACGAAAAGTCTCCATTGAGGGTATTTTGTGTCAAAACCTGTATTCTATATATGAATTCTTCAACCCTGATGCCATCACTGGTTCCATCAAACCTAACATTCCAGTTCGAAATAATGCCAGCAATTTTATCAGGGTTGGAAGAAAAACGTTGGTGCGCCGACTCAGTAAAGGTCCTGCTCGGATTCGCTTGGGGAACCGGAGGTTCAGATGGTAAGTTAGCCTGTGTCCAGGTCGTTCTATCGGTCATAGGGGAATTCGGAGGGGCAGTATTTACCGGTTGGGAATGACATCCAAAGAACCTTTGGAACATAGCTTCGATGGTTTTATTCATCTCTGCTGTGTTCCTACGCCTATCTTGCTCCATTTCTTCTCGCACTACTTTTCGAACGTTGTCTTCTGAGGATTGAGAAGCATTGTTTAGCTGGGCAGACAAATTTGCACGCGATTTGGGTGGCAGTTGATTGAGGACAGCAGGTATTACAATACTTGAGGCAGCAGGGTGGCTTTTATGACCGGATGATACAATACTGTCGATTATACTAGAGTCTCGGAAACTCCAATCACCAGCATTTTGTTGTGTGGTAATTGATCGTGTTTTGGGGCGACGCCCTTTGGGGACGGCACCTTTGGCCTGCTCACTGATTGGAGGGAAGAGTTCAAAGTTGGCCTCCTGTAAATCTTCTATATTTTGTCGGCAGATTGGGCAAGATTCTGAATCCTTGAGCCAGTTTCTTAGACAAGCTTGGTGAAATATATGACCACATACTGTTTTCGTTGTCTCGGATGGAGGACGGAATATTTCTTGGCATATGGAGCAAGCAGGTATTTGCTCTTCAGTGAGGGGAGCTAAATGCTCTGGACTGCGCATAACCGCCATGAGCGTTTAGGTTTGGTAGATATATATATATATTATAATGATGGACTAAAATTTAAATTAAATTGTGGTTTGTTATGGGCTTTATGTGTAGTTTTACTTAAGACAAAAAAGGTAGGTTTGTATTATCAAATTAAGATATGTATTGCTTTCATATGGTGGTCTCATTTCGATGGATTGCTTAGAGGTAACATGGACATAAGGGAGGTAAAGTTAGAAGTAATAAGAAAAGTATAAGGTTTGTGTAAGTATTAAATCTTCGCGCTGTGTTATCGAGGTCGTTGCAGCAAGCATGAAGTCCTCAATGCAACGCACTTCCAAGACAACTACTGGCCAATAAAATTTCTGAGGATAACGATTGAATGTGCTCCGAACGATCAAAACGTTCACTCAGGTCGTTTTAAACCATTATGTTGTTTGGTTTAAGAAACGCGTTTCCAATGAGTTCGCTTTGATTATCGGGCTACATGTGGATTGATATTTTGAGCAAAAAAAAAAAATTGTTGTTAACTGAGTTTTGATTAAATAATATATGCGTTTGGTTATATTACGAAACTGAAAAAAAGGAACCGAAAAAAAAGAAGTCAAGAAAAAGTCTATTTGTGAGGGAGTTCTAACCATACCTCGGGAGGAACTGATGGTCGTCCTCCTGGCGGTTCTATACCCTCCCTACCATGTACCAGTAGGTACCCGCTAAAATTGCCACCTGGTACCCTAGCGATAGCCCTATGCTTTCGCTAATCCACGTCGTCGAGCGTTTCCCAGCAGCCATGCGAGAGATTGCATGCGGGTTTATCAGGCCACACGTTGGTCAAAAAACAAGTGCTGGTTGTTTTGAGTTCGGTATATAAGAGAAAAAAAGGAACTATATATGGTGTTATGTGACTGAGCATTATACTTGTCAGCCGAAATTATTATCTTTCTGTGCGTTTTTTTTTTTTCAAGATTTTTGCCGAACCTGGCCGTCACAATTCTTCCAACTTCTGCCTGAAGTGGTTCCAATCAGTCAGTTTATTAACTAGTTTAGGGCTATGTTCTTTTATTATTATTCTATCGCCAAGTGTAAGAAGTATTGAGGAATGATCTGATTGAAGATCAGGGCCTTCTTCTATATTTATTTTATTTGAGGATATATTTTTGGATATAAAGAAGTCTACAAGATCTGGGGTTTTATTCCTATCTGTAGGCCAGTAGGTAGGTTTCCCCGTTGAGTGATATTTGCCGCCGACTTCTTTAATAGTTTCATATAATTCTCTGCCTCTAGTGTTTGTTAATCTAGATCCCCAATATTTATTCTTGGCATTAAAATCCCCTCCCGCGATTAATCGATTGTGAAATATGCGGAAAAGACTTTTAAAATCATTTTTCTTTAGTCTATAGATAGGAGAGCAGTATACTGCTGCAACAGATATTTGCCCATTACTCGTTTCTACACTTATGGAAATTCCTTGGATGGCACATGATTGGAATTTTGCTTCTATATGGTGTTTTATTGTATTCTTTATTAACACTGCAGCCCCACCTTTTGCACAGTTATGAGGATGTGGGGAGTGATATAATTCATATCCTTGCAGTTTAAAATTAGTTATCAATTTCAAGTGTGTCTCTGAAATAAGACATTATATCTATCTGGTGTATGTCAAGAGCCACTTTCATCTCGTCCTTGCGACTCTCGATACCATTAGCATTCCATTCAAGGATTTTTATTCTATTCATCATGTTTGTCTTTTTGGCACAGCTTTTTTGTTGCTGTTCTGTCTCTCTAACAACGATATTCTATCTAATATCGTTTTATTAGATTTTTCCATGGAACCAATCCTGTTTAGGATTTGTTTCATGAGGTTTTTCATTCCAGTGTTTGGCTCTACTTTTCGTTTTATCGTTTTATCTGTTTGATTATTTATTGATGCTGCCTCAGCATATGTCATTTTTGGACCCGCTGTATTTTGTTTTGGGACCTTTTTGATTATCTTTTCTTTTTTAAACTTTTCTTTCTGTGAGCTCTTTTGTAAGTCCTTTTTGACTTTTTGGTCTTCCTTATTTGAGCTTTTTGTTTGTTTCTTTTGCTTTTTGTCCCTTGCAAGTTGGATTTCTTTTGCAACTAAACAACCTCTGTAGCTAGCAGGATGGTTTTCATTGCAGTTTACACATTTAGGGTGTTCATTTTCTTTCTTCCTACATTCCTTGGTGTGGTGACTTCCTGCACATTTCACACATCTTGGATTTGAGCTGCAGTATCTATGTGTATGCCCATATCTTTGACAGTTTTTGCATTGAGGCACTTGTTTCGATTTACGTAGGGTATGAATCTCAACTTGCATCCCAAGTATATTTTTAATTTCATATACTTTTTTCTTATCTTCGTCATGCTCAAAGCTGAGTGTAAACATTGGTAGTGGTACTTTGCTTCTAAATTTAAGCATATTTACAACTTCCAAGATTTTAAAGCCTCGGTCTTTTAACTCCTTTTTTAAGCTTTCCGGTGAGCATGAATAATGCAGTCTTTTCACTACAACCTTCATTGGTCTGGTCTGCTTATTTTCATAAGAATACCACTGCACCTTTTTTTGGTTGAGTATTTTAGTGAGGCTTCTGTATCCCTCTTCTTCAACTACATTGATTTTTATGTCATTTTTGTTTATAAGCGCTGTACTAGCTTTAATTTTATTTTCCTCCAATACTTTGGCCAAGCTTTCATACTTATTTACTTGCAGCGCTATAATTGGTGGGGGCTTGGTAGGATTTTGTGTTTTATTTTCTTTATCTGAAGCATACACAGTGACTGTGCAGCTTTCTTTTGTTGGTGAGACTTTTGGGGATGCACTCATTTTGCGTGTTTTGTTTTTATTCCCCTTGTGACGATGTCCTTCTGTCTCTTTTCTAAATTCCTCTTCGTCAGTCGAGAACTCGACAGGTTGGACATTCGCCTTTTTTTGGTTGTTGACCTCTTCTTCAACAATTGCAACTCCTGCTTAAGATTATTTATTTCCTTAAGCAGTGTCTCATTCAGTTGCTTAAACCCATCTCTTTCGTCACAGGCTTTTAAATATTTAGCCTTCAATGCTTCGCGTGTTTCTTCTTTATTAGATGGGGGTGTTCTTTCTACTCTTTTGCTTCTCCCAAATGGGTTGTTGCTTTGCAATAAATGGTCCCCCCCCCCAGAATCCATGGAACCGACCTCCGAAGAGAGTGGATTTACCAGTGTAACTGGCATACCACCTGGGGTATTACTATCATTTGTTTTGTTCATTGCATATTCATAGCTTTTTATTTTAACTTTTGTGAAAGGTTTAAACTTTTGCAAGCACAGCCGCTCCTAACATGGAGAACAGACGCTGACCAGGGAGCCGCCCATTATGGGTCAGACGCTTCTGGGTTTAAATGACTAGGGTCCGCGGGTTCGTTACGCCCGTTACCTCTCTCTCTCTCCAGATAAGAGAAGTACCCTTGCGGGTACTGCTTATGAAAAAATATTATCTTCTAAAAGTAAAGATGGTATTATTCGGAAAGAAATTCACATTAAATTAACCTTGAGTATAAAAATCGCAGTTTGTTCACATTATAATGATTATTTCTTGGTACTAGAAATCTTTTGCTAAAAGACGAATCTCTTTTTATAGGCATTTAGTGTGTTCCATTGTATTTAGTTCGAATGTTTTTTTGTCAGATTCATGATACTTAAACCATTTTAATGCTTTATTTTTGTTTTGAACGAATCGTTTTTCGGGCAACAAAATGTCCACAAAAGGTAGAAGTTCTACGATGTAGGATGACTGCTGAGTGTAAGTATTTCATTATACCCCCTCCATTCACTATTTTTTTTGTTTTGTTGTCTCACACGTATTCACCGATACGAAATTTAAGAGAGAATTTTTCTTTCAAAATTTGCGGGGTGAATCGGGTAGGTGCGCGGGAGCTGACGGTATATTTAATGCTTAGTTTATGCTAGAAAATTTGAGAATACAAGAGAGACGAAGAATAGCAATGAACACAAAAGAAGACTTGGACAACATCAGTGCGAGTTACCTAGTGGCCATAAAGTTATTGTAATTTGACTGTGATAGTATTATAGTAGTGATGTCTTCAATGTTGTGTTATTTATTATTAATTAATTATGTTTTGTTGTGTCACGGGCGAAAGTGCAATAAAGAAATTAAGAACATTTAAAAAAATAGGACGTAAGCAATAGTAATTAGATTTAAACAAATACAATATAATTAAGATACATGAATGTTATGTTTTTAAGGAATAAAGAATACCCCTGAGGATGTTGGAAAGAAACCGACGAAACGTAGGGTGCAAGGATGAATTGAACGTGCTTTAATTGCATCAAAAAGAAATAGACCATAAAAGCCGAATTGCCAAAAACAAAAGATTTTTAGTAGTCGATCTACCTTTCAGGAAGCCATGTTGGTAGGGTGAAATAAGGGACTTGCTCCGAAAACTTAAGACTTCATATACAATACTTTCAAAAAGATTGGGTATATGCGAGAGTTTAGCAATTGGGCGGTAATTGGTAATTTCATTTTTTGATCCTTTTTTGTGTAGGGGAACCTGGGGCATAACAGGCACCCGGGTGGCCATGGGTGCCCATTATGCCCCATTCATTGGCCATGGGTGCCCATTATGCCCCATTCATTGGGCATGGGTACCCATTATGTCCCATTTATTTTCTACTCATGTTATTTGTGTATATAGTTCTATCAGTATTAATTAAGTGTTATTTTAGATGGTCCGCAATTATGTGCGAAAGACAAACCGGCAAGAATGGAGCATAGGTAATATGCGAAGAGCTGTTGAAGACGTAAAAAAAATAAAATGAGCTGTAAAGCAGCTGCAGCTGCCTATGATATTCCTCGAACAACTTTACAAAGATTCATAAAAAAAAACAGATCTAAGCCCGGTCTTCAACATCTTTCCAAAAGTTTTCTCCATCTCATATTGTAGCAGTTCCTAAAGTATCAGCAAAAAAAAAGGTTTCTAAGCGCCGAGGAAAGACCGCAGTTATAACAAACTCTCCTTATAAGGCACAGCTTGAGGCTGAATCCAGCAAGTCCAAGCCCCCGGCTTTGAAAATGAAAAAAGCCACCACAAAAAAGAAAACGATCAAGGTGGAAAAAGGAATGCCTGTATTGTGGGTATTTATACTCGCAGTCTACAGAAGGATGGATTTTCTGCAGATGCTGTGGTAAGTGGGCGCATTGTTCTTGTGCTGGAGAGGATGATATTGACGACAAATCCAGCCACATTTGCTCGCGTTGCAACCCAATTTAGCTCTGTGCCCATCATGCCCAACCTGTGTTCATTTTGCCCCGGCACCGGGGCACAATGGGCAAAATTTTTAAATTATTTTCTTTTATGTATCTTTCTTTAGACTATATAACGTATCGTATTTCTAATAAAATTGTTTTGGAGATAAAAATCACATTTTTTAAGTTTTCATTTAAAAAAAATCCTTAAAGGGCCCATTATGCCCCAGGTTCCCCTATCGGTGTTATGAACGAGGTTTTCCAAATCTGGGGAAATTCTCCATTTGAGAGAGAAAGTTGAAAGAGAGCAGAAAGTGAGAGCGAGAGATTGGAAGAACACTTCTTAAGGAAAATGGCTGGAAGACCATCTGGGCCGGGTAGAAATTCGTCATTAAGCAGTTGTAACTTTTTTTCAATAATGGGAGGGTCAACAATTTGAGAGAGAAAGGGACCGATAGAGAAGTTAGGTAGGTAGTCAAAGTAAGAGGGATCCGGTGCGAAGGAGTCGTCGGCAAAAGATAACTTAAAAAATTAGCGAAAAAGTTGGCAATGGTATGTGGGTCGGTGGAAGATACATTTTCGTAAGAGATTTTTTTTTTTATAGTTTACGAATTGGAAAAATGACTTAGGGTCGTTTATTAGATTGGTATGTGCATCATTTAGATAGCGTTGGTAGAGGGAGTTATAAAGCCGTGTAAAATTAAGATAAATACCGAGGTAGTTGGAATAGTCGGAAGAACAACCAGTGCGGAGAAATACTGCCCATAGCTTATTCCTTTTGTTACGTAAGGAACGAAGTTTTCGGTTATACCACGGGGAGGAATTGGATGAAGTTCTATGGCGAGAAAAGGGAACATAGAGAGAAATAGAGGTAAATAGCTCTCTGTAGAATATGGAAAGCGCATCTCTTAATGATAGATTGGCAAAATCGAAAGTGCATCTACTGAGATAGGCATTAATTTTTTGGAAGTTAGCTTTGTGAAAGTCGTACGAGGAGATGACTGCGGAGGAACTGGATTGTAGTGGAGAGTTGAGGAAAAATGAAAGAAGAAGGGGGGGATGAAGGTTATCAATAGTAGATAAAGAAAGAGTACAAGGTGAGACTGAGGAATTAATGGGGTCAGTTGTGAATATTAGGTCTAATTGCCTACCCATAAAGTTTGAGACCCCGCTAACTTGAAATAGACTAGAGTCTGTCAGGCTATCTAAGAAGAGGCATTCCTTAGTTGATTTGGCATTTGAAGCTATGAAGAAAGATTCATCATCTGATGGAGACCAGTGCAGCTGAGGCAGATTAAAATCGCCGAAAATGAGGATATTGTCAAGGGAGTCAGATGTGTCGATTAATTTGTCAATCGCGTCGATGGCTAGTTGGTACGATTCAATAGGTTGGGCTGGTAGAATATAGAAGCATATAACGTGCAGGGAAAAACCTTTAGGAAGAATTACGAAGAAGCCACCTTGAAATATTTGCGGAAGACTTCATAACTTCAGTACAAATAGTCAATTGCAGATACTTCGAGACGCTTTAAATCATATTGACTCCTTTTTGAATGTCCGGACTCCATTGGTCATGGTTTTGAAAATCAGTGAAATCGAACTCTCTTTAAAAATGTAGGACGTTTTCGCTATAATTAAGTTATTAAGCTGAATTCATTCAAATCTTTCTGAACACATCATTTACCTGCTTGTATTGACATATTATCATGCATTTTGTCAATGAGTTTGTACAAACAATTTATGTTAAGTTACAATAAACAAATTGGAATTCAAAATGAAAACTACTGCTGGATTTTTGCATATTTCTGTGACCTTGTGCAGTTTGGTCAGTAATGTACCTACGTTCCGTTGTGGGACCGTTGTCACGTTGTTTTTTTTTTTTTCTTATTCGCAACTTTTACCGAAACAGTTATTTCCAAATATACAGACGTAGTGGTTAGTATGTTGGACAAAGCGAAGGGTCCCAAGTTCAATCCCCGAAACCAAATTTTATCTTGTTTTTTTTTTCCACTGCGCCACCTCTCGCGAAGGTTTGACAAACATTCTAGTAAAACTGTCTTCTCTTAGCTTTGCTTTTCAATTAGCAGTTTGGACTCGGCATAAACTACATAAGCTAGTATTTGGATTTTCAAACATATTCACTTCCCTACGATTGTATTGTGATATTTAGATGACCAACAAGTTCTGATTTGCATCATCAGCCCAGTAATAATTCAATATCGATACCTTTATGCACACATGTGCTATGTCCGTTTTTTACTGTTTTCAGAAAGGGCAACATTTTAAAGCTGAGAAGCAGTACTTTGATATGCACACACGTTCTATGTCCAACAGAAGTCCTAAATTGCTTTAATTTGCAAAAAAAGCGAATGTCCAATGTCCCCTCTTGAATAATAGGAAAAAGCGCAATTGTACTATGTCCATCATTTTGTGCTATGTCCGTTTTATGTTTAAAATTTTGTTCTATGTCCGGACATAGCACCTTTGTGCACTTTATTTTATGTACCTATCGAAGTAGGCGATTACACTTATTAAGTTCCATTGTTAATACTATTTGGTTCTTGTTTATTTGTGTGTTACATTATTTAAACAAACTCATTTGGAAAATTAATGGTAGAGCTATGCAAGCGAATGAAGAATAATGAAAACAATAACCCGAACAGTTCTTCTAAAGGTAAGTGTAGCAGAATTATGAAGCTTTTCTTTTATGTTAAATTTTCAGAAAAGAAAACCGACACAGATAATCGTGAAGGTCTCAATCAGAAGTACATTGTTATCGAAGTCAACGAACTTCAAGTCCAAGTTGCTCAGGAAGTATTAACTATTTATGAACAACCTCATGAAGGTAACAGCTTAACATTTTTTGAATAAAACTTCGAATGTTGTTTATTGTAAATCTTAATTTTTACTTTTGATATTAGATAAAATTATCGAGGAAGATCTAAATATGTTTGAATTAAGCGATGATAATTTAATCATCTATGATGTCGAGAAAGATGCAGGTAAATTCTAAAATTGTTTTTATTTGTATACTTTCACTAACTTTCGGGTGTTGTTCGAGCGACTGAATTTAGAAATAAACAACGAAGACGCTTTTGGTACTAATGACTAGCGATCAAGAATACCAAAGTTTAGGAGGTAAGACTTTTAAGAATTGAACAGTCAAGAGGAATACAGTCATTGTAATAACAGTGTTATTTGTAGTTTTTCTCAAGTGACGGGCGAATCTTGTTTTACAGTTAATGAACCGGCCGAAAAAAAAGATGTCCTTGATCCCAATGCAGAAATCATTCCAACAAACACTGCAAGGAGGAGTAGGTTCGCAAAACAAGGTTCTTGGAAGAGGAACATTGTAAAACAAAAAATACTTTCTGGAGAAAGCTATATCAACCGGAAAGGTTTTAAAATTCCTAAAAAAAATGGTGAGGTTGGATGACTGCAAATGTCGATTTAAATGTAGGGATGCAATCACGGTTGCACAACAAAACACACTGGGCCTTACCAATAATCATTTTTAACCTTCACACTAAATATTTCCTAGGTCATAATATGCAATTTTGTATGGAATATTTCGCCATTGTGAGTTCGAAAAACTTAGCCTGGACACTAAAAATGATTATTGGTATCGCGGACTGTTTCAAGAGTATTGGAGGTTTAGGGATGCAGTGCGTCAAAAAATGTGTTCCCTCATTGAGGAAAAGGGCATAACCAGAAAGAGGAAAAGGGATATGGATTCGGGTATTAATAAAATTGTGAGCAGGTCTTACAAGCTACCGAACGGAAATCGTGCAAATGTTCGTGTATGCCAAAAATTATTTTGTAACACTTTTGACATTTCCAAAAGAGTTTCAAACGACGCGACGCACTTCTTCTCAAAAGTTCAAACGGAGCCTATAGCGGAAATGATAAATGAAAAGGGAGACCCTTTATAAAGTAAAAAATGACCCACCACTAGCAATTTTTAAACCGAAAAAAGACCAGTGCTCTATTTGCAATGAAGCAGAGCGTATGAAATCCAAGGACACAAATAAAAAATACCAAGAACATATAAAGCATAGAGATGCAATCAAAGACATGAAAGCAGAAGACAAAAAAGGATGCGTTAACAATCCAAAAATTAGCTACGGCACCTTCGATCTACAGGCAGTGCTTACTCTACCGTATGCTGGTGATTGCCAAATTTATTGTAAAAGGAAGCTGTCTATTTTCAACTTTACTGTCTTCGACTCACGGGAAGAAGGACATTGCTTTTTATGGGATGAAACAAACGGAAAGAAGGGCAGTGCAGAGATTTCAACCTGTTTTCCCACACGCAACCTTTTTAGGTAGCGAGAAGGATGTCGGATGAGAACAAATTTGGTACCTTTTTCGAAGACACTAATACAATTTGTTCCTTTGTTCCTTTTTATTAGTTGGAAAATTTACATTTTAGGTCTATTCACATGAGAGCCAATTGCGAACGAACTGCGAACAATGTTAACTTCGATAAAATTTGTTCATTCGTTTGTGGATCCGCGAATTTGTTATGTGGATTGTGTATAAAGTGTGACAGTTCGCTGCAAGAATTTTCAATTCCTGTAATAGTTGTAAATTGAGCTATTTAAATTGATTGAGAGTTCGATTTTTTGTAGATAAGACTTTAGATTAATTTAATTTAATGCTTTGGTTGTAGTATAAAAATCAATTTTCAATTCATAAATTCATTTGTTCGCCATTCGCGCTCATGTGAATAGTACCTACCTACTTAAAAAAGTTTTCAAAAACTGTGATTTCAAAATGAATATGTTTAAAAAATAACGCGTAAATAGTGTAAAGCCGGCTAATACTTGTTAAATATTGGTAGAAAATATCAAATTTATGTAACAGCGTCAGAAAAAGGCACACTTTACTTTCATCGCCCCTTTTTTAGGGATAAACAAAATTCAATTAATTTTTTATATAGGTATTTATAAATAAAAATCAAAGCTAAAAGGTTTTTATTTTAAAAGTTGTCGTTGAAAACGAATTGCATTCATCTAAGGTACTGTCTAGCTTACCCGCAGAACAACCTTAAAGACACCTAATTCTAAGTTTCTTTAACACTTAGGGCGATTGTTGCAAAATTTTGAAAAGTAGCAAAACAAAAGAACAGTGAAAGAAAAAAGTGTAATTTCTAAAGCTTCTCTGCAATTTAGAATTTTCGCACAATATTTAACAATTGTTGGCTTCCTAACACTATAATCGTGTTCTGATAAACAGCAGCGTTATATTTTACTAAAATTCATTTGAAAATCACAGTGTTTCTAAAAATTGCAAAGTTCCTTTTCAAACTAAAAAAAGGGATACAGTAGTAACAAATTGTATCAGGATCCTCGAAAAAAGTGCCAAATTATTGCACAATGGTCACGTTGGTCACAGCGCGCGGCTCACTCACACATTCAAATCCGATTCGGGCCGTTCCTTAGCGACATCGCCGCACAAAATCAAGGCACAGATGTAGAAAACGGTAGGTGGGAAATTGGCTGGAGGGAATTGTCCGGGGATGACTTGTACCCGAACCATTTTTACTCAGCTGGTACATGTACATATTGATATTTCGAAGCTAAAATCAATGCATACGTTCAGTTAGGGAAAATTGCTGAAGGATAATTACAGACTTTCAGGATTTATGCAAATTGGTAGGCAACGATTTACGACATTCCAAATGTGTTGCATAAGTTGTGGGTTGCCAAATATTTTTTCAAAAATTCTGTATCATTTTGACATAAACGTCTAATTAATTCAATTAATATTTATTGATCTATTGACGAGCGATTGAGAGTTAAATCCTTTCTTAAAGTTTTCTATAAAAAATAAAATGGTGTGATTTGAACGGTAGGTAGGTATATTATATGATTTTTGTATCTATCTGTTTGCCATTTTTTGGCAAAATTTACTTTTTGATTTTTGTCACATTTATCGAAGAGCAACTAATTATTTGAGTTTATGGATTGATAGCTAATAAATACACGCTTCTAATGAGCTATGTGGCATAGTAGGATTCGAACGGGATATATCAGTTTTTTCAAATATCCGATTTTTTTTTGTACTAGGGGTATCTTTGGCTTTCTTTGGCAATGTGAACTTTTTGACTTTTGACCTATTTATCGAAGAGCAACTAATTATTTGAGTACATAGGTTGATAGCTAATGAATACACGCTTCTAATGAGCTATGTGGCATAGTAGGATTCGAACGGCATATATCAGTTTTTTCAAATTTCCGAACTTTTTTCTTGTACTAGGGGTATATCTTGGGCTTTCTTTGGTAATGTGAACTTTTTGACTTTTGACCTATTTATCGAAGAGCAACTAATTATTTGAGTTTATGGGTTGATAGCTAATAAATACACGCTTCTAATGAGCTATGTGGCATAGTAGGATTCGAACGGGATATATCAGTTTTTTCAAATATCCGAATTTTTTTTTTGTACTAGGGGTATCTTTGGCTTGCTTTGGTAATGTGAACTTTTTGACTCTTGACCTATTTATCGAAGAGCAACTAATTATTTGAGTATATAGGTTGATAGCTAATGAATACACGCTTCTAATGAGCTATGTGGCGTAGTAGGATTCGAACGGCATATATCAGTTTTTTTCAAATTTCCGAACTTTTTTCTTGTACTAGGGGTATCATTGGCTTTCTTTGGCAATGTGAACTTTTTGACTTTTGACATATTTATCGAAGAGCAACTAATTATTTGAGTATATGGGTTGATAGCCAATGAATACACGCTTCTAATGAGCTATGTGGCATAGTAGGATTCGTACGCGATATATGAGTTCGCTCAAATTTTCCATAGGAAAACAAAAGAGTTGGATGTGCGAACTGGATTTCCGAAGAAATGAGATTTGTTAATATTTTTTACTTTTGACATATTTATCGAAGAGCAACTAATTATTTGAGTATGTGGGTTGATAGCTAATGAATACACGCTTCTAATGTGCTATGTGGGATAGTAGGATTCGAACGCAATATATGAGTTTTTTCAAATTTCCGAATTTTTTTTTTTGTACTAGGGGTATCTTTGCCTTTTTTGGCAATGTGAACTTTTTGACTTTTAACCTATTATCGAAGAGCAACTAATTATTTGAGTATATAGGGTTGATAGCTTATAAATACCCGCTTCTAATGTGCTATGTGGCATAGTAGGATTCGAACGGGATATATGAGTTTTTTTTTTTTTTTTTTTTTCAAATTTCGGAATTTTTTTTTGTACTAGGCGTATCTTTGGCTTTTTTTGGCAATGTGAACTTTTTGACTTTTAACCTATTATCGAAGAGCAACTTATTATTTGTGTATATGGGTTGATAGCTTATAAATACCCGCTTCTAATGTGCTATGTGGCATAGTAGGATTCGAACGGGATATATGAGTTATTTTCTAATATCGGATTTTTATTTTGTACTAGGGGTATCTTTGGCTTTCTTTGGCAAAGTGAACTTTTTGACTTTTGACATATTTATCGAAGAGCAACTAATTATTTGAGTATATGGGTTGATAGCCAATGAATACATGCTTCTAATAAGCTATGTGGCATAGTAGGATTCAAACGAGATATATGACTTTCAACTGTTTCAAAATTTTTATTATATTATTATTAGCTTACTTTTGTGGTCCGAAAATGAACTTATTTTTTTTGACACATTTAGAGAAGAGATACGATTTATTTTATTCTATGAGTTGATAGGTAATGAATAGGAGCTTTTTGTGATCCATGTGGCTTAGTTAAATTCGAACGATAACTATTTTTTTTTTTATTTTTCAAAATTTTTGTTTTTGGTATGTCTATCTTACCTTTTTTTCCTCATTTAGAGAAGAGCAACAAAATATTTGATTTATTGCAGTAGTAGCCTACAAATGTACACTTCTTTTAAGATATGTTGCGCTTTAAAATTCGTATGGGTTAATTTTTTATTAATGTTTTTCATAATTTTGTTGCTTTTCCTTGAAAACCAAAAGAGTTTTATAGCGAACTGACCGTTACAAAAAAACGTAAATTTGAAATTGTGTGCGAACGGCTTGTCCGATAAAAAAAAAAAAAAAACATTTCCCCAGAGCAATTAAATCAGTGATAGGTATGCGTGAAAAAAAAATCCTTCAAAAGTCAATGTGGCGGTTCCAGCTTTACCGGTAAGCTAGGACCGCCACAAAATCTCCCACTTCAAGAAGAGCAACTAAATTAGGAATAGAGCAATTAAATAGCAATTAAATAGCAACTAATTCCCATGTACTTTGTTTGGCGAAATTCCAATGTGGCGGTTCCAGCTTTACCCACGTGCCATGGCGTGGACGCGTATTTCAAGATTATGCAAAAATCATTAAACCACTAACAATTTCTTTGAAAAAAGATATAAAAATAGATCACGAAAAAAAGAATATGTAGATGCATTTAACAAACTGAAAATCGCATTGACTGAAACATTATTAAATAGACACCCTAATTTTGAAAAAGAATTCATACTCACAACTGACGCCAGTAATTTTGCAATTGGCGCAGTTCTAAGTCAATCACATGGACCACTATGATTCGCATCCAGAACTCTTAACAAATACGAATGTAACTATTCCACAATAGAAAAAGAGCTACTTGCAATTGTTTGGGCAACTAAACAATTCAGACATTACCTATACGGTAGAAAATTTAAGATCCGTACGGATCACAGACCATTAGTTTGGTTACAAAATTTGAAAGAGCCAAACTCTAAACTTCAACGTTGGAAGATAAAACTTGAAGAATTCGACTTCGATATAGAGGCCATACAGGGCAAAGAAAACAAAGTTGCCGATGCTCTATCACGAATATTGATTGAAGAACAAATAAATGCTTTGGAGGAAGATGACCTCATCAGTACCCAACACAGCGTAGAAAGCGATAGTTCAAATGTAATCCCATTACCGAGAAACCACTCAACATGTTCAAAAGGCAAATAATTTTAAAAATGGCAACTGAAAACACTCAGGAAATAACATATCCATACATAGGCAAAAGATGTATAACAATCATCCGGAAAAATTTTACAGACAAAGATTTTGACTTCATTACATCCGAATGTGACTCAGATTTAACGAATGCAATATACATTGACAATGATGAACTCCCTTTAAAGAAATACATAGATAACAGTGAACTCTTTTTGAAATTCCAAAACTATTGGAAGACAAATCATAATAAACAAACTTTATATAGAGCTATGATCAACTTGGAAAACTTACATTCTCCAGAGACGGACGAAACTATCAACAAAATACATAAAAGCTTTAATCATATAGGTATAGAGAAAACGTACCTTGAAACTATCCGAAAATATTACGCACCAAGTTTACGTGAAAAAACAAACAAAATTATAAGCAATTGCGATATTTGTAATCTAAGGATTGAAAGAAATCCCATTAAACTTCCGTATGAAAAAACTCGAACCCCATCAGGACCCCACGAACATTACCATATGGATATTTGGCCTATACCAAGGCAAGGTAACTATTTAACCTGTATAGACAAGTTCTCGAAATTCATAGCAGTAGAAAAACTAGATACAAAAAACCAATCAGATGTAGGTACTAACTGCAATGACTAAAATGTTTACTTATTTATCCAAACCCAAAATCTTAACAACTGATAACGATCGATCATTTACTTCCTATATAGTCCAACAATACCTTGAGGAGAGCGAGATAGAAATTCGGCTAACAACTCCATACAGACATACTGGAAATGGGGACATAGAAAGACTTCACAGTACTTTGAATGAGAACCTTAGACTCTTCGAACGAGAAAAAATAATTTAGACGACAATATAACGCGGACAGTAGAAGTTTATAACCGAACGATACACTTGACGACGAAAGAAAAACCGTGTGATATACATTTTGGTAGAATAAATAACAAAATAATATACGATAGAATAGAAAATACAAAAACAAAGACTTTAGATAAAATAAATAAAAATCGGAAAGATATTCAAATTGACCCAACCCATACAAAAGTGAACAACCCAGAAAATTATAATAAACTAAAAACACGACACAAAAAAGATAAAGTGATTGACGTTACAAAAAAGAAAATTACGATACAACCCAGAAGAAATTTACAAATACTCCATAAAGACCAATTTAGGAGATTAAAGAAATTCCACAATAGAGATGACATTAGATTAGATTAGATTAAGAAGACGGGAGAGCCTACGAGGGGCTCTGGCACTGCGGCTACTTAGAGGAGCCTATTGTGCCTTCCCTTATAGTTCCTAGAGCCATCTTTTTACTCCAGAGGCAGTCAGGAAGACAAGTATCTTCTCTGGGTGAATGTCAGCAAGGGATGCTGGATTCACGAATTCATCCCCTAGGATGTCTTTCCTAAGACGATGAAGAGCCGGACAGTCAGTGAGTATGTGGAGAGAGGATTCGTCACTCTCAAGACAGAGTCTGCAGATTGGATCCGGTGAGATACCAATGCGGTGAAGGTGTTTTTACACTAGACCGTGGCCACTTATTATTCCTGTTAGGATTCCAATGTTGTTTTTGTCCAGATTAATTAGAAACTGTGATTCACTGGGGGAATATTTAGGGAAAAATTTTTTGGTGCAATTCTGCCCAACTGTGTTTTGCCAGATCACGTTTGATTCAAGATGTGAAGGATTAGGTTTGTATTTTTCCCATTCTTCCCTAGGGGGAATGATTATTGAGAAGTTTTTATGGAAGATATAATCAGGTAACATGTCGTCAAGAGGCATACTGAATGGACTTGAAGGATCCATGTTGTCAAGTAAAGACAGATGACCTCCCTGATATGAGTAGGGGTCAATGCTGTTCGAATGGAACAGACGGTGGATACTTAGTCTGGCCTCCATTTGAATGAACTTATGAAGAGGTGTTAGACCTAGGATGACATTGAGTGCCATTGTCGGGGTGGAGCGTAGGCAGCCCGTCATGCAGTTCCCAGCTATACGTTGGACTCGCTCTAGCTTTTTGACTGTGGTGACCTCGCTAGTCTTCGTCCACCAGACCACTGCAGCATAGGTCATCGCTGGTCTTACAACCAGCGAATAAAGCCAGTAGATCATCCGAGGTCTCACACCCCAGTTATTACCGCAAACTCGATAGAGATCTTGTAGCTCTGTTTACGGTGCGTTCAATTTGCTGGTTCCATGATAGTTTACTGTCAAAGATAATTCCCAGGTATTTGGCTTCCCGAGAGAATTCAATGGTTTCGCCGAACATAGTAGGACGAATAAGGAGATCCAATTTTCTCCGTTTTGTAAAAGGGACAATGGTTGTCTTTTTTAGATTAACAGAAAGACCTTCTTTGATGCACCATCTCTGAACAACAGATAGGGCAAATTGCAGTATTTCTGAAACCGTGCTTTCGAATTTGCCACTGACAACGATTGCTACGTCGTCGTCATATCCTATGGCATAGATTCCCTGATTTGTTAAGGATTGAAGTAAATCGTCAATGACAAGGGACCATAGAAGGGCGAGAGAACACCCCCCTGAGGACACCCTCTAGTTGTAAGTGCCGAGATTTCCACATCATCAATGCGGGTCTGAATTATTCTACCATTCAGCATTGACATTATCCATCTTCCTATTATGTGAGATAGGTTCATATTATTAAGAGCCGTGCGAGTGGACTCAAAAGAAGTGTAATTGAAAGATCCTTCAATATCTAGGAAAGCGACCAGACAGATTTCCTTGCTATTTATGGATGATTAAATTTTAGTTACCAAGTCATTGAGTGCTGACTCGGTGGATTTACCTGGTTGATAGGCATGCTGAGACTTACTTAGCGGAAAAGATTTCAGGGCTACATCTCTTATGTGTCTATCAATTAGTTTTTCCCTGCTTTTTAAAATGAAAGACATGAGACTGATGGGGCGATAGGATTTCGGACTAGAGTCCAAATTTCTCCCTGCCTTAGGTAAATATTTAACTGTTACTTTTCGCCAGGCTTCCGGTATGTGACCATAGGCTAGACTACAGCTAAATAGTTTAGTGAAGATGGGTGCAAGAACATCAACTCCCTGCTGCAGAAGTGCCGGAAATATGACGTTCTCATCGACAAGTGTGCCTAATGAGATGGTTCTGTCAGAGGAAAGAACTTTATGAAGTCGGCAGCTGGAAGGAATATCAGAGATTTCCTCACAGAACCGTCTGAGTGATTCTTTTTTAGCCTTTTTAATTTCTTTGTTGTAGTTGGTGAGAGCACTAGAGTAGGTTTGCCAGTCGCCATTGCGTTTAGCTTTGTTGAATAGTTTCCTTACTCTGGATATCTGCTTTTCAAGATCTTTGCTCCACCAGATGGTTTCCCTTTTAAGCCTTTTGGACTTTAGGGGGCAATTTTCCTCGAAGGCAGATATAATAGAAGATCTTACCAATTCGGCAGAGTGTTCTAGTTTATCTTTAGTGTCAATTCGGGATATTTTGCCAATGAGTGACTGACTTACGTGCTCTTTATAAGAGGGCCAGTCAGTATTTCTCTTTGGACGGAATGACGCAATATTTGCATTGTGTTCGTTGATTTCAAATCTGATATGTTGGTGGTCAGAACATGAAGGTTCGGAAGACACATACCAGTTGGAAATTAGGTGGTGAAGTGAGGGAGAAGCTAGGATTAAATCCAGAACTTCTCTTCTAACTACACTAATGAAGGTTGGTTCCCTCCCGAAATTGCATATATTTAAATTATTGCATGTAATAAAATCAATTAAGGACTCACCTCGATTGTTGATATCTGAGCTCCCCCAGATTGTATGACGCTCATTTGCATCGCAGCCGAGAACAATTTCTGTTCTGGTGCGCTGCGAATACCTGAGCAGGTTCTCTACTTCTGCTGGAGGGCAAACGGTTGAGTCACCAGGGAAGTATGCAGAAGCAATGATGACTTCCTTGGTATTGTTTAGCTTCACAATGGCAGCCGTGAGGTCACTGGAAATGAACTCTGTCAATGGGAAGAAATTAATGTTATTAGCAAATATAATACAAGTTCTAGGTCTGTTGGAAGAGGTGAAGTGAAGAATCCTACCTTTAGGTGTTGAGAGCCCTAGAATTTTGCCGTCTGTGCTAGTCCATGGATCCTGCACGAGGGCAACGTTGAGACCATTGGAGTTTAAGGTCTTGGTTAAGACTGCCAAGGCGGCCTTAGCGTGGTGAAGGTTGATCTGAACAACCTTCATATTTTTTTGTGTGAAGGGGGGACCTTTTTATGTGAGTTCCCTCTTTTGGAGTCGTCAGGGACTTGTGAAAGCCGACTCTTATCAGGAGGTCTTCTGGAGATGACACACAAACTGACGCAAATCCTAGCAATACTTCTATGGAAGTCCATATTAGTGCATAATCACTAATCAGGAAATCCAATTATATGAAATCAATCAAGAATTTGCTCTCATAAAAAGTAAACCTATAAACTTCATCGAAGAATATAAAACAATAATCCATGTGGTCGCAGTGGCTTAGTGGTTAGTGTGTTGGACTACTAAGCGAGGGGTCCAGGTTCGAATCCCGCAAACAACCCAAATTCCAACTCAGGGTTTTTTTCACTGCGCCACCTCTCGCGAACATCTGACAAACATCCGAGAGTATAAATGTCATGAAAGAGCTTCTCAATCGGCCGTTTGGAATCGGCGTAAAATTGTAGATCCCTTCCATTCGTTCCAAAAATTAAAAACTCACACAAAACGAATGGTTGCGAGATGCTAGGCCCTGGGTCCCTGCAGACCTGTTGCGCCAACTACTATTATTATTATTATAATCCATGTGATCAATTTAACAAAATACGAAGACGTTATGTAAGAAAAGAACAGTACAAACTTATTCCTGAAAAATCATACAGACAGTTACAAGAAATTAATAAACTTGAATAGAAAATCAAGACCATAATCCCACACAAAATTGTAAAAATAGGTTTAGTAAACTAATTCCTATTAAAGATCAATGTATTAATGATCTAATCTTGCAAAAACCATTAAAAAATTGTAAAAGAATAAACTTTAATAGAACTGAAATAAAAGAAAATGGAGAGTTTATAGTAATTAAAAATATTGGAAAAACTATTGTAGAACAAAATTGTAACGAATTAAAATATTCAATCAAAGGAAAGTATTTAATCAAGTTTAAGAATTGTAAAATTAAAATCAATAATAAAACATATAATCGTAAAGAATATCAAGGAGACTTGATAGTTCCTATATCTAACTACGAAATTATACCAGATATTGAATTAATAGATTATAAACCCATAACTAATACAAAAGAATTAACCAATATAGTTTTTAGTCATAAGAATGTAACGTATAGTCTCACACTAATACACTGATTTATCTGAAGAGTAAGCCATCAAGCACCATTACTACTGTGAATCTACCACCAGTCGAATTTCATCCGATAGACGATTCAAAGAGGGGAGGAGTTACACATGCTGCAGATTGCCGAAACCCAACATCGGAAATTGAACATGATATCATGTTTAACAGAAGATCGTAAACTGGACACATGGTTTTGAAGTGTTACCAGAACCAGCCAGATGCAGCTGTCGAAATAATCTGGAAACCATAAATAACATTGTTCATGACCACGTAATCCAAGAGACCACTTGATCATCGGAATGCCATTTAAACATGTGCATTAGCTCATATTTCAACCCCCATCCACATCACATCAGACACTTCTCAGGAATACCTCCAGCCATCCAAACCCACTAGTCAGAAGGATCGCGGACCTTCCACACATCCCAGAGCACCGGTATCTTCATGTGCTGGCTCTGCCTAACGAGGAGTTATTCCCAAGCGACACTGACAGGACAGATCTGCCATTCTACGAATTGACCGAGTCAACCCACCTACTTAACGGGCTCCCGACCCGTGAAGAGTATCTGCCTGAGACACTGCAGCCTTCCATCCTCTACGATCCCGGGCACGCTGCTTCCAGTTGTCCAGACCAAGCGCTCTGGCATCCGCAATGGCTTGGTCTTTGAAACGGAGGTTCGGTCTTCCTTGTCTTCTCGAACCTAGGGGCTGGGATTCGAAGATCCTCTTAGCTGGAGCATTGTTGTCCATTCGCTCGATGTGGCCGCCCAAGTAGAAAATGTTGGTTGTAGTGTGCACGCTGTTTCCACATTTCAGACATGTGTCCATAAAAGTAACAATCGGCCTTACTAATAATCAATCACTAATGTCGACAACTAGTTAGATGTCAGCTTTAGTAAAAATGTACAGCTTTTGTGAAATGGTACCAATAAACAATTAGACCTCCACATTTACTAGTCCTACAACTTTCTTAGAATCTATTACATTTGTTGTCATTGCAGAATTCAAATTTCATAATTTGTTTTCGTGAAAAACAAGGTCAATGGTCTCTTTCACAAGGAGGATTTTATTCTAAAAGAAGGAATACATAAATTGCAATTAAATTTGGCCAACACATATATTTCCAATGCTCTTTGAGACTTATTATAAGCAAAAAACAAAACACAAAATAGGAAATGCACAAAATATCCGCTGATCTGTCAAATATCATATGCAAATCAGTAATGCCCTATCGTTCGATCGGACACAATTTTCAGTACTTTTATGGTACGCTTTTAATTGTTTTCTAATACTACCTCGCGATTTCTTTATGAGTGCATTTGTGTCGTAATAAAATCCCTTTCAAATTATTCAATAAACAAAGCGCAGTTTATTTAAATGGTTTCATTTATTCGTAGGCTGACGATGCAAATCAAAACTTATTAGTGGTCTAAACATCACAATTGCATCGTTAGCAAGAGAATATTTTTGAAAATAGAAATAATATCTGGCTCATTCATTTCAGAATGAATAACAATCGCGCGTAGGAAGCGTGTTAAGAACTTATCGCTTCCGGGTTTGAAAATAAATACAATTTAACCTATAAAAAATTGTATGGCTTATATATTACTTAATTCGGGAAACTTAGAAACCGACAAAAGTTGAAATTCGAACTGAAAAATATAAAACGCATATTCTCGTACTACCTGTTAGGCTGTACGTGCACCCCCAGAAGTTAATAAACTTGTTATTTTGCATGTATTTTGCTGAGTTCTGATAATTCTATTTTTATAACTATATTTTCCGCGAAGGGAACCTTTTCACGCCCAACCATTGTCTCATTAGAGATCCTCATTCTCGGTAAACAAACTCCTTTTGCAAAGAGTTTGAAAAGGGTTTGGTTGCAACAAAATATCTACCTGTGTCGCCTAAGGTACTGAGAATTGTTGCAAAAAGGTACCTATAAGCCGTCCAAACTTTGGTAAGAAGATATTTTATTCTGTTTGCGACGACTGTCAAGAAAGTCTTGGAATTATCCCAAACTTACATAAAATTTATTTTTTACTAAGCAACTAACTAGGAAAACCAATCAAAAAGCAACAGAAAGAAAAACACAGAAATATATGCTTCACGTGTTTAGAAATAAAACAAAAACGCAATATTTTTCAATATTTTGCATACATTTGTACAAATTTCTGTGTGATAGACTTAAAAACCATTTGCATTGTTGTATTACAACGAATAAAATTAGAAAGCATTCACAATTTACTAAAATTAATTAATAATTGTAAATGCTCAGGCTGAACAACATCGTATTAAATTCTCTCTTATTTCGAAATTTAATACCGCGATTTTGGATGGTTGGGCAACACTTGTCTTCAAAATGATGAAGGGAGATAAACATGGCTTTCTCAACACTAACATTTAACCCTACAGTTAGCGATAGTCTGGCAACTATATTTGTTTATTGGTAAAGGGATTTTGGAAAGTGTGGAGTCTTTTCGTAAAGTGCCAGACTAAAGTTGATTATTGGTAAGGCCGAATGTGTATAATGGATCAAAGTGCGTACTGATACCAATATAAAACGTAAACACATAACCTTCCCTCTTAAATGGGGATGCAAGTCCCTAAGCGAACAAAATGTCATGTAAAGCAGGTATAACATTATGCGAATTTAATAATTGCATAAATCTTCGTACCCGAATGCAAAATATTCAAACGAAAATCAGTTTGTACACAAATATCAATAAGTTGTAGTGGCAAATACTCACGCGCTCAAGAAATATTGAGTATTTATAATATTCGATTTTATTTTCAAGCTTCTTTTATTTTTCCCAGGGACTATTTTTTTTTTCTTTTTTCTGATAATGGATCCCAATTAGAATCAGAAGACGGCCATTTGCCTGCCATATGGTTTTCTTTAGGAAGAATCACAGGGTGCTTGCACAATGTACATACATTCAGGAAATGTTGTTTTGGGTGCGTTTATTATTATTGTGTCGTAATATTTAAATAATTCATTTTTTTTAAATCTATCTTTTAATGAATGAGAACATGTAAAAAAAAGGTTGGTGAAAATAATAAGAGAGGGATGTTTCCGCCTCCAACTGTTGGTAATGCGATTTTGGCTTGCTAAAATCTATATAATAAAGTGAACATTTTTACATGTAGGTATGTTACTGAGATATAACTTTAATAAATATAAAGTTTGTAGTTCATTTGGGGCATTTTTTTTGCCAAAGAAAATTTGTGTAATAAATATTTGTAGAAGGCTTATGATATTTCCAGCATTATTACAATTACATAATGTACCTATGTAACATGCAAATTTATTAAAATATATTGTTAACATTTGATACAAGTTGGAATATTTTTTTTATGTACCTACATATTTCCATTTTTTTTACAATTTAATCTGCTGTGGTTTTATGTAGCAAAATCAAAAAACATTCTCATTTTTGTCCTACTAAAATACTGAAACGTCGAAAAGCAGCGCGGTGCACATAAAAAAAAATTTAAAATTTTATTCGACGTCGTGCTACAACGGCAAACAATTTTCAGTACACTGTTTAAAATGAAAAAATAATGAAGTCTCTATATTACAATATTTCGATTCTTTTTAGATTAATTCATTGTTCATTCATCATTTGACTATTCACGATATTTTTTTTTATGCCAATATATATTCCCTTTTACGATTGGTGCTCAATGTCATATAATATTCTCCGTGCACACCGCTCGCCTACATTTAAAGGAGCATGTTACGTGTGTGAGTATAAATGCTCTACCTACTTCGTCTGTGTACACCTACATTAGTTTGTGGTATGTGTGAAGATTGTTTGCAAATAAAAGGGCCAAAATACTAAGGTAACTCTCGGTGGACACAAATTAGACTTTGCGCAGTCAGTTCGCCTAGTTGTTAAGTGGAAACATAAAACAGAAACCTCGCTTTTTGTGTGTGTTGAAATGTAACTTTAAAGGACATTTGTAGCTTTAAGGCCATTAATGGTAACACAAATGTAAAATAGTTACCATCTTATTGGAATGTAGTTTATCGACACAAAACTGAGTCCAATATCCCGTTTGGCGACTATAATTCAAGATAATAGTCAAAAATTTCTACTTGGGCGAGCCAATGTAGTCGACGTATTTTGGCTTTTTGGACTACATCCACATCTTGATACAGCTCATAGAGTTCGCGGTTATATCTTCTCCTCCATTCGCCCTCCTCGCACACAGGACCAAAAATCCGCCGAAGAATTTTTCTTTCGAAGGAACCCAGTATTAGCTCTCCCTTCTCTCCCTTCCTGCTTATCGTCCAGCACTTGGCGCCGTAGAGCAGAACTGGCAGTATAAGGGTTTTGTAAAGCATACATTTCGTCCCTCGAGTTAGTAGTTTTGAACCCAATTGTTTTGCCAAACCGAAGTAGCAGCGGTTTCCTAGGGTAATTCTCCGCCGGATCTCCACTAGGATGTCATTCGTGGAGTTCATGTTTACTCCGAGGTAGATGCACTCCTTAACTACCTCGAAATTGTTGCTATCAATAGTGACGTTTTGTCCTAGGCGATGGACATATGTTTGTTTGTTTGTTGATAGCATGTACTCAGTCTTGTCCTCGTTTACTTCAAGACCAAAAGATTTCGCCTGTTCTTCAATCGCCGTGAAAGCTTCTATCACGGAGCGCTGTGACCGACCGATGATTTCAATATCGTCCGCATACCCCAGCAGCTAAACGGATCTGTTGAAGATAGTGCCTTCCGTGTTGACACCTGCCCTACGCACTAACTGCTCCAGTACGAGATTGAAGAAGTCGCATGATAGCGCGTCCCCTTGCCGAAATCCGGTGCATGTTTGCAATAGTTCGGAGGAGCTGTTTCCAAATTGCACGTTGCAACGCGTGTTTTCGAGTGTCACGCGACACAACTGAATCAATTTTGACGGGATTCCGAATTCGGCCATCGCCATATACAGCTCCTGACGATGTATACTATCATACGCGGCCTTGAAGTCGATGAATAGATGGTGTGTCTCGACTTGAAATTCGTTGGTCTTTTCCAGGATTTGCCTCAGTGTGAAAATTTGGTCTATAGTCGATCTGCCGGGCCGGAAGCCACACTGGTACGTGCCGATTAGTGTGTTGCAGAACGGTTTAAAACGTTCACACAGTACGTTGGATAGGATCTTATACGCGACATTTAGCAGGGATATGCCTCGATAGTTCTTGCAAGACATAGGTTCGCCTTTTTTGTAGATGGGGCATATGGAGCTGATAGTCCAGTCATCAGGCATGTTTTCTTCCATCCATACTTGGTTGATGATTTGGTGCATGCGCCCTACCAAAACATCACCTCCGTATTTAAAGAGCTCCGCTGGTAAGCCATCCGAGCCTGTGGCTTTGTTGTTCTTAAGCTTTTTTATAGCTAAGCCAACCTCTTCTATACTGGGTGGTGGGACAGGTTCTTCATTGGCTGGACGCGGGTTATGTTCTTACACCACTCTCTCAACATGATGCCCATTAAGCAACTGCTGGAAATGCTGCTTAAATACATTTACTATTCCCTGCGCTTCGGTGACTAGATTTCCTTCGCTGTCTCGAAGAGGCTGTGTTCCGGTTTTGAAGCCAGCAGCCAGTTGCTTGGCTTTGTTGCGATCTCGAGACTCTTCGTTCTCCTTGAGCTGGGATACTGCGTAGGCTCTCTTCTTTCTACGTAGGATCTATTTCTCCTCCCTTCTCCTGTCTCGATACTCTTCCCTAGCTGCCATTGTTTTGCGCTGCAGCATTTTCTTGTGTGCATCTTCTGTCACCTTTTTCCTGTACACGCATTCATCATCATACCACGGGCTCTTTCTCTGGGGTGGCTGGTACCCTACAGTGGCTTCGGCTACCTCCTTGATGATGTCGCGAGACTGGCACTACTGATTGTTGGCGTCTGTGGTAGGCGAGTGCATAGTGGAGAGTTTCATGCTCAGGCGCTCCCTGTAGGCTCTGGCTACTCCAAATGTGCTAAGGCGTCCAACGTCAAATTTCTTCTTCTGGGAGGCCCGCAGCTTCTTCTCGTTGGACAGCCGAGCTCTGAATCTAGCTGCAACAAAAAAATGCTCAGAGTTGACGTTTGTCTTCAGCCTCGTCGGTAGGGGCGTGTGCACATATTATTTTTATGTTCTGGATGGTAGCTTTGATGCTGATCACAGCTAGGCGATCACTTATCGGCCTAAAGTCAATAACTTTTGTCCTTAGCGGATTTCCCACGACGAACCCGCATCCTAATACATGCAATCTCTTACGGCAGCTGTAATAAATGTCGCAATTTTTTCTTTTCATCATGCCTGATCCTATCCATCGTATCTCTTGGATCGCGGTAATATCTGCCTTGTACCGCGTGAGGACCGACTCAAGTTTTTGAGTAGCACCTGGGGTGTAGAGCGCTCGTATTCGTACATTCCAGGTACATACTCTTATATCATAGTCCATTGACGTTCCGGGTCTTGTTGCCATTTGAGGAGTACCATTATCAGAGGCTGGTTGTGTCTCTCTCATGACTAGTTGTTTTTTCCGTGGTCGGGAAGTTACCCCGACGGCACAACCCCCAACCTGGGGGGCCAGGCCCTTGTTTTAACCCTAGGACAGCGGGCCGGATAATCCGATGTCAGTAGCCCATTCTGGGATATGAGCGCTGCCGTTGACCCATAAAGGGCTCATCCGCCACCAACTCTTTCCAACACCCTGGCTCAGTATTGGAAGTCCCTATAAGTCCCTATAGACCTGGTATCCAAGTAAGTTGAAGCAGCTCATATAGGGATAACACTTAGTAGTTCGACCTAACTGGAACTGTAGACGCCACCGTTGATTCCGTCTAGGGAATTCATCCGCTGCCGCCTGAAACAGGAGGGAGTGCCTAAGTGAGAAGACACTCTCCTTCCCCCTCTCTCGTCTGCTGCCACCAATGACCTTCCACAGGGGTTGGATACCCTATCTCCAGTCGAGGTGCTAGGCACCCGGTAGTCACCAACGCGGAGGTGAGAGTAGGAGTTGGTAGTGAGAGGCTAGAGTGAGAGCGCTTGTGTTCTTATGTAATCACATCACTACCATTTCAACCACCGAGAGACAACCCACCATCGAGGAGAATACCAAGATGACCAACCACCCCAAATCACAAAGGACAGTAACACCCGGACTTGAACACCCTGAGGTCAACCCAGACAACGATGCATACTACGAGTATGAATCCGAGAAGACAGGTACAATTTATGTATACCTAATAGATATAAGAAAACAAACATTGTATACCGTTGGGCCCCTGTTGTTGAGCCAATGCATTTAAATTAATGTTCACCACCATATTTTGTTACCTAGAATTAAGTCAAATTGTATATAAAGAAAGTTTAATAAAAGTAATTGCTAATTGCCAAATTCACATCAGACACAAGTTGACGAGGCGATACACTCCGGTCAGCATCTCACAAAAACAGAAAGGTTAAAGTCTAACCAACATCCAACCGTGTAGTAGTTACTGCTCAATAAAGTTCAAATAAAATATTTGTTTTTAACTAGAAAATCTTTTACTGGTTTCAATAACAAAATTTACATATTTTCTTTCCTTTGAAGTATTTTTTATAAATTACCCTTCCGCCCGAACAGATCTTCCAAAAACCGTTATCAATTTTTGGCGCAAAAGTTATCTTACTTGGGCCGGGCCGAAAACCGTTTTTTCGTGAAAACAATCGAAAACAAAAGTTTTCCCATACATACCTATAATTTTCGAAAAGCGACGTTTAAAGTCGTTTTCTACGAAAACACCATGAAAACGACTTCCAATCGAAAGGATGTTGAAACAAACTCACCTTGTTCAATATTCAGAAAATTCACTTAAAACCTTCTCCAGGTAGCAATTAAACAATTTTTTTTTCTTCTTCATTTCAAGGGGATAAACGCTACTTATAATGTTTCAATAAATCGAAATAGTCACATAATTTACTCAGCATTTGATTTATTGCCACACTCGGGCTACCAGTTTGCAACATTTCGAATTAGTGTAACCAACATTGGCCTGCTGGATTTTGAAGATAAAGAATGGAGACACTTTTTTATAGAGGTCTGTAAACCAGTAGTACCATAAACTTATTATTATGTGATACATTTGCTTATTTATTTACTAATACGCGTTTGTTACTCTTTTATCGCTTTTGCAGGTTGTGTCACAAGAGCTGGGAACTGAAATTCACTTCAGAAAAAAAAAAATTGAAATTAATTTGATTAACTGGAATGACGAGAGGCCAACGTTTAGCAAAACTGTTTATGTAACCGATGTTTATGAAAATGCCACAAAGGGAATGAATATATCTAAAGTTATTGCAACTGATCGTGACATTGACGACCATGTTATGTAAGTTTCGATTGATCCTTTAATGTTATATCCATGAACAGCTATAGATAATCCACGTATGTTTATAACATTGTATCTGATCTTTTTACTTGACTGACCCAGAAGGAGAGTAATGTATTAATGTTTTTCGCTTTATGTATGTATGTCCGTTCCATTGTATCCTGCAGCAAACAAGACACACTAAAGTAGAACCAATGATTTTTAAAAAAAAAATGTGCGACTGTATCCAACAGTCCCGAAATATGTATGTGTAAACACCGTGCGTGCGGTATGTGTGTGGCTCGATACACGTCATTGAGAAAAGAGGGAATTGTAATAACCGTATTCTTAATATATTATGAAATAACAAAATATCGAAAACAGCGCCACCTGTCGGGTCCAAAACTATACTATCTTTCTAGCTGCATACAACCATGCACACAAACAAAGTTTCATTGAGATCGGGTGAGTTTCTCAAAAAAATCGACAACAGCGCCACCTATCCGGTCCAAAACTATCCTATCTTTCCAGCAGCATACAACCATGCACAAGTACAAAGTTTCATTGATATTGGTTGAGTTTCTCAGCAAATCGACAACAGCGCCACCTATCGGGTCCGAAACTATCCTATCTTTCCAGCTGCATACAACCATGCACAAATACAAAGATTCATGGAGATCGATTGAGTTTCTCAAAAAACTCGACAACAGCGCCACCTATCGGGTCCGAAACTATCCTATCTTTCCAGCTGCATACAACCATGCACACATACAAAGTTTCATTGAGATCGGTTGAGTTTCTCAGAAAACGGACAACAGCGCCACCTATCGGGTCTAAAACTATCCTATCTTTCCAGCTGCATACAACCATGCACACATACAAAGTTTCATTGGGATCGGTGACGGTAACGGTAAATGTGACGCGAGTTTATTGGTTTCTTCCACTCCAAATTGCCCAACGCGCCACGCCTAAAGAAAAATTAACTTCAAAAACATGCTTTATTTCAGCTCATAAATGTATGCAATTTTAAAAACGTATGCAATGATAAAATATATGCAATGGCGCATTTCCATCACAGCTAGTTGAATGTTTGGAATTACTCCACCAGATTCCAACAACGCGCAATGTATTCAATGATAAAACACAATGATGCATTTCCGTCACACATATCCGTTGCATTAAGTTCTATGTTTGGAATTACTCCATCAGATTCCAACAACGCGCGCACATCAATTAAAGCTGAACACCTACAAACGGCAAGAACCAGTTATCAGATTTGTAGTAACAGAAAAGAATTGAAGCAGATAATCACACCACATAAAACACTCGGCCTTACTAATAATCAATCACTAATGTCGACAACTAGTTAGATGTCAGCTTTAGTAAAAATGTACAGCTTTTGTGAAATGGTACCAATAAACAATTAGACCTCCACATTTAGTAGATAGTCCTACAACTTTCTTAGAATCTATTACATTTGTTGTCATTGCAGAATTCAAATTTCATAATTTGTTTTCGTGAAAACAAGGTCAATGGTCTCTTTCACAAGGAGGATTTTATTCTAAAAGAAGAAATACATAAATTGCAATTAAATTTGCCCAACACATATCTTTCTAATGCTCTTTGAGACTTATTATAAGCAAAAAACAAAACACAAAATAGGAAATGCACAAAATATCCGCTGATCTGTCAAATATCATATGCAAATCAGTAATGCCCTATCGTTCGATCCGACACAATTTTCAGTACTTTTATGGTACACTTTCCCATGTTTTCTAATACTACCTCGCGATTTCTTTATGAGTGCATTTGTGTTGTAATAAAATCCTTTTCAAATTATTCAATAAACAAAGCAGTTTAGTTGAATGGTTTCATTTATTCGTAGGCTGACGATGCAAATCAAAACTTATTAGTGGTCTAAACATCACAATTGCATCGTTAGCAAGAGAATATTTTTGAAAATAGAAATAATATCTGGCTCATTCATTTCAGAATGAATAACAATCGCACGTAGGAAGCGTGTTAAGAACTTATCACTTCCGGGTTTGAAAATAAATACAATTTAACCTATAAAAAATTGTATGGCTTATATATTACTTAATTCGGGAAACTTAGAAACCGACAAAAGTTGAAATTCGAACTGAAAAATATAAAACGCATATTCTCGTACTACCTGTTTGTTAGGCTGTACTTGCACCCCAAGAAGTTAATAAACTTGTTATTTTGCATGTATTTTGCTGAGTTCTGATAATTCTATTTTTATAACTATATTTTCCACGAAGGGAACCTTTTCACGCCAACCATTGTCTCATTAGAGATCCTCATTCTCGGTAAATAAACTCCTTTTGCAAAGAGTTTGAAAAGGGTTTTGTTTGCAACAAAATATCTACCTGTGTCGCCTAAGGTACTGAGAATTGTTGCAAAAAGGTACCTATAAGCCGTCCAAACTTTGGTAAGAAGATATTTTATTCTGTTTGCGACGACTGTCAAGAAAGTCTTGGAATTATCCCAAACTTACATAAAATTTATTTTTTATTAAGCAACTAACTAGGAAAACCAATCAAAAAGCAACAGAAAGAAAAACACAGAAATATATGCTTCACGTGTTTAGAAATAAAACAAAAACGCAATATTTTTCAATATTTTGCATACATTTGTACAAATTTCTGTGTGATAGACTTAAAAACCATTTGCATTGTTGTATTACAACGAATAAAATTAGAAAGCATTCACAATTTACTAAAATTAATTAATAATTGTAAACGCTCAGGCTGAACGACATCGTATTAAATTCTCTCCTATTTCGTAATTTAATACCGCGATTTTGGATGGTTGGGCAACACTTGTCTTCAAAATGACATAAGTCATAAGGGAGGATTTATTTAGCTAATGTCCGAGATAAACATGGCTTTCTCAACACTAACATTTAACCCTACAGTTAGCGATAGTCTGGCAACTATATTTGTTTATTGGTAAAGGGATTTTGGAAAGTGTGGAGTCTTTTTGGTAAGGCCGATTATCTCAAGCCAAGTAATGAAATTTGCCATTTTCAAAAGGGTTTCACCTCACCAATCTAAGAAAATACAAATTATAGGGATATAGGAGCAGTATGTTTTTACTGATTTGTAACATATTTTCACTTTAAGATATAGAACTATGTTTTTGTTTAAATGCATAATTCTATTCGTTGTGTGAAGATTTCGTCTTATTTTTACTTTTTTAATGAAGCAGGTCCTTATGATCAAAGGTGCACCCATGTTTACAGGTTTCTCTAAAAAAATCTGTTTTATTTAAAAAAAAAAACTTTGCATAAATAAACTAGGATTTAGGCCGTGTGTCAATTGCGCTAAATAATTATCCTCGGATAATTTTTTGACATTTCTGTGTGTGTTGAATAAAAATTTAGCTTTTGTGAAGTTTGGCTGTGTCGATTGGACTAAATTTTTGAGATTTCTCAGAAGACTTTTGACGATAGCACAACACAATACGAAGCACAACACAAAGAACAGACATACAACTAATTATTCAATAACAACAACTGATAATATGGATCATAAATTCGATGTATTAATTCCCCTTGATGTCAATGATATTGCTGCGGTATCAAAGCCTTATAAGCCACGATTAATTGCCCCCACGCAGAAGACGAACAAGAGAAGTGTAATTTTATATTCAATCGGTATGAATTCAAACTCCGTAACCGAATCACTTTTTTTTTGTCATCATGCGTCCCTATAAATTAAGCAAATTATATTAAAAACTTTATTAATTTTCCTTCATTATTTAGATACATGTTGTAGGTAGTACGGTTTGTTATTATTTTTTTTTCTTTCGTTGATTTGCTGCCATTTGAAATAAAAAACTCGAACGTAAAAAATTTATCCCGGAGCAGGATAATTTTTTGACAGCTGAAAAATTCGTTTTCCACCACGATAGTGTCAGAATATTAGCCGAGGATAATTATTTAGCGCAATTGACACACGGCCTTAGAAATCCCTTTAACATGGCAAGGAACTATATAATATCATAAACAAAAACAATAATAGGTACCTACACAATCTAGAATGAGGTTGACATTTTGTCTCCTAAACGTGAATTGCAGTTCGATAGACATTCGTTTGTAGTTGTTTATAGAGAATTTTTTTTTCGTTTGTAGTTCAACCGTTAGAAAGTTAGAACCATTAGAAAAAAATGTCAGCCCGCACTTTTGGCTTTTGGAAATAAAAACTAACCAGTTGCATTCGAAATCGTTTGTAGTTGTTTGTAGTGAATTTCTTTTTTCTCAGAAATGTCTTATTTCGGAGATGTAAGGACCAGTGGCGTAGCTATCATAGGGGCAGGTGGTGCAGTGCACCAGGGCCCCGGAGCTCAGGGGGCCCTCTAGCCTCAGCTTTGAAAAAAAAAAATGAAAAATTTAAAAAATTCCAAAAAAATAAGGCTCTGGCCTGCTCACAAGATTCTCGTTTTTTTTCAATTTCTATTTTTTTTTATTCAATCAACATCACCAATGATAAAACTCCTTATTTGACATTTTCAAAACATGCGCCAAGGTCCTCGATAAGCATGTGCTGTTTGTTTGTCTGTTATCATTATTTCAGTTATATGGTAGTTTGGATGAGTACGCCCGTAGCACATTGGATCAGCTCACGTGCTTGACGGTCGTGAGATCAATTCGCCAATTCCGCCCATCAACTTTTTAAAGAAGTTTTCATTCGCTCTTGCCTTGCATCAGTTCTTATTTACTATATTTGTTCTAAACTCAAGTTCAAATTGACAAACGAGCTACTATAGAAACTATAATATTATCTTCTTATGAGTTAATATTGATTTTACCGCATCATTACCAAACAAGCTGTTTTATGGTTCTTTTTTGTTGAGCTTCCTGTAATCTATGCTAAACATTGACAAGCAATATAGGAAAATCTCAGTAAGTACCTACTCCGAATTTCTAAAATTTCGATAGTTAACAATTGAAAATTAAGGAAAGAAAAAAGGAACGTAGCGGTGGGCGGTGCCGCAAAGCGGAAACAACGCCAAGAAAGAGAAGAGAGTAAAAAAAAATGACCAAGATTGTTGTGTCTACAAGTCGGAGCTTTGGAAACAGAGGTAGTTTGCGAACGCACCCGAAGATCTAAATGGAGTCTACTGAAGTTTCCGGCTGTCAGCATTTTCTTCTGTCGTTGCCCGCCTGGGTCAATTTCTTTTTCGTTTTGCCTCTCAACGTGTGCGCACCAACCACCCCACTCTTGCTGGCGTAGTTAATGGAATCATTTGTATTTTAGAATAAGTTACAATTAATGAATTATTAAAGTACCTATCAATTGAATTCAAATCGAACCCTTTTCCAATCATATTAAAGATAGCTTTTTTACGAAACCGCTTTCTGCTAGAGCTCGTTTTTTCTCTTAATTAATAAATATTCTATATTGTCATGTGCGTCGTTGTTTTTTTAATCCCTTTTTCTTCCATTGAACACATGAAGATTTTGATAGAGACGACGTATGGATAGGGATGATTCAACTCACTGTTTCCTATTCTTATTCCCTATCAATAATTTTGAAGGACAATACAACTTCAAACTACGCGGAAAGAGGGGAGGAGGGCCCGATTCTCTCCCTATGCACCAGGGCCCTTGTCCCCCTAGCTACGCCACTGGTAAGGACATTTGTGTTTGACAAATTATTTAAAGCTACTATACTATAAAGAATATCCTAACATAAATAAATGCATTTCAAATTTCTTAATTCATTCAAGCTTTACTTAATAAAATGCAATTAAAGTTAAATAACGCATCCATTTAGAGTTACATCCATAGGTATATTGGCATCCCAACAACAACAAAACAACGGTAAACACATTTTCGTAAATCATTCTCCTGTGCCCATCGATATGGGTTACTGTTTGTCAATTAGTAACAACAACCAATCAATAAACCCTGATTTCATCCAAAAAAAATGTCTATTCCTTCGAATAACATTAAAAACTGACCACTTTTCAAAATCCATTATTGTCGTTACTCTCGTCTTAAACGATTAGTACATGTGACGGCATGTAGGCGCAGTGGCTTAGTGGTTAGTGTGTTGGACTACTAAGCGAGGGGTTCAGGTTCGAATCCCGCAAAAATCCAATTTCCAACTCAGGGTTTTTTCACTGCGCCACCTCTCGCGAGCGTCTGACAAACATCCGAGAGTATAATTGTCTTGAAAGAGCTTCTCAATCGGCCGTTTGGAATCGGCAAAAAATTGTAGATCCCTTCCATTCGTTCCAAAAATGAAAACTCACACAAAACGATTGGTTGCGAGAAGCTAGGCCTAGGGTCCCTACGGACCTGTTGCGCCAAAAATTATTATTATTCTTACATGTGACGGCATATTGTATTCGTTACATTTATATCCTTCATAGTAAAAAGCGTAATTCCGAAATATTAACGCTACAAGAAAAGCTTAACACTTTTCTTTTCCGAAGAAATAAAGTAGGTATCTTGAAGGAGGTAAGGAAATCAAACTACATACAAATATATCTTCACTTGCACCATTTTTGGATAAGGATACCATCCTTATCTAAACGAGTGGGCGGAAGATTAAAATTTGCTAAGAATCTACCGTTTGATTCGAAAAATCAAATTTGGTATCAAACAAATGCTCTTTAACGCTACTTTTAATTGCAGAAGCACTTGAACAGACGTTAAACGGCTGTTATCAATGACACTTTAATCCCTTTTCCTCACCGAACTTCGGTGGTTTATGGAAGGCTGGGGTTAAATCCACAAAATGCCATTGAAAAAGAACTTAGAATAATCTACTATAGTTTGAAGAACTTTATAACTGTCTTATATCTTATATACATACTAGCTGACCCGGCGAACTTCGTACCGCCCAAATTCGTTAGTATAATGAAAATAATAATTCCGAGCATGTAATTCGGTGAACTCAAATCGTCATTCAAAACTTATAGTCATACAATAGAAATAACTAAAGTACATAGGTATAGCAATGTCGATGTGTTTCAATCAAACCGCAATAATTGGCGTGTCGGCCAACCTTCCACTTTTTCAATAAAGCGCTTTATGGTACGAAAGCGAGACGCACGGGAAATTGAAGACGCTTAAATACGAATGGCAAATCGTTCTGAATAAGAGGAATTCTCACTTTCGCAGAATGACAATGTTGCAAATTGTCGGACTTCCAATTTCACCCGGAACATACAAAGAATTGAAAAAATGTAACGCTTTAAATAATATTTGTTGTACCTATTGGTGATACTAAACGTTTTTCTATTCAGTCTAAAGGTTTTAAAGTGTGGTTCTGTCCCCAATCTAATTACTTAATTTTTTTTTAGGACAAAAAGCAGCATAGTCTTTACGAATCCACAAAATCTAACAATCCGTTCCAGAGTTTTGAGTGCACAAATGGACGTAGTTTCTTTTATTTATATAGATGTACCCATATGGATTTGCCAGTGCCTTTCGTATTAAGTCCCGACATCATTTCGCAAATTGCTTCATTTTGATAATTTTATAATTATACAACTTTATAAATAGCGTTTGAATTTTATTTTTATTTTTTAATGGGAGGTGCCACAACCTGTTCTCCTATCCTTCTAATATTTTGTAAGGCGCTACCTTTAGGGTCCAAAACTATCCTAGGTATCTTTTGAACTGGAACCAACCATACCCATGCACAAAATTTCATTGAAATCGGTTGAGTTGTTTCGGAGATCGACAACATCACCACCTATCGGGTCCAAAAGTATCATAACTTTTAAGTCTTGCTAAACAGTAAATGGTCTACTTTGTTTGCGGGGTGTCCATTTTTTTGTTTGAGTCCATGTGAAATAGGGTGGTACTTCTGAGTAAAGTAATGTCCGTGCAAAGGCAATAAAAGCATTCGCACGATTACACCATTCAAAAAATTCGGTGAGTGTAGTTTTTGATGAATTTATAGCGGTTGTGAAATACACGCTCAGGCCGGTTTTCAAGATAGACGGCTAAATGAATAACGGTTGGATCCCGTTCATGAATTGGAAAACCAAAGATACGCCAAACAGCTTCATTGGAGCTGATGTACCTTCCAATTTGGTACAGCGTTATTTCATCGTTGTTATTTACTGGAGGAGCAGTCACATTGGTATTTTCAACTCCAAATACCGCATATTACTGCCTTTATTCACATACTTGCAAATATATTCGATGCTCTTCACTGAACTACAAAACTCTACATTAATATGAGCTTGGAATTTTTTGCTCAGTAGAGGTGAATAAGGCACCACCCAACGATTGTCAATGTCAATGTCGATGTTGTTGATTTTTTTAATAATGACGATGTATTGCATTTTGCCCGGCCAATAGCAAAGATGTAATCTCTGGCCATTTTGGATTACACGTGAACGTGATAAATAAATGGGAAAATTATAAAATTGAGAGTATTAAAGGGATAGGAAGAAAATAGGGTAAGGATTAACTCTAAACGAAATATTTGTAACTTTAACATCCAAGAAGAAAACTAACCACACCTATCAACTTGGTTGGTAAGCCTTCTCCCTTCTATTTCCACACCGGTACCGAAGGTGTTATGGTACCTTTGAGCTGCCCTCCCCATAACCCTACTCACGAATGAGCAGAGTACCACGATTGTTACTCGATCATTTTTCGTAACAACCCCTACGTGAAAACTCAAAACGCTCAACAGCTCCTGTCCTGTTGTCTATCATCATTGTCCACGTACGTCATCTCAATCACACCTACATTTCAACTTACCTCTTACTCACACATGCTAAGCAAGGATCGTGAAAATACTTGACAAACGAAAATGATGGATTCAAACACCATCAAACAAATCCATTTCAAAAAGTTACTTAACATAAACAAACTACTTATTAGGAAGGTATATTTAAAAAAACAAATCATTATTTTTGACAACAACAATTTGCTTGGAAAATAATTAAAATAATTGACAACAACAATAGCTTTTAAGATTTAAAATATTTTTTTTTGTATTTGAAGTGTCACTACTCGATTTCTATCCAGTTTATTGTTTTTTGAAAGTGCATTTCTCCATGAAAAACGAAATATGTGCCTACAACGCCACCTGTTGAGTTTCTCAGAAAACGGACAACAGCGCCACCTATCGGGTCCAAAACTATCCTATCTTTCTAGCTGCATACAACCATGCACACATACAAAGTTTCATTGAGATCGGTTGAGATTCTCAGAAAACGGACAACAGCGCCACCTATCTGGTCCAAAACTATAATATATATCTAGCTGCATACAACCATACACACATACAAAGTTTCATTGAGATCGGTTGAGTTTCTCTGAAAACGGACAACAGCGCCACCTATCGGGTCCAAAACTATCCTATATATCTAGCTGCATACAACCATGCACACATACAAAGTTTCATTGAGATCGGTTAAGTTTCTCAGAAAACGGACAACAGCGCCACCTATCGGGTCCAAAACTATCCTATCTTTCTAGCTGCATACAACCATGCACACATACAAAGTTTCATTGAGATCGGTTGAGTTTCTCAGAAAACGGACAACAGCGCCACCTATCGGGTCCAAAACTATCCTGTCTTTCTATCTGCATACAACCATGCACACATACAAAGTTTCATTGAGATCGGTTAAGTTTCTCAGAAAACGGACAACAGCGCCACCTATCAGGTCCAAAACTATCCTATCTTTCTAGCTGCATACAACCATGCACACATACAAAGTTTCATTGAGATCGGTTGAGTTTCTCAGAAAACGGACAACAGCGCCACCTATCGGGTCCAAAACTATCCTGTCTTTCTATCTGCATACAACCATGCACACATACAAAGTTTCATTGAGATCGGTTAAGTTTCTCAGAAAACGGACAACAGCGCCACCTATCGGGTCCAAAACTATCCTGTCTTTCTAGCTGCATACAAAATTACATATAAAATTTCATCCAAATCGGTTGAGCCGTTTCGGAGGAGTATAACCACTAAAACTGTGACACGAGATTTTTATATATTAGATTATACATGCAATATGCAATGTTAGAATATACTATCCAAAGTACATACAACTTTCCTCTCTATCCTTGTATCATCGCCGCTACACCAAAATACAAGTTTTGTTTGCCACCGACACCGCCTAATGTAATATAACATTTTAAGCTTAGAGTCAAATTGATATTTTCAAAATTATTGTGCCCTTAATTTTTAATTCGAAGAATACTACTATTTATTATTTTGTGCTAAGTTTGAAAGGTAGGTGGTAGTTTCTTTCATTGTGTAAAAGGTATGGTTGAACTTCACTAACATATCTCATATATTTGTTTAAGTACTTAGGAAGCATATCACATTTAATTTAAAAGAAATAGCATAAAATATTAACAAGTATTCTCTGTTTAATGCTTAACTGGCGTATATCTAATACATTTTAAAGTAATTCGCATATAATCAATACACAAAAATAAAATTGAGCAACAGTACTCAAAGTGTGGTTTAACCATTTCTTTAAAAATATTTATTGCACAAATTGTTGGAATTTTATTCCGTATTCTATTTAAAAAGAACACCTTTTTTGGTACTATTTTTACAATGTAGTTTATGTGTAAATAGAATTTTAATTTCTAGTAATTTAGAACTCCCAAGTATTTAATTTGGTTGTTCTAACGATTGGTCGACTACCTTTAAGATTAATCTGTGATTATATTTTAAAATCATACATTTCGATTTAGAAACATGTGCTTAATATATCTAAGTCGTCTTGGTTTTTTGTTCGCACTCTCTTTCCCAATATTAATAGAAGTGTATCGTCCGCGAATAGTGCTATCTGCGATTCGCTTATTATCTTCTTCTTCTATCTTCTATATTTATAATTCTTTCGGGGTAAAACTCGATAACCCTTGACCCATGAGACGATTTTCATGTTTCTTTTTAACTTTCTCCATTACCTAGTAAGAGAAATATATTGTTTTCGTACAAAATTTCGAACTCGAGATTTTAATCAATTCTGATATTACGATGATAGAGGCAGTGGCGTAGCGTGGGTTGGTGCCGCCCGGGGCAGACGCAATTTATGCCGCCCCCAGTTGTTTTTTCACACACTAAAAGAATAGCTTTGTCTACTGTTTCAACCAGTCAATAAACTTGGTAAAATTTCTAAATAGATTTGAACAAGTTTCTACTAAATTTATTTTTGCAGTGATATGCTTTTTTAAATAACAGGAAGGGCCCAGGCGAAAACGTATTATTTGTTTCTTATTTACAAGGTGTTTCAAAAAAAATCGGGTAATTTTAGGTAATACATACCTGTTTACATAATTTAAATTAGATATTCTATGCACGGCACATCGCGTTCTATTTTCATAACGACGTTTAAAAACACGTCTTAAAACTTCTTATTTTAGTGCACTTTGTATTTTTATACCTACGAGTAGTACAAGTCAAAAAATAACACGAACCTAATCGGAAATGGTTAACTAAGAAAATACTGCCAGTTTAGAGAAGAACCACCTAAAATTTTTGCAAACTACATAGATACTTGTACACATTACAAAAGCAACAAAAAACTCAAGATCATGGACATTAGACATGGACAAGTGCACTGTTCAAATTAAGCACATATGTATCAATTTTTTGTTATTATTATACGTACTACCGACTGAGACGTTTGCAAGCTTCACTTCGTATAAACAAAACACAATTTCACTGTTCAGTGTTCACACAAATTAGGTATGTTCCTTTACTTTTGTAAAAAGAATGGAAAAGACTGTCAAAATGGAAGTGGTGAGGATAAATTCTTTCGTAGAGAGAGAAACTTACGAAAAAGGGAACGCTTTTGTAGTAATCTATGAAATATGACAGATACATAATTCAAATATTCAAAAAAGTGGTGCGAAAAGTCAGATAAACTCGATGAATTTGCTAATCCTACTAAGAACATTAGTTACATCATCCAAGTAGCTTTGAAAGTGAACTGAAATTAATTGAACTTCTTCTTGATGAATTAGAGTATGTGGAAGAGTTTGACTGATTGAACTACAAGCATTCTAGAAGAGGAAAAAACTACACTGCATTAAGAATTACATGGTGGAGTTTGCTCTTTGCTACAGCGAGGAAGAATTTCGTTGCCACTTTCAAAAATAATCTTGAGGAGAACTTTCAGTCTTATTTACCCGCCTGTTTATATCATTTTAATACTCCAAAAATCAAAACAAAGGCACGCATTTATGCCAAACAAGGCAAAAATTTGTAAGATTTAAAAGTAAAGGAACAAACCTTTGTAAGAAAACGTTGAAGATTTTTTTTCTTGGTATATTAATTTTCAATAATAAAGAGCACGGCAACATGACAAGACTTCAACTTTTATTGCCAACTAGAACGCATGCAAACTTCACTTCGTTTGAGAAATATATCTGCAATGTTATAAAATGTAGTTGCCTACTAGGGAGCAGCGTTCTTTGGATTTTTTTGCTAAGCATTACAAGGAATCTCATTACTTACTGTGAAGTAGTGTTTTTGTTAATGCTGTTAAACCTTGTAAATAAATTCGTTAAAGAGGAATACGAATCCGTTTTATAGATTTTATATATCTAAAAATGGTAGCAGCTTCAAATTGCCGCCCCTAGCAAAGTGCCGCCCGGGGCCTGTGCACCCCCCCTCGCTACGCCACTGGATAGAGGAACTCAAAAAAGTGGGTCGCAAAATTCTTTCCGGTCTGTCCGTCCTTCCACAGGCCTACAACCTAAACGGCTTCCCGGATTACGTTCAAACCTCGGATTTGGAGTTTTTGGGCTTACAGCTCGAGAGGTGTTTTTTTTTTCAAGGTAACCCCAATATTAATGGTACTTCCCATATAAATCGTTCGTACCAGTTTGATTTGAACGAAAAAGGCTCTAACGATTTCAACCAAAATTGATATTTAAGCTCAAGTAGGTACACTAGTCGGCATAAGTATTTTAACAAAATAAAAATAGTGAATTTTTCCGTTTAACTTTTGAACGGCTTTGTAAAGAATTCCTCCTAATTTTTTTCTTTTTATATACAACTAATTCAAACTTAAAAATAAAAAAAAACAAAATTTTTTCATAGAAACGTAAAAAGATATAAATTAATTTGTTATTTCATGTGTTGGCATAAGTATTTTGACAAGAATGTAAAACTAAGAAAACATTGTTTAAACTTAACAAAAGTAAAGAAATGAAGACTGAGCTAGTAAAACGTATATCCTCCTTTGGCTTCAATAACTTGAAGGCGCCTTGGTACCGAATCCACTAAATTTTGGAGAATCTTTGGAGATATCTCTTCCCAAAGAGAAGTGATCTCAGAAATTGTCTCCTCCCTTGTTTTATTTAACGAAACTGTTCTTTTGCGTTTCAAAAGAGACCAGACGTTTTCTATAATGTTTAAAGCCGGACTTTGAGGTGGCCAGTCCAAAGTGTTAACCCCAACATCTTTCAAAAATGTAGAAATCTTTCGCGCTTTGCGGCACGGGGCGTTATCCTGTTGCAGGATAAATGATTCCCCAATAAGCATTTCTCCAGAAGTAAAGGCGTTATCATTTAGGATCATTAAATATTGGTTTTGGTTCATCGAGCCGGTGATAGGAACCAAGTCAACCAGTCCATTATATGCAACACATCCCCAGAACATGACAGAGCATCCGCCATGGCTCACTTTTTGACAAACGGGTCGTTTCTTTTGCCCAGCTACCTTTGGCAATCTTACAAAAAATTTGTTTTTTGAAGTGTTATACTCAAAGGATCTGTGGGATCGACAAAAAAGAAATTGGATCCCAACCTAATTAAAAGAAACCGTCTTCCTTTCACGTTATCATATCCTCTTTATTAACTCTAAACTAACAATTATAAAATGATTTAAGACGTGGTGCCTATGTGCGGTAGGAATGTCGTCGTACTTCTCAGCCTTCCTCTATCTCCTGTCCATTTATATATCTCGCCGATGACAGGCGATCATTGACGGAAAAATGACATTTCGCTAACGACGTGGCCGGAAGCTAACCGATTGGCTGTGGTGTTAGGTACCATATGCCAGGGATGCCACAATTCTCCCCCTTTAGAAACTGCATCATTGAAAGCGGTCTTGTATAACGACTCGACGACCAGAGCGTGTTGTTGTTGTTGACGATGGCGCTTGAACTGATAAGCTTCTTTCTTTAGGTTCTTTTGGAATAAACGCTGGTTTAAGTCTATCCACAGAGATGTTTTTCAATCGTCCTCCAACGAATGCATGGCTGCAGCTTTGTAGATCAGGATGAACGAAGATCTTTGTGGTGTCCTTGTGTGTAACAGGAATTGGACTTAGTGTAGACATCAATCTCTTCAGCTCTTTCATGAATTCGGATTCTGTGGGGATGACTGGTCTAGGATGAAAGAACTCACCTGGAAGTTTTAGTTTTTCTCCGTATATCATCTCCGCTGGCGTAACGTTTGTTCCGCTTTTCAGCGTCGCACGCAATCCCAATAGAATGATTGGAAGGAAACTGCACCAGTTCTCGTTTGCATAGCACTTGATGGCCGTCTTGAGGGTCCTGTGCCATCGCTCAAACATCCCGTTTGCCTGTGGATGGTAAGGAGTGGTTTTAAGATGATTAATTCCCAAGTACCTTGTCAGCTCTTTGAATATGTTCGACTCGAACTGTCGTCCCAAATCGCTCGAGATGCGTCGTGGTATACCATATCGCGCGATCCAGGTGTTGATGAATTCTCTGGCCACGGTTTCCGCTGTGATATCCGGTAGGGGTACAGCTTCAGCCCATCTCGAAAATCGATTGATCATGGTTATACAGTACCGATTTCCTCTGGAAGGTGGAAGAGGACCAATGAGATCGATGTTCACATGTTCGAAACGCCCCGATGGCTCGTCATAGGATTCTAGTTCCGTTTTGTTGTGGCGATGAACTTTCAATTTTTGGCATGGAATACATTGTTTGATGAATTCAGCGATGGACTGCGACATCTTAGGCCACACAAATCTCTCTTTGATGAGTGCGATTGTCGCTTTGACTCCTGGATGTGATATTCCGTGTAGTTTTTCTATTACTCGGTGGCGAAATGATTCGGGGACGAAAGGGCGGATGGTGTCCTGAGACGTGTCGCAATAAAGGGAATCATTCGAGCTGGGAATAGGAAACAATTTGATTATTAGAGAAGTTTCATGTTTGTTACCTTGGTCCACATATGCTTGCAGTTCGCTATCTCTTCGTTGTTCTTGCGCCATCTCCTCAAAATCTATCTCCTTGGAAGTAATTTGTTGGATGCGTGACAGCCAATCAGCAACAGTATTGTGTTCCCCTTTCATGTGTCGTATATCGGTGCAAAACTGCCCGATATAGTCCAGTAGGCGCTGCTGACGTGGCGAAGCCTTTTCCAGATTTTGCTGAAGAGCAAAAGTTAATGGCTTGTGGTCAGTCACCCGCACCCACTGCAAAACAAAGGCGTCCGTATACAAAAATAACTCGGCGTTCGGAGCGGGATGATGTAAAAGCGTGGCATCTGCTAGCTCCTGCTTGCAATCGTGGAAAGCTTGTTCCGGTTTTTCATCCCAACTGATTGGAGTAGTGTCATTTTTTTTGTTTCCAACGATGAGCTTCTGCAGCACTATCTGTTTTTTTAGCGCGTTAGGAATAAACTTCCTGTAAAAATTGATGATTCCCAAAAATTTCTTCAGGTCCCTCGCAACTTTGGGTTGTTCGAAGTTTTTCACCGCGTCTACTTTGTCGTTCGTGGGCTTTATACCCCTTTCATTCACCAGATGCCCTAGGAAAGTGACTTCGTGTTTGCCAAACACACATTTGGAGACGTTGATCTTCAAGTTGTTTTCATCCAACGCTCGGAAAACTCGATGTAAATCTCTTTCATGCTCTTCTATGTTCGCAGAAGCCACAAGAAGGTCGTCCACATATGGGTAACAACAATCAAACATGTCTTTCACTACCGAGTTGATGCGGCGTTGAAAAGTTTGGGCGGCATTCTTGAGTCCATTTGGCATGAAGAGAAACTCGAAAAGTCCAAACGGCGTTGTGATGGCGGTCTTCGGAATGTCACATTCCCGAACGGGGATCTGGTAATAGGCACTTCGAAGGTCGATTGTTGAGAAAACTTTCTTACCGTGCAGCATGTGGACGAAATCGTGCAAAAAGGTCAGGGGGTAACGGTCAGGTAGAGTATCAGCGTTTAGTGCTCGGTAGTCTCCACAGCATCGCCATTCTCCATTAGACTTCGTCACCATATGCAATGGGGCCTCCCCATGCGCTTTTCGATGGTCGGCAAATACCATTTTCCACCAATTTGGAAAATTCTGAACGAGCTGCTTCAAGCTTGTCGTGCGGCAATCTTCGTGGACGAGCATATACGGGTGGTCCAGAAGTCAAAATGTGATGCGAGACTTCTATTGCCGTAGGCTTCCTCATCGCGTCGAATTTGGTGATGTCTTTGAACTCGGCTAAGAGAGATGCGAACGTACCATTGACTTTAAATATATGTATTTTTACTCTACCTGATTTGCACGAATCCCCCGATGCTTCCAGTTTCGTGTTCCCATCAATAAGCTTATGTTTTCGGACGTCTATGAGCAGACCGTAGTGCGTGTGAAAATCTACTCCAATGATAGGTGATTGCACTTGCGCCACAATAAATTCCCAAGAAAATTTTGTGCGAAGGCCCAAGTCCAATGTGAGATGTTGTGTTCCGTACGTTTTTATTTGACTTCCGTTAGCTGCATACAATTTCGCTGCATGCGGAGATTTGTAAATGTCACTTCGTTGCGGTGGGATAACGGAAACGTCAGCACCGGAATCAATCAGAATTTTTTTGTTGGATTTGTTATCTTTAATAAACAGACGAGCAATTTGTAAGCCACTATCGTTTGTTTCGTCTGCTGTCTCAAACGATTGGCTTAGTGGTTTTTTGTCGAGGAAAAATTAAACGGTGGGCGACAATTGCGCGCAGCTTCAGCAAATCGTCTATGAAACCAACAGTACGTGCTGTTGGAGTATATTCGCGATTTTGGTTTCTGCTACGGCCACGGCCAATGCGATGGTTTTCCTGCAGAAGTCGTTGCAATTGACGGTCGATCTGTTCTATTCGATGCTCCATGGAAAACTTTGAAGTAGATGGGCCAGATTTCGTGGTCATGTCTACCTGGTGATTGTCACTTACCTCCAGAATTTTGTCTGCGAGAAGATCGCTCGGACATGTGATGGCAACTGGTTGAGCCACAAATTATGCAAAAATTCGTCCGTCAGATGTGTTCCACCTAGCAAACGCATTTCATTTAGCAATTGCGTTGGCTTTTTGTCTCCCAGCTCGATGTCCGATAGCAGGCGTCTAATTTTCTGCTGTTCAGATGCACCAAATCTATCCAGCAAAACTTTTTTGAAGTTTTCGAACTTACCATAGTCTGGTGGCTTAGAACAGCATCGGTCATCAAACGGACAATGGAGCGGACTATCCCTCGGGTAGGACGTTCCACCGACGAAGAACAAACTGAAAAGTATCGAAACGCGACAACCGATGCTTTGTACCGACATAAAAGTAGACTGCTCTCGAGGCTTAAACGGCTACACAGACAGTTTACTGACAGGAACGATCCCGAGTTAAGGACACTGAAGTCGATGATCAAAAACCTGAAACAGTTGATCACCGAAAATTACAGGAAATCTGTAAGTTTGTATTGGGGCAATAAAATTCGGGCTATAAAAACCAGTAGTCCGAATATGTTCCCACAAATAAATAAACTGTTCGGCGGAAAGATCATAACGACATTTCATGTGTTCGAATACCTCGGACGAACGAGAACAGACAGACACTACTGACTGCTGACATAAGTCCGGAAAGTGCTGACTCGAACGACGGTTTTTTCGTGGTCGAAGACCCGCAGGAGAGGGTGGATTTGATGGGAGCTTTCTTTGAGACTGTGTATACGGTGAACAACCCTGTTCGCCGTAACCGCGATCTCGAGGAGAGGGCCTTTCTTAACCACTTTTATCTGCGGACCGAAATTCAAAATTGGTGATCCGAGAACAACGGTTTCACCGGGTTCAATGACGACAACCGTGCAAATGGCACAATCGCCGGTACAAATACTCATCTGTTAGTGAGTAGAGATGAGCTGCGGTGCATCTTTGAATCACTTAAAAACAAAAAGTCGGCGGGAGTGGACGGTATCCCAAACGTCGTATTAAGACACCTGCCGCTAGAGGCGATAGATATCTTCACCAGGCTATTTAACAATGCGTTGAATAATGCATATTATCCGGCGCAGTGGAAAATAGCGGCGGTACACCCTATCCCTAAAAAGGATAAAGATAGGACAAACCCTGCTAATCTTCGGTCAATTAGTTTGCTTCCGAATGTTAGCAAGGTATTTGAGAAAGTCGTCAACAGATCTCTTTTAAGATGGGTTGGAGAAAATAAGATTATTCCGGAAAATCAGTTTGGCTTTAGAGCGGGGCATGACACTGACCCCCTTCGGGTAGGGGTTAGAATTTACCCGAGGTAGGCATGCCTGTCGTAAGAGGCGATTAAAATCCAACCTCCGTATACCGAGCGTGTAGTGTATACAAAAAATGCAATGAACAAAACGAAAAGATTAATTACCCCAGGTGGCAGTCCAGCTTTACTGGAAAATCCACCCTCTTCGGAGGTCGGCTCTACGGATTCTGGGGAGAGCCGCTTATTGCAGTCCATTAACCCTTTTATTAAAAGTTCAAGGGTATCTCGATCGCCTCCATCACGATCGAACAACCCCGGGAAAAGAAGTCCGCCGGGAGCGCCAGCGCGTGAAAAACGGGACTCAGTGAAAGATATAAGCTCTGAGGAAGAAATTAAAACACTCCGAATCAAGCTTAAGGAAATGGATCTACTCTATCAAACTCTGAAGAAAGAGATAGAACTGTTAAAAGAAGAAAATAATGTTCTAAGGAACACTAATTCTCAGAAAGAACGCGAATGTACTCCACCACGCTTGCCTAGTCAGGAATACCACACTGACGAAGAAGAGCTAGCACGCGAAACGAATCGGGTCCCTAAGAAAAGACCTAGTAAGAAAAGGAGAGCCGGTTCTTCGCCTGAAGTCGAGCCTCTAAGAGAACAAACGCGTAAAGTACCGCAAGAAAAACAACTCCGAGGGCAAATTCGTCCACCACCTCCAATAAACGTCGTTGGGGTAACGGATTATAATAAGTTATACAGCCTCCTTAAAGGAACGATAACATCGGAATTTAAGGTAACATCTTTGAGGAATAATGCGTGGAAAATTAACGTCGTTAACCACGAAGACTACCGGGTAGTGTCCCAAAAGCTAAACACCGAGAAGATCCAGTGGTATACTTTTGAAATAAAGTCAGAAAGGCCACATCGTGTTGTAGCGAGGGGACTCCACCCCTCATGCACCAAAGATGAGGTTATAAATGACCTCCGTTCCAAAGGGTTTAAAATTCTTGATGCCGTAAATATCATCAAGAAAGAGAAGCAAAAAACGGAAGAAGATAAGGACATCCTGGTAAGGCGTGGTCTTCCGCTCTTTATGCTTACCTTCGATAGGTCTGATAATATCGAAGATATCTACCGAATTAAAACCATACTTAATATTGTGGTAAAAATCGAGCCCATGCGCAGAAATTTGAAAACAATTCCACAGTGCAAACGTTGCCATGAATTCAATCATACGCAAATGTATTGCAAAAAAGAGCCGCGATGTGTAAAATGCGCCGGAAGTCATTTCTCCCAAGACTGTGGAGCAAACAAACAATCCTCCGCTACCTGTGCTAACTGTAAGGGAAAGCACCCGGCAAATTATAGAGGCTGTGAAGTAGCTAAGGAGTTGCAAAAACGGAGAGATGCGCTACTCAAAAGCCAAAATAAAAAAACAAAGCCGCTTACCAAGATAAAGCGTAGGACCGCCCAGGAGGTAGTAGGCAATATAAAACCTCCGGTTCAAAAGCGTAGCATTGTCAGACAAAGAGAGACAATTGAAAGGCCCTCGACCTCTGTTGTCAAAAGAAACGCTACTGAAAAGTTACCATCAGGAAAGCCATCGAATAGTGGCCCTCGGACAGCCAGAGTGCAGACCTACGCTCAGGCCGCGGCATTCGAAGTAGCGAAAAACGTTGAAACTTCGCCGGACCCTGTTTCTCATGTTTTCTCCATTATTCTCGAGAAACTTGAAGAACAAAGCAAAATAAATAAAATTATTCTCGATCGCTTGGTTAAGCTCGAAAATAATTCACGGAAAACGCGTGCTTCAAAAATAACATGAATGAAAAACCAATGTTAAAAATATGCACTTGGAATGCAAACGGGCTTTTACAAAAACTCGGCGAATTGGAAATATTCATACGCGAGAAAGATATTGACATTTGCTTAATTTCTGAAACTCACGTGAAAAAGGGATCGAATTTAAAAATAAAAGGATATAATGATTTCCACGCTTGTCACCCATCGGGGAACGCCAGAGGTGGATCATCATTGCTTATTAAAGACTGCATTGAACAATACCAAGACCTGAAGATAGAGCTTGAAACTATGCAACTGTGCACGATTCGAGTTAAAAATAGTCAGCGTACTATTAGAATTTCATCTATCTACTGTCCACCGCGTTCCGCCCTTGAAAAAAGTGATTTTACTAACCTGCTTAAATCGCTCAAACCAAATTTCATTATTGGCGGCGATTTTAATGCGAAGCACACGTTTTGGGGCTCCAGATACATCTCGCGAAAAGGTAGAATGCTCTATGGGGCAGGTATGGAATACAGTTGGGATTTCCTCTCGACGGGCAAACCAACCTACTGGCCAACTGATACTTCAAAACTACCTGACCTGATAGATTTTTTCGTTGTGAAAGGAATACCTACCAACCACATTAAAGTTGAAGAGAGCTTTGATCTATCATCTGACCACTCACCGGTTATTTTAACATTGAGTGTAAAATTAGCCAATAACCTAGAGCCAGCGAGATTAACTGGTAGAAACACTAACTGGGGAGGCTTTAGGAACGAAATAGAAGAGAATGTTGAACTCAGTGTTCCACTTACGACACCCTATGAACTTGAGGTTGAAGTTGATCGCTTCGTCGAGATCGTACAGCTCGCCTCCTGGAATAATACGCCTAATCCAAGGAAAACGCCGGCCAAATACGGGCTACGATATCCTCCCGAAATAAAAGAATTGGTCAACGAAAAAAGGAAGGCGCGTAAGAAATGGCAACAGAGTCGCGCTCCGCAACATAAAGCACATTTGAATTATTTGTGCAATTTGTTGAAGACAGTTATTAAGGATTTTAAAAATCGTGCGATAGGTTCTTACCTTGAAAGTTTAACAGCGAAAAAAGATTCCAATTATTCACTTTGGAAAGCTGTAAAAGGCACCAAAAGGCCCAAAATCCCCGCGCCGCCAATTAGAATTAATCAAAATGAATGGGCAAGGGAAGATAAGGAAAAAGCGGACGTTTTTGCCGCTCATCTAGAAGAAACTTTTAAACCGTACGATGGCCAAGCGATCTACGACAATACTAATAGGACGGAATTACAACCTGACGATTCAACACTCACAAGAGCAACGCCAAGGGAACTAAAACGTGAAATCGAATCCCTAAAACCTAAGAAAGCTCCTGGTTATGATTTGATCACCGGAGAAGTTCTCAAAGCTCTTCCAAGGAAAGCATTAATTAAGCTCCTCCATATCATAAATGCTGCGCTCAGACTAAAACACGTGCCGAGTCAATGGAAAGTCGCGGAGGTCATAATGGTTTTAAAACCAGGAAAACCGCCAAATGAAGTAAAATCGTATAGACCGATTTCCCTTCTTCCGGTCATTTCCAAAGTCTTCGAGAGAATATTGCTTAGGCGCCTTCAACCGGTTATTGAAGACAATAATCTTATCCCTGACCACCAGTTTGGGTTCAGAACCAAGCACTCGACGATTGACCAAGTACATAGAACTACTGATGTAATCGAGAAAGCATTTGAAGAAAAAAAGATTTGCTCAAGCGTATTCCTTGACGTCTCACAAGCCTTTGATAAGGTGTGGCACGACGGCTTGAAATTTAAATTACGACAAGTTCTCCCCGCAAGCCTATATGATATTCTAGAATCATATCTCGGGAATAGACTCTTCCGTGTTAGAAATGGAAACGAATACTCGGAGCTAAAAGAAATTTCGGCCGGGGTACCGCAAGGAAGCGTCCTTGGTCCGCTTCTCTATTTGTTATATACTCGCGATATTCCAAGGGAAGATGGCACTACCCTTGCTACGTTCGCCGACGACACAGCTATCCTAGCAGTAGGTAATACAATCGAAGAAACGACTACAAAACTGCAAACCGCAGTGAATAAGATAAATGAATGGACAAGGAACTGGCGGTTCGCCTTAAATGAAACTAAATCTGTACATGTGAATTTCACGTATAAGAAAACCAATGACTTGCCAATTTTCCTAAATATGGCCCGAATACCCTTTGCAAACGAGGCCAAATATCTGGGAATGACACTCGACGCAAAGCTGAAATGGAGTTCGCACGTGAAAACGAAACGTAAAGAACTCGATATCAAATATAGAGAAATGTACTGGTTACTCGGAAAACATTCCCAGCTCAGTACTGAGAACAAACTGCTTTTATACAAGCAAGTGCTAAAGCCGGTGTGGACCTACGGTATACAACTTTGGGGTTGTACCAAGAAAACAAATGTCAATATTCTACAAACTTTTCAAAATAAAGTTCTTAGAGAAATTGTACAAGCACCATGGTATATTAGAAACGACGATATCCATAGGGATCTCGGAATTCCAACAATCGAAGCTGAAACTAGAAGCTTCGCGAGAAAGCATAGAAACCGACTAATCGGACATATCAACAATACAGTCCGACAAATCTTGGACGAGAGCAATTTATTGCGCCGACTACAAAGAACGAAACCGTTCGACTTGGCAAGATAAGATTAACCGCGTCTAATTTGCGGAACACGCAGGATCTTTCATTGGAAAGTAACCTGTCATAAGTTTTTATTTAATGATAGAAAAATTGCTTGATAAGTTATATCTTAGTTGCAGTATCTAACAATCTTTAGAAGGGTGGTGTTTTTAGTCAGTAAAAATCTGACACTACTATGAGAACGCGCTTGCTATTCTCATAGTGTCTTTGGAAGATTTTCACCTACCCTCGGGAAAAAAAAAAAAAAAAAAAAAAAAAAAAAAACTATTCATGCCGCGTCGAAACTGGTCTCCGACATTCAGTGGAATAAAAGTAAGAAGCAATGCACGGGTGCCTGCATGGTCGACTTTGAGAAGGCCTTTGATACAGTATGGTTGGAGGGGCTTTTCTATAAGTTGACCAGATTGGGCATTCAAAAACCTTTGCGATATATGATTTATGACATGCTTATGGGAATGAAGTTCGTTGTCAAAGCTGGCAATGTGACTTCGAGCAGGGTTTTCGAGAAAAAAAACGGCTTACAACAGGGAGCAGTGAATTCTCCGGTCCTGTTTAATCTTTACACAAGTGATCTGGTGGATTCCCTCAGACATGCTATAGCGTACGCAGACGATTTAGTGGCGTACAGGTCAGGACCAAAAATCGAGGTCATCAACATCCTTCTGCAGCGTGACTTCGAACAAATTAAGAGGTATTGCGATGATTGGAAGTTGAAAATCAATTTCCAAAAATCGGAAACAATCCTGTTCAGGACCCCATTGGCTGGGGCCTCTGGGGATACCAGAAAAAACTGGAGAAAATTAACAATTAACAAGGGACGGCCGTTGGCGGTGAAAACCGTGGTCAGGTATCTAGGCATCTGGCTCGACCAGTATCTGTATTTTAACAAACATATAGATGCTTGTCTTGCTGGGGCTAAATGAGCCTATGCTCGGACAAGGAGACTGTTTCGTAGCAGTCAACTTGATTCCAGGGTGAAGGTCATCTGCTACGTGGCCCTTATAAGGCCCATCATCGCTTATGGCTGTCCCATGTGGTTCAATATAGCGCCGTCCTATATGGAAAAGATTCGGGTGTTTGAGAGACAATGTCTCAGGGCCTGTCTAGGGTTGTTTAGAGCTCCTGAATCTGAGTACATAAAATACTATCCCAACAGGACCCTATACAATGGGGCTCGACTGAACAGGATTGACAATTTCCTTATTAAGGTGATTCGGAGGCACGTTGCAAGGGCGATGGCCAGTGATAATAACCTGATCTCAGGGGCTTACTACCCCAATTTAATGTACCATGAGAGTACGATTCGGTCTGGCTTTATCCCGCCTGAGGCATTTCTTTATGTAGACATGAAAGGGTTAGTCCAGAAAAAAGATGGTGTGCCGGTATTGTACCACAGCCACCGCGGCGCGAGGGATAAGCGGCTCATCCACGACGGGTACGCCGCCAATGCTCAGGAGCTCCTCCGTTTTAGCACCGCAATTGCGGATCGGGACAGGGTCGATACTGAAAAGCAGTTCACCGAATTTTGGTGGCTTAAGGAAGAGGTGAGGGTTGATACGCTCTCCCGGGCCGGTGCGCTACTGACGTAGCATCCTCCTTAGTTTTAATATAGATATTAAGCTTGTAGGTTTAGGATAGAGTAGGGGGTCCTTGGGAGGGACTGGGCTAGCCGACATGTATGTGCTACCGAGACTCGACCGACGCTTATGGCCTCGCTCGAGTCTCGGCGGCACGGGTGAACCCTTGTCGGCGGCTGTCAGGCGCCCATGGATGCAATCAGGATGGTGACCAATCCTTAAGATTGCTCACCACCCTGATTATAATTAATTTAGGCTAAGTAGCTTAGGTAGTTTTAAGTAGTTTTTAAATAAATACCATAAATAAAGAATTCAAGTTTTATTAAAGTTTCTTGGAAAATAAAAAACAATACATATTAAATATAGATAGATTTAAGGCCGAAAGGCAATAATTTTGAGGATATTGTTATGTTTAGAGCGCTCGCTAAGACCCAGTAAGCTAGAATTAGGATAAATGTTAGTTTTAAATTAGATTTAATCGTTTTTGTCTAGAATATAAGTTTACTCAATAACAAAAATAAAAATGAATTTAAAAGTAAAAGTAAAACAGCATCGGTGACCTGTGTTAAAATTCTGGTTTCGATAGCGGCGACAACCGTGTTGAACTTTGATAAGTCTGAGTTCACTCCCGCGTTGGCAAATTGTGCCTCGACCTGCGCAAACCAAATTTGCGGGTTTTCTTCGCAAAACGGAGGCACTTTAACTGAAACTCGGTTGACTGTTGAAGTTTCCACTAAATTGTTGGGTGCGGGTTCCGTTTTTCGAGCGCCGTCAGAAGAAGCACCTTCGTTTTCCATCGCGAAAAGAGAAGCAAGCTGTACAGTTTCTAACTGTTCGAAATTGCTGTAGATTTACCGCACACGCTTTTTCCGTTAGTATGCCAGGACAGATGGATGGCTTGTGTTCTTTTGACAAGCGTCGGGGTCACCAATGTGGGATCGACAAAAAAGAAATTGGATCCCAACCTAATTAAAAGAAACCGTCTTCCTTTTACGTTATAATATCCTCTTTATTAACTCTAAACTAACAATTATAAAATGATTTAAGACGTGGTGCCTATGTGCGGTAGGAATGTCGTCGTACTTCTCAGCCTTCCTCTATCTCCTGTCCATTTATATATCTCGCCGATGACAGGCGATCATTGACGGAAAAATGACATTTCGCTAAGGACGTGGCCGGAAGCTAACCGATTGGCTGTGGTGTTACCACAGATCTTTCATCTGTCCATAAAACGCTTCTCCAAAACTCCTTTGGCTTGTGCAGATGTTCCTTTGCGAAGGCCAGTCTTTAAAGCTTGTTTGCCTTCGATATATATTGCACTTTTTAGCTTTAATTGTCTCAAAATCTCCTTTCTTCAAACGTCGTCGGACAGTGCGTTCACTGATTGGGTTCTTGGCCGTCAAATTCCATTGATCTGGAGCAGATTGAGTCTTCAGAAAAATGTTTTTCTCAAATTCTCGTTAAGTTACTTATGTCGTCATGTTTTTTAAACTTATTAATTTGATAGTTCACAGTTTTACGCGACACATTAAACTCTTTTGCAATGTCTTTTACTGCCGTTCCAGCGTTAAACTTTGCTACCATCGAAGATCTGTGCCTTGATTTTGTGCGGTTTTTGAGGCGATGTCGCTAGGGAACGTTCCGAATCGGATTTTAGTGTGTGAGTGAGCCGCGCGCTGTGACCAACGTGACCGTAGTGCAATAATTTGGCAATTTTTCGAGGACCCTCATACTATTTGTTGCTACTTTTTCCCTTTTTTTAGTATGAAGATTCACTTTGGGAATTTTAGAAACGCTGTGATTTCCAAATGAATTTCTATAAAATATAACGGTGCTGTCTATCAGAACACGATTATAGTGTTAGGAGAGCCAACAATTGTTAAATATTGTGCGAAAATTCTTAAATTGCAGAGTAGCTTTAGAAATGACACTTTTTTCTTTCACCGCTCTTTTTTTTTTTTGTTGGTTTTCACAATTTCGCAACGATCTCCCGGATTGTTAGAGAAACTCTCTCACAACGTTTCTTTTATAAATAAACCCAAAACAACCAAATAACATTAGAATAAGATGTCTTTAAGGTTGTTCTGCGGCTAAGCTAGACAGTACTTTAGATGCAATTCGTTTTCAAATGACAAATTTTAAAATGAAAACCTTTTAGCTTTGATTTTTATTTATAAATATATAAAAAATTAATTGAATTTTGTTTATAAATTATATCAACTCATTTTTATATCTACTTTTAAGATCTCTTTCAATTTAGTTTTGTGTGCCTTTTTCTGACGCTGTTACATAAATTCAGTATTTTCTCCCAATATTTAAGAAGTAATAGCCGGCTTTACACTATTTACGCGTTATTTTTTTAAACATATAAACATGAAATCACAGTTTTTGAAAACTTTTTTAAGTACTATTCACATGAGCGCGAATTGCGAACAAATGAATTTAATTGTATTTATGGATTGAAAATTGATTTGTATACTATTTACCACCAAAGCCTTATATTAAATTAATCTTAAGTCTAATCTAAAAAAAATCGGACTCTCAATCGATTTAAATAGCTCAATTTACAATTATTACAGCAATTGAAAATTCTTGCAGCGAATTGTCACACTTTATTCACAATCCACATAAAACATTCGCTGATCCACAAACCCACGAATGAAAAAATTCTATCGCATTTAACATTAAACAATGATTGAAGTGATTGAAGTGTAAAAAAAATTCGCTTGTTCGTAGTTCGTTCGCCATTGGCTCTCATGCGAATAGTCCTAAAATGTGAATTTGCCAAATAATAAAAAGGAACAAAGGAACAACAAATTGTATTAGTCTCCTCGAAAAAGCTACCAAATTGTCGCACAACGGTAACGCTGTTGTCATTTCTTCTCATCCGACATCCTTCTCGCTACCTAAAAAGTTCGCGTGTGGGAAAGCTCGCCTGGAATTTGCAGGAACAAAGCGATATAAGAACAGGAAAAATTGGAAGTTGTCAGTTCGCGACATCACTCACACATTTATAGAATCCGCCTATACGTGAACCCTTTCCGACACCGCCATTGCGGAAAAAACCGCACAAAATCAAGGCACCGGTAACGAAACTCAACTCTGCCTTTTTACCTATGGTTTATAACACCTTTTAATCAATATGTGTTTTTTTATCAGCGTTTATGATCAATTAAAGTTAAATACAAAAGTTGTTTGGCTTTAACGTGCTCAAAAGTGCCAACATATTTACTCAAAGGTTCCGTCAAAATACTTATGCCGCGCAAAAATTTGATGTCTCCATGAATTCTTATCAGCAGAAAGAGAATTGAAGAATACTAGATTAATTCCAAATTGTATTTTATTTTTTATTAGGACAATTCAATTTAATAGAAGATAATATAACGTAATTAATTAATATAAGAATTTAATAGGGAAATATGATACTGCTGCAGGTGGCGGCAAAAGACAGAAGACGGCAAAAACGACATCCGCGAGGTTAGGTTCTCCGCTTGTCACATCGAGCTTTTAGCTGCTTGGATAGATGGAAGTATTCAGACGCAACACCCCTCCCCACTTAACTTGCAGTAGCGTTCCTGCTGCGAATTCTTTCTGAACGCCTCAGATCTGGTATTGGTTGTTCATGCCGGTCCGGTGGCTTTGTTGGCTCTCCTTGCTGTTCCTGGTGACTGGGCCACTGCCCCTATTTTGTGTTGCCTTTATTGGGGCTTCACAAAATAAAGCGGTGCCAAATGAAATAGGTGAGAGTTATCTTAGTTTTGCTAGTAATATGGAATTCAAGATGCTCTATACACCTGACATTATGAGGTGCACCTCCCTAGGATTGGGGAAGGCAATCCAAATTGGTAGTAATCCTTGGGGCAACCCTTGGGTTAAGAAAGCTCGACCATTAGCTATATAATGGTACCACGGGAGATGGGGTCAGCCACTGTACCAAATTTGGTGCAGCCCCATCATAGCGGTTGGATTCGTGGTGGCTGTGGTTTATACCAAAAGCGGTAACAAATGTGCGTTCTTTTAGGAACGAAGAGGTGTCAGATGGGCCTCGCCCATGAGCAATGGGATTGACTGCGGCCTTTCCTAAAACAGTCAATAAAATGCACCAGGATTGGAACTTGTACCGGTCTTGGGGCGTTTTGTCAACGTCTTTCTCAGGGACACTGATGTGGGTATGCCCACCGTGAGATTAAGCCGTCAAGGCAGGTGTTCACGTAAAGCATAACTTTTCATTCTCTGTTCCTGGTGACTCTGGGGAGCTTCTCCCCTCACTTCATCAGGTGTGTCTGCGCTGTCTTGTGGGCTTCTAGAGCGAAGTTGATGTAAATGCCTCCTGATTGTGTTACCTTCTTCTGTTGTCACAGGATTTTGTCCTTGGCTGTCATCCTGCCAATGTCGCTGGACTCCAGAATGTGTGCGTCGATTTCTTCTATCATGTTCAGATGGAGACTGTGATTCGTCTCTGTTTATATAGTTGGTAAACGACTGAGTGCGTCAGCGTTGCAGTTCTTCTCTCCGGGTCGATGTTGAATTTTGAAGTTGTATCCATTTAAGAAGACACTCCACCTGAGCATCCTGGGCGGAGGTATAACCGGAGTTGGCTTATCTGGGTTAAACAACCCCACCAACGGTTTATGATCCGTAATGATCAAAAATTGTCGTCCATACAGGAAACTATGGAACTTCTTCACCCGTGCGATAATTGCTAGGGCCTCTTTGTCAATCTGTGCGTAGTTCCTTTCCGTTGTAGACAACGTACGCGAGTAAAACGATATTGGGCGTTCTTGACCATTGGGCATAATATGTGTTAGTACTGCAGCAATCCCATATGGCGATGCGTCGCAGACCACTGCAATTGGAAGTTTCTCACTGTAAGTAATTAGAATGTTCTCACCTGATAGTAAGGTCTTAAGTCGACTGATTGCGTTTTCATGTTGCGTGTCCCACTTCCAGTTGGCCTTCTTGTCCAGAAGCCTGTGCAGTGGCTCAGCGATGGTTGCTTTATCCTTCATAAAAGCGTGGTAAAAATTTATAAGGCCCAGGAATGCTTGTAGCTGCTTCTTATCAACAGGTCGGGGAGTTTCTTAAATTACTCGGACCTTATCATCTGACGGACGGATTCCACGATGATCAATGTCGTAGCCCAGAAAAGAGGTCGAAGACAAATTAAACTTGCACTTGTCCTTTCGGAGTGGCTTAGTGGTTAGTGTGTTGGACTACTAAGCGAGGGGTCCAGGTTCAAATCCCGCAAAAACCCAAATTCCAACTCAGGGTTTTTTTCACTGCGCCACCTCTCGCGAACGTCAGACAAACATCCGAGAGTATAACTGTCATGAATGAGCTTCTCAATTAGCCGTTTGGAATCGGCATAAAACTGTAGATCCCTTCCATTCGTTCCAAAAATTAAAAACTCACACAAAACGAATGGTTGTGAGAAGCTAGGCCCAGGGTCCCTACAGACCTGTTGCGCCAACTATTTATTTTTATTTATTCTTGTCCTTTCGGTGGCGCAGCCCAGCCTCACTTAAGCGTCGGAAAATTTCCTCCAAATGTTTCACTAGCTCTGACGAATTTTGACTGATGACCACTATATCATCGAAGTAAATTGTTACTCCCTCTAGACCTTGTAGCAGTTTCTCCATACGCATCTGAAAAATCCCAGGAGCGGTGGATATTCCGAACGGCAGCCTTTTTACCTTGTACGCACCTTTGTGTGTAATAAGTGTGAGTACTTTTGACGACTCTTCGTCCATGACCATTTGCTGATACGCCTGGGCTAAATCGATTTTAGCGAACGTATTACCTGCTGGCATGGATGCCAAGATATCCGCGATCGATGGTGTTTGGAAACAATGGGGGGTTAGTGCCTTATTATCGGTGCACCTGTAGTCCCCACAAATGCGAACTGAGCCATCAGCCTTAGCAACCGGAACAATAGGTGTCAGCCACTCGCTGTATTCGGTCGGCTCTAGAATTCCCTGTTGAATTTGTTTGTTGATCTCCGTCTCAATTGCTTGTCGTTGAGCGTAGGGAACCTTCCTGGCTGGCAGCTTGACCGGGCGTACTGTGGGATCGAGCGTAAGTTTAATCACCTCACCGACGTACTTGCCCAACTCCTCCGAGAAGAGTGACGAGTATTGCTCCAGCAATCCTTCTATACAATACAATCTATACAGACAATACCCAACGGATCGAACCAGTTACAGCCAAGTACACTTGTTCGCTGACCAGCAGTAATGTACAATGGAAGGTCTGATAAATGTTTTTTGTTGTAAACAATGTCGACATTTGTAAGACCTAGAATTGGAATGCGATTATTACCGTAATTAAACAAACTCAAACCTGATTTAATGATTTCCGGCGGTTTTTTCTTCCAAATCTTGTTTGCCTCTGACTCGGACATAATTGTATAGCTCGACCCACTGTCCACCTCGAACTGACAGTCGATATTGTTAATGTTTATCGTCGCTACCTTCTTCGCGTTTCTTTCTGTCTGAATAGAATTTACTTGTTGCTGCTTGCTAAATTTCGATTTGGAGTTTGGGCTGCCCGAGCTCTGCTTCGCCTGACATACTCTCTTAATATGCCCGACTCTCCCGCACTTGTTGCACTTCGCAGCTTTGAATGGGCAATCAACTCTGGCATGTCTGTTACCACATCCGTTACATCTAACGGGTGATTTTTTAGCTGGTTTGGTTTTGGCAACACTGGTTTTGACAGCTGACGTGTGTTTAGTACCTTGTGTCACTGTCAAACAGCTTCAGTTTGGTTTGCAATTTAACCATGGATCGTCTTACAAATGAACAACGCTTGCAAATTATTGAATTTTACTATCAAAATTCGTGCTCGGTTCGAAATGTTCATCGCGCTTTTTTATCGGAAAATTGTGTTCAGCGATGAGGCTCATTTTTGGTTGAATGGGTACGTAAATAAGCAAAATTGCCGCATTTGGAGTGAAGATCAGCCAGAAGCATTGCAACAGCTACCAATGCATCCCGAAAAAGCCACTGTTTGGTGCGGTTTATGGGCCGGCGGCATTATTGGGCCATATTTCTTCAAAGATGATGCGAATCGCAGCGTTACTGTCAATGGTGAACGCTACCGAGCGATGATAACAAACTTTTTTTGCCCGAAATGGAAGTTCTTGACTTGCATGATATGTGGTTTCAACAAGTCGGTGCCACATGCCACACAGCACGCGAAACAATGGCGCAATTGCGAGGCGAGTTTGGTGAACAGTTAATTTCACGTTTCGGGCCGGTCAATTGGCCGCCTAGATCGTGCGATTTGGCACCATTAGATTATTTTTTGTGGGGGTATGTCAAGGCTAATGTGTATAGGGACAAGCCCGCTTCGATTGACGCACTGGAAGCCAACATCCATGCATTCATTCGTGAGATACCGGCCGATATGTGTGAAAGAGTATGCCAAAATTGGACTCAGCGGATGGGCTACCTGAGACGCAGCCGCGGTCAACATTTGCATGAAATTATCTTTAAACATTAAATTGCAAGGTTCAAACTATCGATTCAAATAAATATTTCATTCATTTTTTCGAATTTTTTGTGTTTTTTTTTTTTTAAAAAGTTCTAAGCCTCTTAAAAAATCACCCGTTACATAAACTGTCTGCTTTCGCATTTCCACTCTTACAGTCCCCGATGTCCCTCTTGTTCTTGACACGGATTGAATGAATTTGTGTGTGCGACACAGACGTCGATTGGATCTCTTGTTGGTTTTTCGCTGCTGCTTCTGCTGCCACTGCCTTCTCTTGCACAATCTGTAAAGTAATTTTGTTCTCTGCTAGTAAACTTTGTTGTAAGTGGGTATTCTTCAGTCCACAAACTAGCCTATCCCGCAGCATGCGATCAATAATATCGCCGTCAAAATTGCAGTCTATAATTAATCGCCGAAGTTCTGCTATATACTCGGCAACCGTCTCGTTGAGCTGCTGATCCCTCTTGAAAAATTTAAAGAAAGCAGCAATTTCGGAGGGAGTTGGGGTAAAATGTTTAGTCAGCACATCAACGATTGTCGAATAATCAACCTCTTCAACCTTTTTTTGGAGAAATTAGTGTCTCAGCCAAATCGAAACACGATGGGCCGCAGACTGTCAAAAATGTTGCCTTTTGAATCCGCTTGTCGGTGATCGAATTGGCCAACACGAACATCTCGAACCGACGTTTATAAGAACTCCACGCCGCTGGATTGGTTATATCGAATGGTTCGATAGCACCAATGGAAGTCATCTTACTGCTTTGTGTTTGAGTGGAAATCGTAATTTTCTCGTCCTCGTCGTCCTCCATTAACTTGTTTAATTGTTCTTGGAATCTGATCCTACTTAATCAATCCCATCCTCGTCGCCAGTGAAGAATACAAGATTAATTCCAAATTGTATTTTATTTTTTATTAGGACAATTCAATTTAATAGAAGATAATATAATGTAATTAATTAATATAAGAATTTAATAGGGAAATATGATACTGCTGCAGGTGGCGGCAAAAGACAGAAGACGGCAAAAATGACATCAGCGAGGTTAGGTTCTCCGCTTGTCACATCGAGCTTTTAGCTGCTTGGCTAGATGGAAGTATTCAAACGCAACAAGAATGGAAAAGGTAAACGGTACAAAATTTGGCATGTATAGAGCTAAAAATAGATTCTTTCTTTTGCGCATCATTTTCGCCCTGTTATTTAACGAAACTAAGCTAAGCTTCATTCAATAGACAGAAAATGGTTTCGTCTAAATACTTATGCCGACTAGTGTAGGTGAGGTTACCGGGACTGCGTACCCAGTTTTTGGCTACATTTTTTATTTTAATTTACGATATCTATATATATATAAATACCTTATAAGTTTGTTTATGTTTACTATGTTACATTAGTATAGGGATGATTGAGATGACGTGAACAATGTTGGCAAGCAACAGGAGTTGTTGAGTTTGAGTAACGTAGGGATTGTTACGAAAAATGAGCGAGCGAGTAACAATCATGGTGCTCTGCTCATTCGTGAGTAGGATTATGGTTAGCGCAGCTCAAAGGTACCATAACACATTCGGTACAGGTGTGGAGAGAGAAGGGAGAATTCTTACTAACCAAGTTGATAGGTTTTCTTCTTGGCTGTTAAAGTTACAAATATTTTGTTTTTATCCCTTTAGTTCTCCCAATTTTAAAACTTTTCCATATCAAAATTTACGGGCACATGAATGTACGGTAGTCCTCAAGACAAGCAGAAGATCCCACCATACCGACGAGCTAAGCACTGGCTTAAACAAGCAAGCCTGCCTTGCTTTGTTGACCCGACAGCATTTCCGTCGAAGTCAATATTGAGATTCCCGAGTCTCTACAGGCGGAAGAAAATAGCCGTGCGTTTGTCGGGTAAAAACTCGAGAACGGCTCAACCGATTTGAATGATTTTTGTTTTGTTTTGTTCGTCTTGAATCAGGGATTTTTAAGGAATATATAAAAATCGGAAAATTCTCAACAGGTGGCGCTGCAGGAACACATTTCGTTTTTCAGTGAAATTCAATTATCTTCTATTCCTGAATTCCTGTATTTCAGGTTTAGTTTAGGATACTATTAGACCCAATAGGCGGCAATGTTTTCTCTCTCCAAAGCCACTCAGCCGATTTCAATGAACATTTTTTCATGTGTGTGGTTGGTTCCAGATTGAATGATAGGATACTTTGGACCCGATAGGTGGCACTGTTGTCGATCTCCAATGCCACTCAACCGATTTCAATAAAAATGTGTAGTTGGTTCCAGTTATAGTAGTTTAAGACCTGATATGTAGGTGGCACTTTGCAAAAGATAAGCGCTATTAGGAAAATGGTTTGTGGCACCTCCCATTAAAAAAAAATCTTGCTCCTAAGCTGTATAATTAAGATTATTAGTTGGACTTAATACGAAAGTCACGGTAAAAACCATCTATTATATTAAAGAGACTGACGGCCATTATGTGCACTTATAATTTGGGAACGGATCTTTCGATTTTTACGGTGGATTCGTATTGGCCTAAGGAAAAACATAGGTATGCTACTTTTCGTGTCGTGCAAACACAAAAGTTCTTCTCATCTCATTATCCAAATCCAACTCGACTCGACAGCGACAGCCAGTGAGACAGAGCCAAAATCACATTCCAAATTATTCCTAATATTTCGTTCTCCTGTGTGGCCTGTGGCTTGGCTAGGGAAGGTGCGCTATTCTTTACAGAACCTTAACAACACGAGCTGGATTTTTAATTTTTCTCTCTTATAAATTAAGTTCGTATAGAATTATTCATTCCCATTCTGGTCGTCTAAATGTTAAACAGTAGGCGATTTATATTGTAACTCAAAAGAAGTCTCTTTAATGTTTTTTCCTGTGGGAAAATATAGATTTTTTGCATTAGATAATTTTTCCAATTTTTTTATCATTCGAACTAGCTTTCGGCAAAGAATCTATTATATTAGACAGTGGTGTAGTATTTTTTTTTCTTTAAAAATGTATTTTTATTCGCTGAACATTTCTTTTGAAAACTGTTTAAAAGCTTAGCATATTTTAGTCTGTAAAAAGAAAAATTGTTGTCCGACTTTAGACAATTATTGCATTTGACATCTTCTATATTGCTTTCCGTCATGGTCGTTATTTCTAAAAATGCAAGCTCTTCAAGGGAGAGTTCCTGTGGTATACGATTTTCCTTCAAAACGGACAGGTATTAAAGCTTGAGTATCATTTCTTGGAAGGGAATGGTTATAAAAAATTTAAGGTACTGCTTTTTTTCTAACATACTTTTACCTATGTCATCTTCCTTAAAATGACAAGAAAATAAATACGGATTTTTAATTTTCAGAGGGCCTGCAAACCAACATGCAACCATCCACTTTTCACATATTTCCGTATTTTCATCTGGAAATAAAAAAAAAATTAATTTGGGTTGTCATGCAAGAAACCACAACGCATCGCACTCCCGAAATTTTTTTCGATTGCACATTTCCTTTATGATATCACAAAACTATTCAAAATTGCAGAACTTCTTATATTAACCAGAGACCAGACCAAACAACAATCAGTAATGCAATGAAAAAAAATGTGCGACTGTATCCAACAGTCCCGAAATATGTATTTGTAAACACCGTGCATGCGGTATGTGTGTGGCTCGATACACGTCATTGAGAAAAGAGGGAATTGTAATAACCGTATTCTTAATATATTCTGAAATAACAAAATATCGACAACAGCGCAACCTATCGGGTCCAAAACTTTACTATCTTTCTAGCTGCATGCAACCATGCACACAAACGAAGTTTCATTGATATCGGTTGAGTTTCTCAGCAAATCGACAACAGCGCCGCCTATCGGGTCCGAAACTATCCTATCTTTCCAGCTGCATACAACCATGCGCAAATACAAAGTTTCATGGAGATCGATTGAGTTTCCCAAAAAACTCGACAACAGCGCCACCTACACAGTTTCATTGAGATCGGTTGAGTTTCTCAGCAAATCGACAACAGCGCCACCTATCGGGTCCGAAACTATTCTATCTTTCCAGCTGCATACAACCATGCACACATACAAAGTTTCATTGAGATCGGTTGAGTTTCTCAGCAAATCGACAACAGCGCCACCTATCGGGTCCGAAACTATCCTATCTTTCCAGCTGCATACAACCATGCACACTCACAAAGTTTCATGGAGATCGGTTGAGTTTCTCAGCAAATCGACAACAGCGCCACCTATCGGGTCCGAAACTATTCTATCTTTCCAGCTGCGTACAACCATGCACACATACAAAGTTTCATTGAGATCGGTTGATTTTCTCAGAAAACGGACAACAGCGCCACCTATCGGGTCTAAAACTATCCTATCTTTTCAGCTGCATAAAACCATGCACACATACAAAGTTTCATTGAGATCGGTTGAGTTTCTCAGCAAATCGACAACAGCGCCACCTATCGGGTCCGAAACTATCCTATCTTTCCAGCTGCATACAACCATGCACACATACAAAGTTTCATGGAGATCGGTTGAGTTTCTCAGCAAATCGACAACAACGCCACCTATCGGGTCCGAAACTATCCTATCTTTCCAGCTGCATACAACCATGCACACATACAAAGTTTCATTGAGATCGGTTGAGTTTCTCAGCAAATCGACAACAGCGCCACCTATCGGGTCCGAACCTATCCTATCTTTCCAGCTGCATACAACCATGCACACATACAAAGTTTCATGGAGATCGGTTGAGTTTCTCAGCAAATCGACAACAGCGCCACCTATCGGGTCCGAAACTATTCTATCTTTCCAGCTGCATACAACCATGCACACATACAAAGTTTCATTGAGATCGGTTGAGTTTCTCAGAAAACAGACAACAGCGCCACCTATCGGGTCTAAAACTATCCTATCTTTCCAGCTGCATACAACCATGCACACATACAAAGTTTCATTGAGGTCGGTTGAGTTTCTCAGCAAATCGACAACAGCGCCACCTATCGAGTCCGAAACTATCCTATCTTTCCAGCTGCATACAACCATGCACACATACAAAGTTTCATGGAGATCGGTTGAGTTTGTCAGCAAATCGACAACAGCGCCATCTGTCGGGTCCGAAACTATTCTATCTTTCCAGCTGCATACAACCATGCACACATACAAAGTTTCATTGAGATCGGTTGAGTTTCTCAGAAAACGGACAACAGCGCCACCTATCGGGTCTAAAACTATCCTATCTTTCCAGCTGCATAAAACCATGCACACATACAAAGTTTCATTGAGATCGGTTGAGTTTCTCAGCAAATCGACAACAGCGCCACCTATCGGGTCCGAAACTATCCTATATTTCCAGCTGCATACAACCATGCACACATACAAAGTTTCATGGAGATCGGTTAGGTTTCTCAGCAAATCGATAACAGCTCCACCTATCGGGTCCGAAACTATCCTATCTTTCCAGCTGCATACAACCATGCACACATACAAAGTTTCATTGGGATCGGTGACGGTAACGGTAACTGTGACGCGAGTTTATTGGTTTCTTCCACTCCAAATTGCCCAACGCGCCGCGCCTAAAGCGTAGTATGCAGATGATCCGAAACGAAATTTTCCGGTGGTCTCCAAAAGGACAACGAAACGTCTGCGAAAAGGCAGCGGAAAATAATTTGTGGAGGGTTCCATCAGCTGCTACAAAAGTAGCAGTGTTACCATCACTGTTAATTTATCTCCGATTTGGATACTTGAACTTTTTGCTGGCTCCTTAAAATGTTCATTTGGTAATTGTCCTAATTTAGAATATTTACTTTAAAGTTTCGTGGTTTTTTGGCTCCTTGGGTATTTATAAAAAAAAATACATAGGTACTTCAATAACAAACGTATCCTTTTCGCATGACGGAACCGTAAACATTTTCTTTTGCTTTTTTTGACCACTTAAACTTGATGGCTGAACTCATTCTTGGTCTTCAAATGTTGCTTATGAATTATAAAGTAAGTTTATCAAGATTTTAGAAATTTTTCCGTATGAACAATTTTTTCCGATCAACTTCTTAGTTAATTCCACAAAAAACATAAACAAATCATTCCACTGAAATATTTAATTTCTTTACTGTTCCATCTGTCTGAATTTGTGCTATTGTGCTATGACCGCCTATTTTTCATTTATCGTCGTCCTTAAACAATTTAATAAGTCTGCCAATGAGTTTAGGTAGTTTTGGCGCCAAAATTTTCTAACTTGCCTCCATACCTCTTATAAATCTGGCAACACTGGAGTACAAATGTCAAATTTTCGCAAGCAAATAATGTCCCGGACAATAAACGTGTGCGAAAAGAGAGTGGTGAATTGTACCAAGCAATCTACTACAACTAACCACTTTTCCGCCATCATTTCGCAGCATCTGCGTACCAGCTGCGTACTGCAAAACGAAAAGGAGAGCGAAATTTTTCGTTCATGATTTCGTTGTGTCACTTTTGTATGGGATTTTCCGTTTCGGGTCATCTGCGTACTGAGCTTAAAGAAGTATTAACTTCAAAAACATGCTTTATTTCAGCTCATAAATGTATGCAATTTTAAAAACGTATGCAATGATAAAATATATGCAATGGCGCATTTCCGTCACAGCTAGTTGAATGTTTGGAATTACTCCACCAGATTCCAACAACGCGCAATGTATTCAATGATAATACACAATGATGCATTTCCGTCACACATATCCGTTGCATTAAGTTCTATGTTTGGAATTACTCCATCAGATTCCAACAACGCGCGCTTAGATGTTTACACATCAATAAAAATAATAAAGAAGAATAAGAACTGCGCCACGCGCAAGCCGCATCCCTGATCACCTTCACAAGACCAATACCATTACCATCACCATCCCCCATAGCCATAGTCACGGTTGCCACATTGGTCATTTGTGACCAAATCTGGTCATTAATTTTTTTCGTGGTCACATGGTCATTTATTATTCCATTTGCTAATTTTTTTAAGAAATGAAAAATTATTAATAATTAAAAAAATAATATGTGATCTGTGTACATGAAGAATATGTTTAAATAATTAAGATGAATTGATTGTTCCGTGTGTAAAAATTTAAATTTTCCAGAGTCGATTGGAAGAACTACACAATATTTACGGGAAAGACACCGTTAACGATGTGGATGTGTAGAGTGAAGTTGGTTTCATCTTTTTTACACAAGCCAACATATTTTCGCAGTGAAGTTCTACGTTCCAACGCGCGCATTCGTCGGGAAATATCAAAAATTAAAAAATAAACATTTATTTTCTATTGTTGGTGGCTCTAATATTGAGATTTAATTTTTTTACAACATAAGTGTTAACCCAAGTTTTTACAGCGTAATTCTTTATTCTCAGAGAGCTTAAGAAATCTATAACAAATTTCTTTAATATACGTAATAGGTATATTTAAATTAATTTTCTTACCTTAGGTATTCTTATTTGTATATTAAGTAATATAAGCAGAGAACGATTTTTGTTGACATTGCCTTTTTTGCCTTTTGTTACCCATATTTCCCTTTTTTGCCTTTTTTACCAATATGGTTTTTTTCTGCCTTTTTTGGCCATATTGAAAGTTTATGTGATCTTTCTTCTTAACTACAAAATTTTAAAAAATAAAATCGCGGAAACACCACCTAAGTTTGCATGAATTACTAATCTCGCCAATAGAGTACTCTGAATGTCGCATTGTTGTTTACGAGTAACCATGGAAACAAACCTTTTTGGGCAAAACGCCTGTGTTTAGTTTGGCTTTTTGGATAAATTTCTTACCAACTACAACTGCGTTTGTGTGTGAACTATCACTGTGTTTGCACTAATGCGCACTGCGCTGTAAAAAACATCTCTACCTATATTCTAATAGTGTTTTGTGTCGTGTGTGCAATATATAATATTTTATTTCTGCTATATTTGATACAGCTGTGTATGTATATACGTCTGATAAAAACCGTTAGACTTCTGTGAGATACTTTCTCGTAAATGCGAACGCTGTCATCTAGGTTCATATTTCTCTCAGTGATTTCCTAACTTTGTTTGTGAATAAAGGTGAAAATGCACAATGACGCGTGCAAAGATTTAAATAAATTAGAACAATTTGTGGTAAAGTTCGGAAAAGATGACTTCCACCGATGGAATGGTATCGATAAGAAACTGCAAAAAACAAAAGGACCAGTTGCTGAAGCTGTGGTGAAAAAGTTCAAAACCGTCTTTTCTGCAAACGAAGGACTCAACAGCATCCGAAAAATAAATTGTGTTGTAAATGGCGCTGACTCCAAACTCCCTTTAAATGATGCAGTCGATGACGTGACATCTTTTTACTGCGCTCCACTAGTCTCTGCCCATGTGGACAGGTCCTTCAGCTCTTTCAAAGCTCTTTTGAGGGACAATCGCAGACGTTTGTTGCCAGAACATTTTAAAATGTATATGGTAGTACAGTGTTATTATAATGCTTACAATTTTTTTGTTTGCTTTTTAATAAAAGGCATTTATGCCTTTTTCACAGATTAGAATTGCCTTTTTTTGATTTTTTAGGTCAACAAAATCCGTTCCCTGAATATAAGTAATATAAACCTCGGGAAAATAGTGTTTTAGGATGAATGGCGAATGTCTGGCTGCTGCCGTTGAATCAAGAAAAAAAGAACCAGGAAATGCATCCCAGGAAAACGTGGAAATGTGACAGATCGGTAGATCTGTTTATTTTTTTGGATTTACAACTAACGTCATAACCTAAGACGGCGATAACATACCGCCCCCAGTAAGTTTACTGCAATCGGCATCAGTCTTACTCTCCTCATCGCTAGTCCCAGTTACGTCCAACACTGCTAAGTTGGCTGTAGGTCGGTCATACATACCGCTGCAAGTTTTAACTGTGGCTCGGCGAACTTGTCCGTCTTTGGCCATAACGGTATCCACCACAACTCCTCTGGGCCAGCAGCTTCTCGGCAAGTTGGGGTCAAGGATGATGACTAAATCCCCTTTCGCGATAGGCTTCACCTTCTGGAACCACTTAGACCTTCTGTTTAGTGTCGGTAAGTACGTCATCACCCACTTCTTCCAAAACGCGTCAGCGATTGCTTGCGATCGTTTCCAACTCTTCCTCACATCAATTACCTCGGGATCACAGGGAGGCTTCGAACCATTTGAGGTACCGTGAAAAAAGTGATTCGGCGTGAGTGCTTCATCGTCCGCACTTTCCAAGGATACAAAAGTCAACGGTCTCGAATTAATTATATTCTCGACCTCAATAAGAGCGCTTCGTTTCGTCGCTAAATTTATTTGAAGGAAGAATTTTATATAAGACAGTTTTAATAGATCGTACAAGCCTCTCCCACGCACCACCCATACATGTATGAGGTGCTACTGGTGGGTTAAATTTCCACTTCAAATTTGCAGGTATAAACTCATTGGCAACCCCACCCAAGTCAACCCTCTTCAATTCTTCCCGAAGCTCTCTCTCTGCACCCTTAAAATTAGTCCCGTTGTCGCTATAAATTTCCAACGGAGTCCCACGACGAGCCATAAAGTTCCTTAGGCATACAATGCACGAATCCGTCGTTAAGCTGTGTGCTACCTCGATATGAACCGCTCGGATGGTGAGACAGGTGAATAAGTCCAAGTCTTGCGCGGGGAAGGTTCGCCATCTCTGAAACTCTTGGGGAAGCACGCTGGTTTTTGCAAACCTGGCAAAGTCGTTTTACGGATTTTAGTAAGGATCTCATATTCGCAACGTAGAATTTCTGTCGCACTTCGTTCACAACCGTCTCATGGTTGCAATGGTGGTATTTACGATGGTAGTAATCGACGATCAATAAGGTAATACGGTTCGACTTCGGTAGGATGATTGGTGTTCTGCAGTCGGTATTAACATAATCCGCAAAGGCAATGCGGCCTTGCATCCTCAAAACGCCTCTCTCGTCCATAAAAGGTGATAGTTTGGCAAGAGGGCTTTTGCGGTCAAGCAACACTGTACTTCCGGGTTGATTATGTTTTAAGCGAAGGATATCTTCAGCGTAGGATGCAAACTGGGCTTGTTTGTAGAGCAGCGCCTGTGCCTGTTGTATGGCCGCCGATGTAAGAATGAGTCCTTTGGTTGGTCGCGGTTCCGGTCCATACCTACACGAGCTTGCGAACATAATAATCCACGCTAAAGTTCGAAATAAAGATCTCCATGTCGCAAAGCGTTCTACATCCAGTAGATTACAGCTTTCTCTGGAAGCGCTGATTTGTAACAAGTGGGGTCGATATTCCTCCGTGTTCAAGGTTTCAACTATCGGCATGACAGTTCCGAACTGCAACCCGTCGCGAACACACGTGTGTGCAGCCGTAGCATTCTCCCCGCATCTCCCCGTAGCATTCGTCGCGCAAACAACACCCAAAAACAAAAAAACCAACAAAAAAAAAAGCGAAGATCATAACACTGATCTTCTGCCGCGCAATTAAATCCATTCTGAGTGCAGTGCCAGTGAAGTGTTGTGGAAAAGAAAAAAAAAAAAGAAAAATAAGAGAGGAAAAAAAAAACCATTAGCGTGGGCGATTCCCTCCTCCCCCATTCCAACTCGTTTGCTGTTGCACTTTCTTGGTCTTTGCAATCGCCGGCCGCCAACGTACAAGCGATTGTGCTTGTACTGTTGTACATTAAGGCAATTGCAATGAGTGGGTGAGAGCAACATCTGGCGGATAGCGGGTTGTGTGTGAAAGTTTTTGTTGGTGGACCAAAGCAAATTGTCATACGGGCATAACACCTATGACAGTTTGATTTGAGAATCTAACATTGGATTTTCACTTCACAGCCCTGCTTAGAAGCGTCGGAGTTGTGTTTTTTGGTGTCTGCTTTTTGTATTGATGGGGAATTTTAGGGTTGACATGTGCAACATTCGTGGGCTACGATCGAATCTCTTCTCGGTGTACGTCCACGTTGCTAAATATAAACCAGCTGTTTTGGCGCTGAGCGAGACTCAGGTGGGTGTAAATTCTGATAAATCGGAGTTTGATCTACCTGGGTATCGTTTAGTGCCTTTATTCTTTCTTCACCGCGGTCTCGCCATCTACGTACGTGATGATATTGCCTACCAAACTCCAGGTTCTTATGGCCAATGTTCCAATTCGGAATTTAATTTCATATGGCTGAAATTCCACATCCGTAGGCAAATCATTCACTATTGTTTTATCAGTACAGAAGCCCTAATCTAGATAGCAACTCGACTTTTAACGAGTTTGATGCGCTGTCTGACTTCATTACAAGAATTTTCTCCCTGTATCCTAATACTGAAATTGTCATTGCGGGCAACACACAATTCTAACTGGCTTCGACATACTGGACAGACAACACCCGAAGGAATTTATGTTCAGATCTTCGCTGAGGTAAACCAATTAACCCAGCTTGTAAATGAGCCAACACGCGTACCTGATATTGACGGTCAGAATGGCAACACTCTGGACTTGTTTCTTACCTCCCACCCTGATAAATACTCTTTAGAAGTATTATCGCCTTTAGGCTCGTCGGACCACTGCATCATATCAGCTAATTTCTCGTACTCTAACCACACAGTTAAAGAAAAATCTCCGAAAAGAACCGTATGGCAATACGAGAAAGCCAACTGGAGCGGACTTAACAACTTCTTTAAGAGTTTTAACTGGTCGTTATGCTTCCTCGATAACGACGTGGATGCCGCCGTTGATATGGTGTCCAGTATTATCACCTTAGGTATGAAATCCTTTATTCCTAACAGGATAAAGAGTATCATACCGAAAGAAAATGCGTGGTACGACTCGAGCTGTAAAGAGGCTATCAGACAAAAGGAGTTAAGTTTTCGGTCATATAAGGCCAACCCATCTGAGGAAAACCGAAAAAAGTTCAAGCGAGACAGAAATGACAGCAATACAATTATCAAGCGTGTTAAATTCTCGTATGACCAAAAGTTGAGGCAAAAAATACTACAATGTCCCAAGGGTAGTAAAAACTTTTGGTCTTTTGTAAAAAATATAAAGAATTCGGTCTCATCTTCGATCCCAACGCTCATTTACAATGACATTCCAGCTGTCAACTCTTTAGACAAAGCGAATCTGCTTGCTGCACATTTTGCAGCCAGCTCAATGCTCCCAGATTGCGCTTTGCCTCTACCTGTACTTGAGAGCGTCGAATGCACCATGGGACAAATCCATTTTCGCACTCGTACAGTGGCAAGAGTACTTAATGATCTCAACATAAATAAATCCGCTGGTCCAGATTGTATTTCCCCAATTGTTCTGAAGAGGTGTTCTTCCACGCTGGCAAAACCACTGCGTAAGCTTTTCCATCTGTCCTATTCTTCTGGACTCTTCCCGAGAAGGTGGAAAACTGCATTTGTCCAGCCCGTCCCCAAAAAAGGCGAATCTTCTTCTCCCACCAACTACCGACCCATAGCACTTACATCCATTCTTTCTAAGGTCATGGAAACGCTGATAAATCGTCAGCTCATGAAATATCTTGAATCACGAAAACTCATTAATGACCGGCAGTACGGTTTTCGTGGCAACAGATCCACTGGTGATTTGATGGCTTATCTCACCGAAAAGTGGAACCAATCTCTACATCACTCTGGTGAAACGAAGACTATTGCGCTTGATATTTCAAAGGCATTTGACAGAGTTTGGCACCAAGCTCTTTTGTCGAAAATGCGTGCATATGGGATCGATGCGTCTCTTCTTCAATGGATTAGAAACTACCTCTCTGGCCGTTCAATTCAAGTTGTATTGGATGGCTTCAAGTCTGAAATTCACCATATAAATGCTGGTGTTCCCCAAGGCTCCGTTTTGTCTCCGACTCTTTTTCTCATTTTCATAAATGATCTCCTGTCTGTAACTTCTAATCCAATCCACTCCTTCGCCGATGACAGCACCCTCAGCTTCTCATATTCATTCCAAGACTCACGTCCCTGCTCTTCGGCCGTAGAACTGGAACGGCAACGTATGTTAAGCTCATTAAATTCCGATCTCGACAGCATTATAAAATGGGGTTTAGCCAATAGAGTGGAATTTAATGCTTCCAAAACACAATGCTGTCTGCTGTCATTAAAGCGAAACCAGAATCCTCAGCCATTATCCATGAATGGCACTTGCATCGCCGAAACCGAAAGACTTTCCATTCTCGGTATGTGTGTCCATGACAAACTTCGTTGGAATGACCACATACACGAAGTCGCCAAGAAGGCTGCGAAATGTCTAGGTTTCCTCAAACGGTGCAAGAAATATTTTACCCCTTCTGATCTGGCTGCCATATACAAGGCGTTCATTCGCCCCAAACTTGAGTATAACTCTCATATCTGGTCTGGTGCGCCCAAAACCTCACTGCACCTGCTGGATAGGATACAGAATCGTGCTTTAAAACTCATTGGAGACACAAATATAGCGAATTCTATAAATTCGCTCGAACATCGCAGAAATGTAACATGTCTCTCATTGTTTTATCGCTATTTCTATAAACAGTGCTCAAGCAAAATCGCCAGCTGCATTCCACCCCTTCAACAATTCAACCGCAATACTCGCCAAGCCAGGAATGCCCATCAGTTTACCCTTCAGCCTATTTTCGGTCGTACTATGAAATATAGAGATTCCTTCATAAGCCGTACCACGCGAATGTGGAACGCCTTGCCCGGCTCTGTCTTTCCCCCTCGGTTCAATTTGCAGACATTTAAAACCAATGTGCATCGGAATCTCCTATCTTCTCTATCCCAATTTCCTTAACGCCCGCGCTGTGTACTTCAAACTACACCATAAGAGTAGTCATAACCTCTTTAGCGCGTGTTTATTATAAAAAAAAAAAAAAAATCTGCGGCCATATCGATGAGTCCTTGCGCAGGAACGCGGGACCTCGAAACCACTCTTCCTGTGGTTGAAGTTCTGGGTCAGCCTTCCATTTCGTTGCGTTATCTGCAGGGTTCAGCTTGGTAGGGATCCATCTCCATTCTGAGATACTAGAGGTTTCGAAGATTTCTCCCACTCTGTACATGACAAACTGTTGGAATTTGCGCGGGTCCGCCCGAAGCCATGAAAGCACCGTCTTAGAGTCAGACCATAAAAACCGCTGAATCGGAAACTCGTGCGCATTACAAATGAAACTCATCAGCCGGACTCCCAATACCGCTGCCTGCAGTTCGAGTCGAGGAATAGATACAGGTCGCCGGGGGGCCACTTTCGTCTTCGCGCTTACTATCGTGGTGTTAATGTTATCGTTGTACTGAACTCTGAAGTAAGAGACTGCAGTGTACGCGTTTTAAATGGCGTCAACGAATGTATGAAGTTGCACGTAGACATCTGGTTGGCTCAGGAAGGAAGAGTAACATCTCGGTATCTGCACCTCCGTCACCCTAGGTAGCAGGGTTCGCCACTGGACCCATCGTTCAAACAGGGGAGGGGGTATCTCCTCGTCCCAACCTATCTCCGTTCTCCAAATGTCTTGTAGCAGTATTTTCGCGTAATCCAGGAAATGCGAGAGGAATCCCATTGGATCGAAGATGGTCATTAGAATCCTCAAGACTTCTCGCTTGGTGGGAATCTTGCCATCGCAAAGTACTTCACGGTTGAGGTGATTGAGTCTCAAGACGTAGGTAAAAACGTCCGCTGAGGTGCTCCAATGCATACCAAAGACCTTTTCGGTTGGCACGATGTCCATATCAGTCACCCCGAAGGCTTTACTTAGAGATCCATTACCATCCTGTTCCAGTGCCCTTAGTACGGTAGTTGAGTTTGACATCCAGTTCCTGATGTGGAATCCAGCATTCGAATGAATTTCTCGTACGTCCTTTGCGAGCTGGATGGCTTCCTCTACTGTGTCCAAGCTATCGATAAAATCGTCGACATAATGATGGTTTATTATAGCGTCGACGGCTCTTGGCATGCTACTGGCGAAGCGTAATGCGTTACGATTCTTTGCGTAATGGGCAATACAGGGAGAGCATGTTGCTCCGAAGGTCATGACTCGCATCTCGAAAACGCTTGGCTCCTTCGAATCTTTTCGGTCCCTCCATAAGAAACGCTGTACACTCCTATCTTCCCTCCTCACTAGCATCTGATGAAACATCTCCACAGACAGCAACCCTTCCGCGACGAAATCCATACAAAATTGTTGTTTTTGGCACCAGCTGGTCAGGACCCTTCATGAGGAAGTCGTTTAGTGACCTTCCGTTGCTCGCCGCTGCAGCGTCCCAAGCTAACCTGACCTTCGACGGCTTATTCGGGTTCCGTACTACGAATATCGGCAAATACCAGGCCCGACCTCCTTTAGGATGAAGAATCTCATCGGATGTTAATCTTTCGGTATACGCCTTCGTTAGGAGGCTCGCTATCTGTTTATTTAAATTGCTTCGGAGCTGCTCGTCATTCGCCATCTTCCTTTCCAGATGATGGAATCGTCGAAGCGCCATAGGATAGCTGTTTGGTAGGAAAAAGTTATTCGCTTTCCACAGTAGACCAACTTCGAAATGTCCATCAACGAGTTTGCAGGTGTTCTCCAAGATGCTAAGGGCTCTCTTCTCGTTAGCTGTTATTATTTGTTGCGTTGGAATCCGAACCCCCATAATCTCAATGGAGAAAAACTTCTCCACTAGTTGGTGGAGGTCACCGTCACTAGTTTCTTCGGAAATAGAGAGGCTAAAATGCTGGGATCTTCTGGACCGTGAACAGACTAACCTAAACGCGTTTTGGTAACTAATGGTTGCGACCAACTACCTTCTACCACCTTTAATGGAACTCCCAGCTAAGCATCTTGATATGATTGAATTGGTATTTTCGATAAATACGGATAGCGTTGCTTTAGAAGGTCACTGCAGATTGATTGGCTTGGCAAGTCCAAACTCTGCACCGTTCGAACATCTCTGAGTCGGTACCTCTGGCATCCTTCATAACATCCCGCAATGGTCAACGAAACAATCCTCGACTCACGTTCGACGCGCGTTGTATCAGAGGTCCATCGCAAACAAAGTTCTTCGGATCGGCCCGGTAGATCCAACGCGTGTGCGAGCTCGTCGTCCATTAAAGTTAGCGAAGATCCACCGTCCAAGAAAGCGAAGGTGTTTACGGACCTTTTATTCCTATAGAGCGTTACGGGTATAATCCTAAAGAGCACGCTCGAAAAGTCTAGTCGAGGTTCATTAGTATGGCAGCCTTCAAAAGTTATTGTTGTAGGCTGACTGACGGCCAGAGCAGCTTGCCACCGCTTCGTTGTTATACCTATCGCCTGTTTGCCTACTCTGGATGTGGTTAGTTGAATGCTGACTGGAACTCCCTACCATCGCTGAAGGAACGAGCCTGTTAACCGATTGTCTACCCTGCATGTGGTTAGCAGGATACTGAGCAGAAGATCCCGCCATCGTTGAGGTTATACGCCTATCAGCCGCTTGCCTACCCTGGTACTCTGCTTCTGCTGTCGAAGAGAATCGATGCAAGAGAGGGCTATGTTTGAGCCTGCACCCTTCAACCCCACACAACGTTGTCAGACCGCATCGAGAGTGGGTTTACCTAAACAGATGTGGCATAAATTTAATTGGCGGACTATGCTCCACCTTTGGGTTCGATCCATTCCTTTAAACTGGTCACAAGAATCCAGTGAGTTACTGTTCTGACAAACGAAGCAGGTTTTTGCAAAGTGGCAGTTTCTAACGTTTTAGAAAAAATCGCCCAGTTCAGTAGGAGGTGGGGTGTAAGTTTATCCACAAATTCCTTTAAGAGGGTTGGATTATTTAAATGAGCCGTCATATGAGAAGCTTCCATTGTGGCACAAACATTTCTGATTTCTAAAGCATATTCAATAAGCGTTTCGATTTTGTCCGCTCTAGGAGGTGCTTGGTTTTTAGCTTTAGCAATCATTGCATGAAGAATGTGCTCCGGTCGGCCAAATAACATGCGAAGTGTTCTAATAACTTCTGGAACCATCGACGGTAACAAAAGGCGGTTTTTTACGGCATCTAATGTCCTTCCACGAAGACATCTCTGCAACCGCAGTAAATTTTCGGCGTCTGTGAGACCCGCGAGACTGATGCTCTGTTCAAAAGAGCTTATGAACACGGGCCACTCTTCCGGAAAGCCGTTGAACAAGGGTAGTTCCTTTGGAATCGCGTGTCTGGTTGCCAATTGAGTTGGTGAAAGAATATTTGTTTTATTTTCAGCAGGGGGAGAGCGAGAGTTAGAACAAATTGGTTCTTGGGTCATGGGTGCGACGGGTACCTCACGGTTCTGTTGTAACTATAACACTAGGGTGAGGTTGGCCATGAGTCACACCGGCGGTTGAAAGTGGACGCTCTGGCTCCAGGCTCGGCTGCACGGGTACGTGAGCGCCAATGGGAGCAGCGGAATTAATTTTATCTACTCATCGCTGGGTTAGGTGGCTACGATCTACTAATACTGACTTACCTGCTTCTTCTTCTTCTTCTTCCTCGTCCTCCGATTCGACTGCTTCCGACAGAAACTTGTACTTCTTTTCCAGATAGATTGCATCGCTTTGTTCACGCAGCTTTTTTTCTTCCTCCAGTTGTTGTATCAGGATTTGTTGTTTCCGTTGTCTGCTTCGAGCCGAAATCCTTGATGGAACAGCTGATTGCGCTGGCTCCTATGGATTGTTATGCGCAGATGTGGGTGAAGTTTGCGGCGCACTCTCAAGACATTTCGCACAATGCAAACTGACGTCCGCGATCCGGAAATTTACTTGGGCGCAGTCAAAATGGTACCAACGGCTGCAGTCATCGCATGCAACCATATCCGCGACTTCGTCCGGGCGTGTACACAACTCGCAGCTCGCCTTAGTTAAAGGTGTTGATGTAGCGCCTGCCGATGGGTTGTTCTTCGAAGCCATACTCAGTATATGTACTAAGATTTTTTATGAATTGTTAACCCAAGTTTTTACAGCGTAATTCTTTATTCTCAGAGAGCTTAAAAAATCTATAACAAATTTCTTTAATATACTTAGTCGTAATAGGTACATTTAAATTAATTTTCTTACCTTAGGTATTCTTATTTGTATATTAAGTAATATAAGTAATATAAACCGCGGGAAATTAGTGTTTTAGGATGAATGGCGAATGTCTGGCTGCTGCCGTTGAATCAAGAAAAAAAGAACCAGGAAATGCATCCCAGGAAAACGTGGAAATGTGACAGATCGGTAGATCTGTTTATATTTTTTTTTGTAAAGAAAAAATATATCTTAGGGTGCATAGCATACACATTTTTGGATTTACACCTAATGTCATAACCTAAGACGGCGATAACAATTAGATATTTGTAAGTAAAATGTTTGAATATGTTTCCCAGTTATCCATGTGCATTTCAATGTACAATGCGTTTTTTGAAATGTTAAATATTAGTTCGATTATTACCTATATGGAAACAATTTTTTTTTTTAATGTCCTTTAAAATAAAAAAAAATCTTTTTTTCTCCACTGAATCATAATGCATGCAGGAGAGGGTTAAATTATTTTGGTCATTTTTAGCTACAGTTGGTCATTTTTATTTCCAATTTTGGACACAAGTTTTATTTTCAAGTGGCAACGGTGGCCATAGTGCTATTGTAGGTATAGTAAAACAAAACCCAGTCAAACTGGTTTTGCGTAACTCAGAGACAACCATAAACTCGAATGAGTGCGTTGTTTTTCGACGCGCCTCGCTTACTCCTAGAGTATGGTGGATGGGTTGGTGAATGGTTATGCATCGCATGTCCTTATGCGATGAAAGTGGATGTCTCGCGAGGAGGTAGATAATGAAAAATTGGGATCATTTTCGTTGTATGAAGTCCCTATATTAATTTGTCAATGCTTAAGTTTACAACATTTTTGTTCCTACAGTTATTGTGTCTGTTTTCGTTTGTTGTTTTTATCTAAAAATGTTTTCGTCGGCAGAAAAAAGGCAACGAATTCAAGGGAATAATTGATAAGAAATATTAAAATTAATTTTTATTTTGTGGATTTTAGGGAAGAGATACCATTTCTGAGTGGGTAAGATTTTTGAATCATGATCATGAAATTTCCGTGTAATAGGTAACAGAAAACGAAAAAAATAAAAACAATTAAATTTATTACAAACAGTTTAAGGTATACAAAATAATTTCAAACTAACGTTATTAATGAAAACAATTGAGTCAGCCGAGAACACAAATAATAATTATTTAGAAATGAATCTTTTTGTAATATCCATTGAATTCGGACTGTTGTTTTCTATTCTATTTTGGTGCAGTCTACTAAAACCGAACTTTATGTAGGCTTCATTAATAATTTTTAATATATCTTGAATAATATAGGTTTGTGTGGTCGCAGTGGCTTAGTGGTTAGTGTGTTGGACTACTAAGCGAGGGGTACAGGTTCGAATCCCGCAAAAATTCAAACTCCAACTCAGGGTTTTTTTTTTCACTGCGTCACCTCTCGCGAACGTTTGACAAACATCCGAGAGTACAAATGTCATGAAAGAGCTTCTCAATCGGCCCGTTTGGAACCGGCATAAAATTGTAGATCCCTTCCATTCGTTCCAAAAATGAAAAACTCACACAAAACGAATGGTTGCGAGAAGCTAGGCCCTGGGTCCCTACAGACCTGTTGCGCCAACTATTATTATTAATATAGGCTTATGCTTTTAAACAGGGGGTCCAGGTTCGAATCCCGCAAAAACCCAAATTCCAACTGAGGGTTTTTTCACTGCTCCACCTCTCGCGAACGTCTGACAAACATCCGAGAGTAGAACTGTATTGAAAGAGCTTCTCAATTAGCCGTTTGGAATCGGCATAAAATTGTAGATCCTTTCCATTCGTTCCAAAAATGAAATCTCACACAAAACGAATGGTTGTGAGAAGCTAGGCCTAGGGTCCCTACGGACCTGTTGCGCCAAAAATTATTATTATATGCTTAAACATAGCACAATGACTAAACATAATAGTGTAATATCATTTCTTTTCAAAATTAATGTTACCTTCCAAAATAATGTACAAACTTCATGTCACTTTGTACAAAACAAACATATTTTTAAAAATTCTGATGACCACTGATTTTTAGTTGAAAATCAATTTATGAATTTATTTTCTTTAAACTGTACGGGAAAGGACCGAAACTAAAATGTATAAATACTCGTATCGTATCTGTGAATTTTTTTTTTATAATAAACACGCGCTAAAGAGGTTATGACTACTCTTATGGTGTAGTTTGAAGTACACAGCGCGGGCGTTAAGGAAATTGGGATAGAGAGTTGGCTTTCTCGTATTGCCATACGGTTCTTTTCAGAGTTTTTGTTGGAGTACGAGAAATTAGATGATATGATGCAGTGGTCCGACGAGCCTAAAGGCGATAATACTTTTAAAGTGTATCTATCAGGGTGGGAGGTAAGAAACAAGTCCAGAGTTTTGGCATTTTCACCGTCAATGTCAGGTACGCGTATTGGCTCATTTACAAGCTGGTTTAATTGATTTACCTCAGCGAAGATCTGAACGTAAATTCCTTCGGGTGTTGTGTGTCCAGTATGTCGAAGCCAGTTAGAATTGTGAATATTGAAATCGCCCGCAATGACAATATCAGTATTAGGATACAGGGAGACAATTCTTGTAATGGAGTCAGACATCGCATCAAACTCGTCAAAAGTCGAGTTGCTATCAAGATTAGGGATGTTACGGATGTTAGGGATGTCGGAAGCCTCATACCGACCTCCGCGGAGTCGGAGTTGAATCGGAGTCGGAGGCGGAGGTCGCACGCAGACACAAATTAATTATTAAAATATTTAAATAAAATTTGAAGTAAATAAAAGAGTGAAAAGACCGTATTGTATTGTATGTAAGTGTAACATGTCGCAACTCGATAATTCTTCGTCGTTCATGTTTATCGGTCGTCACCGATTCCGAACGAAAAACCTCCGATGTGATTATATCGGAACCGAAGCCGGATTCGGAGGTGTAATTTAAACCGGAGGTTCCGACATATCGGATTCGGAGTCGAATCTCCGTATCAACCCTAATCAAGATTAGGGCTTCTGTAAATGAAACAATAGTGAATGATTTGCCTACGGATGTGGAATTTCAGCCATATGAAATTAAATTCCGAATTGGAACATTGGCCATAGGAACCTGGAATTTGATAGGCAATATCATCACGTACGTAGATGGCAAGACCGCAGTGGAGAAAGAATAAAGGCACTAGACGATACCCAGGTAGATCAAACTCCGATTTATCAGAATTTACACCCACCTGGGTCTCGCTCAGTGCCAAAACAGCTGGTTTATATTTAGCAACGTGGACGTACGCCGAGAAGAGATTCGATCGTAATATAATATATTAGTTTTACTGAAATATGAATTGGTGCTAAATTCACCACATCATACCCACCGTTTTCTTAACACGCCCTGATAATGGCCAATTATTTGAATAATTTGAATTTTTTCAATGTCATCACAGAATGAACTGTCAGTCATGTCATGTTACTATGTGCAAGTGTACCTATTCATGCCGATAATTTACTTAAACATGGCAGACATATTTTCGCACATAGAAAAACGGATAACAGCGTATAGACAAACTCTGTTAAGCTGACGGGATATTTAATACTTAGTTTATGTTCCAAATTCCACACTAGTGTTTGTGTTCTCGGCCAGCTCCATTTTCCACTTCTCCATTCATTAAACCGTATTTTCTTAATCATTTTCCATTGAAACTTTTAAAATGGATACTCATTCTAATGCACAATGAACACATATTTTTGTGCACAAATATGCTCTCGATCATTTCATTCGTTAGAGCGTGCTCTCTACTCCAACGCTTACATTCATGTACCTAGTTTACTTCATCAGCAAGAAATCAAACACTAAAGTAGTAAGGAACCTTTGGTATGGTTGGCGAGTGACACTCGGACTTGGCCAATTTTTTTTATGAAATAATACGACTTAAATGGATTGTCAATAGCATTGTGGCGTGGAAAGTATCGTGTAACCTAAATGGTGAAACAAGCCCTTAGTCACAGTTTGGTGAAACCAGGCCTTATAGTCACAAAACAAGTTCCACTCAAGTGTCACTTCCAATTGGAGACTGGAATCTGTCACCACTGAACCTTATTCTAGAACCAATTAGAATTAGCTAGAAAGTTCTCGTCAGATGGCGGAGTGGGTATAAAAGGACAGCTTTTAGAAGAGGGCGAGACAGTTGATTTATAACAGTGATTGGTTAAAGTTCGAGATAGTAATAGTTTGTGAAGATAAATAAGTGAAAAGTAATAGAGTAAATTAAGTGATTGGTTGAAACGTTGAAGAATTGTTTAAGTAATATTGTTCTGGTACGTAATAAGTGAAATACATATTAGAATAGTCGATAAAAGTGTAATAAAAGTGAATTTTATTAGAGAAGTTTAACGGAATAGTGTTTCATCTTTACGAATCCCAGACTGAATGTAACATTGGTGTCAGAAGTGGGATAAAACTTATCCTGTGCTAAGTGTCTAAGTGTAGTTTAAAAAAAAAAAAAAAAAAGTGAATTTGTGTGAGTTTCTAAATTACAAGAGACAAACAAAATGGGTCGTATATTGCTGCAACTAAGCATACCCCAATTAAAAAGTGAACTAGAAAAACGGAATCTATCCACAGCTGGAGGAAAAAGTGACCTCATCCTTCGTCTGCAGGAAGCTGTCCAAAACGACGGAGAAGATCCAAAAACTATGCTATTCGACGTGGCAGAAGAACAAGTAAGTACACGCGTTGATATTAGCGCTATGATGGAATTACTTCTTGCCAAGATGGAAGAACAGAAGAATTCTCTAGAAGAACAAAAAAATTCTATGGAATTGAAGTTCGCAGAACAGACAAATTCTATGGAATCTAAGTTCGTAGATCAGAAGAATTCTCTAGAAGAACAGAAAAATTCCATTGTCGCCGCACAAAAAGACGCCGTGGAAGAATTTAAGATTGTTCTAGAAGTAAAAATCGACGAAATCGATGAAAAATTAAACGAGCATGAAACAAAGTTTGAGAAAATTAATGAAATGTTTCATAAACAAGGAACAGACATCGAGAACATAGCTAAAAAACTCGAAAAAGTCAAGAAGCAGAAGGCTCGGGAATATTCCGCTGACTGCCCACGAAGGAAGGAGATGCAACCACCCGTTTTAGATGGTCAAACAATTAACGCTCGCATTACGAGGTACAGCTGCAGAATTGCTTCAAACTGTCTCAGCAGAAAAACAACGCGATTACGACGCTTTGGTGAAGGCTATTGAGATGCGATTTGGCGACGACCATATGCAGCAAGTATATAGAGTGCAACTTCGCAGTCGAATCCAGAAGAGCGGGGAAACACTCCAACAGTTGCAAGCGGATATCGAAAGGCTAGCGCACTTGTCTTATCCCAATGCCGGCGAAGATGTCATCAATGAAATGGCTATTGAGGCATTTACACAAGCCATAGAGGACAGACAACTGCAGATGGCTCTACGAATGGCTGGAAAGAGAACTCTTCCTGAGGCACTGGCATTTGCCTTAGCGATGAAAGTTGCTAACCAAGCATCTCAAGGATTTCACCGCGTGAGAGAAATGACATCCGTGGAATGCTCGTGCCAGAGAGCCGAAGTAGTAGACCGTAACAGTTCTCGAAGGGGACCGATCCGTTGCTGGAACTGCAACAAAATTGGACATCTACAACGACAGTGCAGAGCCGAACGTAGACAGGCCAGTTGTCCACATTGTAGAACTAGGAACGAGGAGGCGTTTGAGCATTCGGCGGAAGGAACGTCACAAAGCCATCAGTCGGGAAACGAGTAAGAACCAACTTCGCGGGGCAGAAGCTGGTTTCTGGAATCGACGCCCCCAGGACCACAATTCAGGTTTCCCAGACCAAACGATGTAATAGAAACTTGACAGTGGAAGCCCATATCGGCCAGAAAAAGTATGTGGCCACCATCGATACAGGTGCCACCGCTTCCATAGTCAGAAGGGACATCGTTCGCCAATCATGGCTGCACAACACCAGCAGCTACTGTCTGAAAACAGCAACTGGAGCAACAGCAAAGGTGTATGGTGAGGTACTCTTGACGATAAACCTTGCAGGAATAGTCTTCTCCCATGCATTCTTAGTGGCTGATATATGTGACGAATGCATCATCGGAATCGACTTTATGAAGACGCATGATATAGTGCTCGACATCGGTTCGCAAGTTATAAAGTACAAGAACGTCGAGATTTCGATGGTTTACGGGAACGAGAACGTCGCAGCTCTACGGACAGTTGTAAGTGAGGACGAAATATTACCACCGTCGTCAGAGACAGTTATTTGGACAAAGCTGGAAGGTGACCCTGGGAGCCACCGATTCTACCTAGTCGAGCCAGATCCAGAAAATTATTATCAGAGCTATATTGTCGGAAAGATGCTGGTTGAACCTAAAAACAACTTGGTTCCCGTTCGTGTCCTCAATGTGGAACACAAAAGCGTGAAACTAAAGCAAGGAGAAGTGATTGGAAAGTGCGTACCGATTACTGCGGTCACAAAGTTGTCCAATGCAAGTGATGTGAAAGCGGTTAGACCTACGGAGATATCGGAAATGAAAGAGAATATACTCGGAGAGTGCGAGCTGGATCAGGAGCAGCGATCCATGGCAGGGAGTCTAATCAATGAGTTTGCTGATATATTTGCTTCGCAGAACGGCGAGTATATAAAGGAAGGACTGATTGAAAGCTCAAAAAGTCCGTGGGCATCGCCGGTCGTCCTGGTCAAGAAGAAAGACGGAAGTACGAGATTCTGCGTGGACTATCGCCAACTCAACAACGTCACCAAGAAGGATAGCTACCCCCTGCCAAGAATTGACGACACCCTGGACACACTATCCGGAGCCAAATGGTTTTCAACTCTCGATCTGAAGAGTGGCTACTGGCAAGTGCAGATCCATCCAGAAGACCGCGAGAAAACAGCATTCACAGCAGGAAACGGGCTTTGGCAGTTTACAGTAATGCCATTTGGACTGTGCAATGCTCCAGCTACCTTTGAACGTCTAATGGAGCGCGTTCTGCTGGGACTAACGTGGAAAACCTGCTTGGTCTACCTGGACGATGTCATCGTAGTAGGAAAAACATTTAATGAACATCGAGATAACCTTAAGGAGGTGTTCCAAAAGCTACGAAGTGCGCAACTAAAACTTAACCCGAAGAAGTGTTCCTTATTTAGACCAGAAGTGAAGTACCTCGGGCACATCATCTCTTCCAAAGGAGTCAAGACTGATCCGGAGAAGGTCGATGCAGTGAAAAACTGGCGGGTACCCAAAGACAAACATCAACTGAGAAGTTTCCTGGGACTTGCGACCTATTACAGACGATTTGTAAAGGACTTTGCCAGGATCGCAAAGAGCTTGCATCAACTGACAGAAAAAGGCCAACAATTCAAATGGTCAGGTGAGTGCGAAAAGCGCTTCAAGGAACTTAAACAACAATTGTGCAACGCCCCCATACTGGCATACCCCACCCCTGGGAATACATTTATTGTGGATGCAGACGCTAGTAATGTGGGAGTTGGAGCTGTCCTTTCCCAGGTGCATGATGGCCAAGAGAAAGTAATTTCCTACTTTAGCAAAGTTCTCTCAAAGCCAGAAAGGAACTACTGTGTTACCAGGCGCGAGCTCCTTGCTTTGGTACTGGCAACAAAACATTTCCATAAGTACCTTTATGGGCGAAAATTCATCCTCCGCACAGACCATGCGTCTTTAAAGTGGCTACTACACTTTAAGAATCCTGAAGGCCAAGTCGCAAGGTGGATCGAACGGCTGCAGATGTACGACTACGAAATACAACATCGAAAGGGAAGTCTTCACTCTAATGCAGACGCTCTCTCCCGTCGACCGTGCAAAGCAAATTGCAAACATTGCTTGCGACACGAGGAAAAAGATGTCGCGTCCGTTCAAAGGGTGAGAGCTATGCCAATTGGTGGCTGGAGTGCGCGGGACATACGGGAGGCTCAAATGGAAGATCCGGATATCGAACCCATTCTCGCCTGGAAGGAGCATGAGGGAAAACCAGACTGGCAGGAGATATCCAATAGGAGCCCCGAGCTGAAGGCATACTGGGCGCAGTGGGACTCCCTTTATGTACAAGACGGCATTCTAAAAAGACGATGGGAAAGCCCGGATAGAAACTCGTTCGTAATGCAGCTTGTTGTACCCAGGTCAAAAGTTATGGAGGTGCTAAGGGAATTACATGATGGAGTGTCTGGGTGCCTCTTGGGAATCAATAAAACGCTCGAAAAAGTGAGACAACGCTTTTACTGGATTCATTCAAGGGAGGACGTTGAAACTTGGTGCAGGAAATGCGTTACATGTGCGGCCAGCAAAGGTCCGAGACTGAAAGTTCGTGGCAAAATGCATCAATACAATGTTGGAGCCCCTTTTGAAAGGATAGCAGTTGATATTGCGGGACCGTTTCCTGAAACAAACAATGGAAATCGTTATATCCTCGTCGTTATGGATTATTTCAGTAAGTGGCCCGAAGCATTTGCTATCCCAAATCAAGAAGCTAAAACCGTGGTGGAGCAAATCGTCTATAACTGGGTAAGCAGATTCGGTGTACCAATGGAACTGCATTCAGACCAAGGACGGAACTTCGAGTCGAAGATTTTCCAAGGAGTGTGCCAGTTACTCGGGATTCACAAGACAAGGACAACCCCGCTTCATCCACAATCAGATGGGATGGTGGAGCGCTTCAACAGGACACTGAATGAACACCTCTCTAAGGTCGTTGGCGAAGACCAGAGAGACTGGGATAAGCAGATTCCCATGTTTTTATTGGCTTATCGAGGTGCAGTGCATAACACCACAGGACATACTCCATCTGAAATCTTATTTGGTCGAACAGTCCGCCTACCTAGCGAGTTGATGTTTGGATATCCATGCGAAGAGCCCAAGAATGAGGAGGACTACGTTACAGACCTCAGGGATATCATCAGGGACGTGCATCGAGACACTAGGGATAAGATTAAGATAGCCAGTGACCGCATGAAAACGAGGTACGATACTAAAACGACAACTACAGGATTCCAGGAAGGAGATCTGGTATGGCTATATAACCCTCATCGAAGGAAAGGTTTATCGCCTAAGTTGCAACAAGACTGGGAAGGGCTCTATACAATCGTAAAGCGCATCAACGACGTTGTCTATCGCATCCAACGAGGAAGAGGCAAGATGAAAGTCGTTCATGTGGATCGTCTTCATCGTTATAATGGTGAAAATGTTAACGAGTTTGTTCGGGACGAACAAGTTTAAGAGGGGGATATTGTGGCGTGGAAAGTATCGTGTAACCTAAATGGTGAAACAAGCCCTTAGTCACAGTTTGGTGAAACCAGGCCTTATAGTCACAAAACAAGTTCCACTTAAGTGTCACTTCCAATTGGAGACTGGAATCTTTCACCACTGAACCTTATTCTAGAACCAATTAGAATTAGCTAGAAAGTTCTCGTCAGATGGCGGAGCGGGTATAAAAGGACAGCTTTTAGAAGAGGGCGAGACAGTTGATTTATAACAGTGATTGGTTAAAGTTCGAGATAGTAATAGTTTGTGAAGATAAATAAGTGAAAAGTAATAGAGTAAATTAAGTGATTGGTTTGAAACGTTGAAGAATTGTTTAAGTAATATTGTTCTGGTACTTAATAAGTGAAATACATATTAGAATAGTCGATAAAAGTGTAATAAAAGTGAATTTTATTACAGAAGTTTAACGGAATAGTGTTTTATCTTTACGAATCCCAGACTGAATGTAGCAGTATAATAATTAGTTTATGTTTTCAGTCACTCCATAGTGGGCAATGCACCTGGAATACAGATAGATGAAGACAATGGTCTTATTCGTTTATCAGAAGACAATGTGTTTGACTACGAACGACAAAAAACGATTATTCTACAAATAATGGCAAAAGATTCGCTGGTCACAGACTACACTAATGTCATTAATACAGTGTACACACAATTAACAATAAACATTAATGACATCAATGATGAAACACCCGTTTTAATAATGGTAAATTATAAAGAGCCATAGATAAGTACAAAGTTGTACCTAATTAAATTATATTATTTTTAATACATTATAGCCTCGAATCATGGCAAATGTAATCGAAAACTCATCGGATGATATTATGGTAACGTCCGTAGAAGGTCGTGATCCTGACACAACTGCTGAACTGATGTTGGAAATCATTTGGGAAAAATCATATGCAACAAAGGGAGGCCAAGAAGCAGAGCGAGTATTTTACGAAGGGTAATTCTTAATTAAATGTCTGTTCTATTCAATAAAGTTATATTTCATTTAATTTTTTCCTTTTAGCTGTCTCTTAATGAAAAACAAACAAATTAGCCAGAATATTGTACACGGTCATTTAAAAGTCAATCCGCAGTTCCGAATAAATTTCGAAATTGATTATGAAAAATATGATACAATATTTTTGACAATGCGTGTTACTGATTTGAAACAGCAGTTGAACGTGGATTTTAGTGAAGGTAAGAATAAATCGTAGCTGGATCAGTTGATGCAGTTCTATTCAAAAGAAAGCGTTTTGCAACCACCCTCTACGCATATAAGAAATGTAATACCCTTGTTTTTGTTAATAATTTGTGTATGCAATACGAATTGGAACGATCACGTCAGAATATTGAGATATATTTATAACGATGATTAAAAAAATGAGGAATCTCGTATTTAATTAAATTTATTGATACAATACCATACCAATGATGTTTTTACCCGACTGTACAATGGAAGGTTGATGTGTTTCGCGCGTATCCTATTGTGGTGTGGAATGTATCGTGTAACCTAAAATGGTGAAGTGAAAACAACCCCTTAGTCACCAAACAAGTTCCACCCAAATGTCACTTCCAATTGGAGACTGGAACCTGTCAAGTAAATGTATTTCACCACTGAACCTTGTTCTAGAACCACTTAGAATTAGCTAGAAAGTTCTCGTCAGATGGCGGAGCGGGTATAAAAGGACAGCTTTTAGAAGAGGGCGAGACAGTTGATTTATAAAAGTGATTGGTTAAAGTTCGAGATAGTAATAGTTTGTGAAGATAAATAAGTGAAAAGTAATAGAGTAAATAAAAGTGATTGGTTTGAAACGTTGAAGAATTGTTTAAGTAATAGTGTTCTGGTACTTAATAAGTGAAATATTAGAATAGTCGATAAAAGTGTAATAAAAGTGAATTTTATTAGAGAAGTTAAACGGAATAGTGTTTTATCTTTACGAATCCCAGCCTGAATGTAACATTGGTGTCAGAAGTGGGATGAAACTTATTCTGTGCTAAGTGTCTAAGTGAAGTTAAAAAAAAAAAAAAAAAAAAAAAAGAGTGAATTTGTGATTTTCTAAAATACAAGAGATAAATGGGTCGTGTATTGCTACATCTAAGCATACCCCAATTGAAGAGTGAACTAGAAAAGCGGAATCTCTCCACAGCTGGAGGGAAAAGTGACCTCATACTTCGTCTGCAGGAAGCTGTCCAAAACGAGGGAGAAGATCCAAAAACCATGCTATTCGACGTGTCAGAAGAACAAGTAAGTACAGGCGTTGATATTAGCGCTATGATGGAATTGCTTCTTGCCAAGATGGAAAAACAGAAAGATTCCATGGAATGTAAGTTCGCAGAACAGAAAAATTCTATGGAATCTAAGTTTGCAGAACAGAAGAATTCTATGGAATCTAAGTTCGCAGAACAGAAGAATTCTCTAGAAGAACAGAAAAATTCTCTAGAAGAACAAAAGAATTCTTTAGAAGAACAGAAAAATTCCATTGTCGCCGCACAAAAAGATGCCGTGGAAGAATTTAAGAATGTTCTAGATGTAAAAATCGACGCTATTGATGAGAAATTAAACCAGCATGAAACCAAGTTCGAGGAAATTAATGAAACGTTTCATAGACACGAGACAAATATCGAGAACGTAGCCAAAGAACTTGGAACAAACATCAAGAACATAGCCAGAGAGTTCGGCACAAACATCGAGAACATAACTAAAGAGCTCGAAAAAGTCAAGAAGCAGAAGGCTCGGGAATATTCTGCTGACTGCCCAAGAAGGAAGGAGATGCAACCACCAGTTTTTGATGGTCAAACATCATGGCCAATTTATAAGAGACAGTTCGAAGCAGCTGCAACGACCAATGGATGGGACGACGAGGAAAAGTCGATTGCATTAACGCTCGCATTACGAGGTATAGCTGCAGAATTGCTTCAAACTATCTCCGAAGAAAAACAACGCGACTACGAGACTTTGGTGAAGGCTATTGAGATGCGATTTGGTGACGACCACATGCAGCAAGTGTATAGGGTGCAACTGCGCAGTAGAATCCAGAAGAGGGGAGAAACACTCCAGCAACTGCAAGCTGATATCGAACGGCTAGCGCACTTGTCTTATCCCAATGCTGGCGAGGATGTCATCAATGAAATGGCTATTGAGGCATTTACACAAGCCATAGAGGACAGACAATTGCAGATGGCTCTACGAATGGCTGGAAAGAGAACTCTTCCTGAGGCACTGGCATTTGCCTTAACGATGAAAGCTGCTGACCAAGCATCTCAAGGATTTCACCGCGTGAGAGAAATGACATCCGTTGAATGCCCGTGCCAGAGAACAGAAGTAGTCGACCGTTCTCGAAGGGGACCGATCTGTTGCTGGAACTGCAACGAAATTGGACATCTACAACGACAGTGCAGAGCCGAACGTAGACAGGGCAGTTGTCCACATTGCAGAGCTAGGAACGAGGAGGCGTTTGAGCGTTCGGCGGATGGAACATCACAAAGCCATCAGTCGGGAAACGAGTAAGAACCAACTTCGCGGGGCAGAAGCTGGTTTCTGGAATCGACGCCCCCAGGACCACAATTCAGGTTTCCCAAACCAAACGATGTAATAGGAGCCTGACAGTGGAAGCCCATATCGGCCAGAAAAAGTATGTGGCTACAATCGATACAGGTGCCACCGCTTCCATAATCAGAAGGGACATCGTTCGCCAATCATGGCTGCACAACACCAGCAGCTACTGTCTGAAAACAGCAACTGGAGCAACAGCAAAGGTGTATGGTGAGGTACTCTTGACGATAAACCTTGCAGGAATAGTCTTCTCCCATGCATTCTTAGTGGCTGATATATGTGACGAATGCATTATCGGAATCGACTTTATGAAGACGCACGATATAGTACTCGACATCGGTTCGCAAGTTATAAAGTACAAGAATGTCGAGATTCCGATGGTTTACGGAAACGAGAACGTCGCAGCTCTACGGACAGTTGTAAGTGAGGACGAAATATTACCACCTTCGTCAGAGACAGTTATTTGGACAAAGCTGGAAGGTGACCCTGGGAGCCACCGATTCTACCTAGTCGAGCCAGATCCAGAAAATTTTTATCAGCGCTATATTGTCGGAAAGATGCTGGTTGAACCTAAAAACAACTTGGTTCCTGTTCGTGTCCTCAATGTGGAACACAAAAGCGTGAAATTAAAGCAAGGAGAAGTGATTGGAAAGTGCGTACCGATTACTGCGGTCACAAAGTTGTCCAATTCAAGTGATGTGAAAGCGGTTAGACCTGCGGAGATATCGGAGATGAAAAAGAATATACTCGGAGAGTGCGAGCTCGATCAGGAGCAGCGGTCCATGGCAGGTAGTTTAATCAACGAGTTCGCTGATATATTTGCTTCGCAGAACAGCGAGTATGGCCGAACACATCTCGTACAACACCGAATCGACACCGGAGAGGCGAGACCGATTCGTCAGCCTCCCCGACGACTACCATTGGCTAAGCAGACGGAGGTTGCAGAAATGGTTTCGACGATGGAAAAAGAGGGACTGATTGAAAGCTCAAAAAGTCCGTGGGCATCGCCGGTCGTCCTGGTCAAGAAGAAAGACGGAAGTACGAGATTCTGCGTGGACTATCGCCAACTCAACAACGTCACCAAGAAGGATAGCTACCCCCTGCCAAGAATTGACGACACCCTGGACACACTATCCGGAGCCAAATGGTTTTCGACTCTTGATCTGAAGAGTGGCTACTGGCAAGTGCAGATCCATCCAGAAGACCGCGAGAAAACAGCATTCACAGCAGAAAACGGGCTTTGGCAGTTTACAGTAATGCCATTTTGACTGTGCAATGCTCCAGCAACCTTTGAGCGTCTAATGGAGCGCGTGTTGCTGGGACTAACGTGGAAAACCTGTTTGGTCTACCTGGACGATGTCATCGTAGTAGGAAAAACATTTAATGAACATCGAGATAACCTTAAGGAGGTGTTCCAAAAGCTACGAAGTGCGCAACTAAAACTTAACCCGAAGAAGTGTTCCTTATTTAGACCAGAAGTGAAGTACCTCGGGCACATCATCTCTTCCAAAGGAGTCAAGACTGATCCGGAGAAGGTCGATGCAGTGAAAAACTGGCGGGTACCCAAAGACAAACATCAACTGAGAAGTTTCCTGGGACTTGCGACCTATTACAGACGATTTGTAAAGGACTTTGCCAGGATCGCAAAGAGCTTGCATCAACTGACAGAAAAAGGCCAACAATTCAAATGGTCAGGTGAGTGCGAAAAGCGCTTCAAGGAACTTAAACAACAATTGTGCAACGCCCCCATACTGGCATACCCCACCCCTGGGAATACATTTATTGTGGATGCAGACGCTAGTAATGTGGGAGTTGGAGCTGTCCTTTCCCAGGTGCATGATGGCCAAGAGAAAGTAATTTCCTACTTTAGCAAAGTTCTCTCAAAGCCAGAAAGGAACTACTGTGTTACCAGGCGCGAGCTCCTTGCTTTGGTACTGGCAACAAAACATTTCCATAAGTACCTTTATGGGCGAAAATTCATCCTCCGCACAGACCATGCGTCTTTAAAGTGGCTACTACACTTTAAGAATCCTGAAGGCCAAGTCGCAAGGTGGATCGAACGGCTGCAGATGTACGACTACGAAATACAACATCGAAAGGGAAGTCTTCACTCTAATGCAGACGCTCTCTCCCGTCGACCGTGCAAAGCAAATTGCAAACATTGCTTGCGACACGAGGAAAAAGATGTCGCGTCCGTTCAAAGGGTGAGAGCTATGCCAATTGGTGGCTGGAGTGCGCGGGACATACGGGAGGCTCAAATGGAAGATCCGGATATCGAACCCATTCTCGCCTGGAAGGAGCATGAGGGAAAACCAGACTGGCAGGAGATATCCAATAGGAGCCCCGAGCTGAAGGCATACTGGGCGCAGTGGGACTCCCTTTATGTACAAGACGGCATTCTAAAAAGACGATGGGAAAGCCCGGATAGAAACTCGTTCGTAATGCAGCTTGTTGTACCCAGGTCAAAAGTTATGGAGGTGCTAAGGGAATTACATGATGGAGTGTCTGGGTGCCTCTTGGGAATCAATAAAACGCTCGAAAAAGTGAGACAACGCTTTTACTGGATTCATTCAAGGGAGGACGTTGAAACTTGGTGCAGGAAATGCGTTACATGTGCGGCCAGCAAAGGTCCGAGACTGAAAGTTCGTGGCAAAATGCATCAATACAATGTTGGAGCCCCTTTTGAAAGGATAGCAGTTGATATTGCGGGACCGTTTCCTGAAACAAACAATGGAAATCGTTATATCCTCGTCGTTATGGATTATTTCAGTAAGTGGCCCGAAGCATTTGCTATCCCAAATCAAGAAGCTAAAACCGTGGTGGAGCAAATCGTCTATAACTGGGTAAGCAGATTCGGTGTACCAATGGAACTGCATTCAGACCAAGGACGGAACTTCGAGTCGAAGATTTTCCAAGGAGTGTGCCAGTTACTCGGGATTCACAAGACAAGGACAACCCCGCTTCATCCACAATCAGATGGGATGGTGGAGCGCTTCAACAGGACACTGAATGAACACCTCTCTAAGGTCATTGGCGAAGACCAGAGAGACTGGGATAAGCAGATTCCCATGTTTTTATTGGCTTATCGAGGAGCAGTGCATAACACCACAGGACATACTCCATCTGAAATCTTATTTGGTCGAACAGTCCGCCTACCTAGCGAGTTGATGTTTGGATATCCATGCGAAGAGTCCAAGGATGAGGAGGACTACGTTACAGACATCATCAGGGACGTGCATCGAGACACTAGGGATAAGATTAAGATAGCCAGTGACCGCATGAAAACGAGGTACGATACTAAAACGACAACTAAAGGATTCCAGGAAGGAGATCTGGTATGGCTATATAACCTCATCGAAGGAAAGGCTTATCGCCTAAGTTGCAACAAGACTGGGAAGGGCCCTATACAATCGTAAAGCGCATCAACGACGTTGTCTATCGCATCCAACGAGGAAGAGGCAAGCTGAAAGTCGTTCTTGTGGATCGTCTTCATCGTTATAATGGTGAAAATGTTAACGAGTTTGTTCGGGACGAACAAGTTTAAGAGGGGGACATTGTGGTGTGGAATGTATCGTGTAACCTAAAATGGTGAAGTGAAAACAACCCCTTAGTCACCAAACAAGTTCCACCCAAATGTCACTTCCAATTGGAGACTGGAACCTGTCAAGTAAATGTATTTCACCACTGAACCTTGTTCTAGAACCACTTAGAATTAGCTAGAAAGTTCTCGTCAGATGGCGGAGCGGGTATAAAAGGACAGCTTTTAGAAGAGGGCGAGACAGTTGATTTATAAAAGTGATTGGTTAAAGTTCGAGATAGTAATAGTTTGTGAAGATAAATAAGTGAAAAGTAATAGAGTAAATAAAAGTGATTGGTTTGAAACGTTGAAGAATTGTTTAAGTAATAGTGTTCTGGTACTTAATAAGTGAAATATTAGAATAGTCGATAAAAGTGTAATAAAAGTGAATTTTATTAGAGAAGTTAAACGGAATAGTGTATTATCTTTACGAATCCCAGCCTGAATGTAACACTATGTACATTCCTAAGGGACGCCCTGTAGCCCAAACGGCTTGACCGACTTTAAAAAAATAACAAAAAAACATTTTTTACACACAAACGTCTGAGAGAAATGTCAAGATATGCAATACATATGATATAAATTACTTTCTGATGTATTCACAATTACGGCCTTGTGGAGTGTCTGCATTTAGTCATGAATTGACATTAAATATTATTATTTTTATTACATAAGCATATTTTTATTACATAAGCATATCGAACACCACATTTGTGATCGACATGAAATAGAAGTGCTTTAAAGATGAAGTATGCGACGTGAATGTTTATGTAATCAACACCGACAATGTGTTTCTGAGGAAATGCGCTGGTGGCTGATGAGATGACTACGGTGACCATATTTTCAAGAGCGAAACCCGGGCCAGGCAGATTAGATTAAATGACCTTAAGTCAGTCCATATTAATTTTACGTATAAAAACGTACCACACATTCCAGTCTACATTAACAACAATGTAGTACAATTTTCTAACACAGCTAAATATCTAGGCATGCCTCTAGACGCTAAACTGCGTTGGAAAGCGCACGTTAAGAAAAAAAAAAGATGAGTTGAACATGCGATACAGTAAAATGTATTGGCTTATTGGGAGATACTCATCCCTGTCCAACTACAATAAGTTATTGCTATACGAGCAAGTTCTAAAACCAGTATGGAACTACGGGCTCCAATTGTGGGCATGTACATGCCAAACAAACTTACAAAAAATTCAGGTTTTTCAAAATAAAGTACTAAGGAACATAGTTAATGCACCTTGGTACATACGCAATGCCGATCTGCATAGGGATCTAAATGTTGAAATGGTGGTTAAGAAGGAGGCATAGAAATCGGCTTCTCAACCACGTAAACACAGAAATAACAGAACTTTTAAATAATGACAATGTAATCAGGAGACTGAGACGGATTAAACCTCTTGATCTGTAAGATTTAGCTAGGGCTAAGAATTTAGGTATTAATTTCAAACAAAACAAGTTTAAAAATCCGACAAACGGCGGATTTATCTCTTTAAATTCATTGAATTATTCAAAATATAGTTTGCTGATTAGTCGTACGACTAGGTGCAATCCCGGGAATTTTTTTAGATGAGTTAAAGTCCATCACTAGTGCAGAAGCATCCCTCGCTCTGCAATGTCTTTCGATGATTTTTTACTTCCAGCGAATTCCCAACACAAAAAAAAAAAAAAAAAAAAAACAAGACTAAACTACCTACTTCGAAACTGGTCGGTTTAGTTCGAGTTTTCCTATCGTAGTCTGCTTTTCTATCATTTTTTTTTTCTACGAGTATGTCTCTAGCGTCCCTATGAGCGATTTGTAATCTTTGTCTCAACTCAATTACGTAATCTTCATAATTGTATCTTGGATCTACTTGTTTGGTTAAATTTGAAGGTAGCGTACATCGTCGTCCGAATACTAATTCAAATGGGGTATACCCCGTTTCGGCAGGTAGTGCAGTGTTATAGCAAAACACATAGTAAGGTAACCAAGTACACCAATCTGTATGTTTTTCAGATACGTGGCTCCTGAAGTATGCTCCAAGAACTTTATGGAAGTTTTCTAATGCTCCTATACTTTCGTGATGATAAGCCGTGGACTGCATTTGTTCTATTTTTAGTAGTTTGCACAAATCCTTGAAGATTTAGTTTATAAATTTGGTTCCTTGGTCAGATGCTATTGTTTTAGGAACTCCATATTTAAGGATAAAGCATTCTACTAGTCCCTTGGCTACAGGGCCGGCCCAACCATATGTGCAAAATGTGCAAATGCACAGGGCGCCAAGTTCTGGGGGCGCATTGTTAGGAAAGTAAAATGAATTTGATCTTGCGCAAACAAATACTACCATTTACATTTTAAACAAAAAGCTTGCTCAAATAAGCCCCAAAAAAAAAACATTCATCACACCTGTGCTGAATTATTTCTTACACGTTGTACATTAACTCGCATCACTTCAATGTTGCAACTTCAAAGAGAATCTTACTCAAAACATCGCAAAATAAAAAATCCCACTAGACATATTCAAGTTCATTTCTCACCTACCTAATATCAAATTATTCCACACTGTTCGTGCAGGTATATTTCTTGCACATCTACTTACATTTTAAAAGAGAACTTATTTCAAAAAACAAAAAAGTTTCACCTCGTATGCCGTATGTGCAGGTTTTATTTCTTGCACATCCCCTCGCAAAATTTGCATAGGATTATGTCAAACAAAAAAATTCGTTGTTTTGGAATCGCTTGTGTTAACGTGCAGGTTTTTGATTCTGCACATAACGTATGGGAATCAGTGTTGCCGCTGAGGAAAAAAATTGTTGCTAGACCATAACCTAAAATCCGCTAGAAACGTTAGTTTTTGAATTGCGAAAATCCGCTAGAAATCCCTAAAATATCAATTTGAATGTAAGTTCATAAAAATATGTATTTATTTTTAAAATAAATTGTTAATTATTAATTTATTAATCAAATTAAATACTACATTAAAAAAAAACCAACAAAAATAAAAATCCCCAACAAAAATCTCTGTCTCGTCACCTACTAAACATCTGCCTTTTGCATGTGCAACCACCAACCAACCACGCGTAGGTCGCGCTGTGAAAAATTATATTCGAATGGGTCGTAGATGCCACTTTTAGCGGATTCGTGTACGTGGTGGTGTAGTAATGAAAAGTAGCTAGAAATCGCCAATTTTTTTTTTAGCGACAACATTTTATTAAAAATCGCCGAGGGCTTTAAAAATACACTAGAAATAGCGACAAAATCGCTAAAGTGGCAACAGTGATGGGAATGGCAAATTGGGAATGGGATTTCTCATCTACCAAAAAGAGTAACAAGTTTCTCTTACAGTAGCAAAGAGAACAATTAGCTTTGTACCTTGTTGACTTGTTGTACGTACATGAAAATATAGTATTCTCTTCCACTGCAGTGCTTTTGGAATCGAAAGCTTATTTTGAAAAAGGAAAGCTCCTAGGGATGAACGCATAGTAATTAAATTAGTAAATCGTTCTTGCGCAGGCGTTTCTGCATAACGAATTTCTTTGGCTATGACGGAAATTTTTTTTTTTTTTTGAAAATTAATTACTGACCACTACTATTGGAAAAGAATTTCTCTACCTATACCCTATACTCACTGTCATTATTGGATATACTCTGGTGTAGATTACCTGCACTTCAAAGTTCAAACATTAAAAATTTTTCTCAGGACAACTATGACTCAGGAGAGATTTGTAGGCTTATCTATAATGCCTATAGAAAAGGAATTATTAAAAACTTTAGACTGTGATGCTGATTATCTTTTTGCTGAATTTGCCAAAGCTTAAGGCCAGGAAAATAAGTTTCCAAGTTTAAACGTTTAACGTCTGCATAATTCTTCGCTGCGCTTTGTTTATGTTTTTTTTTTTTCCTTTAAACAAATTAACTAAATATCCTTAAATTAATTGTTTTATATTTTATTTATTTTTGATAGATACATATTTTCATTTTATTTAAATGTAAATACATTTATTACAATCATTTAATATAAATAACACAATGCAACCATATAAATGTACTTATACGTATTTGTTTGTTACTGAGGATTAGGCCTACCGGGGGTAACTCAATAAAAAAGCGCATTTAAAATCTACCTCCTGGGTGATTTGGAAAATACTCATGCATGTGTGCAAATATGAAAAAAGGGCGCTTTTTCTAAATCTTGCACAGGGCGCTAGTTTGGCTGGAGCCGGCACTGCTGGCTACTGTGCTAGCTTCTTTATTAACGATTGGAAATGCTTCAGTGAATTTAGTCAGCTCGTCTTGTAAGGCTAGTATGTATTTATATCCGTTTACAGACTCGTCTAGTGGACCTACTAAATCTAGATAGATCTTGTCGAAGCTTGATTCGGCTGTTGATGTTATCTCTATGGGCTTTTTTTAGGCGTAATATGTTTATTCTTCTGGCAAGTGGGGCAACGCTTAGCATAAGCGGCTATGTCATTTTGCATTCCCGTCCAGAAATATTTTTTTTTATATTCTTAAGCATGCAGCTTATTCCGGCATGTCCACGTTGGTAACAGATGATAATCGTTGAGCACTATTTTTATTTTGTGAGGATCAGTTAGGTATTTCAATACATTTGTCAATTAGGTGCGTCTGCGAGTTTTTTTAATTTTTTCTTTCGTAATAGTTTATTAATAGATAATGGTCGCAGATTCTGTGCACGTCCCGCGACAACATTTTGCCAAATGATGCCGATCGGTCTGTAGTGCCTTCCTTGGACCTTCTTAGGAGTATACAATTCTTCTCTGGGATGTATGCCAAAACTTTGTTGGATCCCAGGATTATACTAGTATCTTTTATTTGATACTCTTTGTCCTCAAAACTGTTACACATTTTTAGCTCAATAAATTTATTCCCATGCTCTGGCGGTCGGAGTAGTTCAGTGATGACGCCATTACTTTCTTCGCTTTCGGTTTCTGGTCCTTGATTTGAGATTTTTTTACTTGATTGTGATCTTGTGATGACACATATGTGGAGTTGTTTAAGTTGATCAGTGTCAAATATTATACGACTTAGTGCGTCAGCTGTACAATTATCTTTTCCTGGTGTGTATTCAATGTAGAAGTTGTATTCTTCCAGTAGTACCTAGTCTAAATTTAGTCAATCTACTTGAAGGTTCATTCAGAGAGAAAAGGTATACTAAAGGTCTGTGATCTGTGATAATTTTGAATTGTCTTCCAAAAAGATATGGTCTATAATGCCTTATTGCCCATACTATAGCAAGTAACTCCTTTTCGATAGTGCTATTGTTTTTTCTCGGCGCTGTTAAGAGTTTTACTAGCATAGGCAATAGGTTTGTCATCAAAGTTGGATAATACAGCTCCTAAGGCAAAGCCTGAGGCGTCTGTCCGGAGAATGAATTCCTTATCAAAATTCGGAAACTGTAGAATTTGGGGGCTTGTGAGAATTACTTTTAAAAGCTGAAAAGATTTCTCGCACTCAGTTCTTGCCAGGCAATTGCCGCGTACGCACGTGTGTTTCCCTTTGCTAAGAATTTGTTCATATAGTGCTCTAGGCCAGTACCTCTATAGTACTCGCTCTTCCTCTCACTCTCCGGGGTAAGTGCTTAAAAACTCTCTTCAACTTAATCTTGTGACAACTGAAAAAATACACATCGACTACTGCATACGATAAACAAAAATGGACGGGGGGACACCCCCTATAGATAACAACCGGTTTAACCTACTCGATTCTGAGTTTGTGTTAGGCCGGGGTAAAAAACACCAAAACAAGAGAAAATGCCACGAACCTGACTACGCACCATTACCAATTATCAACAATGACAATAATATTCCTCGCTTTATCGTTATTTCTGGTACTGAAAAAATAGGTGAAAACCTACGTCCACTTTCATCTTATAATCCCTTCCAAATCAATCGCGGCCTAGAATTTATTTCTAAGGACTTTCTTGATGTTAAGCCAATGAGATCAGGGGACCTACTGGTTAAAGTTTTAAACTTGCAAACAGCAGAAAAATTTTTAAAAGCCAAATTCGTCGATTTAATACCAGTTAAAATTACAAGTCATATAAATCTAAACTCGGTTCAAGGCAGAATATATTCCAGATATATTATTGACATATCTGAAGAAGAATTATTATCGGAACTCAAAAAATTCAAGGTAATCGAAGTAAGAAAAATACTGAAAAGGGAAAAAAATGAACTTGTACCCACAGGTGCCGCTATAATCACATTTGATCTGATTCGACGACCTAATGAAATAAAAATCGGCTGGCTAAACTGTAAAGTTGATGAGTTTATTCCAAACCCAATGCGATGCGTTTCATGCCAAAAACTTGGTCACACGAAAAACCGTTGCAATAATTCTGTAATTTGCAAAGAATGCTGCCTCCCGCCGCCGCACGACACCTGCCCCCGTATTTTCTGTATTGACTGTAATGTAGAGAGTCACACATCATATGACCCCTCCTGCCCGGCTTTCCTCCGGTATAAATCAGTAAATAAAATTAAAGCTGATCGTCGCTGCACTGTTCGAGAGGCCTGGCAGATATTTAATGACAATCCCTCACTGCATCAACTTACAGCTCCTAAACAGCGAAACACCGGTAAACCAACGATGGCTGAAATCATAAAGAACCGCATAGCAATGGAGACAAACGCACATCAAATTATTCATCCAACAATTAAGACTTCTAATAACTCCCCAACAATACACTCTACTAAGTCCAAATGTCAAACGGATCAAAACAACACAACTTCAAACAACTTCCCTCAGCAACCGCAAGCAAGTCTCTTAACAAATACAACCACTTCCAACAATAGCCAACTCACCATGCTACCTTACAACCTAAAACAAAATTCACCACACGAAACCGATGATAACAATAAACAAGCAGAAAAGATTAAAGACACTATCCAACTCAGACAGTCAACCCAAACTACCTCTATGGATATAGCAGTGGCGTCTCGTCAGGGTGTGCAAGGTGTGCATTGCACACCCTGATCTAACCAAAAAAATCACTCATCGAACACTCAAATAATAATAAGGCACATAAATATGATGTGCTCAATTACACTTTACACATCCCATAAGCGATAAGCCATAAAACCTCCACAGCCTACTATAATAATACTCATATTCATCCTTCCTAATTTGTCTTTCAAAATTCCTTCATCGTTGAGAAACAAAGAGAAAAACAATAAACTCGAACGAAATCTGGCTGTGCACGTATTCATCGAATAAATTCATCCAACTCCAAACTATATACCTTCCTTCAGCTACAAGAATTCATCCCCATCGTCATTCGTCATCCACACGCCGTACATGCTGTCGCTTTACTTTGATGAACTTGTAGTGAACTCGTGCACTCGTTTTCTGTGCACACGGAATATTCATTATTTTCTTTTGTTTTGTTCTGTTTCCGTAAAGCGTCATAAGTCAAATATCCATACAATACATCGACGCTCGTGCAAAAAAAAAGCAGTGCACGACAATTGATGAATGAATGAACGAATTTTGCTTTTCGTTTAGGAAGTATAAGTGGCGGTGTCTTTGTTTTTTTTTTCTATTTTTAATTTGAACAGTGGAGTTTTTTTTATAATAAAAAAAAATCATGAAATTTTTTTTTATTTTAATTAAGAAAACAATAAATAAATCCGTATTTTTAAAAAATATTAAATTTTCAAGAATTGCACACCCATCTAAGTAATTCACGCGACGCTGCTGGGATATAGAGACTGCGAACAATCGGTCTCTCTCTTCAAAAGAACATGAAAATAATCCACAAAAAAATCCCTCAAACACACAAAATCTTACTCTCTCAGAAGTATTTCAAAAGTATAAAAATCCCATTCCAAAACACTTAAACGTAAACAATAACCAATAATAATGGCTCTGTTGGAAATGGATCTCTCAATCCTCCAATGGAACCTTCAAGGCTATTCAACCAACAAACATGCCCTCGAAATTTTAATTGCAGAACACAACCCTGATATAATAGCACTACAAGAAACACATATTATCGAAAAAAGCGCCAAATATTTTAACATGAAAAACTACCACAGTTTTCATCACAATAAGTCTTACCAGTATTCTAGGTCTGGTATATAGGTATACTTGTGAAAAATAACATACCCATTCTTTCGCACACTACATCCACCTCTAACCTTCTCTACCAAACAATTATAATTCCAACAAAAAAGCCTTTACTTATAACAAATATTTATAGAGAACATGATGTTACAGTTACCCCGGAAATTCTCAATGACATTCCTTTAATTAATAACAGCCACCACATTATATTGGGAGACATAAATACTGCTAACATTCTTTGGGGATCTAATACAACAAGTACTCTAGGTACCATATTTGAAGTTTTTGCGGATGATCGAAATCTTATAATACTCAACGATGGTTCACCTACCCATTTCAGCACTAGGAATACTTTTACAGCTATTGATGTTACTCTTGCTTCCGAAGATATTGCACCTTTCTTGCATTGGGATTGGGAGGTAGTAGATTCTAATAAAGATCATATGCCTATAATAATTCGAACACGGGGAAAGGGTTGCAAGAAAAAAGTAAATGCAAGATTTAAACAAGAGTTAGCAAACTGGCAGTTATTCAAATCAACATCGCTAAACTTATCCGCAATAACACCTGTCTCTTCCAACACAAATCAGGAAGCTGCAAAAATAAAAAAAATCATAAGAGCAACTGCGGCTAAATGCATCCCAACTACAAAAATGAATAGTGCAAATAAAAAACAACCAATATGGTTTACTAAAGAAATTGCAAAACTTCGTGAAGAAAAAAACAAAGCCTGGCTCAAACTACGCAGAAACCCCATCACTGAAAATTGCACAGCATATAGAAAGTGCTATGCAAAATTTCGAAGGGAATCAATCTTGTCAAAGAGAGCATCGTGGGAAAGGTTTGTCAACACAATGGATCCATCATTAGACCTAAAAACATTATGGAACCGAATCAAATCGCTTCGTACTTCAAAACCACTACCAGACTTTCCCTATATGATATCAAACCAAGCAATTATCAATGATCCTGAAATAATAGCCAACACCTTTGCAGAATTATGGAAATCCTATAGTTCGAACAGTAGTTACCCTAACAAATTGATTACCGCCAAACAAACCTTTACGATTAATGATCTCCCTTCTTTGTCAATGCAGCCAGCAGAATACCTTGCAGAGCAAATAACAACAGTTGAGCTAAACATGGCTATTCAAACTGCAAAAGGAACTACACCAGGAAATGACAAAATAACATACAAAATGGTAAAACATTGTGATGAAAAACTAAAAGCAAGAATATGTTCTCTATACAATAATATCATCAATACCGGTAACTTCCCACATGACTGGAAGAGAGCGCAACTTAAGCCCATCCCCAAAAAAGCACGGACATGTCACTCCTTCGAAGAATATCGGCCGATATCACTTCTCCCAGTTCTCTCCAAAATTTTTGAGAAAATCATTGCGAGACGAATTAGTTGGGAAATTGAAAAAAAGATACATCCTGCACAACACGCCTTCAGGCCAAATAGAGGAGTCCAAAGTCTTTTACACCTTTTAGAGGAACAACTTTCTAACAACCTTTATATGCGGAAACATAGCGTTATTATGTCAGCTGACCTGGAAAAGGCTTTTGACAGGGTGATGGTAATCCCAGCTATCAGGCAACTTCATTCATGGGGAATTCCTAGGAACATCTTAAAAGTTATCTTTTCTTTTATGACAGGAAGAACATTTCAGGTAAATGTACAAGGTTTTATATCATCATCTGTTCAACTTGAAAACGGGGTCCCTCAAGGTTCACCCCTTTCGGTAATCATATATAATGCCTATATCGATTCACTTATATGTCGGCTTTCTAGCCCTAGTTTCGACTTAGATTTTATCGGAGTCTATGCAGACAATATCTATACTCTTGCTTCCGGAGAACCTAACTATGTTAAAAAACTGCTGAAAAAGACGGACTCTGCAATCCATAAATGGGCACAAGAAAGAGGTGCTTCTGTTCCTCCAAATAAAACTGAACCTGTCCACATCTGCAGAAAAAGGAAATGCATTTGCCCTCCTCTGAATCTGCGTAACGTTATAATTCCAGTCACAAGAGAGCTGAGGATACTAGGTATACATTTCTCTGGAAACCTGAAATGGGATTTACAAATAAAAAAATCAATTAATATAATTAAATTACGCAAGAACGCACTCAAAATGGTCTGTTCCAAACGGAAAGGTCCTCATATTGAAACTGCCATCCGATTAGCCAAGACCTTGGTAGAGGGATCTCTCCAACACGGCTTGACGGTCTTTATGTGGACTACAAAGAAAAATATTGAAAGCATGAACGCTGTGATCAATCAATGCTTTCGCACGGCTACAGGTGCCCTTAAAACATCACCAATAATAGCACTAAGAAGAGAAGCTGGTTATTTATCTTTTGAACACCTTGCAAAGAAAAGATCAGTTGCACTGATATCCAAGGCTTTAGGAAATCCATTACATCCTCTGAACAAGGCAATTAAGCAATCTATTTGTTTTGGAGAATATCGGACAAGTACTACATCTGCAATAACAAATATGACGGATTTATTATCTGCACAAGTAGTCTGTCTTTCAAACTCATTTACAAACAGCGACTCATCAACATTTAATCCTCCACCACCTTGGAAAAGAAGTACATTGCCAATCAATACAAGCTTAGCGAACCACAGAAAAAAAGACACACCGGATCGGCTATTTGAAGCGCTTCATAATGAGATGATCGCCGAAATCAAACCGGATCGCATCTTCTACACTGATGGGTCTTTCAAAGACCCTGACTCGGCATACGCAGTCGTTGAACTTATATCCAACAAAGAAGTCAAATCAGTTCATCAAGGACGGTTACCTGAACTTACTGGCAGCTATACAGCAATCAACAAATGTCTATCCCTTACCAAAGATCTACCTGGAACGAAATTAATTTGCACGGACAATCTTAGCATACTACATGGTCTTCGAAATGAGTTAAATCAATGTCCATCACTGGAAAACATTAGAAGTATACTAAACTCCTCCAAAGATACCTATTTGGCTTGGGTACCAGGGCACGTAGGCATCAAGGGCAATCTAGGTGATGACTCCGCAGCCAAAGAAGCACTTACCTTGCCACTCACAATTGAATTCCCAAATGCTATTTGGACAATTCGAAAAACGTTTGAAGCACTTTTAAATGAAGAGATTGCTACCTCGTGGGAAAATAGCTATGCTTTTTTGCATACATACCAGCCACTATATCTTCGTACTCCTTACAGCCAAAATCTAACAAGGGAAAACTGCATTAAACTACTACGCATGAGGCTGGGGAAAACGCTTTTCACCAGTAGACACTACTACACCAAAGAGGATCCAGAGAAATGTGACTTTTGTAATGTGGACTTATCAGTCTGGCACATTTTACTCACCTGTCCTGTATCTAAAATAATTGAAGATGATGACCTTGAGCCTAACTTTGAACATCGACTTGCAGAACTATTAAATCCAAATAACCCAGAGTCAATCCAGCACATCAAACAAGCCACATCACTTCATCATAAATTTAATGACATTTGAATATCTTTTTACTATACTTTCTATTACAAAATGTACCTTTCTATAGAATTATCTTATTTTTCTCTTAAAGATAAATTATCATAAAAACGGCTTCAAATGGTCTTGATGCCCTGAAGCCTTAGAATATAAATAATTTATAAATTGATTTTTGTAAATTATTTTGATAAATAAATAAATAAATAAGATTTCTCGCAATCCTGGTTAAAATTTAACTCTACATTTTTCTTGAGTAATCGGTTAAGTGGAATAGCTATTGTAGCAAAATTAGGTATAAATTTGCGATAATAATTCGCGAACGCTACGAATCTTCGTACTTCGTCAGCATTTGTGGGTGTAGGATAATTGTTCATAACAGCTGTTTTTGCTGGATCTGTATGAATTCCCTTATCAGAAATAATGTGCCCTAGGTATAATACTTCTTTTCGTAAGAATGCACATTTTCCTGGGTGAATTTTTAAATTTACTTCCCTTTAGTCGTTTAAACACATCGATCAGATTCTTGTTGTGATCTCTTAGGTTTTTGCCAAACACAATAAGGTCATCAAGGTATACAAAACAGCGGGAGTACGTGAGTCCGGCCATTGCAATGGACATCATTCTCAAAAATTTACTGGGAGAAATTTTTAGTCCCATCAGAAGTCGTTTTAACTGAAAGTGGCCGTCCTCCGTTGAGAAAGCTGTTATAGGTCTACTTTTAGGTTCAAGCTCCATTTGGTAATATCCTTGACTCAAGTCGATACATGAGAAATATATTGCTCCTCCTTCCATGTCATAGATATCACTAATGTTGGTCAAAAGGAATTTGTCGTCCTCGATTCTCTCGTTCACGTTTCGGTAATCTATTACCATTCGAAACTTCTGCAAACCGGTAACAGCATCCTTCTTTTTCGGTACTATGAGAATCGGGGAGTTCCATGCAGAAACCGATGGTTCTATTATGTCGTTCTCCAACATTTTATCTATTTCTTCCTTTATATCTCCCTTCTGTGAGTGAGGAAGACGGTAGGGTTTGGTATATTTCGGTGTAGATCCTTCTTTCAATGCGATATCTGCTTGTCCTACGTGTGTGTAATTGAGCTTATCACCTTCTAAGTGGAAGATGTCATGGAACTTTGTACGTATGGCTGTGATTTCAGCCTTCTCTTCCATATTTAGAGTATCAAGATTAATCTCTTTAAGTATCTTTTTTATTCTCGGTGGTGATGCTGCAATTTTTTCTTCGCATGTTGATACGTAATGTTCGGAAGCGGGCAGTGAAAATGGTTCTGCCCATCTTAATTTTACGCTTATTTCGCGGGTGTTTACTATTCTGACGGGAATTTTCCCGTTTATGGCCGTTGATATTGATCCAGCCATGTAGACACCCTTACACAACTCTTGGGGGTGAAATACTCGGGAATCGGTATGTTTCGTGTCTAACCAGCTTCGCATCTTGGCGACACAGTTATGGTGTTTAGACCATGGCTTGAAAATATCGGTATAGAGACTTGTCTATTATTTATCTTGAGTTTTAATAATAAGCTTTCTAAATCAATTATTGCACCAAACTCCGTTAGGAAGTTTGCACCAATAATACCATCGACGGGAATCGGAAATGAATCTGGTACTACGTGAAATTTGTACGGTATACTATTTTTCCCAAAATGTAGAGTGCTTGTACATGTACCCTATGATCGCAGATCTCCTGATATACCTGTAATGGTGGTAATGTTCCCTTCGTCTATGGGAATGTGTCTCTCAACTACCGAACTTTTTACTACACAAATTGATGCTCCGGTGTCTAGCAAGCATCGTAGTGTTTTACTAGTACTGAATTGAATTTGTACGAAAAAGGCCCCTCGGTGGGCTGATCGTTTCCCAGGGCTAGTACCCTTTGGTTATTTCTGTTTTGCCTTGAACCTCTATTCCGATTTGTGTTTGGTCGATTACCATTATTGATTGGTCGATTACCATTATTGTAATGATTATTAGTACCTATTATCAGTGGTCCTATTGACTGGTGGGTTGTTGTAGTTGTTCTGCGTATTACCTTGTTGGTTACGGTTGGTATTTTGTGGCCGATTAAGCCGTTGTTGAGCTTGAGAAAAATTTCGAGGTAAATTATTACTATTATTATTATTATAATAATTTTCGTTCCTACGATAGCTAGGGTAGTGCTGATGGTGTGGGTTCTGGTAGTAATTCTGGTTGTTAGGCCTTTGAAAATTGCGTGTTGGTATACTGGATTGGGTTGGTGATGAGTTGCATAGTGAATGCTTTCTGGGGCCGATGTTGTAGTTGAGTCTAGTTCTAATAAGTGTTCAATGGCATTTCGTATATTAGTATGCCGAGCGCTATCAAGAATGATTTAATATCGCTCGTTGACCCCTTGCTTCAAATAAGCTAAACCCCTACGTTCGTTTGCTAACGAAATTATAGTGCGCGATGGTTCCCCTTGTATTTGGGTTTCCAACTCGGTCATTTTGGCTACGAGGTTCTCTAATTCTGCTACATAGTAATCGCGCATTGGCCGATTACGCTGGCGCAGTTTGTCGAGTTGTGATTGAATGCCTTCAATGGTATCCCCAGCTCCGCATTTCGCCGTCAGGTTTGCTTTTAATTCAGCAAAAGTCGTCGGCCTAGCGGTTCCTAATTCAGTCAATGCCCTACCCTGGATTTTGCATTTAAGCACGAATTTCAAAAGCATCGGTTTCGCTGCGTCATTTAGTATCTCATAGTAGAATTCGACGTTGTTAAGGAAGTCTCTTATATGTTCTGCCCGGTTTTCGTTGGCCTCGCAGGTAAGGATTGGCAATTTTTGTGCCGTGTTTAGTTCAAATTCACCCATGATTTTGTTTTTTATAATGGGGTTGCTTAGTGGAACTTCCCAAGACTCGAATTTGCTTTCTATTACCGATGGTTGTGATAAACTACTTTCAGCCTCAGATTCGTCTGAATCAGTGTCCTCAATGCTATTTTTGACTATTTCTTCTGACTGTTTCCTATAGGTGTTGGCTTCAGTAGTTAAACGAGTTAGGTAGCTATGCTCTAGTTCCGATAAGGAGTTTTGATCGATAACAGAAAAGTGGGAGAAGAAGTCGTCCCAGAGTCGATTTATTTGTTTTAGCTTCTTGGCGGCTCCCTCGCGCTTGCGCTTACGCTCAGGTGATTTCTTTAGGCTTTGGTAGCAAGTTTTCAATTTAGCTAGGGCCTCTTCGAGTTGGACGAAAGTCATCGGACAAGTTTCTATTAGAAATCTATGCTAAGTTATGAAGGAAACAAAATTAGATCCTATTCTGTTTAAGATAAGAAGTGATACACGACTGTAGGGTATATATATTAATTTTGATCGAGGTCACGAAAGAAAAATACCAATTTTAATTTTAGTTTAAAAATGATCTTTATTTAGTACAGCAGTTCGTGCTGTTGCTTCCGCGATAACAATCCCCTTTAGGCTTGTTGCCTTTTCTATTTATACTGTCTCGCAGGACAGAGTAAATAGATGTGTCGCCAATGAGCGACACAATATAGATTGCTGTTACATTGTGTGTTTGGTTGTTATCTCTTTTAGGGGTTGTTGGTGGTTCTGATATAACACCTCCCCCCCCTAGAGTCTTCTAAGGGTTGAAATGAGACCGTTGGAAGATTTATTTTTACATTTTTATATTACATTTTAACATACTTATTATTGGTCTGTCATTTGGAACATACAATGATTATTACAATTATTATTTTGAATGCAACTATGGCCTCATTGAATGTGGGTAATTATTAAAAATGAAATCATTTGGTTTTAGTGTGTGAGGGCTTTCTAATATAACACCTCCCTCCTTAGAGCCTTCTGAAGATTTAAATGAAACCGTTGGAAGATTTACGTTAGTTATTACCTTTCTATTTTTTGTTTTACATTTGATAAGTAGTATTGTTGATATAATTATTACAATGATTATTAGTAAAGAATATGATAAGTATATAATTTGCTTGTGTTTTGAGTGTATTTCTAAAATCTTTTCTGTATTTTGTATATGTTCATAATATAATTTTTTTAAGGTTATATCTTTTGTTTCTTTTAGAGTTAGGTTTTTACTTATAATTGGGATGATTAGTTCAGTTGAATATTCTTTTCTATCGAATATTTTGTTATTTAAATAAATTTTACAATTCTCGATTTTTATTAAGTAATTCCCCTCGATTGTTAAGTTCAAATTGTTACAAGTTTGATTTAGTGTTATTCTATTTGTATTTAAAAGAGCTAAATAATTGTTTCCAATTTCGATTATTTTGCTTTCGTTTGTATCGTTTTCATAATTACAAATCATTTTATCCTTAAAAATATTTTGAATACATGTATCTGTTATTTTAGTAAGATTTCGTATATATTTTGTAGGAAAATATAGTTCATTTTCGTATTTTAATACATTATTACTTACAAATTGTATGGATTGTTTCAATGTGTTTGGAAAAGCTTGTAAATAGTATTTAGTAAATGCTTTAGTTGAATAATTCGGTATTTCTACGACAAATATAATATTGTTTTTATAAGTGGCTAGGTTTAGTTTAATTTCTTTTAAGGCTTCAAAATTTATTTTAAATTGTGTTATTTCTTCGTCTGAAAGGATATATCTACTTAAGACGTTAAGTCTACTGGTTAATATGACATCTTTTATTTTTTCTATATTCGACAATACCTGGTGAATGCTGTCTTTTATTTCCATTTCTAATTTTATTTTTTGAATCTCTTCATCATATATTTTATACTTGTCTACATATAATCTAAATTTGTCTTCTTTTGCATTGAAATGTTCAGTGAGATCTTTTATTTGATCGTCGAAATGTGTGTTTATGCTTATTTGATTGTTTGAATTTTCTATAATATTATGTGCATTAGATTCTACCAAATTTAATTTATATTCTATACTTGATCGATCATCATCGTCCATAGTTCCGAAAAGGAAATGTAGACCGTTGCCTATGATATTTATTAAACCTCTTCTCGATCTTGTATGTGGGACTAAAGTATCGAATTGTTTTCTGGTATGAGTCATTAAGTTTTGTATTTCTGAATTATGTTCGGGTAAGTGTCTGACTTGATTTTCTATAGTGTGGATTAATTTCTCCAGTTTTGTTAGATTAATTATGTGTAATATTTTGGAGAAATCTTTAATTAGATAAATACTATTGAGTTGAATTATTTGAAATTCCTTGGTGATTTCCGTGACCTGGATGGACTGGCTCTGGATCTGAGTGATCATTAGTATTATAACTAAAATTGTCATTGTCAGGGATTTGGGTGTCTGCAATTATAAATTTTTTCTTTTTCCTAAATTGGTCCTTATGTAGAATTCTGTTTGGAATTTTTCTATATCTATTTCCTTCTTGGAGTATATATTTTTTATTAATGTTCTTAATTACCTTCACCTCAGTGTGCCTTGGAGTCATTTTGTTTTTTATTTTTTCTGGAGCGGTGATTTTCGCGAATTTCCCGTCTATGTCTTCGTCTTTTCTATTTTTATTTATCTTTTTTAAAGTTTTTATCTTTGTGTCTTCTATACGTTTAAAAATCACTTGATTATCAACTTTCCCTAAGTGGATATCGATTGGTTTTTCTTTTGTTGTTAGGTGCACGGTTTTGTTATAAACCTCTATTGCTTTGATCACAAGATCGACTGGACGTTTTGTATCAGCGAGCAGTCTTAGATGTTCGTTCAGGGTACTGTGGACTCTTTCTATGTCTGAGTTCCCTGTGTGTCTATTTGCTGTGCAATAATGTAGTTGTATACCTAAATTCTCTAAATGGTTTTTCAGAGTTTCTGAGACAAAGGCATTCTCGTTATCAAGTGTGATTTCTTCGGGAATGTTCATGTATGAAAATATTTTCGTTAAAGCATTTATCGCGTCAATATGTGTTTTGGTTCTTATCATTTCTACTGCTGTGTATTTACTGAATTTATCTATACAGGAAATGTACTTTAGGTTGCTGTTAATAAACCAGATATCTATGTGATAGTGTTTATGAGGACCTATGGGTGTGTCGGTTTTTTCATATGGCAGTTTTATGGGGTTTCTTTCGATTTTTTTGTTGCAGGTCATGCAGTTGTTAATGAGTTTGTTTATGGTTATTTTAAGGTTGGGTATATAATATTTTTTTGAGAGGTCAATATATAATTTCTCGATGCCTACATGATTAAGTTCTTTGTGTTGTTTCAGGATGATTTCTGTTACTTCGTCGTTGTTGACGTCTATTAATAACTTCATACTTCTTTGAAGTATGTCTTTTGATGATTTGTTTTCTTCTTTCCATATTTCTTGGAGTTTTTGAAATATGGCATCATCTTCAGTGTATATTCCGTTTAGGGTTTTTGTATCGACTTCTGAGATAATATTTATTAAATCTTCTTTTGTATAATTGTTTTTGCAGAATACAATTCTCCTTTTTCCTGTGTGTGGAAATAGAATCTTAGTTTCTTCATCATTTTCTTTGGCTACTAGAACTATTTGGCGATTAAATAAGTTGATTGCTTTTTCACTGATTGGAATTAAGCGTGAGTTGTCTGACTCAGCGCTATGTTCAGTTTTATCATCATCTTCATCTTCGTTATTTAACATATTTATGTTGTTTTCTATTTTTATTCTTGATAAGGCATCTGCGACGTAGTTTTCCTTACCCTTAATATATTCCACTTTAAAGTTATATTCTTCTAATTTGATTTTCCATCTTTGTAATTTCGTATTGGGTTCTTTCAAAGTTGAAAGCCAAACCAGTGGTCGATGGTCTGTTTTGATTGTGAATCTTCGTCCATATAAGTAATGGCGATATTGATCTGTTGCCCATATAATCGCGAGCAATTCTTTTTCTATTGTACTGTAGTTACATTCGTGTTTGTTTAATGTTCGAGAAGCGAACGACAAAGGACCATGTGACTGCGATAAGACGGCTCCTATAGCAAAGTTGCTTGCGTCTGTGGTTAATGTAAACTCTTTGTTATAGTCTGGGTGACGATTGAGTAGATCGTCTGACATGAGTGTTTTTATTTTATTAAATGCTTCTTGGTATTCCGGGTTATTTTTGTCGATAATTGCATTTTTCTTTAGACATATGGTAAATGGTTTTATTACACCTGCATAATCTGGAATGAATTTCCTGTAATACCCTGTTAGACCTAAGAAACTTTGTATTTCTTTTACAGTATTTGGTATGGGAAAATTTTCAATTGTTTTTATTTTATTTGGGTTAGGCTTAATACCATCTGGTGTTATAATGTGGCCTAGGAATTCTGTCTCCTTCTTTAAAAATTCAGATTTGTTTAAAGATACTTTAAGATTTGCTTTCTTGAGAGTAATTAAAACTTTGTTTATTGAATCTATATGTTCTTGGAGGCTAGTGGAAAAGATGATTATATCGTCAAGGTATACATAACAAATTTTCCCTATGAATTCTTGTAAGACTTCGTTCATGAGTCTTTGGAATGTTGCTGGTGCGTTTTTTAAACCGAAGGGCATGCGCACAAATTCGTAATGGCCTGATTGTGTTGAAAATGCAGTTTTTTCCCTGTCCTTTTCATCGACCTCTATTTGGTGAAACCCTTTTGTGAGATCTAATGTTGTAAAGTAATTACAATGTCCTAGTTTATCTAATATGCTATCTATGTTTGGAATGGGGTATTTATCTTCTTTAGTTTTTTCATTCAGTTTTCTATAGTCGATGACTATTCTCCATTCTTTATTTCCCGTATTGTCCTCTTTCTTGGGGACTACCCAAAGAGGAGCATTATATGGTGAAGTAGAATGTTGGATAATTCCTTGGTTGAGCATGTCTTGAATTTGTCTTTTTACTTCATCATTATGAATTTGTTCATATTTGTAAATTCGTGTGAATATGGGTGAGTCATCGGTAGTGGGGATCACATGTTTAATGTGGCTAGTAAAAGATAGATTGTCTCCTTTGTTGTAAAAGGTACTTCTATGTTTACTTGTAAGTTTTAAAAGAGCTTGTTTCTCTTCATTGTTTAAGTGATCTAATCGAAGTTTTTCCTGAATTGAATTAATAAATGTTTCGGTTATTGGTATTGTATTTAAATGATTAATGGTTTCAGTATACTCCCGTTCCTCATCTGCACTGAAGAATATGGGTATGATCTGATCATTCATTTTTAATATTTTCTCCTTATACCTAATTTCACTATTATTTGGAATTAGAATGTTATTCCCAAGTATTCCATTGTAGTTTATATGGAAATCATGTATTTGAAATTCGCAATCTTCTACTACTGGAAGTATAAATTTTTCTTTTGGAATTATTAAATCTTTGGTTATTTCAATTGGATTCCCCACGGTATTGATTTTTGGTGGTTGTTCTCTGATTTTTATATATTCCTTTGGTGCATCATTTTCTCTTAAAAGGCTATTTGTGGCACCGGTATCTACTAAAAGTCTTATTGTCTTATTATTTTTTGTTAGTTTAATAAAGGGTAGTGATCGTTGTTTTGAGGTTCCGAGGCACATGACCGAAAATTTGCATTGTCTTCGTTATAATTCGTTATTGGTTGGTTTTGGGTGGTACGTCTTATTTGTGACGATCTTGGATCTACATCCATAGGTTCGAACCTCTGAGGTTGTTGCCTATAGTTGTTTGGGTTGGAATTTTGATTAAAATTATTTTCGTAGTTATTATATCTATTTTGATGGTTATAATTGTTTTGTCTTTGGAAGTTGTTATTTGGCACATATTGTTTTGGTTGCCAATTGTTACAATTATTATAGTTATTATGGTGCTTGTTATTATTACCTGGATAGGATTTTAAGTTCTTGTGATCTTTGTTTTGTTGATTACCTTTATTTTGGTTTTTGTGTTCTCTGTAATTGGAACTAGATTGACTTTGATCACTGTTTTGGTTATTTGTAAAACCAGCTTGTGCAAGTTCGTAAAGAGCTTGTTGTAGTGAATGTGGTTTTAATGAATATAAGATGGTTCTCATATTGGGAGGTAATTTTTCTTTAAATACAGTCAAAGCTGTGTCGTTATTTCTAACGATTTCGTATGTCTTGTTTTCTTGTGCAGATTTTTGGTTTAGGAGACTCAATATTTTCTGAATATAATTATAAAATTGGTATACATCCCCTTTGTATTGTGAATTTCTGAGATCGTCATACAACTGAAAACTGTTTTTAAAACCGCCAAAATTAAGAATAAGCATTTGTTTTATATCTGACCAACTGCTAAGATGGGTGTGAATTTCCATAGCCCTTCTAGCTTCACCGATAAATTTACTTTTTAATATATTTATACACATTCTTTGTGATTGCTCAGAATATTTGTTAAGGGTAGGTATAATATCATCTACGTTACTTAAAAATATAGGTAAATCTTCTGTTTTACCATCGAAAGTACTAAGTTTTTCTATATATTTTAATGGATCTAAATCTAATTCTCTTTTTACCTGTGGTATTGTATTATTTTGTTGTTGTTGTAGCTGTTGTTGTTGAAGCTGTTGTTCGAGTGTAAGTGGTGGAGCCATGTTAGTGATTTCCGCTGTTTCTGCTTCTGTGTCGCTTGATGAATCTTCCACTGGAATTTGTTGTTTATAAAAGCTGCAACTACGCTTTTCCCTCTGCTTTTTAAATTTATTTATGAGTTTTCTCATCAGCACGTTATTGTCTCGTAAAGTTGTTCATCTAACTTTTTCTTCTTTATTTTGTTTTAAATTACTTTCTCTCTATGAGACTTCGTGATATTAATAATTTTCGTTTATTGTGATCACTAAGTAATTTTTTGTATGGTGTAGAGTGTCTATGAATTCTCTGATATGCGTTCAGATATGAATTCTTTTATTCACTTTCACTGATTTTAAGTTTTATGTAGTTTAAATCGTGTACTGCGATTCGTTTCACGGATAGCTAATCTTTTTTATAGCTATCCTACCGACTGCGCCAATTTTGATCGAGGTCACGAAAGAAAAATACCAATTTTAATTTTAGTTTAAAAATGATCTTTATTTAGTACAGCAGTTCGTGCTGTTGCTTCCGCGATAACAATCCCCTTTAGGCTTGTTGCCTTTTCTATTTATACTGTCTCGCAGGACAGAGTAAATAGATGTGTCGCCAATGAGCGACACAATATAGATTGCTGTTACATTGTGTGTTTGGTTGTTATCTCTTTTAGGGGTTGTTGGTGGTTCTGATATAACATATTTATATAGGTATATTTTGGTAAGAACAATAGAACAATTTTAAACTGACATTGTGCGTTGTCTTACATTATTTTTAATAATTTGTTGTCGGATAGCCTTGTTAAATTGGGATTTTGTGGCTTTAGTAAAATATCTTAGGATAACTAGAATAATTATAATTATTATGATTAACGTGAAGTCGATTCCGAAGTGGGTCGCTTACTCCATGTGGTTTTGTTGAGGGCCGTTGTTGTTGATGATCACCTCATCTTGTTTGGACTGCGTTTTACCCATCTGGTACAGCCGTAAGGTACTAGTCTGTTCTGGTCTGAATACAGTTCCTTAAAGCGTTAGCAGCAGTGGCATCGATCCCAATTTATTAATGAATACAATGGTTAAGGCTCGCAAGCCAAATAAAACAATGTGTATTCTTTAGCGGTTGGTCAAGAAGTATTTTCTTTATTATAAATGATGTGTCTTATATAGTGACAAAATATGTTATCGAATATCTACTTCGATATCGATACCCCGACTTCGATATCGATAAAACGACCGAACATTTCAAGTGTGTGGGGTTCACTTGCGTCCAATGCTTAGTTGACATATTTCGTGTTCGCAAATGAACCCTGATCGTACCCTCGATCCAGCATTGCATATACATACGATTGTATGTTCGTTTGCTTTCATGCACCGAGTGTGCCAGCAGAGTAATATGACTCTCTTATTAAATGGTTCACTCCATGAGTGTCTGTATGTCGTTCATATCACTCTGATGTTTGAAGCAAATGCAAATGAATGTGAAGAGTTCTGGGTATCAAGTATCGAAGTAGATTTTGATATTCTTAATTGTTTTCGGCAATTAGTTAAGTGGCCGCTGGCGCGATCACTTCACAAGGCAGTTGAATTTGGACTACCAATAAACGCGGGTCGACCCCTAACTAATCTTGTTATCTTGTTGTGTTTTAATTACGAGACCAGTGGGAGGTTCCCTAGAAAATTATTTTTTTTATATTTTACAAGGACGAATCCTTTAACTGGCGCCCGAGCAGGGACCTCCCACCTTTCGCAAGAAATTTGTTAATAAAAGGAAAAAGAAAGGAAATCGCGTAAGTGGAAGCAGACGACTCCAGAGGACAACAGGAACTCAAGACAATGAAGTGGTTGCTATTAATTATGTAAGAGTAAATTCATAAGAAATTCAATCTATATTTAAATCAAATCCTATTAAAATTTGCATTAAAGGGGAGGCACCCCCAATTCGATATTTACACACGAATAAACACATATATTGTTCTCACCTTGAATCACATATACGTAATATATAATTTTCTCTTTAATCAATATATAAAAACGAAAGTGCAAGGGAATAAAAATTTCATAAATTGAGAAGAGAAGGGAATCAATATTCCGATTAAAAGAATTACATATTATTTAAAAAAAAATAAAAGCAATCCTTCGGTACCACTTTTAGCAGATATGGAAGAGATCAAGAATTCGGTAACTCAGTTGACGGGGGCGGTTAATTCCGTGTTAGAAGAGTTGAGGGGTTTCGAAAACAGAATCACTCACATTGAGCAGAGGGATTACGGGCAGGCAATTCAAACCTTGTTAGCGCATTTAAATTCCATGGAGAACATGATTAAAAATATAGAAAGCGTAGGTTTGGGGAGTTGAGGGATATTTCGAAGCTGCCCACTCTGTGAAGGAGCTTCAGGTTTTCGATGGGAACCCGGCACACTATGTATCCTGGGTGCACAGCATAGAAACAGTGCTAAAGGATTATTCAATTCTCCGGTGCAATATAACTTTAGATCCGAAAGGGGTTCGCATTTACCCTCAGGAAATCCAAACAGATCGGTGAACAACAAGTACGGCCAGCGGTCATATTCGTCTTGGAATACAAGACCCCAAAACAGGCAGTATTCACCGCCAAGACCGGGCCCGAAGCCTGCCATCAAAATGGAGGTGGATCGTTCGTTTCAAAGCAGAAATGCGAATTATATGAACCGGCCCAATATCCCCATTAAGCGAGAAGCTAGTTCAGATAATCACCCTAGGAAACAACAGCGGCTTTACCATATGGTAACAGACGTATCGGAATCTAATGAAGAACCGGGAACCTCTAATTCGGCGGTATCGCAAGTCGAGGAAAATTTATTTTATTTCCAGCGTACCATACATAGAGTACGCTACACGAGACGGGAAGATCTTAGACTTTCTCGTGGACACCGGCGCGAACAAAAACTTCATTATATCAAATCTCGCACCAAAATCCTACCCTGTTCAGAACCCTTTTTACATTAACAGTCCAGCTGGGAAAATCCTAGTGAAAAATAAAATCAAATTCTTCTCCTTCGTTGGCTGCAGTATAGATATAACCTTTTTTGTTCTACCAAACCTCGAGGCATTCGACGGAATAATCGGCGACGACACCCTAAAAGAACTGAAAGCCGTTATTGACCGAGAGAAAAACGAACTAATAATTATAGCAGACATAAGAATTCCCCTTAAGAATAAATCCTCGGATGCCGTGAAACATCTCATAATACTGAATAAAAACGTCTCAGAGTCCTCGAAGGCCAAACTCGAATCGCTTTGTAACAAGTTCAGTAACTTGTTCGGCCCAGTAGACAACGGTAGGGTGAAAACGAGTTTAAGAGTCGAAATAAAGACAACCACAGATGAACCGATCTATACGAAGAGTTATCCGTACCCTGCTTGCATGCGGGAGGAGGTTGAAAGACAGGTGAATGAACTCCTGACGGAGAATATCATTCGACCGTCAAACTGCCCGTATAATTCACCTATATGGGTTGTGCCAAAAAAAACCTAAGCTTAACGGTGGAAAGCAGTACAGGATGGTTATAGACTTTAAGCGTCTAAAATCCGTGACTATCCCTGATACTTACCCAATTCCAGACATTAACAACACTCTCGCAAGCCTTGGCGACGCCAGATTCTTCACCACCTTGGACCTCACATCCGGTTTCCACCAAATAGTTATGAGGGAGAAAGACATCCCTAAAAGTGCGTTTTCTACTATGAATGGCAAATTTGAATACGTCAGATTGCCCTTTGGGCTCAAGAACGCCCCGGCCATCATCCAGCGTATGATAGATGATGTCCTGAATGAACTGATCGGGAAAATTTGCTATGTTTACATAGACGACATTATCATCTACAGCAAGACAGAAGGTGACCATTTGAGGGACATAGAGTCGGTTTTTGCAAAAATCCATGAGGCGGGGTTAAAAATCAATTTAGAAAATACTCACTTCCTAGACACGGGTGTAGAATTCCTTGGATATTTAGTAACTTCGGAAGGCATTCTTTCAAATCCGGATAAAGTAAAAGCTATAGAAGCTATTCTTCCCCCGAGTAATCTAAAGGAACTGAAGAGTTTCCTCGGACTCACTTCCTACTACAGAAGATTTATCAGGGATTACGCCAAAATCGCGAAACCTCTAACGAATATGACTTGTGGCGAGCTTTCGCAGGTTAGAGCAAACCAATCGAAAAATGTCCCTATAGGCCTCGACGATGCAGGAATTAAGGCTTTTGAGACCTTAAAGCAACTTCTTACTTCGGCAGAAGTATTAGCCTTTCCTAACTTCGGCAAGCCCTTTAATCTAACAACGGATGCTTCCGACTATGCCATTGGGGCTGTACTGTCCCAAGGCGAACATGGTAAAGACAAGCCAATCGCATTTATCTCCCGTTCTTTGAATAAAACGGAAGATGGTATGCTATGAATGAGAAGGAACTTCGTGCCATAGTTTGGACACTCGACAACCTGAGGAACTACCCATACGGTGCCAAGAAGATCAAAATATATACTGATCACCAGCCCTTAACCTTTACGCTTAGTAATAGGAATTACAATGCGAAACTTAAGCGCTGGAAGTCGAGAATTGAGGAGTACAACTACGAGTTGATTTACACACCCGGCAAATCAAATTTTGTGGCTGATGCTCTCTTGCGGCTCCCAACACAGGTAAATCACCTTTCAGGCCCAGGTTCCTCCTCTTCTCGGACAGATACAGCAAGCAGCAGGAACAACTACTCTTGACGCGGACGAAGGACAATCACAGACAAATACAGAAAGTATTGACGACGTACGAAGTATAAGGACAGACGAGGCGGAAACAGGCACTGCTGAGGAAGGACTATGTGAAGAATCTCCTGACAACGATGATTCGTGCACCATGCACAGCGCTGACCAAGACAGCTCGGATCTAATACCTCACGTGGAGGCTCCGATTAACGTATTTAGGAATCAAGTAATCTTTAAGATCGGCATTGACCTCTGTTCTCATGAAGAACCACACCCTGGCTACCAACGCCATTATATCACTATGAGAACCATAGACAAGAATAAGCTTGCTGAGTCTTTAGTAGAAAACCTTAATCCAAACGTAATCAATGGAATAAAAATTCCTGAGGACTACCTTGGCTTACTCCAAAACCTGTACTTAGAAAGCTTCGGGAAATATAAAATTAGGGTAACGCAGAGAGTCGTGGAGGATGTAGCCAGCGAAGAACGCAAATTCTGTATCATTGAGAACGAACACAGAAGTGCTCACCGCGCCCCCAGGGATAATAGGAAACAAATCCTCGGGCTTTTTCAGCCCAATTGTTCTCATGAAGAACCACACCCTGGCTACCAACGCCATTATATCACTATGAGAACCATAGACAAGAATAAGCTTGCTGAGTCTTTAGTAGAAAACCTTAATCCAAACGTAATCAATGGAATAAAAATTCCTGAGGACTACCTTGGCTTACTCCAAAACCTGTACTTAGAAAGCTTCGGGAAATATAAAATTAGGGTAACGCAGAGAGTCGTGGAGGATGTAGCCAGCGAAGAACGCAAATTCTGTATCATTGAGAACGAACACAGAAGTGCTCACCGCGCCCCCAGGGAGAATAGGAAACAAATCCTCGGGCTTTTTCAGCCCAATTGTCCTAAACCTGATTAGGAACTTAGGAATAAAAATATACCTAACTCCATCCCATCGAAGCGAGCGAGGTCAATGGCCAGATAGAGAGAGTCCACTCTACCATTCTAGAAATATATCGATGCCTTAGGGCAGAGCACTCAGACTTCAACGCCAAGGAACTTGTCTACATGGCTGTTGATCGTTACAAAAACACTGTACACTCCGTCATCAACAGGAAACCTACGGACATATTTTTCAAAAGGTCGCAGAGGGCTAACTTTCAAAATCTTTTGAATATTCGGTTGAAAATTAATAAAGACCTCAGAGGATTAATAAGGAGGAATATGGAAGCTACGAAGTCGAGGAGCAATCTGAAAAGAGTGGTCCCAAGGAAGTACTGCCAGGGTGATGTGGTATACGTCGCGGTAAAGGGTATAAAGAGCAAAAATAAGCCCTTGTATAGGAAAGAATTTATAGCAAAAAATAACCGAGTTACTGTAATGACGGTAAGCGGGAAGAAATCACACAAAGCTCATTTAAAAAATATTAATCCCACAAGTGGCAATTAATTCGTCCTCGATGTTACGACACCATATTAAATACTTCTCATCTTAAAAGTTTTTGTTTTTTTCCTTTCCTCTCCCTTCTCTTCACAAAAAAAAAAGAAAAAAAAAGGAGAATGTGCCCGCAAATAATATAAGAACATTTTTCAAAAATTACACGACAGAACAAGAAATTAACTGAAAACCATTAACTTAATTAAATATGCATCGGAGTTTAGCTCTCAAGAAACAAGGGGCCGGTTCACTTAAACAATTAAGTAACAATAATTACGGTGGTGTTGATCCTCGTACCATAGTAGGCTGTTTGATATTTTTAACCTTACAAGCCAAAGCGGACAAATCCGAACCTTCCGATCCGGACAAGGGAATCGAATCTACGATTCACGTGAATAGCAGAATAGATCTATTTGTTTTCTGTTTAAATCAAATGTAATATATTGTATTGTACCAACGAGTTTGGTGCGATCGGACCTTAGCTTCTATTTCACACTAGAGGGCGATCGCACCAAGTGAAGTTGGGTATAGTTTCATTGAATTGATGGTATAAAACCAAGGCCGCCATTGTTCTTGGCCTCTTCCTTTTTTATCTTCGGACTGGCCGGCCGCAATACCTACGCCATCTTGGGCACATTTTCTTTTGTAAAATAAACTCAAAGTATTCAAAGGTTTGTTCTTTTTTCCCGCTTCAAAGTGTTAAGAAAACGCGAGTAAACATTTGGCCTTCGATCCGAATAAAAACTAAAATAAAAATAACCAGTGCCTAACATAATCGGCTAAGAACAGTGCAGAACTCCATTTTTTGTCACTGCCTGCCTCGTGTCACCATCATCAAAATCCAAAAATCTCGTGCGTTACACACACTTGTGGCTCAGTGCAGTGCAGAAGGCCCTTTTTTGCCACTGACTGCTTCGCCACCAATATCGGCCGCATCATCCCATCACAGTTCAGCAGCCCCATCTTTGCCACTGACTGCTTCGCCACCAATATCGGCCGCGCCATCCCATCACGGTGCAGCGCCTCATCGACTCATCGAACGCTACCGGCTCAGCACAGTTCAGCAGGCCCATCTTTGCCACTGTCTGTTCGCCACCAACAAAGGCCACACCATCCCTTCACGGTGCAGCGCCCCTTCGATTCAGCGCAGCACAGTTCAGCAGTTCCGCCTTTGTCACTGTCTGCTCGCCACCAACACCGGCAACACCATCCCATCACGGTGCACCGCCTCTGCATTTCGTCATCAGCACACACCGAATCCGCTAGACGTTATATCGGCAAGGTTAAGTGCTGCGTAATTCTCCATCAAGACACATCATCGTCGTCGTCGCACTGTATCCACCACACATTACATCGGTACAGTTGCTTCTTCAAACCACCAGTCCAGTTGCTGCTCGTCATCGTCATCATAAACATTGACAGATTAGCAGCCACACTCAGCATCATCCCCTATAAAGTACATCATCGTCATCAGCCACCGCTTTCATCAGACAGGATCATCATACCCGCATTCAAAGCGCAGCAGGAACATATCATCATCAACATTTCCATATTCAACAATTAGGAAAAAAACAGTGCCTTGATTTTGTGCGGCGATGTCGCTAGGGAACGATCCGAATCGGATTTGAATGTGTGAGTGAACCGCGCGCTGTGACCAACGTGACCGTAGTGCAATAATTTGGCACTTTTTCGAGGACCCTGATACTATTTGTTGCTACTTTTTCCTTTTTTTTTAGTTTGAAAATTCACTTTGGAAATTTTAGAAACGCTGTGATTTCCAAATGAATTTCTATAAACTCATATGCCGTTTCTTGTCCGCTATGCAAGGAACGACATTCCATTCGAAAGTGTCCAACGTTCTTGGAAATGACAGTCCAATCTCGCATTAATTATATTCGAGATAACAACTTTTGCTGCAATTGCTTAGCAGTCACCCATTTAAACAATGAGTGCACAAGCTCATATAATTGTAATACCTGGAAGGGCCGACACCATACGCTATTACATATTCCTTTGCATTTTACTCCTTCATCTCAATGTAGGGTGCAACCCGAAAAAAGAAAGAGAAAACGAAAAAGAAAACGAAAAGGAAAAGGCAGTGGAATTCGGTCCGCGCGAATGGGAGTATGGTTTTCAACTATCCTCTGTTCACCGTCATCGACGCCATGTTGCCTCCGATCGTCACTAGTTTCCGGGTTAGCCACGCAAAATTATTCATACCCTTGACACCGTATGTTTTATGCAATATGAAATACAACATGATTGTGTGTCCCACTTGGCGACCTCACGCTGCGGTGGGTCAGTATTGCTTAGGTTTGCAATATGACGCCGCTGATTGTTGTGTTGCTTTCATGCTTCATACGTTTGACACAATTCGATAGTACTCAATTGTTTTTGACGCGGTTCTATGAATCACAATCACAACTGGAGTTCTAGGGCACAAGTGGCCACCATTGAATGTGCAATGTGTTGTAAGGCGAGTATATGGGGCGTGTGTGTGGTCTCTGTTTTGAGGGCACAACAGTCTTCCCCCCTTAAAATACGGAAGGCGTACGAGGTCACGAGTGAGATCTTTCGGCATTGACAATGTGGACGAGGACGATGCACAGAGTTCCGTAGTTGTTACTTTATTAGTGTAGATATTATATTGAAAAGATATATAATTTTTTTTTTTTTCGATTAGGGTAGGGCGGGGCTAGTTGTACCACTTTTTTTTTGACGCTTCATAACTTCCAATCTGTTCATAATTAAGCTATGAAACTAAAGTAAATAGATACATTGAAATTTCGACTTTTTAATGTTATTAACAAAAAAACAATTTATCTTACAGTTAAATAATTATTTTGACTCAAATACACCAAGTCCAAGTGGTCCAACTTACCTCACCAGCGGGGCAAGTTGGACCAGTGAGTGGGGTAAGTTGGTCCGAAACCTAAAAAACTGAAAAGTAATTTTTACAACATACGAAAACGCTATAATTTCTTTCTAAAATGTATTTAAAATGAAAACTTAATGAAAAAACACAACATAAACTTCAAAAAACGAAAATAAAAAACCGCTTTATGACGTTCTATAAAATAAATTTAGATAAGAATAAAAATATTATTTTATAGATTATGAATCGTATAATCGTTACTGCAATTTATGCAAATAAAGATGCTTCCTTGGCATATTTTGGAACATTTTGAATGGGCCCACTTTCGGCAAGTGTGACACTGCACCCACTCCTCCCCAAGTAAACTTTTTGAATATGTTTCCATACACATAAGACAAAACCAATCAAGATGTTTTTCTTCCTCACCACTGGCGGTCCAACTTACCCCGCACTGACTTTGTTGAACATTTTGTTTCACAAAGAAACAACTACACCAAACACTTCAATTCCACACTCGAAAAAATAAAATACAATAACGGGACACATGAAAAATGTTTACCTTATTCTGATATTTGCACCGCTTCACAAAAAAAGAAAGAAAAGAAATAATTTTTTTTTTTTAGTTTTTACACTTAAAAATACAAATTTTAAACGACGCGCCCCTTTGAAAGTAAAAATGCAATTTCAACTAGTTTGGCTTGTGGCCGTAAGTCAAACACTTCGATTGTGTGTCATCGTTGTCATGTAGGACTTTTAGTTTCTGAGTTATTCGAGTGGGCCTACTTGCCCCGTGGCCCAACTAGCCCCGCCCTACCCTACATATAAAAAAATTTTTTTTTGATATTAACATATATTAACATTTCATTTTGTTACATTTGATTTGGTACATGGGTTTGGTTTTATTTCATATTGATTTTTTATCGTGTTTTAATACAAATATTCTAGTATCACATGATTCGGGGGTAGGGTTACCATCAAAAAAAATCGAAAAGCCGGACAGTTAGGAGAGAAAGGCCTGATTATGGAGTAAAAAGCCTGACAAAAGCACATTGCATTTTTTCAAGTAAAAATTTTATTTAAACCAAATAAATAGTCATAATCTTCATTTAAAAAAAATAGCAAAATAAAAAAAATAAAAGGAACATAAATTAACTTTACTCTTCATATTAATACATAGGTAGGTACATATGGCATTATCTCAGAAAGTTTTTTTTTAAGTACATATCTATAGCTAAATTAAAAAAAAAAACGATATTTATGGCATTTTTTTATATTTTTCATTTGCACATATTTGATTTAGAACGTCTGGTTTCTTTAAAATGGAGTTGTAAAATTCGTCGCAAGATTTATTTTTAAAATTTTCTTTTATTAGAATGATTGATTTCACTGAGTCTAAATTCAGTTTATTTATTTCTTTCGTGCATTGTGCGTTTATAAGAGAGAAAATTCTTTCTGTTATGGCATTGTGAGAAGAGATTGCAAAAATCCACTCACAATTTTTTTTTATTTCTGTAGGACTGGTTTTGCAATATTCAAAATATGAAACGTATTGCATATCCAATGTTTTTTTTTAAAAAAAGTACTGTCCTGTTAGTTGGAAAATTTTTTTAAATCATGGTATTGTTCAAAAAAATAGGAATCATTAAGTGTAATATTATATTCTTTTAAAAATTCTATACTTTCTGATATAGAATCAAAAGAATCCATATCTTTTGACATTTGCATCCACAAAAAAACGTTAAAGCTTTTGAGGGATACTGACCAGAAAAACTAAGTACTCACGACAATTTACATACAAGGTTTGCATTTCCTCGTAGAAAAACGCACAATCAACATTTTCCGACTCAGCTTTCCTTAAAATATTTTTCACAAAATGAGGGACGTATTTATTATTAATTCTTAGATCTAATGATTCTATTACAGAATTTAAAATAAGTAGCAACTCTATAAGAGAAGTCTTTTCTCTCTCTATTTTCAAAATTTTATCTTGAAAGATCAGAAGTAAGGAATGTAAAAACCCTAAGTTAGCTTCAGAAAAATTGCTTTCAAAAACCTTTTTCAACATAACGGGCACATTTTCAGTAGAACAAAAATATTCCTTAAGGGCAGGAAATAACTTCAATATCTTTTCAATTGCAGGAAATAGCGAAAGCCATCTTGTCGTGATGTGTGTTAGTAAATTTGTATACTCTACATCAACAACGTTACAAAATTCCTTAAGCTTTTCTGTTCGCACCGTGTATACTAAAAAATGATTGAAAACTTTCATTACAATTGATTCTATATCAATCTGTAACGTTTCTGCACCGTATGTTACCGTGTTGTGTAAGATATGAGCCGGATAACCGATTCCAATAAGTGTATTCATTTCACCTTTTAAAAATGTCAACACATTTTTGCCAGGTATTCGATTGACACCACCGAAGTTAGCATTTGTGTTGTCACCGGTATAGGAAATAACCTTTTCTTTCAACGAATTTGTTTCTAATACTGACAGTAAGAAATTTGCAATGCTTTCTGATTTCTCATTGTTGAGACTAGAAATATCTAACACTTTAGTAACTATACCCTCTTTATCATCGAAATACTGCACCACAAACGGAAACATTTTAATCGACCCGTGATTGCTAGCGTCTGTAGCAATTCCAATATAGTTTATTAATTTTATTTTTTCAATAGTTTCATTTAAAATATGTTGAGATAGAACATTGTTAATAATAGCTTCAGTCTTTGGTCTGGCACAAGAAAACTTCGCAGCAGTTTCCGAATCAGAAAAGGTTTTTCTTATTAAAGGACTAGTACAATCCATTGACTTGAAGGACTGGTGATGGGCGACGACATGAAATGCCCATGTCGCTTCAGCAGCACTCAATTTCAAATTTAATTAACGGATGATTGAAAAAAAGTTGTTACTTTTGAACTTGAGCTCGCAGTCGAAACGATATCTTTATGTTTAGCTGTATTAACGTGACGTTCTACGTCTGAAATACCTCTCGATTCTATACTATTGTATGACTGGCAAAGTTTACATAAAACTTCTTTGTTGGTTCTCCCTTCGGTTATGGACGGATATTTCGCTGTTATTTCGGGTGTATATTTACACATTGGCCTTTTCTTAGTTTCCATTTTTCTTACCAGCACTGTAGGTACGCTTTTGCATATTTTTTGCAAAATGTAAATAAAACTCATTAAGCAATATTTTCTGTGTTGTGTTGTGTTGTTCTAAATGACGTTTTCTCATTCAATTTATTATTGCATTTTGGAATTATATAAAAAAGAATTTGTTAAATGATTTAGGATTTTAACCAAACCAATGAAATACACTGATATTATTGTATAGAAAACACCATTTCGTCAAGAAGATAATGACAACGCAATTCTTGCCTTAGGTTTTTGCGAGCGAAATTCGATGATCGTGAGCTGCTTCCAGTTTTTGCTTGTGAATAATCAATTTGTTGTTTGGCATAGCCTTATTGTATAAAGGAATTGGTAGTAGCACTTAATATTGATTAATTAAAACAAATATACTTATTTTGTGACTTAGGTTACCAACGCGACAGATCGATTTTGTATAAAATAATAATAATTTGGGGATTGAATTGCCGCAGGTGACTGCTGTCACTTCGTTAATAGTACTGTCTCTTTCACTATATACGAAAATAAATGGAAGCATTCAAATGATCTAGTTGCATCCATATTTGGATGCATTCAGCAAAACTTTAACTTTTATGATGATTTTGTTTCGATAAATTTAAAATGATGTAAATAAATAAAAAAATGAAAAAGCCTGACAAAGCGCGAGGCCTGGCCTGAGCCTGACGGAGACCTTAAAAGCCTGACGCGTCAGGCCAAATCCTGACGAATGGTAACCCTATTCGGGGGTTGGATTGCCGGAGACGAGCTGTATTATACAGTTATTATTGTGGTGGTTATAACTATATGACGAAATTTTGTTGGCATAGGAAATGGTCTGCCTCTATTTTTGTGCATTTTCCTATGTCTTCGTTGTTTAGGAATATGTATCTCCTATAGTTCTCTTTGATGGCAATGTATTCGCTGCCAATTGAGACGTATCGGTAAGTGTTTTGTAGGTATTTTGTCGGAAGTGGTGTGATTTTTACTAATTCGAACTCCTCGTTAACTAATGGGATACTTACTTTTATCATGAGATTTTGGTTGACGTATATGGGTGTTGTTGTTGTAATTTTATTTATTATGGGTAAATTCAATCGGGATATTTTAATTGCAAACCTTATATTGTGTGGGAGCTCTAATTGGATTTCTTAAAGTGTTGAGATGAAGACTTCTGAGTTGAGAAACCTGTTATCTAGTTTATTAACTTTGGCTCCTTGTAGGATGTCAAGTAGTTGAGATTGTTTCGAAAGGAGTTGTGAAGCACATATATAGATGCTACATTAGCCGTTTCATCAAAGCTGTGTAATATATATTCACAAAACTTGTGAGGTTTGTAAGCTTTTGTGTATTTTGTCTGATTTCTTCGGTAACGGAGTTAAAGTTATTGTTAATGTTTGGTGTAGTTTCGTTTAATGCGTCGACAACGTTAGAAATGATCGTCATCTGATTTTCCGTAATGTGATATAAATTACTTTGATTTTCGGAAAGTGAATGCAATGCATTATCAATTTTGATTGCATCCTCTGCATCAATTGTTCCGAATAAGAATTTCCCTGCCATTCCTATTCCACTGAACAAACCGTTATTTACTAATGTGGTACTTCTTTTTGAAATTTTATTTTTAAGTAATATGCCATCAAGAACTTGGTTGTTATATTTGATTTATTTGAGGAGATTTTGTAATATTTGTAAATTGATTTTGCAATGATCTAGGGGGTATTCTTTGATACTTTGTATACATAAGTCAGACATGGTATTAAGATTTTGCTCCAGCGTTTCGGCATTGGTTTTTATGTTTGTATTATTAATGTTAAAAAGGAATGTCCATTTGGTAAAGGATTTCTCAAGGACTCCGACTGGTTCTTTCTAGATATACTCCGGTTCTATTAAGTGGTTGTGATACGACTTCCGCTAGAATAGCGCGTGTAAGAGTTTCGTATATGCAGGCTGTTATGAAGATTTTACTGAAAATGGAAACAATATTGAGGTTTTGTTTTAATAACCTTGTCATCTCGTAATATTATTGTTATCATTATTTTACAATTTTTTTTTTTTTGTTTTGTTGTTGTGTCTCTCTGATTAAAATGTTTAATAAGGTTATTGTGTACAATTTTTTCTTTCCTGCCTATTTTTAGTTTAGAGTTTTCTGCGGATAATATTTCTGTAATCTCATACGGCCCTTCAAAGATAGGAGTGAGTTTTTTATTTGATCGATTCTTGATTTCTAATAGCACGTTGTCTCCTACATGAAAACTGACTAGTTTATTGTATAATATAATATTGTTTTGATTTTTGTTTACTTTTTTGTTGATTGTTTCGAATTGTCTCATATCCCGTCTGTAGTTTAGATTTTATTTCGGCAACATAGTTGTCATAGTTGTAAACCGGTTGTGTTTGTCTATTTAAAACGGATGGAATTGGCGCTTTTAACCCAAAAGTGCCTCGTATGGGCTATAATTTGTACTCGTATGTTCGGTAGTATTATAACAAAATATAGCGTAATCTATGTACTTGTCTCAGTTAGTCTGGTCTTTACTAGTGTTACGCCTCAGTCCGTGCTTCCTCGATAATTCGAGGGAAGAGTACTGGGCGGAGAGCCGAAATTAAATTAAAGACAATTTGTTCTTTTTATTTTAACTGCAGAGCCCGCTGTCTATAGCTGGGCTGCGACTCTGAGTTTGTTTATTAAGTTCAAAAATAGATCGTTTAATTGCTTTTAAAGAAAATAAAGGTCCGCTGTCTTCAGCTGGCTGCAACCTTGTAGTTTCAGTGTTTTAATTAGCTCTGCCTCTTCCTTGCAAAACCATACCCTTTTATACACAATTTTAGTTGTGACCTGACTTCTGACTTCCCCTTCCATATACCATACTTACCAGTGGCGTGGCGTGAACATTATAAAATGGGAAGTCGAAGCAAAAATTTATCATATACCTATAAATCTAAAAAAAACCTTAGACCTGTGACCCTGTGCAACTTGAAACAAAATCATAACATTGCACATTTGCAAAATCGTTTTCAGAGTACCTATACTAAATTCACTTAAGTCATGCAATGCAATCTGCCAACTGAATTTGTAAACCAAAACACACCCTTACCTACCTCAACATACTACCTGCAAGCTGCAATTATTCACACAAGAGACAATAAGAAAAAAATAAGTAAAAGAAATTCGAATAACTCGGAGAAAAGCGCGTTATTTTCTTCATATCATAGCCAAACAAACACATACGATATACCCAAAACACAACCCAATGGCCAGTGGCCATGGCCAGTACCAGTACTCAGCTCTGGGAAGAAAAAAAGAGATACAAACAAATGTTCACTCAGATTCGGCAGTCAAAATGAAATTTGTGAGAGCTTATAACTCGAAGAAAAGCGGGTTATTTTCTACAATGGGTGTTGAACAGAGAGGTGTCAGACTCAGACAAAGTACTCAGGGAAGAAAAAAAGAGATAACAAGCAAATTTTCTCTCAAAATGTACTATAAAGTGAGAACTTTAATAACCCGACATATTTTGGGTTACCTTCGCTTTGTCGCTACGAGACGATGACGATGTTGTATGAAAATGGATACACACACAATTTTTATATGAGTGCTTTTGTGTGTATACCATTTAGTGAGTATTCAAATTCATTTGGTAGTGTTTCATGTATATTCGGTTTTTGGTAGACAAATAGTGTTACCTGGTGGAGATTTCAAAAGGTAACTCGGTAGGAATCGAGTTATATGGACGCCACGCCACTGATACTTACTTACTTACTTAACGGGCTCCCGACCCGTGAAGAGTCTCTGCCTGAGACACTGCAGCCTTCCATCCTCTGCGATCCCGGGCACGCTGCTTCCAGTTTGCCAGACCAAGCGCTCTGGCATCCGCGATGGCTTGGTCTTTAAAACGGAGGTTCGGTCTTCCTTGTCGCCTCGAACCTGGGGGCTGAGATTCAAAGATCCTCTTAGCTGGAGCATTGTCGTCCATTCGCTCGATGTGGCCGAGCCAATGTAGTCGACGTGTTTTGGCTTTTTGGACTACATCCACATCTTGGTACAGCTCATAGAGTTCGCGGTTGTATCTTCTCCTCCATTCGCCCTCCTCGCACACAGGACCAAAAATCCGACGAAGAATTTTTCTTTCAAAGGAGCCCAATATCAGCTCTCCCTTCCTGCTTATCGTCCAGCACTCGGCGCCATAAAGCAGAACTGGCAGGATGAGTGTTTTGTAGAGCGTACATTTCGTCCTTCGAGTTAGGAGTTTTGAACCCAATTGTTTTGCCAAACCGAAGTAGCAGCGGTTTCCTAGGGTAATTCTTCGCCTGATCTCCACTAGGGTGTCATTCGTGGAGTTCATATTTACACCGAGGTAGATAAACTCCTTAACTACCTCGAAATTGTTGCTATCAATAGTGACGTTTTGTCCTAGGCGGTGGACAGATGCGTTTTTGTTTGTTGATAGCATATATACTTGGTCTTGTCCTCGTTTACTTCAAGGCCAACAAATTTCGCCTGTTCCTCAATCGCCGTAAAAGCCTCAGTCACGGCACGCTGGGAGCGACCATATACCATACTTTTCCTTAATAGTTCCCACATGTGCGTACCTATTCATTTTTGGGTATTGCTTCATTGTTTTCCGTTCCCATTTAAGAAATGCACAATCGACATCTTGGTGTCAATTGCCTCTGCACTGGTATCAAGTGTCACCCATTCATAAATCGTAAAACAATTTAAGTGGTTGCGTATCGTAATATTCCTTCGATATGCTCTCGTTGCAGTTTTGCCATATGTTGGCGTGCCGCTGAGGAATCGGAGTTGTATTGTTATTGTTTATATATCCGTGACACTCGATCCAATTGTGCTTGAGTATGCATTTGGAAAACGAAAAACAAAGCGTGTGACCGATTAATAGCCGTGGCGCTTGGGAATGTTATTAGATACATATGCGGAACATATTATGTATGGCTTGGCTGGAAGATCGAAGGTAGGTCATGGTCGGGGTAATGTTGTGTGGATCACAACACCCACCCCCCTTGGAAAAAGAAAATTCTTACCTGAAGGGTTAGAATTTTCTGTATGCGGGTTGGTTGTGGAAGGAATAGGTTATTATGAATGATAAATTGTTTACAGAAAATGCCTAGACTAAGTACAATGTTTGAATTATTATAGAATAATAAATTGTTTAAAAAATGCTTAGACTAAGTACAATGTTTGAATGATTATCATATCATAGTGTAAAAGAGAACAAATGTTTTTATATATGAAGGTAAAAAGGAATAATATTCTTATTCTAGGAGTAGTATAAAACTCTTCAGTTTACTTTTTAAAAAATAAAATTCTCTTTTTTTTTTCTCAAACACACCTAGCCGTCTGTCGAAATGCTTAGTCTAAATTCGGGGTTTGGTATTTGTGACGTTAATTTAGTATTTGTCGTGTCTTTGTTGTCTCTGTTGATGTCAGGGGCTTTGTCTTTGTTAACGGCATGTAAGTTCGATAGTGTTTATAGCAAAATAGAACTAGTGTTAATGCTACTATCAGATAGATTAATGTGTAATGGTGATAATCTGACTGTCTAGTGTAAGCATAGGTTTTGACTCTTCAATTTTGAGGGAATTTAGGTCTTGAGAAATCAGTTTCAAGTCATTCAGGCTTGAGAATTTTACGACTGCTATGTCTGATGTATAGTTGGGTAAACTGTTGGATATGATGTGTGAAATGTTTAGGGGAGGTACGTAGGAGTTGGTAAAAGTTGATAGGATCTCATTTACTGCTTGTATTGTGAGTTCTTTTGATTTTAGGTAACAGTTTTTCTGTATTTCTATTTTTAAGGTATTTATCAGCGTATATTTGGTTGCGTTTTCTCCACATATTACGTCGACCATGATTTTGTCGAGAGATGAAAATAACCATTTGTTTGGTTGGGAGAGTTGGATCCATATTGTCGTGGGTTTTGAGTGCTTTATCTCACAAGTGTTCGGAAGGATTGTATTTTCATTTAACAATTGGACCTCGCATTGTAGATCATTAGTATCTGTATTAAATAAGGGGTGTGTTAGAGGGCAAATAAATTTTTCGTTCAAGGATTTGCACCTTGATAAATCATCTTTGTTCAAATTTGAAAACCGATCTTTTCTAAAATTTATGATCAGGTATTGGGTTGAAGGTTGTATAAATAAAAATTGGTTGTTGTATCGGGTTGGAAGAGGTATAACTTTGTAAATTCGGGAATTATCAATTAATGGGAGAGGTATTCTAATTTCGTAGATGATTTTTCCTGTTAGGATAGCTACGCTAGTGGTACAACTGTAAATTATTATTATGTATGAGTTTGGATTTTCTGCCAACTTGTATTACTGTGTTTTCGTCAGAGTGGATTCTGATTACCTCGTATGGTCCTTCCCATAGGGTAGAAAGTTTGTTCTGTCTTGTCTGATTCTTAAGTAGGACTTTGTCACCTATGTTGAATCTCTTGGCCTTGCTGTTCTTGTCATATTGTAGCTTCGACTTCTGTTTTTTGTCGTACAGGTTTTCTCTAGCAATTTTGTAGCCATGTTGCAATCGAGCTTTGAGTTCGTTGGCGTAATTGTCGTAGTTGTAAGAGATTTGTGGGTGTCTGTTCAGCGAACTGGGTATCCTCGGTGGATAACCGTATAGTAGTTCATGTGGGCTAAAAGTCGTACTGGTGTGTGGAGTCGTATTGTAGACGAACATGGAGTATGGGAGCCATGTGTCCCAAGTGAGTTGGTCTTGATTAACGTAATGTCTCAAGTATTCTGCTAAGGTCTTGTGACTTCGTTCAAGTGCGCCGTTAGTCTGACGATGGTACGGTGTGGTTTGTAGCTTCTTTGTCTTCAAGATCTTGCATACTTCCTTGAAGAGTGTACTGAGGAAGTTCGTACCTTGGTATTGAGTCCGGAAATCCGAATCGACAGACTATTCGCTCTATTAACATTCGGGCTATGGTATTAGCTTCTGCATTGGGAATTGCGATTGCTTCGCTAAATTTTGTTAGGTCGTCCTGGAAAGTCAGTATGTATTTATTGTTGTCGTGACTGTTAGGTAAGGGACCCACAATGTCTAATTTTCGATTCTTGGATGGTTTATTCTTCTGGCAGGATTCGCATTTGCGGATGTATTCCGTTGTGTCCTTAGTCATGGTCAGCCAGTAGTAGCTCTGTTTTATTCGTTTTATAGTGCGAGTTACTCCTTCATGTCCTCCGAAAGGAGATTCATGGTTTTCGTGCAGAACTTTTGCAATGTCTTCTGTATTGTCTAGTATTATCCTCTTATCGACGTGAAGGTAAATGGTTATATGTTTTTGTTTGAAAGTGTCGTATATGTATATAAAAAGGAAAATACCCTATTTGAACCAATTTATGTTCGAATGAATATACAATGTACTTGCCGTACTCTTCCCCGCATGCACTTTGCACTCATGCAATTTTGCTGTCAAAACGATGCCAATTTTTCAGGTACTCCAAGATGCTATTCCAAAACAATTGTAGGCGAATGAAATATATTACCTGGGAAAAGAAAACACACCAAAGTAAAAGAAATAAAAAGAAAAACACAAACTTCCCTGACACTTGCACACAATCGAAATGAACAAAAACAAATCCAATTTGGTTTGAAGGCAACAACAATACACCGTCGGCTCGCAGAAAGAAATTAATTTCGATTTCGATCTCTTCTTGATGATCGTTTAGATCAATTAAACTATTATTACTTTATATTATTATTTATTAAAACTTTAGCCCCACACGTTGGGCGTCAATTTGTTGCAAAATTATCCCTTTTTAACAATTAAAAATACGCGATTGCAGATTCGGCTGCGTACCCGGCGGTCAAAAGTCGAGAATGACGGATGGGCGAAAAATCTTATGGCGAAGGGCGAACAAAAGGGAAAATCGTGTGCAACAAAGCAGCGCGTTGGTCGCTGCCACTCTCGGCCACTCAGCTGGGGTGGGTCCAAAAATAAAATATCGAAACGATACAATAGAGTGGGCGCTAAACAATCTTTGAAAGGAATTGTTAAACCTTTTGAAGAAAATGCCGACGATGATTGCTGTAGGGTAAAAGATAAAACAAAGACAAAGTGGGTATTTTGCGTTATAAAAGCTCGATATGAGCACGGCTATTTATTGACGATGTAAATTATTTAAGAATTGATAGCGACGCGACCAGACGGTCGTTATAAAAGAAAATTGTCGGATGCGACAAATTGAATTTTTGTTTCGATGACGGTTTTCTAGCCGTTGGAATTGGCCCGTTATCGCGTTGTCCGAACGGTTAAAATAACAACGGAAAGGGTCGCGCGTCCCGCTCTTTTCCGGGATTTTGACGTAACGGAAGCCAACGGAACTACTTTTATTTTAACAAATACCTAACTAACGATCACTTTACAGAATTCTACTTATCTTTTTTCTTTTTTTTTTCTGTCTGGTTTCTCTTCCTTCTTCTTCTCTACCCTGCCGTCCTGGCGTTTTATCCTTTCTCAACCGGTCCTGCCACTACTTCTCCTTTCTCCTGATCTCCTTCCTTTTCCTTTGTATTCTATTACAGTCTTGGGTCCGTACACTTCGGACTACAACTTTTAATTTAAAAATTTCTCCAAAATTTATTATACACGCAAAAAAAACTTCTCGATTTAAAAAAAACTCTAAACTGGCAATTCGCACACTGCCTCCTCTCTAATCACTGGTCAACCAAGAAGTGATTATTTTTCCCACATTTCCCTTTGTTCTTTCTCGAACCTCACACACTCATGCATTCGACCATTCAGCCGCAACGGGTATCATTAACAGTGTTTTGAGCGTTACTCACAGCTTTTTCGCCATGGTACACGACAGTTAATGATCACCAATGCATACTCTCACTCTCATTCATTCCATACATATCCGAATTCGCCAGGTCGCCGGGAAATTTCCGGTGCCTGACGTTTCGATGGACGAGTGCAGAACTATTCTTGCGATATATATTTGATTTGACAGTGGGACAAATTGCCTTAGAGTCCCTTAAAATCGAGAATTTTATATACATATTACCGAATTATTTTTGTATTATTTTCCCAACAACGAAACCTAATTAACATTGAAAAGCGTAGGAGAGGTTGATAGAGACGGTAGCTTGGGGACGGCGGATTTTTCTGTTCGCTCTTTTACAGTGCAGTCGGAGAAGAACGAAGAGTGAACTTAACTTAATATTTCGCGTCCCCTACCCTGTTCCGTGGACTTCCGCGCAGATTTTGGGGAAAAGACTAGCAGATAATGTGCCAATTCCTTACAAAGTACATAGTGGATATGTTAAGTTCGATGTTTATGTTTGTTTTTAGTTTATGTTGTGTTTGTTTGTTTGTTTGATTTTAAAAGGTCGCATTCCTAGCGAGCGGAGATCTCGGTATTTGCACTCTCGTATTACTATTATCGTTGGAGTGTCTGTTTAAGGGATCTTCCTCCCCCCACTCTTCATCGGTGCGTTTGAGTGTTGTTCCTCGGGGCAAATCTTCCCTCACACATCGTTGCGAGGTTCCCGACCGTCCGTCTGGGCTTGACCTGCTTTGTCGCTTTCTCCGGACGCCTGACCAGCGAGAGTGCTGAATTGAAACCAATTCAGGAACACCCCTTTGGCCCCTTGTCCATCGTAAGTGACGGGAATGACCGAATGGGTAAAAAAAAGAGGAATAGGGACTGGAGAGGAGTGATGGAAGTGGGATTAGGTCTTGTGGCGTTTTATAACGCGAAAACTCCACCCTTACCTCCCTGAAGAGGCGAAATTGGCTTTTCGAAAGAAAAGTCGGAGTAATCGTGAAGAAACAAACGACACATAAGCAATTCAAGACATTACAAACATCTAGTAATCTCGCTCAAGGCGGTTGGTAATGATAATGAACATCACAGAGCGTGATGCTCTCAGTTCCTCTTAGCGCAACCCTCCTGGTTCGTTGCGCGACTTAGTTAATCTGGTGCTTCGGGGTCCTCGTTATATGGCTTTAGATCTTTGACGTTCCACGTCCCGCGTTCCTTGCCATCGCTGTCTAAAAGTGTATATATGTAAGGGGAAACTCGTTTCCCTATTCGAAATGGGCCAACATATTTTGGGGCCAGTTTAGCGGTATAATAATTTGCCGCGTCGGAGAGAATGAAGTTTCTCCGCCACACGAGCTCGTTAGCGAAGTATTGTACATCCCGCCTTCGGAGATTGTAGGATTGCGAAGCCTTCTTGGTTGCCATGGCTAATTTCTTTCCTATCTCATCCCTAAGCTTCCTAAACTGTGCCCTGGTATCACCTTTATTAGCACTCCTATCACACGAAATGGTGGTTAAGGACGTATTGCCGAAAGTCACCATCTCTCGACCAAAATTGGCATAATAGGGTGATACCCCCAAAACCTCATGTTCGGCTGTCCAAATACTGCACGCGACCTTCGCCAATTGCGAATCCCAATTCCGATGATTGTCGGACACATACGCTCTAAGTGTCGTCTTCAAGATCTGATTTATCCGTTCAGCCGGATTTGCTTGCGGATGATAATGCGCGGTATATTTTATCGTCGACCCGTAACCTTCACACAAGGACTTCAGTTCCCTACTCCTGAATTGTGGACCATTATCACACACCAGAATCTTTGGTACCCCAAATAGCAAAAAGACATTATCTTCCAGTTCCTTACAGACCGATTTGGCTGTTGCTGATCTCAAGGGAAATAAAAGTGGAAATTTCGTGAAATAGTCAACAACAGTCAGAATGTGAATATAACCCCTACTCGATTTAGGAAGTGGACCTACCAAATCTACACATACCATCTCCCACGGATTGGTTACCCCTTTCCTCTCCGTCATCAACCCAGCTGGCCTTTCGTTCACCGGCTTCACGCTTTGACACACTTTGCAATTCCTAACATACTTGGTAATGTCTGACCTCATCTTAGGCCAGTAATATCTAGTCCCTACTCTTGAAAAAGTTTTCCTTACCCCCATGTGCCCTGCTAATGGGTTATCATGGCATTCCGTCAAAACCCTAATCCTATCTGCTTTAGCGATTACCTCCTTCCATTCTAAATTACCATCGTGCACTACTACATGTTTTGCCCTACCATATTTAAATAAAACCCCATTTTCTACCCTCCAGGATGGATAAGCTAAAGGATCTGACTCTACTTTCGCGATCAACTTTTGGATCCATGGATCCGAGCTCTGCTCTACTATTCCTGCTACACCGGCAACATTCCTAGAGAGCATGTCCGGAACCACGTGGTCTTTCCCTTTCGGTGTACGATTTCGAAATCAAATTGTTGTAACCTAACCGCCCAACGCGCTAACCTACCACAAGGATCTTTGAGATTGCTTAACCATACCAGGGAATAGTGATCCATTACGACCGTAAATCGAACACCTTCAATATATGGTCGCAACTTCTCCACCGCCCACAGCACAGCCAAGCACTCCTTTTCTGTGGTTGAATAGTTACGCTCGTTCCTATTCAACGCCCTACTTAGGTAACAAATCACCTTTTCTCCCTCCACAAACGGACAAACGGACGCTCAAAATCCGGACAAGTCAATATCGGGGCAGTTACCAAGCACTCTTTTGCTTTCCTGAAACTCCCCTCGCACTCATCTGACCAGACGAACCTATTATTCTTCTTCAGTAAATCTGTCAACGGTCTTACCAAACTCGCGAAATTTGGTACAAATCTTCTGTACCAGGAAACCGTTCCTACAAAACTCCTAACCTCTTTAACATTTCTGGGTGCCGGAATTCGTATCATGCTATCAACCTTTTCTGGATCTACGTGCAACCCATTCCTATCGACTACATAACCTAAAAATTTTAAAGACGATCTGCAAAAATTACATTTCTCGCTACTGACCCTCAGCCCCGCAGTACTTAATCGGACAAATACTTCTTCCAAAATCTGAAAATGTTGTTGGAATGTATTGGTTACTATGATGATGTCATCCAGGTACACGAACACGTGCGGTTCCAAGTTGGATCCCAGCACGGTATCGATGAATCTTTGCCAGGTGGCTGGCGCGTTGTGTAACCCGAATGGCATCCGTTTGAATTGAAATAATCGTCGACATCGAAGCTATCGTAGCTTGATTTGAAAAACTCCACTCGCTTGATCTCAAATCCGGGACGATACCCGATTGTGCCCAAAAATCAATATAGCAATATCGATTTTCCCTGCACTACCACTGGTAAAGATACCACTCCCGCTACCTCAATGCCTGCCCCATCTGCTAAAGCTACTCTTCTAATCTTGCCCTCACCTAACTTTAAACCTAAATCCTTCAAAATTTTCCACCCTTCCCTACAGATGATCGTGCGCGATGCCCCTGAATCTAAAAGACCTACTAACTCTATACCATAAACGCTAACTCTTAAATATGGACGTACATCATCTTCCTGTGTCTCAAGCGCGAAACCTAAATGAACGATCTTCTCTCTCTGTCCGGCCAACTGGTCGCCAGCAGACAACCTATCTAAATTCAACGGCGCTCTCGCCCTGCTGTCAGCGGAGACCGTTGCCCATTTCCCGAACAATTTCTGCAATCTTTCCTAATCACCCCCACTTGACCGCAGCCTATACAGCGCCTAGGAGCGGAACACGTGTTAGAGAAATGACCCTCTTGGTTGCAGTTGAAGCACTTCAACCGTCGACTAGGTCGAGTGTCCCTGCTAACAACCGATACTAATGGTTCCTCGACTGCCACATAAGCCAAGTCGGGTTCCAACAAGCTACGGGACCGTTGAGATGGAGGTGGTGCGAAACAATCCACATTGGCTCGAACCATCTCTAATTTTCGTCCCAATGCCACTAAATCTCCAACAGATTTAGGATCTGCCAGACCTAATTGCGTTTGATAAAAAGGTGCCAAGTTCCGTTGAACCATCCCTAACTTTCTTCTTTCAGACAATGGCTCCGATAGCCTACCAAACATGTTAGACATGATGGCCACATAAATCCCTATCGACTCATCCTTCCCCTGTGTCCTATGTCGAATCTCCTCAAGAAGAAGATCATCATAGTTGGGAGGGAGAAACTCAAGTTTTAATTCCCTCACCAACTCCTGCCATGAATTAACTGTCCTCCTAACCGCCCTAAGCCAGAGGAGAGCCTTCCCTACAAAAAGATCCACCGAACACTTGAAAAGTTGGGATTCGCTAATACCCCTAGCTTCCCTTAGTTCTTCGACCCGAAGAGTTGACCGAAGACCCACACCTTTCTCCTGAGAACGAGATATTCCATTTTGACAAATTTTCATTTTTCTCCGAACCGATAAGTACGCGATCATCAGGGTTAACATTGGAAACGGACATCAATGCCACTGAAGATGTTGACGGTTGACCTACGCTAGTTTCAGTTCGCTGCTGCCCTATATGTGTCTGCCTCGGATTTTGTTTTGGTGGTAAAATGCTGAAATCCTCGTCCTCGGAATCCTCATCTTCGTCCCCCTCTAAATCTCCTAAAAGATTCATGATCACTGTCCTAATCTTAATTTTATCTTTCTCCTCTTCATCCGTAGTTGGACGAGGTCTACCTATCCTCGATAGTGACCACTCTATCTTCACAACAGCTTTTTTGAATTCGGCTGAATCCGGTTCTGGCGACGAATCGATTATTGATTTAATTTCCCTAATTTTTCTTTCAACTTCTTCCTTATCTACCTTAAATTCGAAAGGATAATCAGTGCTCAATGATGTGACTGATCCCCGACGTTCTAGATTCGAGGCTGCTCGGAATGACTTCCGCATCTCAGCCACCGTCCCTACATCTAGGCCCCTACACTGCATTTCATATGCCAGCTCATCTGCTGAAAGCCTATTTACCTCCATTACAAAAATATGGAAAATGCCTAGTAATTAAAATAACAATCGAATATCAACTTAAAAGTCCCAAAAGTTATTGACGAAGAAAAATGATTAACTCAACTTTGTTGTAGAAAACAGACGAAAATTCACAACAACCGGCTTAGAAAGAAAATCAACAATCCAATTTTCACACTCAAATGGACAAACAAAATTATCAATTATAGTTCACACTCGTAAAAAAAAATTTTAATCTAACAAAAAATACGACACGGCAACGTGGCAACCCTATGCAACTAGTATGACACCAAATCAAAATCGAAGAAAAAAAAAATGAGATCAAAACAATACCGTAATAGCCGATATAACAAACCGTAAACGAAATCGCACTTATATATGTATATATGTATGTAGAAAATTTAAATAGGTATATAGGTATAAAGGTAAATAAAATTTCAATAAACATCCACCAAAAATGTTCTATAGGCAACAATAGTGATATTTGTATATGTATTGTCCTTCTTATATTTTGGTCATTGCCGCAAAATGGCAAGGAAATTGCTATTGAATTTAGTTTTTTGTCTGTGCAATAAGTAGAGATGTTTTGTAGATAGTCGGTCACAGTTTGTTGATCAGAGGTACTTCTCAAAGGAATCGGTAATGTGACGATTTTATAGTGGCAATTGGGTTTTGTTTGTGAAATAGTCAAGATTTGTCCTATGTTGGGTTTTACGAAGTTGTCAAATTGTTCTATCAATAGTTCTTCGTCAGGGGATTCAATGAGAGGGAGGAGTATTGTTTTAAATGAAACTTTACTGTTTGAAAATATTGAGTCTGTTTTTTCGATAAGCGTCAAATTTGAGGTAGGTTGGGGATATAAAGGATTTGGTTCTACCCTATCTGTTTCGTTGATTGTGTTAAGCGCTTGCTGTTGACTTCTTGTAGTTACGAGTATTTTTGTGTTCTCCTCGTTACTTAATCGAACGCGACTGAGAGCGTCAGCGATGACATTACTTTTGCCGGACTTATGCACAATTTTGAACACATATTCCTCCATCGAGATACGCCAGCGTAAAAGTCTTGAGGTGGGGTTCTTTTGTCCAATTAGCCATAATAAGTTGTTGTGGTCTGTGCAGATAGTAAATTTTCTTCCGAAAATGTACGGTCGAAATTGTTGTAGGGCATAAGTAATGGCGAGTAACTCCTTCTCAGAAGTTGTATACCTTGTCTCTGCATCGTTTAGAGTTCGGCTGGAGAAAGAAATCGGTTTGTCTTCTCCTATTGGGCCTTGGGAGAGTACTGCTCCTAATGCTATGTCGCTTGCGTCAGTGGTGACAATAAACTCTTGGCTGAAATCTGGGTAAGCGAGAATAGGGGGTTTTATGATTTTTTCTTTTAATTTTCTAAATGACTCGTCACAAAAAGCGTCCCACCTAAAAATGGCGTTTTTCTTTAATAGTTTGGTTAAGGGTTTGGCCAGATCCGCGGAATTAGGAATAAATTTCCTGCAGTATCCTACAAAACCGAGGAATGATTTAATATCCTTTGGTTTTTTGGGTACCGGGAAGGTTTTTACTGCCTTGATTTTTTTCTGGGTCAGGTCTTATTCCTTCTTCAGAAATAACGTGTCCAAGGTAGGTAAGCTCTTTGCGGAGAAAGTGACACTTGTCGGGCTGTAATTTGAGATTGTGTTCTCGAAGACGTTTGAGAATCTGGATTAACCGTTTGTTGTGATCGTGTAGATCGTAACCATAAATGACTATGTCATCAACGTAGACAAAGCATTCGATGCCTTGTAGTCCCATTAGTACGTTATTCATCAACCTCTGAAATGTTGCGGGTGCATTTTTTAATCCGAATGGCATACGATTGTATTGGTAATGTCCGAACGGAGTGCTGAAGGCCGTTTTGCTTTTGTCTTCCTCATCCATCAGGATTTGGTGGAAACCTTTCGCTAGATCTAGTGTACTAAAGTATTTTGACTTACCATGCTGATCGAGGATGTCGGTTATGTTTGGTAGTGGGTAGGCGTCTCCAAGGGTGAATTCGTTCAGTTTCCTGAAATCGACTACTACCCTCCAACGTTTCGATCCATCATTGGCTGATTTCTTTGGGACAAGAAGCAGAGGTGAATTCCATGGACTATAACTTGGCTGTACTATGCCGTCTTCCAGCATTTCGTTAACTTGTCTGTGGATTTCCTGTTTTTGGCTTTCGGGGAGGCGATAAGGTCTCGTGAATAATGGGGGCTTGCTTTCTTCGGTTATTACCCTATGTCTTATGGAGTCTGATGGAGTCTGTGTGTGTCAGGTGATCTCCTTCAATATAGAAAAGGTCGTTGTACTCACGACAAATATTAAGAATGGATTCTTTCTCTTCGGGGTTATAGTGGCCCAGGTCAATTAGTGTATTAAGTTTGTTTAATCGTTTCCTTACTGGATTTTTGAAGTTCTCCCCTGTGACTATAATAAAATTATCAATCTTGTCCCACTCTAAATTTATTTTTTGTATGTTGATTTCCTGATCTTTTTCTAATGTGTTCAGTAGAAGTATTTTAATTTTTTCGTTGTTAGGTTTAACTAACGTTTCGCCTAAGTAAACCCCTGGGATAATTTGTTTTTTCTTTGTGATTATTTCTGAAGGGGTTACTTGATTAAAGGGTATTTCCACTATCTGTTGACTTCGTGGCTTTAGTAAAATGAATGAACTGCCTCTGATCTCGGTCTTATGCTCTGCTAAGGGTTTTGTCATCTTAATCCTTTTGTCTGCCGGAGAGTGTGTAACCTCAGTTTCAATTTCTGCCAGGTTTTCGTTTAAACAGGTCTTACTATTGTCTGGGTTTTTAAATTCGATTCTGATGATACCGGAATTATTTCGTCTAGATTTTCGGTCTTTTGTTGAAGCTTCCTGAGAATTGGTTTGCTCCTGACTTGCTCGGGGTATATTTGTGGAACTACTGAGCTGCCATTTTGAGATGCGGATTCAGACCTCAGTTCCCGTGTTGGTTCTTGTCTTACCCCAGTGTCTCTATGACAGATGGTTTTGGTAGAACAAAAATCAACACATTTGGACCCATCGATAGCAGGTTTTTGCTCACCGGTAATAGCGTTAGGTCGCTTTAAGTCGTACAGTGTTGCACTATTACCATTCTCAGCAGAACCCGTAGGTGACACCCCGGAAGGTGTAGCTTTTTGACGTTTTTCTTTAAGAATAACTTGGTTGTTATCATAGGTTTTCGTTTTAGTTTGTCTTTCGAAATTCTTGGGAGGTGGATATTCATTAAATAGTTTTCCTAACCCGGATATAATAGCTGGTGATTTATTACTAAGTAATTATTTTTATAGTCGATGTGGCAATCATACTGTTTTAAAAAGTCATTCCCAATAATTCCGTCAAAGATTTGTTGGGTCTGTTGGTCCAAGGTGTGAAAAGGGTGCGGTATCAAGATGGAATCTTCCTCCATTTGGACAAACAAGGTTTCTGTTGTCATATTGGAACTTACCACCTTTTCGCCACTCATAGTGGATATAATCATATCCCTGTTAAGCAACGGCGAATTGGTGGAACTTAGTATGATACTGATTTCTGATCCAGTATCTATGACTAGATCCCTATATTTTCCATCTTTGAAGGGGATTTGGATCATTGATAGATTATTATTGGGAACGATAGGTAAGTGAATTGAAAATTTTACTGACTGTGAACTTCGGCTTGTACAATCCGTCGAGGAGAATTGCCGTCTATTTCCTCCCGACGAGAGTCGTTTCCCACATTGTTAGTTAGTGGAGGAGTGTTTTGTTGCACATGGTGCAAATTGACTTGTCGGCTTTGGTTAGGGTTTTTTTTTATTGTTTTGTTTTGATTACCAAATGGGGACTGATAATTATTTTGATCTCTGTATGGAGGTTGATAATTGTTTCGATATTGAGTAGCCGGTTGATTTTGCCTTAGGTGGGCCATTTTGAGTCGGCACTCGCTTTCGGTGTGATAGCGCTTGTCACAGTAACCGCATCTGACTACTTGTAGGTTACATTGCGCTTCACGTTTTACCGGTTGGGGAACAAAGTTTGGCAGTCTTGTGTTTTGGTAACACGTTGCCGATGTGTGGCCCACCTTATTGCAGGTTTGGCAGATGGGTCGAGAAGTATTATTTCTCGCCAAAGATGTGGAAGGGTTTGAGTGAGGGGAATTATGGTCTACACGAAGGGATTGATCTATGGCGTAGGATATAGCCTCTTTGAGTTAGTTTGCGCTGCGGGCTTTTACTAGTAATTTCAAGTCGGGATTTCTGATTCCATCCTCGAAAGTTTGTAGCGCAAGTTTGTGGTTTTCTAATATGAGAAAATCTTGAACAGCTTTCTCGTTTGAGCTATCGTATGTAGCTGAATCGAGCGCAAGAAGTAGGTGAGATAGCGTATCGCCGTATTCGTTAATGGTTTCCCGAGTATTTTGTTTGGCTGCCAGAAGTTGATTCTGCGCCGAAGTGCGCGACCTACGTTCTTTAAACTGGGATTCCAGCTCCGTCACCAAGTCTTTCCAAGTGGCCAGATCCTTGTGCTGTGTCAGCTCAAAGGCGGGACCTTGGAGTCGGGTTTTCACAATGCTGAGAAATAATTTGTGCTGGGCGTCGTCAGTGATGAAGCAGAATAGTGTGTTGCCACACGAAATAAACTTACATAGTTCGTCGGGTCTACCGTCGAACATGGGGACCATAAACTAAGTATTAAATAGACCGTCAGCTCCCGCGCACCTACCCGATTCCCCCCGCAAATTTTGAAAGAAAAATTCTCTCTTAAATTTCGTATCGGTGAATACGTGTGAAGCAACAAAACAAAAAAAAAAGTGAATGGAGGGGGTATAATGAAATACTGACACTCAGCAGTCATCCTACATCGTGGAATTTCTACCTTTTGTGGAAATTTTGTTGCCCGAAAAACGATTCGTACAAAACAAAAATAAAGCATCAACATTGTTTTTGTCATGAATTTGACGAAAAAACATTCGAACTACAATGCAACACACTAGATGCCCATAACAAGAGATTTTTCTTTTAGCAAAAGATTTCTAGTAGCAAGAAATAATCATTATAGTGTTAACAAACTGCAATTTGTATATTCGAGGTTAATTTAATGTGAATTTCTTTCCGAATAATACCAGCTTTACTTTTAGAAGAAATATTTTTTCATAAGCAAATCGAGGGTATTTGAGTACAGAGAAAAGGGAAAACTGCCCTCGCTTCTTGGGAAAAATAAAGAGAGTATGCTATGAACACTGACTGAGTTTAGTGTATTTATTGATTTCGATCAGCTGATGGATGCGTTCCCACAGTTAAGATTGTTTGTTTTATTTCACCACGAATACGTGTGTTGCAGAATGGTAGAAATATTCATTCGTGGAAATAAAATAAAAAATTTTTGTTTTTACAATTATTATTGTGTTTGTTTTCGTTTGTTGTTTTTGGAGAAATGTTATTTTGCCCGCGAAATTAAGACTTAAAATGTGTTGGGGTTCTGAGGAGAGATATGAACATTTCTGAGTGGGTATAATTTATGAGTTATAATATTTTCATGAAGTAACCGTGTAATAACAGAAAACAAAAAGAGAGGGAAAAAATTATATTTTTAACAAAGTTTGCAACAATTTAATAAACAAACGAATTTCAAATTAACGTAATTAATGAAAACAATCAAAATAATAAGGTTGCAACGTTCATAGCCCTCAACAAATAATAGGACATCAAATATTTTTATTTAAATTTTGATGACCAACCAATTTGTAGTTGAAAATCAATTTATGAATTAATTTTCTGTGTCAAAATCGAAACTACAATATATATAAAATACATAGTAAAGATACTGATTTTATTTAATTTTTGCAAATGATCAATTTTTCCATTGTTTACAACCACAATGTAAACATCCCGTACTTTAAATAGGTAAAATAAGAAAATCCTAATAATAGCCATGTTTTTTTTAGCTTCGATCTAACAAAGCAAAATAAAGTACAATTTTCAGCACGCAATTACAACAATTATTGCTAGTCTCGAGTTTTCAAGTCTAGCGCAGAAGCTCAAAAAAACAGGCCTGTTATATTCGTTTTAATGAAATGTATGTAGGTACTAAATTCACCACACCAGACCCTCCGTTTTGTTAAACGTCCCGATAACTGCCAATTATTTGAATTATTTGAATTTTTCCCAATGTCACCACGGAATGAATTGTCAGTCATCTGTCAGGTTACTATGTGCCGGCGAATGCGTGCGTCTTATGGACTTTAACATGGCACACATACTTTCGCACATAGTAACACGGAAAACAGCTTGTAGGCAAATTCTCTTAAGTGGGCGGAGCTGACGGTCTATTTCATACTTAGTTTATGATGGGGACGATGCTATAGACATCGTTCAACGAGAGTTTGACGCTCATAGTGGGTGAGTTTTGTGGTGTGGGGTCTGGTCAAGTCCGAAAGTCTGAGAAGGGTAGGGCTTTAAAAAGCTCTAAAGATTGGACGTTAGGTTAGGTTAGGTTAGGTTGAGTGGGGTTGTGAGTTCATCACAAAAAGACCAGGCACCATAGTGGGCCCATCGCCATCCCCAGGGAACCGTTACGGTTAAAAACCTAAACCAAATCGCCCAAACAATCAATTTCCCTGCAGAAATTAATAATGGTCCCAATATTGTTTGAGGAACCAACCTCCTCTAAGTGATTAAAGAAGTACCTGCCAAGGTGCTTCCTTCTACTCCGAGCGATTGCTTGACACTCACATAAAATGTGGAAGATGTCTTCCGTGGCTTGTAGGTCCTCACAATACCTGCATATGTCCGAGCTAGCTAGTCCTAGTCTCATGGCATGCTTCCTTAGAAGGCAATGTCCAGAGAGTATTCCTACCGTTAATCTTAGCTTTGTTCTACTGAAGTTGATTAATTCTTCAGACTGTTTCCGGTTTAAGGTGGGCCACAGTGCCTTTGAGACCCTGTGACCATCTAGCTGTGACCATCTTGTGGCTGCTAAATGGGAAGTTTTTTCGAAAACGACCCTTCTAGCCACGGCCATTGGTGGTCTTATTCCCTCAATAATGGTGTTAGGTGGGAGCTCCGCTCCTTCCTTGGCCAGAGCGTCGGCCTTTTCATTACCTTCAATATTACGATGCCCAGGTACCCAACATAATCTGACACGGTTCTGCGAACATAATGCCTTGAGCATTGTGCGGCAATTCCTTACTAGTTCAGATTTAGTGGTATGTGACTCTAGCGCTTTAAGCGCAGCCTGACTATCAATGTAGATGGCGATATTCTTATTGGATATCGATCTCATCTCAAGTACCTCCGCAGCTTTGAGTACTGCCAGAATCTCCGCCTGGAACACACTGCATGTGTCCGGAAGTCTCAGGGCCAGATGTAAGTCCAGTTCATTGGAGAATACACCAGACCCTGTGCCCTCACTGGTTTTGGAGCCGTCAGTATATATCGAGGTCTCATTTACCCTCGACACCAAGTTCCTATACCAATCCTCTCTGTCAGGGTACAACACATCGTACGGTGTGTCAAAATCTAGTGTACCAAGACCTTCATCCGACTTTTCCGGTATTTCGGAGAATGATTCCTTCAAAATACTGCTATGTCCTATCCTACTGTTCTTAAAGAGCCCAATATTAGTGAGCCGTAGCGCACTATTTCCCGCAATTGATTTTATTTGTAAGTCCAGTGGCAAAAGATTCATAAACGCCTCCAGTGCAGCCGTTGGTGTGGTACGTAAAGCACCCGTAACGGCAATGCAGGCTGTTCTTTGTACCCTGGTCAACATATCCCGTACATACTTCTTGTTTGTGGCTTTCCACCAGACAAGAGCCCCATATGTAATTATGGGTCTTACTACCATTTTGTAAAGCCAATATAAAATTGACGGCTTCATGCCCCATTTCTTTCCTGCTGTTCTCTTGCATATGAAGAGAGCATTATAAGCTTTGCGGACTCTTTCCTGTACATTAAGTTTCCAATTTAGTTTCCTGTCTAATACCGTGCCAAGATATTTTGCGCTCTCCGAGAGAGAGAGCTCCACTCCATCAAGTCTGGGCAGGTTGAAGGGTGGTATCTTGTATTTTGTACTAAATAGTACGAGTTCGGTTTTCCCCGGGTTGACTCGTAGTCCACACCCTTCGGCCCATAATCTAAGCCTATTGAGGGCTGTTTCCATAAGTTCACTCATCGTGTTCAGGAATTTTCCTTGAACAATGATAACTACGTCATCGGCATATGCGATGACTTTGAAACCTGCATTGTTTAATTCTTTAAGTATGTCATCTATGACCAGCACCCAGAGGAGGGGAGAGATAACCCCTCCTTGCGGGGTGCCTCTAGTAACAGATTTTCTTATCGAACTGTTTCCGAGAGTGGAATTGATATTTCTCGTCGAGAGCATTTCGTATAGCCAATTGGTGATGCGCTGCTCGACATTTATCTTTTCCAAGGCGCTTTTGATTGCATCTTTCCTGACGTTATTAAAGGCACCCTCAATATCCAAAAAGGCAGCTAATGCATATTCTTTCTGGTGAAGGCTGCCTTCAATTTTGCCTATTACCTCGTGTAGAGCCGTCTCTACCGATTTACCTTTCAAGTATGCATGCTGAGCATTACATAGAGTTCCGTTGCAGCACTTGTTTCTTATATAAATATCGATAAGCCTTTCAAGTGTCTTGAGGAGAAAAGACGACAGACTAATGGGTCTGAAGTCTTTCGCTGAAGTATGACTTGGTTTACCCGCTTTGGGTATAAATACCACTCGTACTTCTCTCCATGCCCTGGGTACATAGCCTAATCGCAGGCAGTGTGTAAAAAGATTTCCAATCATGTTCATAACTATACCTGGAGCCCTTTGAAGCATAGCCGGCAGGATGCCATCGGGGCCAGGTGCTTTGAACGGAGCGAAGGACTTAATTGCCCATCGCAATTTCTTCCCAGTGATGACATTGTCAACAACCCTTACGTCTATTCCCGAACCAATGCTATATCCATTAGATAATGGAGTTATTGGCGCACTACTTCCTGGAAAGTGTGCTTCCACTAGTGATTCCAGAACTTCCTCGCTGCTTTCGGCCCACGAACCGTCCGATTTCTTAATAAAGCTAGGGACAGCTGCGTCCTTAGCCAACATTTTGCGAAGTCTGGAAGCCTCGCTAGTATCTGTGATCGCCTCACAGAAGAGCTTCCAAGATTTTCTTTTGGATTGCCTGATCAAGTATTTAAACTCTCTCTTACTTTCTATGTATAGATCCCATGTAATGTCGTCCCCCACAACTTTGGCCCTGTTGTAGAAATGTCTAACTTGCCTTCTTTTGGAGCTTAACTCCTTGTTCCACCACTGAGGCTGAGACCTTTTGGTTGTCTTTCTGAGCGGGCAAACTTGTTCGTAAGCCTTGCTCATTATCCTGCCTAAGTTATCAACTTCCCTGTCTAAGTCTAATGACGTTTCAATAAATGGTACTTCATTTCCTATCTGATGCCTGACTATGGATTCGTACCTATTCCAGTCAGCTTTCCTGGGGTAAGATTGGACGTTGCGTCGGGTAAAAATGTTGGGGATGTAAAATAGACGGTTGGGTATAAGTGTGTAAGAGAGTGTAATAATATATTAAAATAATATTTACTTTATGACATTTGTTTCGGCTGCTGTGTTGCGGCTGTTCTGCTGCGGTTTGCTCTGCTGCGGTTTGTTCTGCTGCTGTCGCTTTGTTGCGGTATCTCTGCAATTGTTGCCAGGCAGGCTTCGCGCCTTAAAGCTGAGGTCTCCTGGTCTTTGTTAATTAATCACTGCCCAAACTTTGCCTCCGGCGTCCGTGAAAGGAATTCGCCAGGTCTTACTTTGATGGGATTTTTCACTAACACTTTTTATACTTGTTTCACTGCTGGACTCGTTTCTTGGTTTCTGGTAGTTGGGACCGTTTTTACGTGGATCCCACCGCTGCCACCAATGTTACGCCTCAGTCCGTGCTTCCTCGATAATTCGAGGGAAGAGTACTGAGCGGAGAGCCGAAATTAAATTAAAGACAATTTGTTCTTTTTATTTTAACTGCAGAGCCCGCTGTCTATAGCTGGGCTGCGACTCTGAGTTTGTTTATTAAGTTCAAAAATAGATCGTTTAATTGCTTTTAAAGAAAATAAAGGTCCGCTGTCTTCAGCTGGCTGCAACCTTGTAGTTTCAGTGTTTTAATTAGCTCTGCCTCTTCCTTGCAAAACCATACCCTTTTATACACAATTTTAGTTGTGACCTGACTTCTGACTTCCCCTTCCATATACCATACTTTTCCTTAATAGTTCCCACATGTGCGTACCTATTCATTTTTGGGTATTGCTTCATTGTTTTCCGTTCCCATTTAAGAAATGCACAATCGACATCTTGGTGTCAATTGACTCTGCACTGGTATCAAGTGTCACCCATTCATAAATCGTAAAACAATTTAAGTGGTTGTGTATCGTAATATTCCTCCGATATGCTCTCGTTGCAGTTTTGCCATATGTTGGCGTGCCGCTGAGGAATCGGAGTTGTATTGTTATTGTTTGTATACCCGTGACACTCGATCCAATTGTGCTTGAGTATGCATTTGGAAAACGAAAAACAAAGCGAGTGACCGATTAATAGCCGTGGCGCTTGGGAATGTTATTGGATACATATGCGGAACATATTATTTATGGCTTGGCTGGAAGATCGAAGGTAGGTCATGGTCGGGGTAATGTTTTGTGGATCACAACACTAGCGTAGTTTCTTAGGTATTCACCTAGAGTTCTATGTGATCTTTCAAGCGCACCGTTCGACTGTGGATGATATGGACTGGTCTGTATTTTCTGAACCTTTAGCGTTTTGCAGATACTTTTAAAAACATCACTGGTGAAGTTTACTCCTTGATCTGTTAGTATTGTGTGTGGTATACTAAACGTGCAAATTATTTTCTTCACAAGGGCTTCAGCCACCGTTCTGTCTTCTTGATTGGGTATGGCTATTGCTTGTACGAATTTTGTTAGATCGTCTTGGAATGTAAGTATATACAATTTGTTGTTGTCCTCTGTAATTGGTAGTGGTCCCACTATGTCAAGAGCTATCCTTTCGAATGGCACCTTTGCTGTCGTGGTGATGACCATAGGTAACTTATTACGTGTATACAACTTGTTCCTTTGACAAAGCTCGCATGACGAAATGTATTTCTTGATGTCCACATACATATTTTTCCAATAATTATATGTGTTTTTGATACGTTTGAGTGTACGTTTGACTCCTTGGTGTCCTCCCAGAGGAGTATCATGGAATTCGTATATAATTTGCTTGATTTGTTCTGGATCTGAAACTTCAATAATGTTTTGGTTTATTTCCCGTTGTTCTTTTGGTGCGACCTTTTTATGACTACGAGTTACCACTTTTACTTCGGCGACGTTTAAACGTGATAATGCGTCTGCATTTGTGTTTAAATGCCCTGCTTTATGAGAAACCGTAAAATCGTACTCTTCTAGCTTAATACGCTAGAATGAGGGATCCTTGAGATTAAACATCCACACTAGGGGCTTGTGGTCAGTTATTACTTCAAAGTGTATACGTATGGTCGAAAGTGTGTCACTGCCCAAACAACGGCTAAAGCTTCTTTTTCTTTTGTGGAATAGTTCTTTTCTGCTTTATTTAGTATTCTACTAGAAAATGCGATGGGTAGGTCATTTCCTTCTGTATTTCTCTGTGACAAAACAGCGCCTATGGCTTCATTGCTGGCGTCAGTTGTTAGATAAAAAGATTTTTCGAAGTTGGGATATTGTAAGATTGCTTGTTTCAATCGTTTAAAAGATTCATCGCAAAATGCGTCCCATTTGAATGGCGCGAATTTTTAGATAAATTTTCTATAGTACCCTTTTTTTTTTTTTTTTTATCCGAGGGTAGGTGAAAATCTTCCAAAGACACTATGAGAATAGCAAGCGCGTTCTCATAGTAGTGTCAGATTTTTACTGACTAAAAACACCACCCTTCAAAGATTGTTAGATACTGCAACTAAGAAATAACTTATCAAGCAATTTTTCTATCATTAAATAAAAACTTTTGACAGGTTACTTTCCAATGAAAGATCCTGCGTGTTCCGCATATTAGACGCGGTTAATCTTATCTTGCCAAGTCGAACGGTTTCGTTCTTTGAAGTCGGCGCAATAAATTGCTCTCGTCCAAGATTTGTCGGACTGTATTGTTTATATGTCCGATTAGTCGGTTTCTATGCTTTCTCGCGAAGCTTCTAGTTTCAGCTTCGATTGTTGGAATTCCGAGATCCCTATGGATATCGTCGTTTCTAATATACCATGGTGCTTGTACAATTTCTCTAAGAACTTTATTTTGAAAAGTTTGTAGAATATAGACATTTGTTTTCTTGGTACAACCCCAAAGTTGTATACCGTAGGTCCACACCGGCTTTAGCACTTGCTTGTATAAAAGCAGTTTGTTCTCAATACTGAGTTGGGAGTGTTTTCCGAGTAACCAGTACATTTCTCTATATTTGATATCGAGTTCTTTACGTTTCATTTTCACATGCGAACCCCATTTCAACTTTGCGTCGAGTGTCATTCCCAGATATTTGGCCTCGTTTGCAAAGGGTATTCGGGCCATATTTAGGAAAATTGGCAAGTCATTGGTTTTCTTATACGTGAAATTCACATGTACAGATTTAGTTTCATTTAAGGCGATCCGCCAGTTCCTTGTCCATTCATTTATCTTATTCACTGCGGTTTGCAGTTTTGTAGTCGTTTCTTCGATTGTATTACCTACTGCTAGGATAGCTGTGTCGTCGGCGAACGTAGCAAGGGTAGTGCCATCTTCCCTTGGTATATCGCGAGTATATAACAAATAAAGAAGAGGACCAAGGACGCTTCCTTGCGGTACACCGGCCGAAATTTCTTATAGCTCCGAGTATTCGTTGCAGGAGACCAGAGGGAGACGTGGAAATCTGAAAGGAATTTCCATCCCTAAGCAGAGGGTTTGGCACGCTTGTGGTGGCTCGCGGCATTTAGCTCGTCGGAGGGGTGGGTGATGTGTCTGCTTGTCTAATGGTTGCAAAAAAAAATTTTCTTCGTGCCAAAGGAATTAATATTGTTGATGTGTCTACCGCTGTTGTACTAGGAGAGTTGATCTTTTTGAGTCTGACCAGACTAGTTAGCCGATATCAATCTAAAAGTAGCGGTATTAGAAAAAAATAAACCCAAGGAGAAACATGGGTCCAGAATTGGGGAAGCTGACGATCACCAGGGGATATACGCACTACAAGAATAAACAAAAAGGGGTCTGATGTTGTGACCGAGGATGTGACTTGAGGCTGGTTAAGAAACCTCTAAGGCCATCCTGACGGCGGAACCCACCCTACAATTGACCGAAGTCCATTGCTCCATGGCTACCATGTGCCGATATATTTATGGCAGCCCCAAATATCGCGGTGTGTTGTTTTACGGTGGATCTTATAGATCTTTCTGCATACTCCGCTCGTGATGTGCGCACAGGACGATTGGTAGATATGGTGTCTCTTTCTCACTGTTAGGAAAAGTTTTGGGTTTAATTAATGAAAAACACATATATTTTATATATTCATTGGCAAATTACCTGGGCTTAACCGAAAAAAAATAATGATACCTGTTTTCTTTTCTTTTCTTTTCTTACCACACCCTTGAGTTAATAAAACTAATCTTAAAAATAAGTAAGTTTCTTAAAATTTAACACGGCTGAGAGGGTGGTGAAGACTGCTTTTTTGGTGCGCTGGACTGACGCCGTCGGTCTGTCTCGAGGTCCTTTCGTAGACTTTGGGTATTTACGTGTAGTTGATGATCGGCTGAGGGGGTCACAGAAGCCGAGGGTGGTGCTGCGGTGGTGTCACAGTATGCCGTTGCACCGAAGCCCTTACCGAACTCTCCGTGGTGTAACTTTGGAGGAGTTTTGAGGTAATGCAGTAGGTGTCTATGGCGTGGTTGGACAGCGATGATTTTAGTGGTAATACGCTTGGTGTCTTCGCGTGGTTGGACAGCGCGAGTTTGTTGAAATGCGCTTGGTGTCTACGCGTGGTTGGACAGCGATGATTTTTGTGGTAATGCGCTTGGTGTCTTCGCGTGGTTGGACAGCGCGAGTTTGTTGAAATGCGCTTGGTGTCTACGCGTGGTTGGACAGCGCGAGTTTGATGTAATGCACTTGGTGTCTACACGTGGTTGGACAGCGCGAGTTTGATGTAATGCGCTTGGTGTCTACACGTGGTTGGACGGCGGCGATTCCCGTAGCGTATGGGATTGGATGCGTGCGATGGTTCTTGCTTAAAGCATAGGTATGCCCATAGTGGCGTTGTGACATGCGGTGCGGATTTATTTTGGGGGATAATTTACGAGCGTTCCCTTTTGCTACACATATAATGGAGACAGGTAAGGAGTCGAGAAAGTTTTCGACTTTGTGGGATTCGCTGAAAGGGGTAATGTGATAAGTTGGATGTAACACGGATGAAAGAGCAATTACCTTATCCCTTGGAGAGGTTTACACATAAAAATGACAATGCGCACACGCTAATTGTTAACGCACGCTTCAGGTAACGATTTGTGAAAAAAAACTTAGGTTATTACCACGTATATAATTTTTTAATTCCACGCACGAGTTCTCGCCACCGCCACAAAAATGAAAAAGACCGGCCATCTTTGCTCTTTGGTTTTTTTATACCATGGAAGTGTTAGCTGACGGCGATTTCTCTGCGAAGTGTGCCGCCATTGCATGTAGGTACAGCGGTTATTTCGTGCATTAGCCGTAGGGTGCATGCGCGTGAGTCTTATTTTCACAAAATTAGGGTTGTCAATAAAACAGTTGAAGGCGTGCGCTACATCGTTTCCATTTCTAACACGGAAGAGTCTATTCCCGAGATATGATTCTAGAATATCATATAGGCTGGCGGGGAGAACTTGTCGTAATTTAAATTTCAAGCCTTCGTGCCACACCTTATCAAAGGCTTGTGAGACGTCAAGGAATACGCTTGAGCAAATCTTTTTTTCTTCAAATGCTTTCTCGATTACGTCAGCAGTTCTATGTACTTGGTCAATCGTCGAATGCTTGGTTCTGAACCCAAACTGGTGGTCAGGGATAAGATTATTGCCTTCAATAACCGGTTGTAGGCGCCTAAGCAATATTCTCTTGAAGACTTTGGATATGACTGGAAGAAGGGAAATCGGTCTATACGATTTTACTTCATTTGGCGGTTTTCCTGGTTTTAAAACTATTATGACCTCCGCGACTTTCCATTGACTCGGCACGTGTTTTAGTCTAAGCGCGGCATTTATGATGTGAAGAAGCTTCATTAATGCTTTCCTTGGTAGAACTTTCAGAACTTCTCCGGTAATCAAATCATAACCAGGAGCTTTCTTGGGTTTTAGGGACTTGATTTCACGTTTTAGTTCCCTTAGCGTTGCACTTGTGAGTGTTGAATCGTCAGATTGTAATTCCGCCATATTAGTATTGTCGTGGATCGCTTGGCCATCGTACGGTTTAAAAGTTTCTTCTAGATGATCGGCAAAAACGTCCGCTTTTTCCTTATCTTCCCTTGCCCATTCATTTCGATTTATTCTAATTGGCGGCGCGGGGTTTTTGGGCCTTTTGGTGCACTTTACAGCTTTCCAAAGTGAATAATTAGAATCTTTTTTCGCTGTTAGGCTTTCAAGGTAAGAACCTATCGCACGATTTTTAAAATCCTTAATAACTGTCTTCAACAAATTGCACAAATAATTCAAAAGTGCTTTATGTTGCGGAGCGCGACTCTGTTGCCATTTCTTATGCGCCTTCCTTTTTTCGTTGACCAATTCTTTTATTTCGGGAGGATATCGTAGCCCGTATTTGGCCGGCGTTTTCCTTGGATTAGGCGTATTATTCCAGGAGGCGATCTGTACGATCTCGACGAAGCGATCAACTTCAACCTCAAGTTCATAGGATGTCGTAAGTGCAACACTCAGTTCAACATTCTCTTCTATTTCGTTCCTAAAGCCTTCCCAGTTAGTTTTTCTACCAGTTAATCTCGCTGGCTCTATGTTATTGGCTAGTTTTACACTCAATGTTAAAATAACCGGTGAGTGGTCATATGATAGATCAAAGCTCTCTTCAACTTTAATGTGGTTGGTAGGTATTTCTTTTACAACGAAAAAATCTATCAGGTCCGGTAGTTTTGAGGTATCAGTTGGCCAGTAGGTCGGTTTGCCCGTCGAGAGGAAATCGCAACTGTATTCCATACCTGCCCCATAGAGCATTCTACCTTTTCGCGAGATGTATCTGGAGCCCCAGAACATGTGCTTCGCATTTAAATCGCCGCCAATAATGAAATTTGGTTTGAGCGATTTAAGCAGGTTAGTAAAATCACTTTTTTCAAGCGCGGAGCGCGGTGGACAGTAGATAGATGAAATTTTAAGAGTACGCTGACTATTTTTAGCTCGAATCGTGCACAGTTGCATAGTTTCAAGCTCTATCTTCAGGTCTTCGTATTGTTCAATGCAGTCTTTAATAAGCAATGATGATCCACCTCTGGCGTTCCCTGATGGGTGACAAGCGTGGAAATCATTATATCCTTTTATTTTTAAATTCGATCCCTTTTTCACGTGAGTTTCAGAAATCAAGCAAATGTCAATATCTTTCTCGCGTATGAATATTTCCAATTCGCCGAGTTTTTGTAAAAGCCCGTTTGCATTCCAAGTGCATATTTTTAACATTGGTTTGTCATTCATGTTATTTTTGAAGCACGCGTTTTCCGTGATTTATTTTCGAGCTTAACCAAGCGATCGAGAATAATTTTATTTATTTTGCATTGTTCTTCAAGTTTCTCGAGAATAACTGAGAAAACATGAGAAACAGGGTCCGGCGAAGTTTCAACGTTTTTCGCTCCTTCGAATGCCGCGGCCTGAGCGTAGGTCTGCACTCTGGCTGACCGAGGGCCACTATTCGATGGCGTTCCTGATGGTAACTTTTCAGTAGCGTTTCTTTTGACAACAGAGGTCGAGGGCTTTTCTATTGTCTCTCTTTCTCTGACAATGCTACGCTTTTGAACCGGAGGTTTTATATTACCTACTACCTCCTGGGCGGTCCTACGCTTTATCTTGGTAAGCGGCTTTGTTTTTTTATTTTGGGTTTTGAGGAGCGCATCTCTCCGTTTTTGCAACTCCTTAGCTACTTCACAGCCTCTATAATCCGCCGGGTGCTTTCCCTTGCAATTAGCACAGGTAGCGGAGGATTGTTTATTTGCTCCATAGTCTTGGGAGAAATGACTTCCGGCGCATTTGACACATCGCGGCTCTTTTTTGCAATACATTTGCGTATTATTGAATTCTTGGCAACGTTTGCACTGTGGAATTGTTTTCAAATTTCTGCGCATGGGCTCGATTTTTACCACAATATTAAGTATGGTTTTAATTCGGTAGATATCTTCGATATTATCAGACCTATCGAAGGTAAGCATAAAGAGCGGAAGTCCACGCCTTACCATGATGTCCTTATCTTCTTCCGTTTTTTGCTTCTCTTTCTTGATGATATTTACGGCATCAAGAATTTTAAACCCTTTGGAATGGAGGTCGTTTATAACCTCTTCTTTGGTGCATGAGGGGTGGAGTCCCCTCGCTACAACACGATGTGGCCTTTCTGACTTTATTTCAAAAGTATACCACTGGATCTTCTCGGTATTTAGCTTTTGGGACACTGCCCGGTAGTCTTCGTGGTTAACGACGTTAATTTTCCACGCATTATTCCTCAAAGATGATACCTTAAATTCCGATGGTATCGTTCCTTTAAGGAGGCTGTGTAACTTATTATACTCCATTACCCCAACGACGTTTATTGGAGGCGGTGGACGAATTTGCCCTCGGTGTTGTTTTTCTTGCGGTACTTTACGCGTTTGTTCTCTTAGAGGCACGACTTCAGGCGAAGAACCGGCTCTCCTTTTCTTACTAGGTCTTTTCTTATGGACCCGATTCGTTTCGCGTGCTAGCTCTTCTTCGTCAGTGTGGTATTCCTGACTAGGCAAGCGTGGTGGAGTGCATTCGCGTTCTTTCTGAATATGAGTGTTCCTTAGAACATTATTTTCTTCTTTTAACAGTTCTATCTCTTTCTTCAGAGTTTGATAGAGTAGATCCATTTCCTTAAGCTTGATTCGGAGTGTTTTAATTTCTTCCTCAGAGCTTATATCTTTAACTGAATCCCGTTTTTCACGCCCTGGCGGTCCCGGCGGACTTCTTTTCCCGGGGTTGTTCGATCTTGATGGAGGCGATTGAGATACCCTTGAACTTTTAATAAAAGGGTTAATGGATTGCAATAAGCGGCTCTCCCCAGAATCCGTAGAGCCGACCTCCGAAGAGGGTGGATTTTCCTGTAAAGCTGGACTGCCACCTGGGGTAATTAATCTTTTCGTTTTGTTCATTGCATTTTTTGTATACACTACATGCTCGGTATACGGAGGTTGGATTTTAGTCGCCTCTTACGACAGGCATGCCTACCTCGGGTAAATTCTAACCCCTACCCAAAGGGGTACCCTGCTAAGCCTAAAAAGGATTTTATTTGTTTTTGATTACGAGGAGGTTCGATTTTGTTAATGGCTGTAATTTTTTCGGGGTCTGGTTTTACACCCTCTGATGTAATGATGTGCCCCAGATACATAACTTCTGTTTGTAAAAATTTGCATTTGGATGGTTTGAGTTTAAGGTTATAGGGCTTTCATGATTTCAATAAGCTTCTCATTGTGATCTTGCAAATTCTTCCCATAGATCACTATATCAACGAGGTAAACTAAACACATTATCCCCTGTAATCCAGACAAAACTACGTTCATAAGTCTTTGGAATGTAGGTGGTGCATTTCTTAGCCCGAATGGCATTCTGTTAAATTCAAAATGACCATTTGCAGTACTAAATGCCGTTTTATGTTTATCCTCTTCAGTGATCTCAATTTGGTGAAAACCATTTGCTAGGTCTAGAGTGGTAAAATACTTTGACTCTCCAAGTTGTCCGAGAATGTCGTCGATATTTGGGATTGCGTATGCATCTGGAATCGTAGCCTCATTTAATTTTCGGTAGTCTATTACGACTCTCCATTTTTGATCTCCCTTTTTGGGGACTACAAGGAGGGGTGCATTCCAGGGGCTATTGCTCGATCCGATCACTTCATCTTGCAACATTTGATCAACTTGGTTTTTTATTTTCTGTTTATGGATTTCCGCTAGGCGGTATGGTCGTATATTCGCGGGCGTTATGTTTTCGCTCGTCTTAATGGAATGCCTCATTCCTGAAGTAGAGGATAATTTGTCGCCCTCTAGAAAGAATAAATGATTAAAATCCCTACAGATATCTTCTATTGACTGCTTTTTCTCCGAGTTGAGATGATTTAGATTTAGCTCGGCTTCTAATTTGTTTAATCTGTTTTCTATAACCTGGTTAAATTTAGAGGTACTACGTAAGTTATGGATGTAGTATATATTTGAGTTAATACACTTAAGGTTAAGATTTTCTATTTCGACTTCATCTTCGTTTGTGTTTAAAATAGATATGTACACGTAACCGTTTTTGGGCGAGGTAGTGGCCGCTGAAGTGTATACTTTCGGAGCTATTTCTTGGGAGAAATATATTTTTTCGGTTTCATGTGCCACTGGACCGTATTTGATGAATTTTTCGGTCCTAGTAGGAATTGTAAGAATTTTTTGCTCGTTGATAAAATCTACAGAATATTGTCTGTCCTTAAAATGGTATTTAAAAATATTATTTTTATAATCTACCACTGCATCGAATCGTCTGAAAAAAATTTCTCCTATTATTCCATCTTGTGTGATTGGGAAACTATTTGGAATTTCGTGGAATAGGTGTGTAATCTTTTGACCATTTATGAGTTCAAAATGTAGGTCGATAGTGCCTAACGTAGATGTAGGCCTGTCACTTACTTACTTACTTACTTAAGGTGGCGCTACAGTTCGGGGTGGACCTGGGCCTCAACCAACAAGCGTCTCCAGCCAGCGCGATCTTTAGCTAGCTGTCCCCAGTTTCGCACGATAAGTTGGTTAAGGTCCCCTCCCACTTGCGTGCGCCACCTGAGTCGCGGTCTTCCTCTACTGCGCCTTCCCTCGGGTATGGATTCGAAGATCTTCCGGGCCGGAGCATTCGTGTCCATTCGCTCTACATGACCCAGCCACCTCAGTCGTTGGACCTTCACTCTTCTGACTAGGTCGATGTCGCTGTACACCCAAGTAGAAATTTGTGACTATTATCTTGAATTATAGTCGCCAAACGGGATATTGGACTCAGTTTTGTGTCGATAAGCTCCATTCCAATAAGATGGTAACTATTTGACATTTGTGTTACCATTAATGGCCTCAAAGCTACAAATGTCCTTTAAAGTTACATTTCAACACACACAAAACCTGCGAGGTTGCTGTTTTATGTATCCACTTAACAACTAGGCGAACTGACAGCGCAAAGTCTAATTTATGTCCACCGAGAGTTACCATAGTATTTTGGCGCCTTTATTTGCAAACAATCTTCACACATACCGTACCGGGAAAAGCTCAGGGTGATTCAATTGAACCTTCATCACAGCAAAGCAGCATCAGCAATGATGACTAAATGCTTTGATGAGGATTCGTTTGATATAGCCCTGATACAGGAGCCTTGGATCTTTAGAGGAAAGATTAGAGGACTCCCAAACAGCATGGCTGAGTTGCACTATGCGCAAACCAGCGGAAGAATTAGGTCATGTATCCTGGTGAGGCACGGAGTTCAAGCATATAAATTGCCGGATCTGTGTGCCCCAGATCTTGCAGCAGTACGTGTAGGATCAGGTGCGGGAACTTTTGTTATAGCATCTGCATACTTGCCGTATGATTCTCCAGAACCTCCTCCGACCAGAGAGTTAGAGGTTTTGGTGGATGCATGCAGGAACAGGAACGAGGACTTAATTATTGGTTGTGATGCCAATGCACATAATACAGTGTGGGGCAGCACCAACGATAATTACAGAGGAGAAGCATTATTCGAATTTGTATCATACAAGGATCTAGCTATCTTAAACAGGGGAACAGAGCCAACCTTCGTTAATGTGAGACGAAGGGAAGTGATCGATGTTACCCTGTGCAGTAGTCAGATAATTGATAGAGTATCAAATTGGAGGGTAATGGATCAGGCTACAATGTCGGATCACAGAGCCATTTCATTTGATGTTCGCTATGGATCTAAAAGAAAAAAAGATCGGAAATACATCAGGATTCCGAAGAACACGGATAGGACAAAATACCTTGAAGTGTTGGAGGAAAAACTGAATGTAACGACATTCGGAATACCGAAAAACACTTGGCACGTTGAATCACAGCTGAAGCATCTGCAATCAGCTGTTGAAGATGCGTACCGAGTGGCTTGCACACCTACTTTAGTGGAAAAACAAGATCCTGCACCTTGGTGGTGCCGGGAACTTGAGAAACTAAAGAAGGCTGTGAGGAAGGCCTTTAATCACGCCATGAGGAGGGGGGAACCCGAAGCATGGGATGACTATAAGGCGAAAAAGAAAGAGCTTAATGTCACTCTGCGACGACGTAAAAGGGAATCATGGAGGGACTTTTGCTCGAGTATGAGGAGTACATCTGAAGTCAGTAGACTACAAAAGATTGTCTCGAGAGATCCAGTTTCCAAGATCGGACTCATTCGTAATAGAGCGGGGGAGATGGTGGAAACACTGGATCACACAAATGAGGTCCTAATTGAGGTACACTTTCCAGGAAGCTATAAATCAGATCAGCCCTGGGCTCCAAGGAAACAAGGAGCGAACAGGATGGATAGGATGGAAGCGGAAAGGATCGTAACACCAGAGGCGGTCAAGGGTGCAATAGCAACATTTGCACCCTTCAAAACCGCGGGGCCGGATGGTATATTTCCAGGCCTAATGCAATGGGGAGCAGACGTAATTGCACCAAGGCTCAGGAATATATACGTTGCATGCCTAGCAATAGGCTACATCCCGATTACATGGAGGGAGACAAATGTGGTCTTTCTTCCAAAGCCGGGTAAAAAGGATTACACCGAGGCAAAGTCCTTCAGACCAGTTAGCCTAACATCCTTTCTGTTAAAAACAATGGAAAGGGTGGTGGTGGACTACATGGAGAGTACTGCGCTTAAGATGTATCCTTTAAACAGTAGGCAGCATGCTTATAGGGCAGGCATGTCTACAGAAACAGCGCTACATCAAGTAGTACGCGTTGCGGAGGAAGAGCTAAATACCGGGGGCATTGCGATGACCACCATAATGGACATTGAAGGTGCCTTCGATAAGATATGCTTTGAAAGTCTGAAACAAGCCTTGGAAAAACGTAGGGTTAACCCACTGGTGGTAAGATGGGTGGACAATATGTTGAACACGAGGGCAATAAATATTCAGACGGGAACCTCAAAACTTAGAGGAAGGGTTAGCAGGGGCTGCCCACAGGGAGGTGTTCTCTCTCCTACACTGTGGAATATCACTGTGGACTCTCTTCTCGACAGACTTGAGGCGACTGGCACTCACACAGTGGGATATGCCGACGACATAGCAATAATGGCCAGAGGCAAATTTATAGACGTCACCGCAGATATCATGAGGAATGCGCTCAGAGTGGTTGAGCGGTGGTGTCTGGAAGAAGGGCTCTCCATTAATGCGGGAAAAACAGATCTAATAGTCTTCACTAAGAAGAGGAAAAATCTGGAATTTCGACCCTTAACGCTCTTCGGATCGGAACTAACAACGACCACGAAGGTCAAGTATCTGGGAGTCTATCTAGATACTAAACTTTCGTGGAACTACCATGTTGAGGAGAAGGTCAAGAAGGCAAAAAGGGTATTACATCAGTGCAAACGTGTATGTGGACAGAGGTGGGGACTCTCGCCTAGGTCAGCATACTGGATGTACACGATGATAACTAGACCCATTATCACCTATGCCTCGGTTGTATGGTGGGCGAAAGCTTCCCAGAAAACAGTGAGGAAGCACCTGGATAGGGTCCAACGCTTAACATGTATAGGAGTTACAGGTGCAATACGGACAACACCAACATGCGCAATGGAAGTGATCCTGGGGATCTTACCGCTGGACTTATTTATTAAGAAAACAGCGGCCCTAACGGCACTTCGTTTGCATCGAGATGCGAAATGGCACAATCGTGGTACCATCTATGGACATAGGAAGATCCTGGAACTTGTCAAAAACGAGATTAGGGAGCTGAGCATGCCTATGGATGGGATTACAAGGGTGCGTGTTATGGAAAGGAATCACAAAACTCGTATTGAGAACGGATTACTTCCAGAAAAAAGAAGTGGTGAAATAGTGATTTTCACAGATGGATCCATGATGGATGGCAGAGCGGGTGCCGGTATCTTTTCAGAAGAGCTGGAACTAGCCCGTCACGTTAGCCTCGGGAAACACACTTCTGTATACCAGGCTGAGATGATTGCATTGCTGCATGCGTTGGACTACTTGCTTGAGGGTCAGGTGGAGGGAAGAAATATCCTTATAGCACTGGACAATCAGGCGGTGATCAGATGCATGGAGCAAGCAAACATTACAACATCGTTGGCACTGGAATGTGTACTCAAGCTCAATAAGTGTTCATCTAAAAATGAAGTAACACTGACTTGGGTACGAGGACACATAGGGATCGAAGGCAACGAAAAGGCGGACTCCCTTGCAAAACAGGGGTCAGCTGAAAAGTTGCTGGGACCAGAACCATTCTCTTCAATTGGCAGAGGAATGGTTGAACAACTGATTTACAACTGGATCACGGCAGAACATCTGAGAAGATGGTCAACCATGGAACAATGTAGACAGTCTAAAATGGCAATTAAATGGCCGACCCGCTCCACTCAAAGAAGGGTTCTAAGCATGAGTCGAGGAACACTGAAATGGGTGGTGGCTTTATCAACAGGACATGGTAATTTCGGGTATCACTTAAGGAAGATGGGCCTTAGAGAGGACGATACCTGCAAACTATGCCTGGAGGAATCCGAGACAGCGGCACATATACTGTGTCAATGTCCGGCATTGGCTGGCAGAAGAATGAAGATATTGGGGCATCACTGGGTGGAGACCCAGTCGATGAAACAGATCTCACATAAACAGATGCTAGCGTTAACACTAGGAATCGAACCCAGGGAAGAACTCTGGAGAAATCCAGAGAGTCTATCTGGCTAAGATTTATAGTGGCAGAGAGACGAAAAGAGACCCGTCAATGGTGGTCTGATTCGAATATCTCTCAAATATATATATATATATATACCACAATCTAATGGCTGCTGTAGGTGTACAGAGACGAAGTAGGTAGAGCATTTATACTCACACACTTAACATGCTCCTTTGAATGTAGGCGAGCGGTGTGCACGGAGAATATTATATGACATTGAGCAGCAATCGTAAAAGGGAATATAGGGTGTCATAAAAAAAAATATCGTGAATAGTCAAATGATGAACAATGAATTTATCTAAAAAGAATCGAAATATTGTAAAATAGAGACTTCATTATTTAAGAATACTAATATCTTTTAATGAGTTAATTTTCATTTTAAAGAGTGTACTGAAAATTTGTTGCCGTTGTAGCACGACGTCGAATAAAATTTTAAGTTTACTTTTACTATGTGCACCGCGCTGCTTTTCGACGTTTCAGTATTTTAGTAGGACAAAAATGACAATGTGTTTGATTTTGCTACATAAAACTGCAGCAGATTAAATTGTAAAAAAAATGGAAAAAAATATTCCAACTTGTATCAAATGTTATCAATATACATCTACAATGATTTATTACACAAATTTTCTATGGCAAAAAAATGTCCCAAATGAACTACAAAAGTTATATTTGTTAAAGTTATATCTTAGTAACATACCTACATGTAAAAATGTTCACTTTATTATATAGATTTTAGCAAACCAAAATCGCATTACCAAAAGTTAGAGGCGGAAACATCATAACATTTGCAAATCCCTTTCTTATTATTTTCACCAACCTTTTTTTTACATGTTCTCATTCATTAAAGGATAGAATTTAAAAGAATGAATTATATAAATGATACGACACAATAATAATAAACGCACACAAAACAACATTTCCTGAATGAATGTACATTGTGCATGCACCCTGTGATTCTTCCTAAAGAAATCCATATGGCAGGCAAATGGCCGTCTTCTGATTCTAATTGGGATCCATTATCAGAAAAAAGAAAAAAATAGTCCCTGGGAAAAGAAAAGAAGCTTGAAAATAAAATCGAATATTATAAATACTCAATATTTCTTGAGCGCGTGAGTTTTTGCCACTACAACTTATTGATATTTGTGGTAAAACTGATTTTCGTTTGAATATTTTGCATTCGGGTACGAAGATATGCAATTATTAAATTCGCTTAATATTATACCTGGTTTACCATTTTCATGACATTTTGTTTAGGTACTTTAGCATCCCCATTAAAGAGGGAAGGTTATGTGTTTACATTTTATATTGGTATCAGTATTTCTATTTCACATTTTCTGTTTCGTGCGAACCAACTTACAAACACATGAAAACAAATTTGACAGCTCACTAAAATTCGGACACATTTCGGTTACAAGTCATAGCCAAAATCCCATTATGTGTGTTTCCCGAAATAGTAATTTTATGAGGTAAAACTAATTCCCCACTTTGGTCAACGTTACATCCTGCAGTGCAAACATCACGCACTTTGATACATTATACACACATTACTGTTACGGTAACATGTCTGAAATGTGGGAACAGCGTGCACACTACAACCAACAATTTCTACTTGGGCAGCCCGTACAGTTCGTCGTTAAATCTCCTTCTCCATTCACCGTCAATGCAGACGGGACCAAAAATAACACGAAGAATTTTTCTCTCGAAACAACCGAGAGTTACCTCATCCGCTTTTGATAAAGTCCATGCCTCTGCGCCATATAGCAGAACTGGGATGATAAGGGTCTTATAAAGGGTCACTTTAGTTGTTCGAGAGAGGGCTTTGCTACTCAATTGCCTTCTTAGCCCAAAGAAACAGCGATTGGCAAGAGTAATTCTACGTTTAACCTCAGCGCTGGTGTCGTTGTCTGAGTTCATAGCGGAGCCTAGGTAGACAAAGTCCTTAACCACCTCGAAGTTATATCTGTCTATTGTGACGTTCTGTCCGAGCCGTCGGTGTTGGGTGTCCTTTTTAGTTGACAGCATATACTTCGTCTTGCCCTCATTAACCGCCAAACCCATCTTCGCCGCCTCAGCCTCAATACTCACAAACGCGCCATTAACATCACGCTGCGTTCTGCCAATTATGTCAATGTCATCGGCGTATGCGAGTAACTGGACGGACTTTTGAAAGATAGTGCCTCTGGTGTTGGCGTTTGAGTTTTGCACTATTCTTTCAAGAACGATGTTGAAGAAGTCACATGACAGCGCATCGCCTTGTCTAAATCCTTTTTGACATCGAAGGTCTCGGTAAGTTCTTTACCGACCTTGATGGAGCAGCGTGCATTCTCCATCGTCATCCTGCACAAACGGACGAGTTTGGCAGGGATGCCAAAACTAGACATTGCTCTGTATAGTTTGTCCCTATAAATGCTGTCATAGGCGGCCTTAAAGTCGATGAAAAGGTGGTAGGTATCGATTTGAAGTTCCTGGGTTTTCTCCAAGATATGCCGCAGTGTGAATATTTGGTCTATGGTGGACTTTCCTGGCCTGAAGCCACACTGATATGGACCAATCAGGTTGTTTACGAAAGGCTTCAGGCGTTCACACAAAACGGCAGACAAGATCTTGTAGGCAATGTTTAGAAGACTGATACCTCTGTAATTGGCGCAGTTCAGAGGGTCTCCTTTCTTGAGGATCGGGCAAATAATGCTGAGGTTCCATTCATCGGGCATACTTTCCTCCGACCATATTTTACAGATGAGTTGGTGCATGCTCCTAACCAAGTCATCGCCTGCCGCTTTGAACAGCTCGGCGGCTAGGCCATCTGCTCCAGCGGCTTTGTTGGACTTCAGTTTAGATATAGCTATCTTCACCTCGTCCAGGTCGGGTGGACGGTATTGTTGATCCTCATCGTCCAGGTTGAACGGTTCATTCTGTCTGACAGCGGAATTTAAGTCGTCATCGCCGTTAAACAGTCTGCAGAAGTAGTTCTTCCATATCCTCAGCATCGACTGCAATTCTACCACGATGTTCCTTTGTTCGTCCTTGCAGGCTTCGGTTCGGGCTTTGTAGCCTTGTGAAGTTCTTTTTACCCTCTGGTAGAACTTCCGAACCTCATTCCTGTTGTAACATCTCTCTATTTCCTCGATCGCGCGCTTCTCATGCTCTTTCTTTTTTCTCCTTAGAAGCCGGTGTTCGTCTCTTCTCTTCTGCGCGTAGAGCTCACGAGCAGCTCTTGTCCTCCTTTGCAGCGCCGCTTTGTATGCCTCTTGCTTCGCTGCATGTGCTTGCCGGCACTCGTCGTCGAACCAGGGGTTTCGTTGTGGTGGTCGGGTGAAACCCAGCACATCAGAGGCGGCGTCTCTGATGGCTTTTTGGCAATGTTGCGTGTGCTAGCTATGAAGGATAAATTATTTAGGATTAACGACTTTCGATTAAAACGCACTGATAGATACAACAAGGTTGGAGGGGGATGCGCAATTTATGTTAAAAAATGCTATAAGTTTTATGTTGTTAAAGAATCGACGCCTGCCGATTTGGTACAATATATATTTGTTGAGATAATTGGTGGTGATGACAAACTTTTAATCGGATGCTTATACATGGCCCCCAACATTGCTAATTACGTTCTCATAAGAGACATACTAGAGCATTTAGCTCCATTGTACGACAAAATAATACTTTGTGGGGATTTTAACTTAAATATCTTGCATAACAAAAACAAACGCTTTAAAGATATGGTAGAGTTGTTTAATTTAAGTTTCGCAAACTGCACTCAACCCACGCATTTTATGCCCAATAAGGAACCGTCTTTATTAGATATGTTTTTGGTATCGAACCCAGAATTAATTCTGCATTACGACCAACTTCTTGCACCAGCTTTTTCGCATCATGACCTAATTTTCTTAACTTTTAAGTTTTCTGCATCATGCGAGGCTGAAACAATTAGAAAATTCCATAATTTTTCTAATATAAACGTAGAAGCCCAATTCAACGATTGTAGAAGTTTAAATTGGCTTCCAGTCTATACAACGAACAACGTAAATAGTCAGACTGAGTGTTTACAGATAAACATTCAATATCTTTTTAATAAGCACGTTCCTGTCAAAATAAAAAAGACCAAACAAGCAAGATTCCCTTGGTTTACAACAGAAGTAAGCGAGAAAATAAAATTACGTAATCTTTTATACGCAAGATGGAGGAGATACAAATGCTCAATTATTTATAAAGAATTTAAGGTAGCACGTAATGTTGTTACCTCCCTTATCCGTAGAAACAAGCAGACTTTTTTCACTAACAAATTTCGCGCTAGTAATTCAAGTTCAGCATTTTGGAAAAATGTTCGCCAGTGTGGACTTAAGTCAACCAAAAACTCGCTACCTCATAATATTGACCTCGATGAGCTTAATAAAATACTTATCAAATCTGTACCGAATACAAGACTAGAAATTCTCCCATCGGCAGTTTTGAAGGAGAAACCTTCTCACTTTCTGCTACGGACGAAATAAATGTCGACTTGGAAATTTTTAAGATAAAATCTAAGGCAGTGGGTGCGGATAATATTCATCCTGATTTTATAAAAATTCTTCTTCCTGTCCTATTAAACCAAATAACACACATTTTTAATACGATCATAATGACTTCACAAGTTCCCGATGACTGGAAAACTGCAAAAATAATTCCTCTGCCTAAATCCTCGACCCCAACAAACTCAGAATACCGTCCAATAGCTATACTTCCTTTTTTGAGTAAAGTATTTGAAAAGATAGTGAGCGTTCAAATCAAGCATTACTTAAACAATAACAAGCTAATCACAAAATACCAGTCGGGTTTTCGTACCAAACACAACTGCACCACAGCTTTATTAAAAGTAAGTGAAGATATACGTGCTGGATTGGACAATAATATGTTGGGTTTAATCGTGTTTCTGGACTTCTCCAAAGCTTTTGATTCTGTAAACCATAGTATTCTACTAAAGAAGTTACAAACTAATTTTTCATTTGATCGTTCTTTATGTAATCTTATGTCATCTTATCTGTCTAATCGGTATCAGTACATTGTAAATGAAAATAAATGTTCGTCGCGACTTTTAGTTCCCTTAGGTGTGCCACATGGTTCCGTTCTTGGACCACTATTATTTACATGTTTTATAAATGATATATCAGAGAGTCTTAGTATTTGTAAACACCATATTTATGCTGACGATGTACAATTGTACTTGCTATTCTCTAAATCGAACACAAGCGAAGCACTAACATATATAAATCGCGATTTAAATGCAATACATAAATGGTCGGAAGAAAACAAGCTAAACCTTAACCCGACAAAAACTAAAGCCATGGTTATCAACAGAAGCAGGCATACTGAAGTTTTCCCACCAATTTATCTCAACAATTCGCCAATTGAATATGTAGATAGTTTAAAGAACCTCGGAATCATTTTTAATCGAAGTTTTAGCTGGGATACACATGTAAAAAGTATTGTCTCTAAAATATACGGCGCTCTTCGGGGCCTTAGTCCAACATCCAGTTATCTCCCAACAAATGTTAAATTACAGCTTGTTCGGTCATTCATATTACCTATCGTCCTCTATGGCTGTGAGATATTTGCCAAAAGGAACCTGGATGTCGCGTATAATAGTTGTGCGAGATATATATTCGGTATTAGCAGACGCGAACATATTTCACAGTACACAATTTTAATTGCTGGCTGTTCCTTAACAGCCTTGCTTAAATATAGAACCTTGCTATCACTACATAAAATCATTGTTACAAGAGAACCAGATTATCTTTTTAAAAAAATTAAATTAAAACACGTCAATTTTTTGTCCATTCGATTCACCTTTGGAATAGTTTGCCCCATAATATTAAGTGTACGAACAACGTAAATACGTTCAAAACAGAAGTTTTTCAACATTTTGCAAGTAAATTTTAATGGAACTCCCTTCCCTTTCTCCTATATCCTTTGTCCCTGTTTACATTATGTCTTATTTTTTTATTTATTTATTTATTTATTATTAATGTAATTTATGTCTTATTGCTAATTATTATTGTAAATTTATAATTTTGATTTTTCACCTCAATTTATAAGCTTGTTCAGTTTTAAAAGATTTACTTATCTTATCTGTACAAAGAATACACGCACAATAAATATCAAATATCAAATATTTCGATCAGCCTAAATCCGTTGTCGGAGGTGGTCTCGTGTAGGCTGTACTTTCCGACAGTACTACCAAAGATGCCCTCTCTTCCTAGCTTGGCGTTAAAATCGCCTAAGACAATTTTAATGTCATAGCTAGGGCATTGCTCGTAAGTGTGGTCCAGGAGCTCGTAGAACCTTTCTTTGGTGTCGTCGTCTTTCTCCTCCGTGGGGGCGTGCACGCATATTAAGCTAATGTTGCCGAATTTAGCCTTGATGCGGATTGTCGTGATGCGGTCGTTTACATAGTTGAAACTTAAGACTTCTTGCCTAAGTCTGGCGCCAACGACAAATCCACATCCGAATAAGCGCTGTTTTTGCTGCCGATAGCAGTCACCGTAATAGATATCGCAGTTTTTCATCCTCTTTTTGCCCGGGCCATCCCATCGCACTTCTTGGATGGCGGTTAAATCTGCTTTATAGTGGTTCAGGGCTTCCGCTAATTGTTCGGCTGCACGCGGTCTGTTAAGGGACCTAAAATTCCACGTACAGATCCGAAATTCGGTGTCCTTTAATCGTTTGACAGGTTCGTCAACACTAAGATCATCCGTATCCGAGGCTCGTTGGTGCTTCGCAACTATGATATTTTTACGTAGTGGGGCAGTTACCCCGGCCTGTCACTTATTCCTGTTAATTTGGTGACGGTATCCGTATTTACCCATTCGTCAGGTTTTAGAGTTTTCAATTTAATTAGACTTATAGCAGCTCCCGTGTCTAAAAGCATTTGTGCGTTTTGGGAAACGAACTCTCTTGACGATATTTTTATCTGACTTTTGAAGTTTGAAGTCCTAGTAACAGCGCTGAAATTTGCGATGGATTCGTGGCGCTTTCCGATGCTAGTGTCCTTAGGACAGGGGGTGTTGTTTACACACCCGATCTTCGCTGTGCGTTTGGAAGAGTTGGCAAAATGTTGGTTTTGATTTTTAGGATTTGGTAAAGTATAAGAACAATTATTCAAACTTAAAGATTTGTTTAAGAATTCTTGTAAATTATTTATTTGTTCAGGACTTCTATTTTTACAGTGATTATGGTTTAGAAATGGATTATTTTTTTCAATTTCCTTTTGGATTTTGCATGAGTTTGAATTTTGGAATGACTGGTTAGATTTTTGAGGTATTTTATCTCTGCTTTGTTTTTGAGGACTGCTCTTTTTGCTCTGCTTTTGAGAATTGTTACCTCGATTTGGGGATCTGGATAAGGCTTTTGATTTAGTAGATTCAGTGATTTGAAGCGGTAAATGCGATTTCTGATTTTGAGAAGTTGGATACAGTGGACTATTTGAAAAATTAGGATTTTTCTCTTCACAGGAATCGCATTTTGAGTTAGAAGAATTGGAAATTTGAATCGGTGAATGCGATTTCTGATTTTGAGAATTGTTTTCTTGACATAGTAAACCTTTATGTGTTTGCTCTTTAAGGTTTGGATACAGAGAGTTATCTTTTTCATTTTGAGACAGTGGATACAGTGGATACAGTGAATTTGATTTTTTATTTTGAGTAAGTGGATTCAGTGAGTTTGAATTTTTATTTTGGTTTTGTGGAGTTTGGGAATTTAGGCACGTTGATTCATGTCCTTTACCTGACTCCGCGTGCCGGACGAGCCAGGTCTTGAATCGTTTCCCGAGTTTTGGGCGGATTGTTGAGGATTATTTCGGTTGTTATTAAATTGACTTTTCCTGCACTGTTCTATCGTGTACCCAAGGTTTTTGCAGAATCTACATGATACCGGATTCTGAACTGTATTTATTCTAGTGGGCTGGCCAGTAACGGGACTTGGTCATTGAGTTCTGTGCACGCCACCGTTTGGGTTTTGTAGAAACCGACACTCATTAGTGTTGTGTGTCTTCGTTTTACAGTTTTTACAGTACCTATTTTGGTAGTTCGGATGCTGTCTAGGAGTAGAAGTAAGGAGTTTCTCTTCTTCCATTGCTATGTCGACGGCTTCGTCCAACAGTTTTATTTGTGGTATTAACCCATTACAGAAGCTGTTTATTCCGCTGTTTAAAGCTCGGATGGCTTTATTTGCAGCTTTGTCAGTGCTGTTGGCGTTTGCATTGTTTAATTCGTCAAACAATGCATTAGCTCTCTCCGTGTACGAAGCTATTGTTTCAGTATAGCCTTGTCGAAACTGAAAGATGTCTGTTTGTATTACCTGAAGCGAGCGAGTCTTTCTAAAATTCTTAATAAGCGCATCCTTTAACTCTGGCCATTCATTAAAATCGTTATATTTCACAATAACGTTATATGCCCGCCCTGTTAACTTAGACTTCACGATGTCTACTAGTTTCGCTTTATCGGACTCAGTGGTTGCCTTTTTTGATTGAAGATCAATCAATTGGATGAATCTATCCAAAGCGTTGGCAGAACCGTCAAACTCGGGTACGAGTTTTATGGTTTGCGAAGAATTTAACGGCATTGTTGCTCTTGTTACTGGGGGTTTTGAATCAGGAGGGTTTATTGAAGAGGATAAATCAAAGGTACCGACTTGGTTAGTTGAAACTTTAATTGTTTCTTTTGGTGGTACCGAACGTGGTGGAGAATGTCCGATAGGCATTGGTTTGTGGGAAGAGGACTTAGCAAGGGACTCGGACACTTCACCATCAGATGCCCTACGGACTTTTCTGTTTCTTAGGGAAATATTTAGGTTCAGGTTAGACATTAATTATGTCATTTAAATTAAGGATGTAATTTCCGACACAAACAAAACCGGATTTGGGTTTATACCTTTTATAAATGAAATTATGAGGAAGAAAAAAAAAAAAACAATTTTTTTTTTGAGAAATAAGTATACATAGGTAGGTAGGTAGTTTTGAGAACTTAGACTAGCTTACACTACACTGCAAACATGATGGTGCTGGAGTGTGTTGAGCTGGGTTGATATGGTTTCTTCCTTCTCTCTTGACCTCTGTGGTGAACTTCGGTGGCTTATTATTATAATTTTTTTTTTGCACTTGAAAAACAAAATTTTTCTACCTTTTTTTTTTTAGAGTTATCACTGATTGTTCCTTTTCTACACTCCTAGGGTCACTTATTTTTCACTGTTACCCCTTTTTTTTGTCTTTTGAATTGGGAGTTAAACCAGATGCTTTAGCTTAACTATCCCACCGCTGCCACCATTTGTAGGGTGCAACCCGAAAAAAAGAAAGAGAAAACGAAAAAGAAAACGAAAAGGAAAAGGCAGTGGAATGCGGTCCGCGCGCGAATGGGAGTATGGTTTTCAACTGTCCTCTGTTCATCGTCATCGACGCCATGTTGCCTCCGATCGTCACTAGTTTCCGGGTTAGCCACGCAAAATGATTCATACCCTTGACACCGTATGTTTTATGCAATATGAAATACAACATGATTGTGTGTCCCACTTGGCGACCTTACGCTGCGGTGGGTCAGTATTGTTTAGGTTTGCAATATGACGCCGCTGATTGTTGTGTTGCTTTCATGCTTCATACGTCTGACACAATTCGATAGTACTCAATTGTTTTTGACGCGATTCTATGAATCACAATTACAACTGGAGTTCTAGGGCACAAGTGGCCACCATTGAATGTGCAATGTGTTTTTCAGGCGAGTATATGGGGCATGTGTGTGGTCTCTGTTTTGAGGGCACAACATCAAAATCGCCTTCCAAACAATGAAGACAATAATCACTCCATTGACGCTACCCCATCTCAATCATATATACAGTCCACTTCACATCAAGGGTTCAACGATCCAAACATTCAAACATTCTTTACCGTCAACGGCAAATCGGTTCTACTTGCGACCGCGTTAATTAGAATCATTCATCATGACTCCATTTTTGTTATTCGCGCTGTGGTTGATCCGGGATCTGAAGTGTCATTTGTTACCAACCCAGCACATTAATGCTCATATTTCAGGTATTAGCTCCGCATATGCTGCTACAGCTTCAAAAATATGCTCGCTAATGAAATGATGAAACTCCGGATGAGCCTATCTTCGCTCAAGCCATTGTCCTTAAAAATCTTACTGGTCATCTTCCAGCTGCATCATTTCAGTGATATGAGTCAATTGGAGGGACTTCAGTTAGCTAATCCTACCTTTCACAAGTCTTCTCAAGTTGATTTCCTAGTGGGGGCAGATCTCTACCCTACAATAATTCGCCCTGGGGTTCTAAATATCTCAGATTCCCTAGTGGCACAAATACTGTTTTTGGCTGGATTTTATCTGGCCCTCATTTCAACTCATTTGCTGCCACTATTAATTGCTCATACTCGACCCTTGAAAGTCAAATAAAACAATTTTGGGAACTAGAAGGTATACCAGCTACAATGCCCTCTGCCTCTGCTGCAGACCAGTTTTGTGAAGACCTCTACCGAAGTACAACCAAAAGAAGTCCTGATGGAAAATACATCGTGCGATTACAATCGTCGTGCCTCCAACCGTTCGGACGTGTTTTTCTTTCGCTCCCGCTTCGCGAGTTCAAATAAACTTTAATTGCAACTTATTTATTTGCATACTTGCAATTTCTTTTTTCCCTTTTGAATTTCGATCATAATAACTAACCCAATAGATTAAACTATGTCAAAGCAGTGCGGTAATAGTGATTGTGTGCTACCATAGCATGACATTAGTGCTGATTGGGTGAAATGTAGTGGTCTTTGCGGTAAATCGTTTCATGCCCTCTGCATTGGATAAAGCAAGCGCTCGATTACATACCTTAGTGACTTTAATAACAATTTCCTTTTTTTCTGCGATAAGTGCAAGGGCATCTCCGTATCGCATGTTATACTCGCGATAAAATGTGTTAGTGACACCATTAACAAAAATTCCTCTGATTCTAAAATGCTTCACAAGCAAATCGTGACCCAACTCCCAAATTATGATGATCTGTTTAAGTGTGTAGAAGAAATATCTACCAGCATAGATCATTCCACCACCTTCTGCAAGTCAAAGTTCAAAAATATAGACAAGCAGCTGGCAAGTCTTAGCGAATCAATTAAAAAACCGCCAGCTGAATTCAAATCTATACTTTCGAATCTAAAAGGTGATATTAAATCGGATATCGTCTCACTTCTGAACCCGCAGCTAATAATCATCAAAGAACATCTCAACTCATTTCGCTCTTACCTGGATACCTATTTACAAAGCTCATCTAAACCAACTGCTCCAGCTCATCAACCCGTCGACCCACTGTTGTTTGATTTAATAAGCAAAATCAGTGATTTAAGTAACGATGTCGCTGCTTTCCGCGTAGTTATGGGTGATATCGACGAGAACATTAGACTGACCTCAAACAAGATTGATTTCATACCAGAGCTCATTCAACCACAATCAAGCTCTGTATACAATACTTCAATACTTGCGGAAATCCGTGAATCTACTGAATGCCAAACTTTACCCATCCATCAACCAACAACAACGACGACTACAGCAACAACAACA